>JASJUZ010000214.1:607261-1214523 GCA_037159825.1 Tupiocoris notatus | reverse complement strand
ACGAACATATCTCTCAGTACATCAGGGTCTGATTTATTTTTATTATTCTAGCAAATAAATCCAAACGAGGCCAAGGCAAAAATTCTGTATTAAATATGTATAAACGAACACATTGCTCTCACACTCATCTCAAGTAAAATCAATTCGGCATTTTTTGCCGCAAAAAGTTGAACTCAGTCTGTAGCTTGGAACAGATGGTATTTACAGAAATATACGAGGCCAACATTAGATAAAATAATTGGCCACATTCCGGGCGATCGCGCGATTCCCTTGGCTTGTGGTGCGTGCGTTGTCGCGAAGTCTCCTCAGGGAACGACCGAACGCGAGCGCCGCAACTTCACCACATAGGTTCCCTGGGTTTATCCTCAAATTATTGACCTTCAAACGAAAGTCATGGTATTCTATCAGTTCAATTGCGAACTTGGCTCTAGCAGTTAGGATCAAATCAAAGCGACTTGTTTGACCACCATTAGCCTTCGATTCGTTGAGTAATTTTTACTTCCAAGTTTACGTATTTCAATTTTAAAATGTTTCAAAATTCTGCGTACCGACCATGAATTTTTTCAAAGTTACACGTGCCACTATACTAATACACTTGATTAATAAAATGTAAATAGGTAACTGTACGAGCTAAGTACTTCGCCACATCTTAGTTTTAATTATTTTTATTTTTTCCAAACGAGTAAATTTATAGTAAAATTAATCTCTCATCAATACCAAGTAGGCAGCGTCTGTCGAACAGTCCAGGTATAGACAATATTTTATTAAAGCCTAAAAATGATCCTTAAAATTAAAAAAACAAAGAATAATCGTGAGCCCAGGAACGATTTTTTAAAATAAAATTGTCTGGTATTTTATTAGAATTCCTTCGATTTGATAATTGGATTTTACGTGTCTTGAAACGTAAAAACTCGAATTTCGAGAGGGGAAAGGATGGTTCTATATAATGACAATAGATGTTCTTCTGATACTGTTCATCGTCGACATACCTAACGAGGCAAATAAGATTACAGCCATTTTGCTTCAATAAATAGTCGCACTCAGCGAGAAAAAAAACCCTCTCTTAAGTAACGTATCTATCGATACGTGATTTCCGCGAGTAAAACGTCTGGGATTGTGTTGTAATCAACAGCCTTCTGTTCATTTCCTACGACCAAAGAAGTCCCTCAGGGTTGGACAATATGGTGCTTGGAAATACCGTGCTTTGACCGATTAAACCTACTTTAAAACGGTCAGTCGGTGTTCGGGTTGACTAAGTCCTGTTCAGCTCCCGTCACAATCAATCGGTCGGTCGGAGCAAATTGAATCCGGGGATCAAGGACGAAGGTGTCTCCTCGCCTGGGGGCAGACTAGTTGCTCGCACTCAGTTTTGAGCCGCGTTTTTGCCGGTCGCTACAAAATGTATTATTAGTTCTTCGTGCGTAGTCATTGGACTAACCTTTCGATCATAACAGAATTGTTTTAACGAGGAAATTAGCTCGCAATCATGAGCACGGAAGTAGACAGTTCTGATCGTTTCATTGATTCTATCGAATTGCTCCGTAATTGCGATTATTGTCGCTTTTAGAGTCCAATCGTTCAGCATTGTTTTGAAAGATGTGCCTAGGTATTGACGTGATGCTGACAAGAATTGATCTACTTTCAAATCCGAGGGAAGTGAGACAAAAGGAAGGCTAAGCACAAGAGATACGTTATCGTCACTCGAGTCACGAATACATAGGTGAATCAAGAGGTAGTAAAGCGGGTAGGAACAGGGAAAGACTCCGTAAGCCGATATCTAACGGAAACCCAAGAGTCGGAATGCCGGCGTTTTCACCGCACGTTTGTTCCCTACGTGGAGACATCGTTTACGAAACAGTCTAGCACCTATAAACTGAAGGGAGATAACTTGCAATATAAATAAAAATGCGATGCATTTTATGGGCTGCTGTGTACTATTTCTAATTTTTCATTCCATCCATTTCCATCATTATCATAATAAAGGACATCTGGTCAATTCGAACTCATTGATATCACGTTTCGTCGATGAATCGAACAAAATCCTTAATTAAATTAGAACCCGCTATCTATTATGGAAATAGTAGAGAAGTAGACCCCGAATTGTTAGAGCTATCACTGTCTTGTTTGAGAAGTGAAAGTACGATATTGAATATTTACATCATCTGAAATGTTAATAGAATGGTGAATATCACGTCGCAAATCCACGATTTTATAATAAACGTAATAAAGTGAAATATCGCCTGTTTTTCTTTTCCGAAATCTCGATTACTTGTAGCAAATCTGCAATTGACAAAGTCCTTTCTCTATTTTTAGTTATTTTTCAATGTAGTAAATAGAACTATTGAGATCATCCAAAAAGACAAATATAGAAAGTAGTCGAGTTTTGAAAAATTTTCTTGCTACGCTATGCCTTCTTTTCATTGAGTCAGACCCCGGACTTTTGTGTTTTTCGGCTGGACAAATATGGTCCAATTTTCATAGGAGTTGTCTCAAATCAATCAAATATTTGATCGAAGAGCGGAGCAATTATTTAATTTGAACTGAGCGAGAAATCAAGGCCTCCTTTAAGAATAAAACTAACAAGCATTCATGTTACGTGATATAAGTTAAGCACATTGTTGGAGTAGCCAATAATATTTTCTCTAATGAAGTATAGTCGATTTTGAGTTAGAATTGTAGACTTAAGTATGAATCAATAAAAACAAGTGTAGCAGTAAAAGGATTAGGAACGTATTACAGAACGGTTACAATCATCTAGTAATAACTGTAGTTGATATCAATTTTTTGACTCTACAATTGGCGATATCAACCTGTTAGCCAATGGTCAACCAAACATGGAATTACTGTATGATCTATACACACCAATATTATTCTTTCCAAGTCAGAAATATTTACATATTCACGGGCTTGGGAAGTTCGGTTTGATACGTAAATAAAGCCTGATGTACCTCGCTCTGAACACTTGCAAAATATCCACGTTATATGCATTTTATTCAGTAATTTAATTACTTACGCGTTATTCATCCGTTTATTTTTTTATGGTTGATTGTGAGCCACTGGTTACAAAAATGGTCCGTTTCTACGATTCTCGCCTCAAATGAATCAGATTTGTGAGGTAAACATCCCTGTCAATTTTGATTTGATTGAGTTCGAATCGCGCGAAAAATAGAGCCACCCCATCTTCTGGAACAGATAAGTTTTCACAGATCATTTTTACTTCACTCGCCATAGTTATGAATCATATGATTTGAAAATAAGGTGTAGCAGTTGATTTTACTGAGCGGTTTTTATCCACTCAGAACTATTGAAACAATCAATTATATTTTAATTTGAGAAGAAACTATAGTAAAAACTATCAGACAAAAAATAAAATAAATGAAGCGGTAAATGGAGCAAAGATAACACATAGTATAGCTAAACTGAGCAACACAGTACTAGATGACAAAATAGCCTCTCTAATTGGTACGGGCAAATTTATAAAATGTAGCTTGCGGATTATTAGATGTCAAAATGAAAGGTTGATTCGTTCAATCTTAAGTTCTTCCCAGGTAGGTACGTAGCGTAAGATCAATCAAGTGCTGGTTAGTTCATGTCCTCGACACTGATACTTGAATAATGCACGGGAAAGTACAGGAAACATGGAAAGGGGAATTATATCTCGTTAAGTTCGTTTTTTGAGAAAAGTGAAAAATGCTTGTAGCAAATCACGAAGTGAATAATTCAAAAGGATGAAGAAAAATAAGTTTTCTTCATTATAATATCGCATCGTCAAAAAAAATTATTGAACTCAGTCTAAATAAAAATGCACTCTATTAAAATAATTAGCAATTCAATAAAAGTTTTAGCTCTCACCATTGGAAGAACAGAATCTTCAAATACATCAACGCCAAAGGTTTTCTATAGTAATTAAGTTGAAAAATCTTGTGTTTCACAATTGCAACAAGCCAGTAGGACTTTTTCCTGCTCCGTTCTCTTAAAGAAATAAGGAAAACGTAGAAGACAAATGAACCACCCTGTTTCTTCAATTTTCTGTAAAAGAGCATTATTTCGTTATCATTTTCTTCCGAACCAACCAGGCCGTGCAGAGGTTTGAAGGAAGGTTTACGCAAGGGAAGTATTTTACGTGCTTACGTGTGAGTGAGCGTGTATGCCTGTGTGATAGCTTATCTGACTGGGTGTTTGAGAAACATGAGAAACAGGAAAACCATTTTGATATTATGTGCAGAAGGGTACAGGGGCGCTGGAACGTTCCGCCGAAGGGAGAAACTAGAGCTGAAAGGCCTTTCATCTTAGACGACGACAGTAGGGTGCTAAGTTAATATGCTCCCAATGATGATAGTGAGAGGATGTACAGAAGAATAAAAATATTGCGGCCCCGCACCATCTTTTTGAATAGAGGACATTGCGGGTCACCACAAACTTGCCCCGTTTCAATTATTTATTTATTACAATCGATGGACAAAATACGATATAGATAGCTAGATTGCTTGTGTTATAAGACAAAGAACCGTATTTTCCTTCTATGGGCCGATTCCGCCACCTTCAGTTACCTTCGCCCGAAAATGGTCATTTAGGATCATGTAAGAATTATCTAATGGACTGAAAATTAGCGATGGGTTATGATAACGGAGTTATGGTTACCGCAACTCCCGATTAAAAGCTGGAGACACGCCATTTTGCTTACTTCCTGTCAGCCTTCAATCCCAGGTTATCTACACGTGATGGAACCTTTGGACCGGCAGTCTGTTTAAACGAAATCGCCAGCGTCATACCTAGATTTAGATCATCAGATTTAAGTCCAACCTATTTCCATAAAATATATAGCTACTATTCTTTCATAGAACACGTGGCTATAGCTGCTTGCCTCAGAATGAGGAGCAGCTTGAACCATTTTCCTCAGTGTTAAGCTGTTCTAAATGATCATTGTAGAGACTGGTACAATTGGAATCATCGCTAGGTTTTGATAACCTATACCTAGCCTTTGTCTTATGTTCAAATTAAAATATTAGACCTGCATTCGATCGACCTATTCTTATTTGTGCCATAGATCATCTGATCCCAGCTAATCCGCAATTCTTTCAAATATGCAGGTAAATTTTATTATTGGAATAAGTTGCACCCAAGTCCGATGCAGTTATTTGGTTGTTGCTCTGTCTAAAAAGAAACACGCAAGTGACTTTGAGAAACCTTCCCAATTTAAATCGGTTAAATATGAGCTATTGCGAAGTTGGGTGATGTGCGATGTGAGTCCTTTTAGGAGTACCACTTTCATTTTCATGTATTAAAAGGAAGTTTTTCTTTAGAAATTGTTCAAAATCGATTTCAGTAGCGATAAAGGTTTTGAAATGGTGTTATGACTTGAGAATTGTATTACGGTAGCGAACGGGAGTCTCGAAGACGTGTAACATGATCAATGGCTGTCGGATCTTGGGAAACGGTCGGTAAAATGAGCAGAGGGTTGTTCATGTCAGCGTTGGACAAGGCTAGGAAGGTGTTAGACGCTATAATTCCTGGGATACGAACAAAGAACCGCTCAAATCCTTCCCTTCGTTCATTAAGCGACAGGCACCGTTCAAAATGGACATTTCCTTCAAGAGAAATAAATTCACCACTTCCATTTGGAAACCGACACGAACGAAAGATTCCTTTTGGCTTCTAGAAAATACGAGTATTATTTATACATATCATCGTCATTTTTCGGCAACAGATCTGATTTTAATTTACAGCGTTTTTACCGATTTTCCAGCGAAGTCGTAATTCTCAAATCGAAATTGGGTAAAAATATGGAGATTTTAAATGGCACACTCTATCGTTATCAATGGGCTGATGCAAATGAAATTATTCAGCGGCTGTTCCACTGCGAAGATGATATTGAATTGTTAATATCATTTGCGGTGCGTCCAACCGAAAAGTGCCCCTACCCGCCGCAATGATGAATTCTCTTCCCGCTCGACGTCATCATAAGTTGAATAGGAGGGAAAGCGTCGAGAAGTGCATCGAGCCGCATCGCACCAACTAGCCCGAGTTCTCGTCCATTATTCGACATAATATAACGACAAGTCGGATGAAGAGCGGCAATCTCTGAGGAGCAACCGTGCCAGAAGGGTGTCATGCAAGGCAGGACAGTAGCAGCTCCGCTGACTCGTGACATCGATTAGGGAACTATCTCTAATCCCATCCTATCCCAACCTGGCCAATCCTCTGCCAGTCGTAATATAGACAATGCTGTACCGATCTCTCCCCTGGCCCCATTTACACAACTTCCGCCAAGAGCTCAACGGTCGGTTATTAGCTAGTACCTTTGTTATCATTAAGCACGAAAATGTAGTATATCATATTCAGATTGTAAACCAGGCTCGCTTATTTTGTGAATACGTCTTTGCCTGAGTCAAATCTGTTCAGAACTGCTTACATCGGCTAAATGCTCGATCGAAAAATAATTGCGTCTTTCGATTTATTATAATCGCTAACAAAAAATTGCTGACCACCTTCAAAATAGATGTTTTACTTTTGTAAGCAGGCAGAATCCGAATATCCAATGATCCAATGATTAAATGGCTATGAACAATCGTAAAGCGGTTTATTATTCCTAGCTTCAATTATGATTTACGAAGACCATCCACTGGTAATATTTAACCAGTGTAGTTTAGTTTTAATAGTGTTTTTGTTGTCGTTTCTATTTATTATACAATTTTTTTTTTTTTTTTCAAATTGATTATGATATTTGTGAATGTTTTGGGCATTTTTCATGTGTTTTGTTCCAGTATGGAGAGATGTCACTGGTTATTCGTTAAAATGCGTTAGCTGTTTTTATTTAATATTTTGTCGTAATTATGTAAAGGGATTTCTCCCGTGAACTGTTCAAATAAATAAATAAATAAACCAAACATTAGAGAACGTTTCCACCCGAGAACATTATAAGTAACTGTAGGGACAGACACTATAGTATCTTCTCCAACTATCGCTGGACAACAGTACTGTTACTTTTGAAACAGTTTTTAAAAATTATTTAATTTCAGTTTAGTCGAATCAATAATATAGAATTTGTAATATTGGTCGGTTGTACAGTTGTTAGTGCAGCTAAGTATTTGTAAGTTATTATATCTGGCGACGAGAATGTCTTCAAGGACCGAGAAGCAGCGAAATACAAGTATTAGAAGTCGACAATGAAGGAGAACTCTGACAAATTCAAAGAAATTATGTCGAATGGGATCAATACATCCGAAGATTTGAATGTGTAAAGTAAAAGGACGAGAGGAGGTTCAGATTTAGCGCGGAATGCCAAAAACGATCTTGTTTTAGTATAGGTACACAGGTTGTTAAAAAAATCGAAAACCATTTTTTCCTTAGCTTTCAGATAAGGCTAGCATTGATGAGCGACTCAGAGATAAGCTTATTGTAGGGATGAAACATCAAAAATCAGAAGCGGAAGCACGCATCTGATTGACTGATGGAACTCATACTCAACGGCAGTAAGTGAACTTGGCAGATGTCGTTTCAAAAGGCAAAAAGTTTTGAGGTTGCGGAACATGAAAGTATCATCAAAGATTTGTCAGGAAAATTGTTCTAACTATAATGGCAGACTTCTTTGACAATGATCGTAATTTCAAGTATATAATGCTCGTAAAACAATACTCTTCTAACCCTTTCTTCCAAAAAGATTTGGTTTGACTCTGAATCGAATCATTTCTGGAAAGATGAAAGCGTATTTATTTAATTTGAAACTTTGAGCATCCGACGGAGAATTCCCAGCAAACAATAAGAATAATTGTTGAGGTTAATTGTAATGGAGCTGAACAGTTCGAACCAGAAACTAGGACCTAGGCTAGCTTAACCTCGATTCAAACAGTGCCAGGCGAACCCCGATAGAAATACACCATATTTATTCATCATTTCTCAATTTTAGAAAGAAGGATCTCTGAATCGCGGGAAGAAATTGGTTTTTCGAATAACCTTTGGAGGTTGCGATTGGCAGATGCTATCTGTAATATTTAGATACAGATAACACAATCAGAGACGATTCGAGTTAAAAGTGAATTATGTCGGTACTTGTAAAACAAACGGAGTTGAGATTCCGAATTCAAATACAGGATCCCACCGTGCACTTGACTCTGTTTGTCTTGGGAGAAGCTCGCACACAAACGAGACACCGGTGCTCAGGCGATGGAACGAGTGAAACCCTCTTTCCCTTGATGCCTTGGAACGATGGAGTTGAACGACATTGAAAAGACGTGATGCTGCCGTGTTGTCTGCCTCCCAGCTTCCTATGCGAATAGAAGAGAGATGGAAAGTTCAGTTTTACTTTGTCGAACTCGCACCTTTCACTATATACACCTGCCATACCCAGCACTCGGCTGTCTTCCGTGCTCTATACCACCGTCAACGTCTTCTTACTACTGTAGGAAAAGTAGGTTACGAGGAATCGGTCTTTCTTCGCTCATAGAACCGAATCCAGATACCATCCATCACTTCGTATAACCTGAGAGGCCGACCCAGTCCATTAAACCGCTGCTTAGGCCGAAGGGAGGAGCAGTTTCAGCTAGTAGCTTAGCCACTCCATTCCGCCGCCTTCGTCAAAAGCGGTCGCTGAAATGTTACCAGACATCACTCAAGTAGCGAGTTCAAATAGTCGATTCCATCCGGATGATGGAAAGAGTTTCTGTCGCACAAGGCAAAACAGCTTGAACAAATGCAACGTCCACCAACCATTAGGACTGATTCGGTTTTTCCATTTCGTGGTTCCTATTTATTTACCGAACACACACGACGACGAGCGCTGACCTTTGTTAAGTGACCGAAACGACAAGAGCATTCTTGGTCGAAGAGTATGCAATATTAATATACTAACCGTACTGAAGCATACACGATTATACCCTTGCATCCAAAGTTTGGCGTGTGTTATACGACGTTCGTATATGTATTAGCTGCACCAGTGCTTTCCAGCGGCTGCTGCGGAAACGTGCAAGGAAAACGAACACGCTGCCCTTTTTGGATCTACTGAAAAAAACGCTGCAAATGATTGTACAGTGGTTTATTATTCCTTCGCTTCAATGATTTAGGAAGACTATCCATTTGTGATAGTAATTATTTCGAACATTTCTGAACAATTCCACCGAAAAACAGATGGTAACTATAGGGGAAAACTTCGTAGCAACTATTGTAATCTTAATCATTTTTATTTTTCTTAATTTCCTAATTAAAAGCTGAACTTATTGCCTAACGATACAGCTGGAGAGAGTGTTTGACGACCATTCCAATGAGTATAGAACGATTTTTATAGCTCCAAGAACTCTCGAGTTATACCCTCATGTCAAATTTCTGAAAATCTCCCAAATTCGGCACGAAAGCTGCGATAACTCGAGAACCAATAAAGCTATCGACCCAGCGATGGTCTCATTCGATTCAGCGTCCAAAAATCTATATAATTTGATACCACGTACACATTTTTCTGAAAAACCTTGGAAAATATGAATTTTCTCCCCCTCAAAACCCCCCAAAAATACCCTAAAAATTGAGCTAGCAAGTTGGTTCAAGAATTGGGCCGTCTTAGGACCGAGATTGATTTTTGGTGAAAATTTCAAGAATTTAGCTATTATAGTTTGGCCGGAAAACTGCTAACGGCGTACGGCGTACGGCGGACAGACAGAATTTTTTTATTGGATATTCGGATTCTACATGCCTTGAAACGTAAAACATCAAATTTTGAGGGGGGTTAGAAATTTTTTTTCTTGGGCGATTACAATGGTTTATTATTGAATAATAAACCAAAAGTCTGCAAGTAGTATTCATATTATATGCAGCTCTTGACACCTTCAAACTATGTTCCATGAGGTCGTGAATCGTGACTCACAGAAACTGTAGGTTGACTGATGATGGATTCGATATAGAGTTCTAATTCTGTTAAGATAGTGATCAATGGGAATTCTGTCCCGAGAACGAGGTTTTCTTTCTACCTTTGTTGGACTAATTTTACGATTCGATTGCTTTGAAATTTGATCTAGCGCCCGTTGTAATTACCACAACGGGTATTGAAGCTAGTAAATAATTATAAATGAAGGCAGGCGACGCCGTTTTGTATGATATTTATTGTATAATAACAATCACAGAAATCAAAACTACCCACGAACAAATGCCCAGGTGAACCAAAACTCTGTAATGCTTCGAAGTATGGACGGTAATAGCAACGTATCACCGTATTATTGAAGTCGAATTCCCAGCATCTTACTAGGACTTGAACTAGAAGTAATCATATATTCTTCGAAGTGTCGTTAGCATGCAGTTCATGCATTTAATTATCTAGGTCACCTAGAGAGCTCAACGTCCAACGTATTACCTGCCTCCGAGTATGGCATAAGCGGTGCTTTCAAACTTCATGGATAAAGGATGAGGGATACCTCAGCATTAGCACACGAAAGCCTGCTGTCATTATTGAACAAAACGCTTTTTCATAAATATTGATCAAGCTCAAGGGGCACCGTTTTTCTTGTGAGCGACAGAATTGGAAAATAATTGTGATATCAAGACTTAGATGGAACTAGCGGATTTTTTTTTTACATTATCAGACGACCATCTATTTGTAATAGTAACTGCTCCTGACATTTATGAACATTTCCACCAAACAACAGACTGGTAGCAATACCCCTTAGAACTGGGTAAACCCCAATATAAGTCTGAGATCACAATAAATTATTCTCCAATTTTCTCCAATTCTGACGCTCACTAGAAAAATGGTGCTCCCGCAATACACAATTACAACTCTCTAATTACCTAACCGAATATCGAAGACTGAATTTAATGCGTCGGTAAGCTAATCGAAAGCGTATAAGGTAAACAGCGTTTGACAAAGCTGCGAAGCGAAGCAACGATACCTATAGAATGGAGCTGCAAGTGAAATTTCGTCACAACTTCATAACAGAATCATCTCACGTTAATGAGGTTAGCTTTGTACATCCCAGAAGGAGGTGGAGCTTGCATCAAACCGTTGAACGTTTCATTTTCGTTGGCTGACAGTTTGAAGTGTCCCTTGTTGAAGAATGAATTCCTTCGCGATAAAATGGCGGTGATTTTTCTTCAAGAAGGTAGGTAGGATTTGAAACCACTCGATGATTCAGCTTGGACGAGTCTAAGTCATCTCTGATTAGAATTCAGGCTTCAGGATGATCTTATTTATATATTCCATCCATCTGCGACGTGGATTGGAAGAAACTAAGTAAACTGGAAAATAAGTTGTTATTGAATGTTCTGTTCACGTGGGCTGCAGTGAACATTGAACATCCACTAAAATGGGAGCATAGGAAGCATTGTAATAGCGGAATACCGGAGGAGAACTAACTGATACAGGCATAAACGTCAGAAACAGGCTTCAGGAGAATTGGACTGAGAAGTCTGCAGCATAATCCTCTAGGAACCGTCTATTTGCAGAAGTGGGAACAGCCCTCACCACCGAACAGTTCCGTTCGGCCTCGACTCTATAAATCAACCGAGCAGTTGCAGATTTGCGTTCCTTCAGCTGCCGTCATTCATTTGACGAGATTACACGGAAGGCGCAATTGCTCGTGGTTTACTGAAATTAGTTGGAGCGTGGGCAACATGCAGTACTTCCACTTACAAAGGGGAAATTTTCGAACAGGGAGCTTATTAAAGCTTTGGGATTATCAGGATCCGAACGATATTTGAAAGGTTGAGAGGCTGAAAGAATCATCTCCCGAAGATCCTACACGCTATCGCTACTCGTCAGTCTCAGAACACAACTCTATACCTCTGGACGGAGGAGAGGGTATGCTATTTATTGCAGAACTGTGCGAGTGGAGCTCGTAGAAAAAAACATGGATTACGTTTCCCCAGCCCATCGGGTGAAGTTCGCCAATTAAAAATTTTCTGCTTTCTTTATTTTATTTTATTTTATTTTTTTTTTTAATTTGAGCGTAGTGAAACTTTTTTTTAGCCTATGTACTCGCAGCTATAGCAATAAAGGATTTTTTGTTTTCATGCAAAAAATAATTTGCAAAGTTAACTTGAGAAAAATGTCAAACCATTTTTTGTAAACCACCAGTGTGTATAGAAGATCTCCTATAAATAATACTGTTTGTAATTTGGCATTGTCAGCTCCATCGAGCTACGGCTTTCCCCCAGAAATCTAATTGAAAAAATGCCGCAAATTATCATACGTTAATTTCTTTGCTTCATTTATAATTTAAGAAGACCATCCATTTGTGGGAACACCATATTTTCAGAGCTTATCCACGCACATCAAGAAGACGTGTACAACTGTTGAGAAATTTCTCGGTATAGTGTAACGATTATGGAAATGAAGAGAATTCGGTTTATCTATCATTAGGATCATGAACCGTTTGAATTGATGTCTTTTTTGCTGATATGATCGACTGTTAATGTTGCCAATTTTTGTAAACTTGTGAAGAGAAAGTCGGCCGAATTTACAATTTCAAAGAAGTATGGCACAAAACATTGTATAGGTATTAGATACACATATTATACTAAGCCCAATGGAATGGAATGAGGTCGGATTATTCAAATGCCGTGAAAGCACAACGTTCTACATAAAGCATGACTGGTGGTGGGGGTTGAAGCCGGAGATTAATTAATCTGAGATTAATGAAATCAAGCACTGCGAAACTGTGGTGTAGCTTGAATATAATTAATCAATCCAAAGGTTCGGCGATAGGAAAACGTACTGCAAGAGCTAATGATGTATAAAATGCATGAATAAGAATTTGATGGTAGAAAAAAAGAAACGGTCGATCTTAGATGATGCGTTTTGAAATTTTATTTTTACATTATGGTAACTAAATTACATTCATTGCTAATTCGGTGACACACGAATAACATTTTTATCAAAAAGACAGACTTTGCTGGAAATATGAGCAGGTAGTAAGCAAAATAGGTAGATTAAAAAATCTTTTGGCTGGTAGTAATAAACCAAAACAAACCATTAGCACTAAATTCTACTCTCTTTAGTTCTACCGCCACGTTTTAGTATTATTTTCAACAACCGTAATTTTAACCAGTATCCCTAAACAAAAACATAGGTACCATAAATATATCTAGAACAATAAAAATTGTTAATGGAGTTGGAATATACTTTCAGAGAGAATGACAGATACAAAAACAGATTCGGAACACTCTTCGTTATTTTAAACATCAAATATTAATAATCTATAATTGGTAATAATCTATATTTATAAATCAACTTGCTTTGAAAAAGATTGCTTTTCACAAAACTTGTTATGTATCGTTGTACACCGTACTTTCGCATTGTGCGGTTTATTGAGAATTTCGATTTTTACAGGCCGTGAAAAATTCAATATTTTTGGACGCTGGAGGTTCGTAGAAGTTATCCCATTCTACAAAACTTGGCCTGAATCGTTATGTTAGGCTTTCATATTGCACTTCCGCATAATTAACCTAATTGGTGCGTTTTTCTATTTTGAGGTTTTCCGACCTAGTTTTTCAAAACAGTTGTAGAGTAATAACGTTGCACCCTTAGTAGGGGTATCTTGATTTTATAATTGGTTATTCCAGTAGCCGACTTCAACATGGAAGTACTGAGTGATCTATTCACACCTCTTGGTTTTTTTGTGATAGTGACGCATGCTGAGTACGAACTTTGAGCTAGTTTTGAGTAGTTATGTACGGTCGAATAGATGGCACAAAAAAAAGAGGTTGAATTGCCTGTCATTGAAAAGAGTCTGCTGAAGGCCGAGAAGTAAGGTAAGAAGGTGAAATAAAATCGCAAGACAGCATTAACCAGACTTGCGAGGAGGCTGTAGAAGCCTGTAGTACTTGTGTAAGAGATGAACCTGACGAAACGAGAGAGAGCATCTCTTATCCGTCCCTAGCAGCAGCAAGATAGAGGGATGCACAATAAGACCCGCGTTAATTAATCCTGTGAGGCCACTTAATAGGATTCGTTCCCAGCCAGAACGTTTTTGTCATGAACCCCTTCCATCGATCAAATATATCACAAACAGAATACAGTTCATAGATAGTTAGTCCCAAGAACTAGGATAACTATGGTTTGTCTTTCAATACAGCGCAATCTAAAAGTTCACAAAACTAACACCTCCTAAAATACCAAGTCGCAATTTGTATAGAGGTGTGGAACCTTCGTAAGACGATGGGATCAGAGAATTAATTCTAATTTACCCCAATAAATATTTCGACAGCAGTAGTTTGGTGCCGCATTTATTCTATTTCACGAACGAAACCAGGGACCAAGGAAATAATAGTGCGTTGCTCACACTTCTGGTTTGTTTCCAATCTCAAAGTGTGAACATGGAAATCTTGCCATAGCGCTGGTGCAGGAATAGCCATGTTTTGATAACCGAGCTGTTGCAAAACGAGCGATGAATGAAAAGAAAGAAAAACCCAAGTTCTACTATTGAGAAATCAGTTTCTCCCGTATGCCAGCTTTTTGTGCTACGGCTGTTTTCCACGAATATCCACGTAGGCACGTTAGAATATCAAATAAATAAAACTCTGTCCGTCCACCGTACGCCGTCAACACTTTTCCGGCCAAACTATAATATCTATATTCTTGAAATTTTCACTAAAAATCAAGCTCGGTATCACAACACCCCAATTCTTGAACCACTCAATCTCAAGGGTATTTTTGGGGGGTTTTGGGAGGTATCAATTTCAATAGATTTTTGGACGCTGAATCGAATGAGACCATCGTGGGGTCGACAGCTTTATTGGTTCTCGAGTGATCGCAGCTTTTGTGATGAACTCGGGTGATTTTCAGAAATTTGGCTAGAGGGTGTAACTCGAGAGTTCTCGGAGCTGTAAAAATCGTTCTATACTCATTGGAATGCCCGTCAAACACTCTCTTCAGTTGTACCGTTAGGCGAAAAATTTAGCTTTCAATTTGTAAGTTAAGAAAAATCAAAACGATTAAAATTACAATAGTTGCTACTGAATTATCCCTTCTAGTTACCAATGTGTTGTTTGGTGGGGACGTTTACAAATGTTTGGAATAATAACTATCACGAATGGATGGTTTTCTAACATCATTATTGAAGCAAAGGAATAATAAACCACTATGCAATCATGTCCAGCGATTTTAATTTCATTTTGAAGGAACCTTGAGTGATTTATTGATCCATTCAACTTGGTTTTTGGTGGGTTTTTATGATCAATAATAAAATGAAGGGGTGGCCATAACAGGTACAAAGATGATGAAATCACTCGTTAATTGGCCACAATGGCTAAAAACCATGACATTGGTAATTTCCAATTCCAACGTTCTAATTACTGGCAATTTCCTAATTGATCTATTCTGAAATACGATCCACGGATGAAGGGCAGTTGATATTGTCATGAAGTAAAAGTATAGTGGAAGTGGAGTGGCAATGGGGTAGCAATGGTTCAAAAATAGAATGGAAGTAGAAGTGGAATAAAAGGGTTTATACCGGCGTGTAGGTGGAGGGGAATAGAAGTGGAATGGAATCTCTAGGTAGCCAATAACTGGCAGAGAACTTGCCCAAGTCAAAAACATGTGGCCACAATAACGGGAAAACCCAGGGATTCCCACAAATTGGGGAAAACTGAACTCTATATTTAGTGGAGTTTTTCTGATTCCAAACACCGGTTTTACACAAAGATTTTAATTTTTCCAAGCTGCCAGAAAAAGTCTCCAAACAGGGTAAAAATAAGAAAAACTTCTTTGAAAATGTCAAACTTGAGAAATCAGAAATGGTTTGTGATAGCATTTTCCTTATTTTGTCTACCTTGACGGACAATCAGATACCAGGCTGCAGGAGCAACCCCTCGGGGAAACTAGATACCTATCTTTTTTATTCAAACTCGTCCACCTTCTCCTATTTCCTTCATTGAAACAGATTCCAGGTTCGTTGCGATGCACGAACAAAGACGAGGGTTAATTAAATCGCCTTCTAATTTATGCACTCTGCGCAGGAAGTTTTGCCTTTTCGTCGTAGTTTATAAAGCATGTTATGCAGATATGTCCACTACGTAGGTAACACGATTAATCCATTGGCGGCTTGTCAACTTCATTCATCAATTGACAGACCATCTGGGCAAAACTGAACACTAGCTATACTAAAGTTATGAACGAGGATTAAAGGTACTGTGAAGTAAGAGCATGAAAGCATTTCGAAATCGGATCGTTGTTGAAGTTTTGTTTCTTTATTTTACCTTGAAATAAAAACCCACTGTGTGGAAATTGGATCGGTATACATGCATCATTCTTGGTGAGCTTCAGAATAGAAATTTATTCTAGTCAAAAAAATGTTTCAATGTTTCAAGCTCTTAGTAATTTATTAGTTTCTTTTTTCTAGTCACTTGCATCTTCTAGTCTTCTTCGTTTATAATTATATTTTCAAGCTTTTTAGAACTAGATTAGGTACTCTGATAAATCCTCATCTCAAGACAAACCCTCTTCACAGGCGACCCTAAAAAAACTTGACATACTAATTTCTAAGATGTATCCTGAAGAGGCCCGTGAGGGTGAAAGCGCTCGATTGAATATAGATGATAAGGAGAACTCGTCGCGTTTTTTATCTCCACCTCAACCACACAATTATGTACCAGCGACAACAACCAATGAAAATTCGTAATTTGCACAGTGTTTCAACAAAAAGTCGTCAATTCAGATTTTTGAATACATCTAAAGCCCTATGACACCACGTCGCCCTGAGGATGCTCGAATGGGCGAAAGTGCTCGGCCAGCTAATACAGAATTGGAGAATGAGTCGCCTGTTTTTTCTCCCCCTCACAACCCCTGGACATCAAAAGATAGCTAATTTACCTGTCCATATTTTCCCCATGTAATGTACCTATCCATTTTTCGACCGTTTTTGAGGTAATCAACGATATTAGTAGACTTGTACACGAAAACATCACATTTTTCAACTTTAAACGTTCTTTTCATCTATTTAGAGCAAAAGAAACAAAGAATGAACCATATATTATTGATATATAGCTTTTCCAAGTCTAATTCAGAATTTTCCAAGTCTAATTCAGAATTTTCCAAACCTATTTCAGAATTTTCCAAACCTATTTCAGAATTTTCCAAACCTATTTCAGAATTTTCCAAACCTATTTCAGAATTTTCCATTTCAATTTCAGAATTCGTCATTTCATAGTCAAAATTCGATGAACTTTTGCGTGGTGATCGCCGCGCTGTGGTTCATCATGAGTGACGAAACCTTAGTCAGTAGGTACCTACTTAAGTCGTCCAACACCGACCTGAGACCCTCTTCTCGTCCATAAAAAAAAATATGCCCTCTCTTCATCTTTACTGTGAAATTAATTAATTGGATTTCTTTGTTCTAACTTTTCAATTTTTATTTTTCTTTTTTTAAACTCCTATGAATTTTTTTGTACCTACAGTGGAACACGTTGGAAGCCCTTTTTTTACTTTTACGGTTTGTTTTTTACTTTATGCCTGCTGTGGAGTTTGTTGGACGATTGTTCCATTTCAAAAGAATTATGGAATTACAATACTCGTAGTTAGTGAAATTTTTGTGCAGCCCACTTTTTCTTCATCCCGGTTTCCTACTCATCCGATCGATGATGGTTCAAAACAACTTCATCAGTCTTCAAAACATGACTGCTGCTCATATGGCTTTGACTTATGAATTCTGAAATTGAAATGGAAAATTCTGAAATAGGTTTGGAAAATTGTGAAATAGGTTTGGAAAATTCTGAAATAGGTTTGGAAAATTCTGAAATAGGTTTGGAAAATTCTGAAATAGGTTTGGAAAATTCTGAAATAGGTTTGGAAAATTCTGAAATAGGTTTGGAAAATTCTGAAATAGGTTTGGAAAATTCTGAAATAGGTTTGGAAAATTCTGAATTAGACTTGGAAAATTCTGAATTAGACTTGGAAAAGCTATACACATCAACAACTATCATTATACTGAATTTGAGCAAAATCGATTCCAAAAAATTTTTCGTCAAAAATCCAAGGGGTACCCCTGCGATTCTGTTGAACTGATCAGTTAACGATTTTTTACTCCTCTCTCAATACAGATAAAAATCTGAAATTTTCAGGAAAGTTGTATCTTACCGAGATGTATTTTTGTGATTTTTTTCAATTCTCGGAAAAATCCGCAAGTGGTCCAAAAAAATCAGTTTTTGAAAGCTCGAAAATTGGACTTTAACCGTGATTTTCGGGGTCAAAATTTAAGTGAATCAATTGTTTTATTATGCAGGAGTCTTCGTTTTAACGCCTTACACACGTACATAGCGAAAAATTTGGTGAAAAAATGTTTAACAGCGCTACAAAAATTATTTTCAGTAAATCGAGTTGTTCACCGAGCTCCGCTGGAGTGAAAAATTAAATTTTCATTTTCAATCGAAATTGAAAGCTATTCTTATAGGAAATTTAACGCTGAATCCGAATTTGACGTCAAAACGGCGGAAATTTGACGACAAAGTTTAGTTTTTACTAATTTCAGTACTACGATTGATGTTTTTCAACTTTGAAAAGCCTTTGTTATTACTTCATATTTGATTAATTAATGATCCCTACGGGAAATTAGACGTAGATTCCGAATTTGAAGTAAAAAGAATCAAATTCTAACGATTAATGATATTTTTTTTATTTTTCCCCAAATTTCATACTTTTGACGTTTTAACCTAATCCCTGTATACTGTTTTTGAAAAAATAGTTGCTGTCTAAGCAAATTGAGGAAATTTAATTTAGAATCGAATAAAAATAAAAAAGGACAGCGTTTTCTTCGTCGCCATCGTATGCAGAAATAACCGCATATTATAATAATAATAAGTTTTAAATATAATAGAGAAAGACGACATACATTTGGGAATGTAATTAAAATTCGATCGACAAGTCCTGCTTGCGGAAGTATGATAGTTGTTGATAGATACGAGTTAGAATTAGTCGATAACAAACGGACATGAAACCAAAAATATTCAAAAGGTTCGAAGACGTAAAACGAATCAAGAAGCTAATTTTTTGTCGAGGTTTCCTCTGAAACCAAGCTTCTGATGCTTCCCGCTCATAGGATCATAAGGAAATTCATCATCAATAGGAAAATATTGTACCAAAAATAGGCCAAAATCTTCCCTTTCTTTTGAGGAACTGAAAAAAAAAATTTTCTAATTCTATAGGAAGAGGAAACACCCAAAAACTAAAATTAGGCTAAAAATAATGTACAATTGCGCTAGAATTGATTTTTTATACACAAGAAAATAAGCAACTGTGAATTTGTAGTAGACACCTTATCCTTCAAAATGATCGATGTGGAAAACTAAGACTGTATAATACATTCATCCCAGAGCGGGTTGACAATTTTGCATTAAATGAAGGTATATTAAAAAATAGCGACGGTTTTTTTCCTTTAATAACGTACTGGGCACACCAATAAAAGGCCAGGAGTGAAATGAGCAAATAGCATTTTCAATACAATATCCCCGTTAACGGACGCAGGAAACGTCCCGTGACCTTTTCGCCAAAACCTCCGACGAAACTATTTGGCCAAACTAATTTGGCCCGCTAGGAGAGTCGTGATGTAGTAATCGATCGGAAAAAACCCAATGCTACTCAGCATCTTCAAACGAACTCAAAAATGTTGAATTCGATCTCAGAGTGGAAAAATCACGTGGAGCTCAATCCAAGTTTTAAAAAAACCGATCTCAACTTTATGGCGCTTGTGAGCGCCTGGATCACCTTTACTATACGCATGGTTGTAGTAAATTTAACTAGTCGAACTTTGAAAGAAAAGTCCGATCAACGTTATTGGCAATAAAGGTTGAACAAATGAGTAATAGATGACCGGCATTGAGAATATAAAGAGTGAATATGAAACCTATTTCCTGTGGAATCCGAGAGAGGATTTCCATTTATGATATTTTCAAGTCTGTCCTGAACGTATGGATAGCCAAGCTTGACAATGTCAGCTGTTGGCCGTTTACCAAAGAGTCTCTGTATGCTCTGTGATATCCTGGAACGAGGATAGAAGAGTTGTGATATGCGAAGGTTAGGCCTCCTATGGAAATAAATATGCTGTCAATATAGTCTGCGCCCACAGGGTCGACCCACATTCGCGCCATTCACCTACGGTAAAGCTGATCGTTGAGCACTTCGAGACTGACTCATGTCACCTCCCAGTACACAAGTACACATTTCTGCGTGCACTCGCTGCGATTTAACTATGGACGTACACGTTCAAACGCTGAAACTGCGCATATTTTTTATACGTTCGCCAAGATACAGGCAAAAAATGCTTTTCATTAAAACGGTGAGAGGGGCAGTTCATTCGAGACACTTTACTCCGAACGAATGAAAGCAAAGCATTTCCTCTCGGCTCTATGAAATACCACTTTGAGTGAAAACCCTTGTCCGAGGATTGATGTCTTTTTATTCATGCTACGAGTTTATTAGTTTTCACCGGTTATGGAGAACAAAGAAGAGTACTGGAGAGATATCCCGCTTTCAATCACTTACGAAGATAGCAAACACATGAGACGATGAGGATATTGTATATTCGTATATCATGTACGAGCAGGACTGTTAATTTCGTATAAGTGCTAGTGAAATTATTATTTGCGAATAAATCACTCTTGAAGCAGCGCGCATTATTGGTTTTGCCGAGTAAACCTTTGTCTTTTTGGATAATATGCGCAAAATATTAGACTTAGATATTACAGGTCTGCGACATAAAAATTGTTTAAAATTGAATAGGTAAGTGATTTTTTATAGTATTTTCAACGCTAATTTCGAGAAAAATAGTGAAAAAATAACATCACGTATAGTTATTCCAGAAACTGCTTGTCTATTTTTAGCTTTTTTCGATAGTTTTATACATATTTCCGTACTCTTGTTTTTCCTGGTTTATCCGAGGCAAAACTAAAGGAAGGAGTCTTTGTTGGACCAGACATTAGAAAACTGATGAGAGATCCCAATTTTGGTGATACTATAAGGACTTATGAGTTTAAAGAGAAATGTAAGTGTACTAGATATGTAACTTATAACATGTATTATACATGAAATAAAATCCTTTAACTTAAGAGAAAATTTGAAAGATTGCTAAAATTTTGTTATTATACCAAAAAGTAATTCCTTTTTTGTGAGAAAACCTTACGTGATAGGAAAAAATGGATTGCATTTTTGCAATCAGCGCTGAAAAATACATAAAAATCAGTTATCAAATTCCAAACAATAAAAAAATTTTTTTTTTGTAAACCTGTGTATTTTACATCGCAAGAGGTTTTTCGAATTTGGATCATAATGACGCGAAAGTTACAAATTTTTGGTCAGTATTAAATTTCTTTTTTGAAGTGGTAAGCTATCTGAACAAGAGATATCATCTTGTTCATAAATTTCAATCGTGGTCTTTATGCCAATTTCTCTATTGACTTGCAAGTTGCCGCTTGCACTCCATAATAGGACTCTTTCTTCAGATACGTAAAATTGAACAATTTTATTGGAAAGTATAGATGCGTGTCAGAAGCTGTGGTTGGAGGGCCACCATTGGTACGTTATTAAGGGATCTATTGGCAGGAGGAGGTGGAAGGTGAGGCTGTCGTTGGACGTGACCGTCCACTGTAATTGGTTCCAAGGGGGGTATGGCGAATGGGAGACTTTGGCATCCAGTCACTCGTCACACCAGCACCAATAGCTCAAATAATAATGCGGCAAAGGTCGTGTTCACATAGACATCTTGATCTGACCTCCCATGCGACACGTTCAGAGATTATGCAAAGCCTAGTAGCTAATATATTTAAAGGTTTTCTGTATCTAGTAGAGATAATGTTATGAGCAATTTTCAGTAACTTGGCGTTGCACTCGCAATATTGATAGCGATGAGATATTATAAAATCATTTTCTATGATAAGCAGGGTGTACATGATGGGGTGCTCAGTGCTTCAACCACGTATTTTACAACTGATTACAACAAAATGTGTCCTATAAAGTTTTTCCTAATCGGGGGTTTTTGGAAGGGTGAGATGAACTGATAGTACACTCCGCTTTTGGTGAATCGTTCGATTTCATATTCCTGAAATATCGATGTGTGTCAATCCTCGTTTGGCTGGAGTGACTTTGATTTTTCGTGCATGCGTGGAACCACTTTGTTAATACTGAAAAGACTTCTGCTTAGACGGTGGTAACATCATAACGATAAATCCCCCGTGTACGGTTCTTCCTCACAAACAAAGCAATTAGTTTATATTTTTAAATATGATAAATTTTTTCCAACATAGCTTTTAAAAACTCTGCAAATGATTGTACAGTGGTTTATTATTATTTCGCTTCAATATTGATTTAAGAAGACTATCCATTTGTCATTTTAAATATTCCGAACATTTGTGAACATTCCCACCGAAAAACAGATGGTAACTATGGGGGAAAACTCCGTAACAACTATTGTAATTTTAATCATTTTTATTTTTCTTAATTTCCTGATTAAAAGCTAAACTTATTGCCTAACGATACAGCTGGAGAGAGTGTTTGACGACCATTCCAATGAGTATAGAACGATTTTTATAGCTCCAAGAACTCTCGAGTTATACCCTCATGTCAAATTTCTGAAAATCTCCCAAATTCGGCACAAAAGCTGCGATAACTCGAGAACCAATAAAGCTATCGACCCGGCGATGGTCTCATTCGATTCAGCGTCCAAAAATCTATATAATTTGATACCACGTACACATTTTTCTGAAAAACCTTGGAAAATATGATTTTTCTCCCCCTCAAAACCCCCCAAAAATACCCTTAAAATTGAGCTAGCAAGTTGGTTCAAGAATTGGGCCGTCGTAGGACAAAGATTGATTTTTGGTGAAAATATCAAATTTCTAGCTCTTACAGTTTGGCCGGAAAACTGCTAACGGCGTACGGCGTACGGCGGACGGACAGAATTTTTTTTATTGGATATTCGGATTCTACATGCCTTGAAACGTAAAACATCAAATTTTGAGGGGGGCTAGAAATTTTTTTTCTTGGGCGATTACAATGGTTTATTATTGAATAATAAACCAAAAGTTGCAAACAGGAGTTGCTATTGATTCCCAATGGGTAAAATATCAAGTAGGATTGCCATTACAACATCGTATATTAGTCTAAAATTAGATTGCAATTCGTAAAAATTTTTCAGTCAACTACCATCACGTTTCTTTTTTAGCCCGAACTCAATAATCGTATGTTTTCATTACTTATTCGAACGCAGTCGAGCGATTTCCTTACGTTGCTCAAGAAACGAGTCGAATTTACATAACAAACAACGCACTGCGCGGCTCATCTGTTACCTACTGTGTTGTTGGTTTGTCTCTCTTACGCAGAGGCACAAAAAAGCAGCGATGTTATTGGTGTAGCCGCTTTGCTATCAAAGTTGAAAAATTATCATTTTCAAGCCAGCACAAATTGCCTTCCTTACACTTTCGAGATATCTGTCAACAAAAGTGATCCTCCTGACCTCTAAAGGGACTTTTTACTTCCATGTTAAACTTTCATATGGAAGAATTGGGATCGCCCTGAAGTCAAATTCAGAACCTAGGCGGATTGGGACAAAAAAGATACTACTATACTTACAGGCCCTTTTTAAACAAGTGTCTATGTGTCAGTCTGTTTGTGGTCAAAAAGTGACAAAAGTTGTCATATCTCCGTGACAAATCAATAGAATGCGATGAAATTTTCAGAAAAATTTTCTTGCAATAAATATGCGAAATGAGACTTGGTTCAATTTTTGATAATATGCGGCACTTCAGAGATATAAGAGTTTTAAGATTATTTGTACCACGTTTTGATTTATTATTGTTATTATATAATACTTTTTTTTTACGTCAGCATGAGAACGTACCGTTGGTATTCAGGTCATTTTCCAACAGTTTCGCATTTAGACGATTGAGATCCTATGCTCGCGGTTTCCTTCAATGAACCGCAGACTAATCACGCGTCAGTGCATTAATTTCGGTTCGTTGATCAATTCATCAGACTACAGGGAGCAACCGCGTGTCGGCTCTTAAAATGCGAAGCATATTAGTTTACCGCTTCCATCCTAAAGCTCACAGGTGAACTCATTGGAAGTGGTTCATTCGGTAGATTTGAAGCGGAAGCGAATCAATCAACTGGGCAAGTGTACTCAGAATTAGAACATGCTAAAATCGACACTCCACCTTTGGCTTCAATCGAGCCGATGAAATTATTCATCCGTATGCTAGGATTGTGAAACTGTAACTACAAAGACGATTTATCCTTCCATTCTATCATAATAATATCTTTACATTTTTGACATTTTTATGTCTTGGCTATGGCACACAACCAAAATTATGTTATGTTACGTAACGTGACATTGTTCCCAGTAGAGTTGTACAACAACCAAATGTTATGATATCGTTACGTGTACGGCTAGTTGTATAATAACACTCTATTCAATCGTAGTAAGATAGTGTGATTACTAATTACCTAATATTGGAGCCGTACATAATGCAAATAAAAATATAAAAAAACTGTTTAATTTTGTTCACTCTGCATTGAAAGAATTAATGGGAATTCACGAGAGGAAGGAAAGAAGACTAGAAGGAAGTTGGACGGGAAAGAAGGAGGGGGAGAAAGACATGAAAATGTCCCAATGCGTTACAGACTTGTATGCAAGCGTTTTGTAGAATTGTCGAATGTTATATAATAAATATATAATAATAATAATAATTTTTGAAGTCGGTTTTATTATTTTTTAAAGTTTTTTTTTCTCTTTTTTTAGTGTCTTACAATCATGGACAGCTCTCTTCACAGAATTTTCCCAAGCTTTCATTATTGCGTTCTTGTCACTTAATACTAACCGTCCAAACTAAATTCATAAATCAGTTGAACGTTGAAGTTCTAAAGTATAATGATTACCTAACTACTTTCAATGTTATTATGTTGATTGACAGTGAGTTTGAACGTTTGGAATTATCCATCCACTGATTTGGGTCTCTTGGTCAACATACCGGATGCTTTGACCCCATTGATCCACCTTACAAAACTCAAATAATTAACTACACCATTGTTGGTTACTGAATTTCACAAATTCATTCGTTTTATCCATTCGTTCATCAATTTTGGTTTATTATTCAATAATAAACCATTGTAATCGCCCAAGAAAAAAAAATTGTCTAACTCTCCTCAACATTTGAGGTTTTGCGTTGCAAGGCCTGTTGCATCCGAATATCCGATTTAAAAAAAAAATTATCTCCGTCCGCCGTACGTTACATCCTTTAGCTAAATCGCTACCTCAATTTTAAGGGTATTTTTGAGGTTTTTGAAGAGGACACGTGAATATTTTCCAAGGTTTCATATGAATTTCAATAGATTCTTTTGACGCCTAATCGAATGGGATCATAACGGGGTCGATAGCTTTAATGGCTTTCGAGTTACCACAGCTTTTGTGTGACTCTTCAAGATTTGAAAAAATCACCCATAACCTCGAAAATGGAACCATAAAAATTATTCTGTACTTGATGGAATGCTCATGAAACACTCTCTTAAGCTGTATCGTTAGGCGAATAATTTAACTTTTAACTAGATAATTAAGAAAATAACAGCAATTGAAATTGCGATAGTCGGTATGGGAGTTTCATAAATGTTCGGGATAGCTACTATCACAATGGTCTTCTTGAACCACTTTACAATTATTTGCAGAGTTTTATATTCTTCCATGGCTGTTACTCAGAATCAGTCCACATGACGAAACCTCGAATCATATTTCCGGCAGTAAATCTAGCAACGAGTTCAGGCTTGTTATTGAACTACGGAAAGTACGTTTCAAGGTATGATGAATGACAAAGATGGATAATGGTGATCGATCAAAGATCGCAGCTAGGAGCATTGGTCTTTCATTAGTTCGTAAAAGTTTACCAGTTTGAATGAGTCCGCCCTCGATGAATTCAGTAAGGTTGGAAAAATATATTTTATTAGTTTATTCATCCGTACGAATATCAATCTACGCTGAATTACAGACTGTTAGACACGCCTAAATTTATGTACAATGATAATAACTTGCCCAGTTCAACTAAATATCTTGTAACTATCTAATCATTTATTTCATCGCCTTATCTTGTAATAAAGAATATGAAACTCAGATCGCGATCACTGATTAACCAATGATCAGTGATAGCTGGGCTCAGTTATTATTTCCTAATCCAATCGATTTAAACAACAGATTAAACGGTGCAAATGATCGCCGGTTTAATATTTAATTCGCTTCAATCATGATTTCAGGTGACCGTCCTCTAATAATCACAATTCCGAACGTTTCCACCCAACAACAAATTAGGAAATCTAAGGGGAAACTCTTAATCAAATTTCGTAATTTTAATTATATTTATCAACCTTAATATCTCAATTTAATGCTGAATCAACTTAATGTCGAATAATGATACAGCTGAAGAGAGAGATCAACGAGCATTCCAACGAGTATAGAGCAGTTATTACAGCTCTTAACAGTCTCGAATTGTATCATCAGGGCAAATTTCTCACTTTGTCTCTTGTTTTTCTCAGCAAATTGTTGAGGCGAAGGACTGACAAAGTTGTTTTATTGGATATTCGAGCTCTACATGCTTCGAAACGTAAAACATCAAATTTAGAGGAGAGTAAGGTTTTTTGGGATCTGACATATTATGTATTTTTATTTTCAAACAATACACCCGAATATAATATCATTCCGACACGCTGGAATACTTGGTCCCAATCGTATCCTTCTTATAAGGAAGAGAAATCCGCAAAATACCGCTTTCGGCATATCTCAAGAATTAACTCGTCATTGTAATCCGTTAGTAATCGGCCCAAATGTATTGGTTTATTATTCAGTAAGTCATTGTCGACGTCCGAAAGAATGTTCAGATTCTCCTCAGAATGCGATGTTTTACCATACAAGGCATGCGTAATCTGAATATTGAATTAACGGAAAAAATCTATCTTTTCTCCTTCCCGTACCGGTTCGTTAATCCAAATATGGAAGTACTGTGTAATCTTTAGGTACACCAATTTAAAAAAAAATTCATTAGTGGTCCATCCTTTGAAACTTGAAGCATTAATTTTCTTAAACATGAATCGTAATAATTTCGCTCTTTAAATAAGAATATTCTTTTTGTCACTCTCGAATTTGTCTTATGCGTAGGAGTCGTAGGACAGCAAGGCCAAGAGTACTCGGTAAATTCCCCGAGTGAGAAGTTGTTGCCATATGAGATTGTATTATAGTATAGCAGTAAGAAGAGGAGCCGAAAGTGTTTTTACTGTCGATGTCGTTTTATAGTACCCGGGAGACCCGAATGGAGTATGTCAGAGGGAAAAACTGTAATAGGAAGACTCGGATGTCACTAAGGGCAACTGTAGACATCAAGGTAGAATGCTCAATAGAAATCCATCAACTCCCCTTGCCTCAATACAAGTGAATGAGTTTTCGAGCTCAGCTTTGGTTGCGGCCGAGAATGATGCTGAACGCGTGTGAATAAAATAGAATCGTGTGGTACATGATGGTTGCACGAGAATTCAAATGAGCATGGATCGTTATCTCAAGCATACTAAAGGCTGTCGTGATCAACAATAAGGCGTATATTTTCAACAATAAGGCGTATTGCGGAAAAAGCTGGTGCCGGTCCTCGGTCCACCGATTGATCATCAGTTACAGAACAGTCACCTGCTAACAGATCACTGTTCGCTCGATTTTCTCATAGGTACCCAATTATCGTCCTTATAAATTTTCCATCAATTCTCTCTTGATCTCTATGATTTTATAAAATTCGCCTGTTGATTTTAATTATATAGATCTTGGGACATTCACTGCAATTCATGAACCTCCCTACAAACTTAGTCAGGATCCAGGAAATGAGGATTCAGAAGTTCAAAATAGAGAGTTCGTAAGTTGAATATTCACAATATAAATCAATTAACCAACAGAAACTGCGATACAATATAAAAATACTCTCCAAGTGGTTGGCCCTCGTCTTCGTCAACAGAGGCTGATCTGAAGATAATGAAATTAATAGGGGACCATCAAGGATGCAATCAGACTAATCCCAAAAAGTTAAATAAACATCGGATTATAAGAGGAAACTCCGAAGCAAGTATGGTCATTTAAATTAGTTTTCTTTTTCTTAATTTTCACATTAAAAGTAAAATTTTTCGCCTAACGCTAAAGCTGAAGAGATGTTTAATAGCTGAATAGCTGTTTGACGACCATTACAACGAGTATAGAATGATTTTTACAAATCCAAAAATTCTTGAGTTACACCCTCATGCCAAATTTTTGAACAAGTCACGAAAAGTCTACACGAAAGCTGCGATAACTAGATAACCATTCAAGCTATCAACCCCGCTATGGTCTAATTCGATTCAGCGTCCAAAAATCTATAGAAATTGATACCGACGACACCTCTGTCTGAAAAACGTTAGAAAACACGATTTTTCTCCCCCTCGAAACCCTTCTAAAATACCCTTAAAATTGAGATTGTGATTTTAAAGAATTGAGCCATTGTCAGACCAAGATTGATTTTTGGTTATCATAGTTTCGTCAGAAAAGTGTTGACGGCGTACGGTGGACAAAATTTTTCGTTGAATATCAGGATTTTACATGCACAATTTTTTTTTGAAATTTAAAAATTTAAAAAAGAATTTGTTATGATGCCTTGTCTTGGTTGTTCGTCGGGAGCACCCTCCAGTTTTCAAAAAAAAAAATTATTCCTTTTGGTTGCCGAGAAAAAGTGAAATTACTTTGAGCATCTTCCCTCTCATTCGCACACATGTCGTCCACATTAGCCTTAAAACGTAAAACATCAACTTTTGTGGGGGATTAGAAAATGTTTTTCTTGGCCGATAACAGTGGTTTATTATAATAATTCGATTAATAATGAACCAAAATCAAGCCTCATCTGCTTGCCGCAACGAAAATTTCAAGACCACAACCGTCCAAAAATATTGACTCTTATTGTCTGTAAAAACGAAAATAAAAAAATTTCGGACAATTAGGTCTCGGGAGTACTATGTGTTATCACAAACCCGTAAACTTATTTTGTACATTCACTTGGAGAACATTTTATGAAAATTTCTTTAGTCACTATCTGACTAGACACACGGACACACTGACAATTAAGTACCTATAGAATTTTTTTTTTTGGAAATTTATTTATTTATTTTCTCTATTTTCTTTGAAAATTTATTTCTAATTTGATTTTTAGGGCGTGAACATGGAATTAAAAATCGTTGTGAATCGTTTCTCCAATAATAAACAAAAAAAAAAAAAAAAAAAACAACCGCGTTGGTGGATGCGTGATTTATTCAAAGGTCGGAATAACCATTGGCACGATTTTCTTGACACTCAGATTGGAGGATGGAATGGGCTTTCGTAATTTCGTTCGGATGAGTCCAGTCGATTTCGAATGTCTCCTGAAAATGGTTGGACCGAGTATTTCTTTATTTGTTTATTTGTTTATTTGTATATTAACGGGCAAGCCCAATTACATTACTATGGCGGTAAAAACAATGCAAAGAAAAATAAAGAAGAAAAAAAGAGTACACATTTATCAATCAAAAATGAATGGGGAATTGTTTACTGTCTTTTTGATGCTAGTTAAGGTGGAATGGAAAAAATCAAAGAAAACAAATAACAGATAAGCTCAAACGAAACGGCGAGAGGCCCACTATGTTCGAGATTCAGGTACGCACTGACTTAATGTTGCGCGAAATTGTATAAAGAATCCCATTCCGGGTGGGATTCAAAAAATACTAAAACGCAACACACGGGATGCAAGATTCATTGTCGCGGAGCGTCCCGGACGCAAGAAAATGAATCCGAGACGCAGCTCCGCGACAAAGAGTCCGAACAAAGAATCCCAGTGCGTACTGTAACGCAGAGGAGGGGAGTTGAATGCCAACCCGTAGGCGAACGCAAATAGCATAGGTATGCTGCATCTGTCCCTTAATACAGAGGGAAGCAAGATATTACGCTCTGAATTCGGGCAATGCACTCCAACAGAACTGACGATCGACGGAGTTAAATAGACTCAGAAGTGGTCAAATTGCTCCAGGCGCATACTATATTGTTATTCATCAAAGCCTCCGCGCGGCGATTCCCGCAATGCGAGCACGGTGAACGGAGAATGAGTAAGAGGGCTCGTATCAGCCAGGTCCTCGTTAGCCAACTGATTTGCATCCCTGATAATGCGCAGTGTCAACAAGGGAGACCAAGTAGGGCTTCGACGCATTATTACCAGCATCGGAATCCCACCTATGCCACTGGAAACGAATCGATTAAGTGACCCTCACAAATTGGTGACCTTTTAGATGAAGCCTGCGCTAAAATATGACAGAACAAAACGGCACTATCTATATCGAATTCATAGATGTTTCAGTTGGTTATTAATAAAAATATCGATGGCGTCATAAATATGCTGTGTGGCGAATCAAAAGCGCGCGAGCGAAAAATGAATTCATCCGAGTTGCGTTCAAGTTGGACTCAGCCGACGAAACGTGCGAGTCTGGGAAATATTTGTAACTTCGCTTGTTCTGTAGCGTGAACTGCCTGACATCTCGTGAATGAGGAACATGCATGAATAAATTCGTTTTTCCTTTGCCCGAATACCGTCATTTGGGCTCGGTTGTTGACGGCAAAAACGAGATAAACGATTATTATTGAAAGTTAAGGCGGGAGAACTGCGCAGCGAGACTTAAGGCCAGACCCGTGCACTACGGTATGAATTGACTATTGCATCGCTTTCGTATGAACGTGTGATTTTTCATAAACGTGCTTCAATTAATTTCCATCACCCTCCGTAGTATAATTTTTGACACCTAAAGAACGAAATTCGAATAAAACCAGAGGTGTGCATAGATCACATCGTACTTCCATGTTTGAGTCGGTAACTGGAATAACCAATTATAAAACGCTGCAAATGATTGTACAGTGGTTTATTATTATTTCGCTTCAATATTGATTTCAGAAGACTATCCATTTGTCATTTTAAATATTCCGAACATTTGTGAACGTTTCCACCGAAAAACAGATGGTAACTATAAGAAAAAACTCCGTAGCAACTATTGTAATTTAATAATTTTTATTTTTCTTAATTTCCTAATTAAAAACTAAATTTTTTGCCCTACCGTACAGCTGGAGAGAGTGTTTGACGACCATTCCAATGAGTGTAGAACGATTTTTTTAGCTCCAAGAACTCTCGAGTTATACCCTCATGTCAAATTTCTAAAAATCTCCCAAATTCGTCAAAAAAGCTGCGATAACTCGAGAACCAATAAAGCTATCGACCCGGCGATGGTCTCATTCGATTCAGCGTTCAAAAATCTACATAATCTGATACCACGTACAAATTTTTCTGAAAAACCTCGGAAAGTATGAATTTTCTCCCCCTCAAAACCCCCCAAAATACCCTTAAAATTGAGCTAGCAAGTTGGTTCAAGAATTGGGCCGTCGTAGGACCGAGATTGATTTTTGTTGAAAATTTCAAATTTTTAGCTCTTACAGTTTGATCGGAAAACTGCTAACGGCGGACGGACAGAATTTTTTTTATTGGATATTTGGATTCTACATGCCTTGAAACGTAAAACATCAAATTTTGAGGGGGGTTAGACATTTTTTTTCTTGAGCGATTACAATGGTTTATTATTGAATAATAACCCAATATTATTGAATAATAAACCAAAAATAGTAGTACAAGAATTACTCCCCTAGAGGGCTGAGCCCGTGTTAGGGAGACGAGCAGATGCTCCTTAGCAACCCATTAATTCTTCTTAAATTATAAGTAGGTATCTATTTGTAATAAACATGAAAAATATACTTTTTTTTTTAACTTTTTTAGTTTTTTTTACAAATGTTTCATGAAATATTTTTTCAAAATAAAATTTTTTTTCTCCGGCCGGTGCATGGCATCCGTCAATTCTATTCGCACTGCAGGGGGGAGGCCATTAAAAGCCCTCAAACCCCGCGAGAAATACGCGTTGATCGCTGCTGTCGTTCGGAACATGGGCAGCGCCATCGAACCCTGGGCCCCGAAACGCGTGATCACATCATGCTCAGCAAAGGAAAAATTCTGCTCTTTCAATATTTGCTTAATGCTATTCATTTCGAAAAGCAAGGGAACTTTAAGAATTTTCAATTGCCAGTATGATGCAGTATAATTTATTGTTGGCGCCTAAAGAACGAAATTCGAATAAAACCAGATGTGTACATAGATCACATCGTACTTCCATGTTTGAGTCGGTAACTGGAATAACCAATTATAAAATCAAAAAGCTCCTACTAAGCGTTATTACTCTACTAATGTTATTGAAAAACTAGCTAGGAGATCCCAAAAATAGAAAAACAATTAGGTTGATAATGGGAAAATGCAATATGTGAGTCTAACATTACTATATAAGCCAAGTTCTGTGAAATAAGATGATTTCTATGAACCTCCAGCGTCAAAGATATTGATTATTTCACTGCCTATAAAAATCAAAATACTCAAAAACTCGCCTAAGGTACGGCGGACGGGCAGTTTTTTTAAATTGATATTAGGATTCTGAATGCCTTTAAACATTCCAAACATGCCTTAAAACATCAAATTTTGAGGTGGAGTTGGAAAGAAATGTCTCGAGCGATTACAATGGTTTATTTTTTAATAATAAAGCAGTACTGAATAATTAATCAAAATTGGAACACTCGATTTCTGGCTTTTGTAAAGGAAAAATACTGGCATATCGAACAGCAGCACGACTCAGAATAGAAGCCAAAGCAGTTAGAAGAAGAATGGCAACTAAATGTGAATTTAGTCGATCGTTCCGACAGGGCACCGTTAATTAACGTAATAACAGCAATCCAATTCGACAACATCGAACGCTTTCCACGACAGTCTCATCGCACCCCAGCGATTAGTTTATTCCAGCTCTGAATCGGATTGCTTTAAAAAACTTGTGGATATTTTTTTTTTTAATTTTTTTTTTTTTTTTTTTTTAATGTATATATATAGAACCGACCGAACCCGCAATAAAATTCTCGCGAAAACCCTTACAACACGTTACCTACGTGAAAGCTGCTCCCGAAAAATGTTGACACTTTTTCTTGTCCTACGTTCCATACGAATATAAAATAGAATAAAAATAATTTTCACGCTACTGACGGGTAGGCACAGATGCTTGGAGACAGGTGAGCTGGAAGATCTACGGTTTCCTTATTCATCTATGCCTTCCCTAGCTCGAGTTGACACTTAGTTAGATTGTTTTCACGTCTTTGCGCTCATTCTACGTGACATTATTATGATCGACAAAGTCGGGGAGGAAAAAGTTCTCCCCACTGTCTCTCTGTGCCAGTGACAGTGCTGATTCAATTTCGGCGCCGAAGCCTACGTGATTTGGCTTCGGTTGCCACCTTTTTTTCGTTGGTACATCAGTCACATCGATCGCTCATTTCTCAAGTTACGCTTTACTGTTCCTACTCAAGGTGCAACTAGCTACAAGGTGTGTGCTGCCATCATGCTAATCAAATGTTCATCAAAACTTCATGTACTCGAATTTTTCAATTCCCAGCCTACGATCCAAACTTCTGCCAATAGCATTTCACCAACTTGACACACACGCTCGAGCATGACTTGGTCCAGGATGATATTTCCAATGCCATGCCCTAGAATCGACTCTGAAGTTGTGACAAATTGGAACTATGCTGCAAAAGTATACATCATTAGACAACTCTATGGAATTAGAAAATTTTCGGATGATAATAAATCATTGAATTATGAGTTGACTCATTTAGTATCACTGGATGTCTTCCTAGCGGATCTTTGATCAGCATGGTTGCTTGTGGACCACGGATCATCTTGTAATTGATATAATAAAACAAATGTATGGATAGCAACATTTCAAGCAATCAGATAGAATTTATGGACCCTCAAATTGCTTTGACAATCTTAGGGAAACGGAATATGCTGCAATATAAACAAATAAGTGTTGAAAATAGTATAGTTTATTATCTTTAAACAAATCTCTACGAAACGTTAACAACTCGTAATAATTATACAATGATTTTCTATTATTATTATTATGCAACCGAGTTATTTTTTTTTTTTTTTTTGGCTTCGCTTCCCTTTTCATAATTTCATTTTATTTTTTCCGTAGTTTTGTTTTTATTAATTTTATTCGTTTTTGGAAAAAGGTACTGATGTCCAACGACGTGGTTTGGCCCATTCGCAGTACTGAAAAGCAAAATTCACTGCACCAGCGCGATGACATGTGCATGTACATTACTCAGAGTACAGTACTGTGTCAATTTTCTTAAAATACACCTCCGTTCCGAATTATTATTTTCGGACGTCAAATGAAAGCAAATACCAAGAGCTTCTAAATCAAATTTTTACCACCAAATTCTCTCAAGTTCTTCACTTTTGCTCTTATACAATAAATTAATACAATTTCGCAATGTTCAGCCGAGTTTCTGAAGCGTTCACCAACTAATCGCGATCTCTGTGATAGATAATAGGTCACTGTGAATCTTAGAATGATCTAATACATGAATATATCACATAACTTCCGAGCAATATATTGTCAATTTGAAGGGATGGATTCGATTTTCCGGGATATTGGCGATAGTGAAGGGTAAGAAACCGTTCAAGTTGCTTCACCCTTCGGCTGATCGTTCGCCCTACTCCGAAGAATTGTCGCAAGCCATGACTGGAATGAAGGCCTAACACGTTTTCACCCTGTACCCTACTAAACTGATAAACCACAGTTCTTTTGAATTCAATAGACTTAAATCGATTTACGCGCCTGCTAGGTCCGTGAACTATTCTGAAAAATAAGTTCTTCCACGATTCTACAAGAATTAGAGTTATAAAGGTAATTCAATTTTAAAATTAGTTTACTGCGTATTATTTTAGAGGCTAGGATTGAAATGATGGAATTGTAGAATTTATTGGGATTGCAGGATTCCAAGTATCAACGTTAAGATTTGTTCAAATTAAAGCTTTTTTGACTATAAATGATAACAATAAGTGTTTTCCGTTACATCCGATGAGGGGCTGCGGGCGGCTTGTCTGTGTAGTAAATACAAGTAAATCACGCCTGTTTCTTGCCGTTTGGCTAACACCCCATACTTCCACTGAGCATTATGAGCGTTTTTCGCTATTTTCTTGTGCATATTTGCACAAGATTCACTTGATTTGCCCGTTGACATCAAGAAATGCGACGACAAGGAAAAGCAAAATTACTAGATTAAACACGATAAAGCTACTTCACCGCCGATTGGCAGTAGAACACACAGCTAGACTACCCAACTATACTGGTTTTCTAAGAATAACTCGTACACAGTTCCAGAATTTTATAACTCAGAATGCTTTACTACTAGCCCAGTTATTATTCCACGAATCCTCAATTTTCGACCAAAAACCGGCTATTATCTGAGGGGCACTTCTACCGCATAGTACCTACTGTAAAATCAATTGGTGGGGAATCCCAATACATAAATAATGCCAAATTTACGCTCTTGATTCGTAATAGTGATTTTTCGTTTCATAACACGATGATATTTGCTTTTGGCGTTAGGAAAATTCTTCTAGATGTGCGGGATAATTGATCATATTGTTATAGAATAGTTGATATATTGTTCATTGAAACCTGGAACATCCCATTCACATGTATCGTTCCAAAGTGATACGAGAGGTGTTCTGGAGTGATGTTGATTGTAATGTGAAGTTGTAGAAGCTTGTTAACTCTGCACGGCTGAGGTCATGTGACTCAATCAAATATTTATCGCCCTTTCTAGCTCATCATCAATTACAGAGATATTCAAACTGGCTAGCAGAGATTACTCAGGCTCCGGTGTTGTGATCCGCCATAGTTATAAATAATGAAATTTGTAATGCCATGTACAATTAGACATATTAACAGATCTATAATAAATGAAAGTCCTACGTTGCCCTATAAACTTACATAAGAAAGAAACAAATAAATAAAGAAATGAATAAATGTAAAAAGGAATAGGAATTCAGGTTCAGGGGGAGGGGATAATTGCGAGAAAGTCGGAATTCGCTTCAACCGCAATGTGGAGGGTGAGAATAACTTTTGGCAGCCGAAAACCCACGGCACGATTTCACTGAAGTATTTCAGTTTTGACAATGCGATTCTACACACGTTCGAAAAATTCTGGGTTCTCGAATTTTCTACTCCTATTGCTCCGTTTTAAATTGCATTGTCGCAATCGAGAATTGTCGGAATCCAAGGGTGAGAAATCAGACACATTTCAAATTCAGATGCTTTAATCGCAAGAATCCATTGAATAACAGCGGTAGAAAATCGTACAACCAATGCGTTAATTTTTGGAAAGGTTGTGATTCTTTTGATCGCTTCAACTGGTCCTCGCAATAATTTAAGTAATATTTTAGATAATTACCACCAAATACGATTATATTGGTCCTATTCACCAAATGATCTGTTATTTTAATGTATATCAACGCGAGAACTAAATAGTCCAACGATTTCGAGTATTTCAGGCTGCTAATTAGATGTTGCAAATTTAGTTGACGTGTACTAGTTGAGATATTGAGGAGATTAAAAACCGATTCAATACCTCGCAATTATCCACCGTGAAAACTCAGATTTTGCTGGCCTAACACAGTCTGAAGGACACTTTCTTTTACAAGGGGATTCAAAACAAATGGAAGAGAACACATGGTCACCTAAGACTATTCGGGTTTGCTCCAATAAAGGAGTATCTATCAGTTCTGAAGGTGCCGCTACTGGAAGATGAGTGAAATACTTACTTTGTTTGATAAATGATCCTCAGGTGATGAGCGGATGTAGTTTACACGAATTTATACGATTTTAATTATTTTAGCGGTATTTTCCCATTTTCCTTCTACTCAATTGGTGATGCTACTCACGGAATACTTGAAGGATTATTTACGGCTACCCGTTATCATGATTTTGAACGCCTCTACGCTTCTTCTTTATAAGATTAGCCGTTTCGTAGACTATTTTAGTCGTTACTTTCAATTATTACCCGCGTTGTGCACGGTTCTTGGCAGAATGGGAGGAAATGGTTTGACGGATGAGAAACGATCTTGGTGGGAGGATGGCTAAAACTGGCAAAGCCGGCGGGTGAGGATGCCGGCGTGGGTTGGCGCTGCTGGACGGGATCGTGATGGAGATGGAGAGCGTGCCGGGGAGATGCCTTGCGCTATAGCACATGCTCAGTCGTGGCCATCCAGTCATCAACTTCTTGCATGTATGATCATCAGACCTTCAACGGATGCAAAACGTCAAGTGAAAAACAATGCAATTGATTGCGCTATGTTTCATAATGCCAGGCATTTTTACCGACTAGTTACCCATTTTCGTTATGAGTACGTTCACCTAAATCGGAACACTGTAGGATGCGATACTTTACATGTCCGTGTTAAACCGCCATTCTTCACCAATTATTTTGTTCATGCCTCGCCAACGTTCGAACATGACAGTTTCCTACGCCTCCAGGACTTATCTCGATCGAGTCAGTGCTGAAAATTTCCGATGTATTGGTAAAACTTAAGTTCTCCTAAACTCCATCGGAACCGGAATTTTCACTCTTGGTTCTACCATAACTTTACATAGGCTGGAACCTTCGAGATTGTGTTAACTTACAAACTGATCAAATTTAGGTATTCTGGAGACAAAGTTGGCCCAAACAGCTCACAGATATTGCATGTTTGGACTAGACACATTTACTGCAAATTGTAAAATGGGGGAGGGGGCTTGTAAATATATTTTTTATGGCGAGAGAATCACGGAGGGATCACAGAAAAATATCCAGACCAATAGGAAAAATATCGCAAATAATTGTACAGTTGTTTATTTTTCCTTTGATTTAATTATGATTCAAAGAGACCATCCACTATCCAAAACATTTGCGAACGTTTGCACCTAATTACAGATCAGTTAATATCATAATTTAAATTATTTTTATTTGTGTTAATTTCCTGATTTAAAGTCAAATTACTTCCCTAAAAAAACGCAGATTATAAAAAGGTATGACGAACATTCCAATGACTATGAACTATTTTCATATCTCCGATAATTCTTGAGTCACAAACCGTGCCAAATTGTTCAAAATCTCGAGTATTCCAGACAAAATCACCAAAGCAGCGATTAAAATTCAATTCGATTCAGCGTCAAAAATCCATAAAAATGGGACCACAACCATGTCTCGAAATTATGGGGAAATGCCCCCTCAAGAGCCTTCAAAAATACCCTCAAATTTGAGGAAATGATTTGGCTAGAGACTTGAGCTATTTTCAGAGCGAGAATGATTTTTCGTTTGAGTTTCGTAGCTGTTATAGTGGAGATGGAAGCATTGTGATCGTCCCAAAAGTCGAATTCGGAACGGAGATCCTGTTGAAAGAAATTTTCATAGTACTATAATCAGAATAACATGCTGAACAAGTGTCTATGTGGCTGACTGTCCGTCTGTCTGTGGTCGGCCATATCTAGAGGCCTTGGATACCTTGTAAAGGTACTACGAAGCCCTGATGATGCCCGAAGAGGCGAAAGTGCTTGGCCGGATAATAATAAAAAACAGGAGAACAAGTCGCCATGTTTTTCTCCTCCTCAATCTCTACAACGATTAGAAAATGATTACTCATATAGCCTGTAAAAATCGAAATAGAAAAAAATAGGCTGTGGACCCTATGGCTCCACGTCACCCTGAGGATGCCCGAATCGGCGAAAGTGCTCGGCCAGCCAATAAAGAATCTGTAAATGAGTCACCCAGTTTTTCTCCCCAAATAAATATAAAGAACGCTTATATTTGAATGCACAGTGTTTCATCCAAAATTGAATAACAGCTAATTTAGCACATTCACTGGGAGAACATTTTCATTGAGTTTTATTCATTTTTTCGGGGGATTTTTTCTTTTGGCCGTTTTTAGTGTCAATTTTTGACCACAGATAGACGGACAGTCAGACACGTAGACACTTTTTTCTCCCCCTCAATCTCAACAACGAAGAATGATCGATGCAACAAAACAACAACGAAAAAAATAAATTTTCTTAAGGTTTGAGGTCTTGGAATGTTTTTCATGTCGAGCAGATGACACTTGATTTTTCACCTATTGGGTCACACACCGTACGCTATAAGTTTTTTTTCATTATTTCACTTGCGCGTATTTCTTTTACATGCTGCAGAACTCAATATATTTGAACGATCAAGGTCTTAAAATGTTAGGTAGAGCGATTGAATGATGCCTGATATTTATCGCGTGGATCACATACCGTACTTCTGGATTATTCGCATATTGACCATTTTTTATTTTTTACAGGCCGTAAAAATGAATATATTTGAACGCAGGGGGACTTGAAATGTTTCTCTACGTCAGCTGCAGACGATTCTTTTTAATTATTGGTGCCACACACAGTACTTCCTCGTGAATCGCATTCTCAGTTATTTTATTCGAGCGCTTCTGTATTTTCGGTCTTCGTCACTATCACTGTCATCTGGAGATAATAAAATGAACACAAAATTGCGTTAAATGTGAATGCTCTTCTCTTAATGTGTAATGACTTACTATGGGCGATGGATAAATCGCAAGCGATGAAACGCAGGCGTTTTGAGTTGAAATACACACTGGGCGATGAACATTTAAGCGGTAAATTACAACTAGGAAAGGTGTCTGGGAGGGCCTCAACCTGGAGATATATCCTCCTAATGTAGTAGGTATTTATGTAGTAATGTAAAAATTTCATACTGAGGTTGAATTCGGGGGGAGCAACTTTTAATGTGTTCTTATTTCCAAAACAAATATTTGCATAAGAAAAATACAAATAATATACAATACATTAAATCCCCCCCCCCCCATATGGGAGGGCATTAGGGTAAGGAAGTTGTCCGAAGTTAACTAGCCGACTTCAAAAGAAGGAGATTACTGTGGTTACCTTGCGGTTTTTTCGGTATTTGTTGTCCGGGGTCGTTCAACCCCATCATCGGGTTGCTTTTTTTTCGAAAGGGTAACTGTCCAGGTAGGTCCCATATTTTTTTAAATTTAATCCATCCAGCAGTTACGGCCCCAGATCCGCGGAAATGCCGAAAAACGTGATTTTCGCGAAAACAGCAGCTATTGACATATCGAGCTGATAACTTCTAGAAAAACTGCTCGATTTTTGTGTCAGATAAAATAACTGAAAATGCAAATTACGCATTGTAAAAGTCGCATTTGCGAATAATCAGTTGTAAAAATCAATGCGTAATTTCAGTGCATTTTTAGTTATTCGATTCTTGCACTTTTGAACGTTTGTGTCTCCATGAAACCATTTCACAGAACTTGTTCAGTGTCGATTGGATCACACAATGTACTTCCGTCTCATGCGGTTTATTGACTATTTCAATTCCCTCTGGCCGAGAAAAAATCAATATCTTTGACGCTGGAGGTTCATAAAAATTATCCGTACGCTCTTCACCGCATATATCTACTTCTTCTGCTTATATAATATCATGTGTTTGCAAAATATGATGCAGACATGTGCGAATATCCCGACATTTGTGAACGGAACGTTCGTTTCAAAACCAGATAGAAGGAAATTAGTTCACTCCGTCGACCCCTTCGAAGCTTAAGCCGTCAAGCCTTCAGTGCAGGAAAATCATGCCGGTTTGAACAATTCCAAATAGTTCCGGCAGACCAATGATGGATAATGTAGTAAATAAGGAAACATATTGGGTATTTACAATTACAAATTCAATAGCATCTAGTTTTGTATATAATATAACACGACGGAGGTATACGATTTATTGAGGATACTTACCAAAGAGGAACTAAGCGGAGAGATATAGGAGAAAAATGTAGGGTTAGGTTTTTTTTACGCCGTCGAGTGAAAAAATCCCCGAGTTTCATTAACGATTTTTATTCTATTGTATTTTAAAACCCCAGTGTAGAGAGATATTTTCTAAGAAAAATGTCACTTTTCCGAATTTTAATGTAGCTACATGTTAGTCGCTGAAACAATGAAAGTAAAGTTCTTTCAGCAGTAGGCAGGAAAATCTTTACTTGTTGGTTAATGAACCGAAACGCTATCAAAGATTGTCTACTGCAGTATTATTCTGGTGACGCTAATCAGGATCTCAAACATTCAATCTTCACGATAAATTAAATTACAATCAATTTATTAACGCAATAGTGTAGCATTTCGATCAATAGTATGACGCCACATAGGTCAATTCGTATAGAATAGAATTGACTCTGGATTTAACCCATGTGATCAATAGTTGCGGACGAGCAAAGCTTTCTTAAAGATCATATTTGTTATTTGTGATAATCGGATGGTTACAAATAAATTTACACTTAAAATTGGTAGGTACGAGTAATTGAGTAATAAATTAGATTGAACAGGGTTGGGTCTATTCTATTACAACCTGTAACAGAGAACTCCACGTTAGCGTGATTTATTGTAGAGTAACTTGTGCCACCCAAAATATTCTTATCTCTCCAACGTGTTCAAATTGCGTCATATCCATTGGCAACTGTGAAATTTTTTAGGAAAATGTGTAAATAGTCATTGTCAAATTAATCTTGTTAAAAATCGGCTATCGTAATTGCTGGCTTCCTCGTTCAAGTATCATGAAAATACATGATAATTGTATTCTTGCAAATTCATATTCTATTGGCTTTTCTAAGACATTACAATAGAGGCGCCTACTCCAAAAGGTGATCATTCTGGAGGCGATTGAGAGGTGAGAAGAACAGTAGTTCATTCATTTAGGAAAAGGTAGAAATAATTGTTTTTTATATTGCTAGTGGAAGTGTTCTAACAGGAGTGGAGTGTTCAGGTCATTATATGAATACTATTCAATAAAATACCATCAATAAAATCTCGCATAGTTATCATCATAATAGAAAGTGGAGTTGCTGTGGAGTTGGGACATTTTTTTATTTATTCCTTTTTTCTTTCGGTTTTATTTAATTTTTCTATTTTTTAATATTTTTATGTGAATATAACATTTATTTATCTTCTGTGGACTTATTGGATAAATAAATGTTTTTCATCATTACTTCATCACTTTACAACCCTGAAATGCCGAATACCAATGGTTGGATAAATTTATGTGTCGTTTATGTGTATAGATAAATATTGTTCATTCGCCAGAGTGGTACTGGCTTTCCGTAGCCGTTCAGAACCCCTCTTTTCATAAGCTGGATCGTCCTGGAAGCTCCTCGGTCTCCTCCAGGAGAGGGATAGGGATGATAGAGGGCCCCGTAGCTTCGTGAAGACGCGGCCCCCGTTTCATTTTCCTCAGGAAAGGATGTCAGTCGGGCTCAGGTGGTGATCAGAGACTCGGCATTCGCGCGCGAACACGGTTCCCTAGTATACGCACACGACGGTATATGACGGCGGACAAGCGGTCCCGTTTCTGTTCTCGCTTCCAAGTTCACGTTGTTTCACTCAATGCTCGCGCACCTTCGCTCCGGAGCGAAAAGGAACGCAATCATCCCCCACCAGTAACAGGTATTTAATTAATGGTTGCAATTACTGGCAACATTTCAATTACTATCTTGCACACTATAAATTATATTAAATTAATTTTAGATATTATAATAGGTAGTTGGTGAAAAATTGCTAATGAGAATTGATCAATCAACAATACATTTACAGATGTCTTCCGACACAGAGAAAACTAATATATATACGAGGTACAGTTGAATGTAGATTTGCTTGCAAAATATTGCCTACTAATAGAAAAGGGCTTCTTTTGTTGATACGTATCTGCAGGAATAAACGTCAGGAAATCAATGTTTCAAGTTGTAAACGTTGAATCCCTTATGATATTGAACCGTGCAAGGGATATAAGCGTATCTGATTTTGACTGAATCCTTCCACTTTTTCTTTTTTTTTTTTTTTTTTTTTGTAAAAATGTTTTCCGCTAAGACATTTTTGCTAAAAGAGCTTTGATTCATCAGCTGTTCTTGAGGAAATAGATAAAGCATGTAGTTCGTGACCTCATCCTATTCTTTTGAAAATGACGGCGTCTCGTTTCGGGTGTGGAAAAAGACGGAAACATTGGGATAATGGAGCAAATTCATGGTTGATATGAAGTGCTATCAAAATTTGGGTATCGAAGAAAGTACGAATTATTTTTTTACTTCGTTATCAAGGTACATTTACATTTGTCGTTGCATCTATTAAAATCAATAAGTTGTTGGAGTTTTCTTTTTCTAGTCCTTCCTTTATGGATTTTTGAGCCACGACCTCCAATGTGGGAACATTGAAAGTTCTCTCAGAAAAAAATCAATCACGAGCAGAGAAAAAGAGCTAAAAATAAAGAAGAAGAAGATATTTTCCAAGTGGCATACAAAGTCGTTTGAATTAATGACTTTTTCAAATATTTTTGCTGAAAATCTTTTAACTTGAAAATGTTGAACTTACAGTAATATAAAACAATGGTTGAACTATACAACCCTTACCTACGCTAAACACAAGAGCTATTTATATTACATTATTATATGAGACTGTTTTCCCATATACATTCAGATGGAGCATTATTCATGCTCCACAACGAGCGTACTACAATTGTATAATTCTTCAGTTAGCTTCTTAGATTTCCCTTACTCCTGATCCGAAATTTTTTTAAGCGCTCATTGCTTTGTTTGGTGGCCTGACCTATGGTGTTATCATGATGATATACTTCCATTGCATACGATACATTGACGGAACTGTTGTTCGATCAACGCAGTACGCGGTGTTCACTTTTGGCTAGCGATGGTGAAGAGGATTCGATTAGATGTACGTCCCAACGTCGCTGGCACATGAGACCGGTCAATTTGAACCTCAAACGGAACCAGACTCAACAGGTTTAACGGCCTCAGAGAAAGTTTCTTTTCTGCTTTTTATTGAATAGAAACCTTGAATACAGAACCCTTCGGGTTATTCTTAAGGGATCCCGTGCCGGACCAGAGTTGGACAACTCTCGACTTGGAACCGATCCTGTACCAATGATCCGTACCTTAATCGGGTGTAGCTGGTAGTAGCCAATAGTAAGAGCTAATGCTGTTATTTCACCCGTTATAGGCCGTTAGAAAACCTGCAAAAGGACAAGAAAATAGAAATTTCATGTCCACTTTGCTTAATTGAACGTCCGATCTCACAAAGATGTCTAGCCTATTAACTTATGTCATTTAATGATGCATTCGATCTGGTGCTGTCTTTAATCTAATTGAAACGAGTTTCATGAAGAAAAAAAACTCATAGTTTCAACACGTTTTTCTTGGGGTGAAAGAGACTTTCAGAAGAGAGGCTTTCGCTGTCTGAAAAAAATTGTAGAAGACTGCTGTGATGTTATAGACTGTTATAACTCTTTGCAAAATATTTTTAAAAAACCATTTTCCAAAAAAAAATTATTTTTAATTTAAAAAAAATTAAAATTTGTTATGAGACCCTCATTAAGTTTTATCTCCTGAGTATTGATCATTTTTCAATTTTCAAATCCGACGTTGGGTCGCTGAGAAATGGTTGAAATAAAATGAAACGACGGAGGCGTTATCCTTTATCATGGAATATCACTACGGTCCTGTGGACATTCGCCTTAACATGGCAGCATCTGCCATTTCTTTGGCTGAGAATTCGTGAAATATCGAACTCCTGTGTTATGATATCATCGTATACAAATCTTGGTTCCATGTATATTGTAGTTAGTATATTGAATTAACATTTTGTGCACAGTCAGAAGATGATTCGATTTGGGTAGAGGCCTCATAAGAGTTGATTCTAATTATGATAGTGATCAAAAGGATGCCTGAAAGAACGAAAGTGCAAAACGTTGAGAGAAAAATACGGAACAACCTTGTTTTCCCTCCTCGTTTCATAACCACACGTTAATTGTTGCACATAGTTCCTGTTGTTGGTGCTTAGTTCAAGAATAAATACTTCCCATTAATGTATGGCCCTCTCGAATTTAATTACGAGGTATACTTTCTTGCACATACACTTCCCACCTTGAGGATACACTAGTACATCAGCATAACCAAATAATCAATAAATTATGCATAACTGTTTATGTTAAATTTCTCCCATAAATTTTTAAAATTATTATACTCTGAAAACAAAAATCAAACAGCACAATTATAAACAGAGCATAAATTAGACATCCTCTAACCACTCATTTAGAGCATTCCATCTTGCAGTGCGACGTCTTCCACCATGAATATAGGCTTCATTTGCGTTTCTGGAGGTGTAAAATTGATTGGTTGTGTGATAAGTAACGACCTTCAGTTAAGCAAATTTACCGTTGATGGTGTGGCCACAATGTTAAGTACAGTATCAGGTTCAGGAAATGAATTTTACCAAATGCGCAAACGTTCTAATTATCAGGCAAGATTATGCGAGAACTATGTTCGCCAAATTTGACACAAAATTATACAGAAGATTAGCATGAACGCCCGTTGAGAAAGGCTGCAGGGAAAAGATACCTGAATTCGCAACTCTTGATTTTCAGTTGTTTGCCCGCAGGACATGCAAGTTGAAGAGGATGTGGTTTAGCCTCGTCGGGCTCTCCTTGGTCTTTACGACGACCACTACTGGAATCACCCTGGTCACGAGAAAGGATCCAGTTGATCATTTTTTGATCCCAGGTATGTAAATGGCGTTTTATCTGTGTTGAATTAATTACGTTTTGAAGCATGTAATATCCGAATATCAAACCAAGAACGTTTCGATATTATACTGCCCGTCATCAACAGTTTTCTGATAAAGCCATGAACTGATAACGAAGTTTTGACATTTGAAACAGAAATTGGTGACATATTCACGAGAAATATTTTTTAACCAATGACGGCTTTGCTAGCCTTCAAAGTGAATCGAAGGGAACGTCATATAGAAGACGATACATTTGTTGATGAGTTAACGAAGATTTCGTGAGCGAGTTTTGAGATTGTAAATATTAGACAAATTGTATCAGAATTTTTATCGATAAATCTGGAGGACATTGTTGCGATCAAAATGGTTCCATATTCTGTCGAATTTTTTCATATATTTTCTCCGACGTTATCGATAGGACATGTTGCTAATTTTAAACGTTGTGCTTCGGAAAAGTAGTACGAGTAATGTTGTACACCTAAATGGAATGTATACTTTGTAACGGGTTTTTTTCACGTAAGTTTACATGATGGTTTTTTTTTTTTTTTTTTTTTTTAATGTATTTTTTGTATGCCTTTCTGAATGTATTATTAATAATTAAATTATTCGGCATATCCTACAGCAGAAATTCACATAGAAGTTCTTTACATTTTCGTAAATCATGAAGTATGGTGATAGTTGGAAAATCGTTGTTGTGAAATTCAAACGGTTAAATATATAGGTTACTTTTACGTTTGCAAAGAGGAAAACGAATCTTACGAAAAACTATTCGACCGTATCGTTGCCTTCTCAATTCACCTCGAGATGGCACCGTTAATGGTGATAGTTCGACTCGAAAAGCAATATTGCCGGAATACGAAAGTGGTTCGATCTGTGCGGCAGCCGCGGTAGCACGGGCAAAGCGGCATACATCTTGCAGTTCAATTGATCTCTGAGACCTTCTTCTCGCTCTTACTTCGTTACTGGATGAACAGTCCTGCGTTCCACCGATCGAAAGGCGAAAGTGTGGAAAGGGCCGTGGAAATCCGAATAGAACCTGAAAGATAGGACGTTGTTAAGGCATGGTCGGTGCTGAACTGAGTCAAGCCAAAACTTTGGAACGAACGAAGACCTCCGACCGAGTGAAAAAACGGATTAGTAACTCGGGCAGAGAAACGTTGTATAGAAGTGGCAAATGGGACATTAGTTCCCTTTTCCTCAATTAAGTCCTGAAAAGGTACTTGCATGATGTTCCTCTCAGTACGCCTTTTGATTGGCGTTTAACAATCGTATCAATTCTACGGCTACGATTTTCAACAAAAACATGACTTATAAAAAATTCCCTCCTCTGGGCATTGCACTCCAACCATTTCTCTGCTGTTAATTCGAAAGGTATTTTTTTTTTAAATTTGGTTAAAAAATATAGAAAGATGAGCGTATGTCGAGTTTCGTGGAAATTTAAAGAGTTCATTAAATACTGTTATCGATTCTTTCAGTCGACCCTGTATCAATAGAGGTTCAAATTGCAACATTTGCTTCTACGACATGTGCGTGGTGTTTCAAGCTGAACGTAAAATTGCTGCAAATGATTGTACGCAGTGGTTTACTATTCCTTAGCATCAGCTATGATTTAGGAGTACCATCTACTTGTAATAGTAACTATCCTGTACATTTGCGACAGATTGGTAACTATAAGGGAAACTCGTTAGCAGTATTTGCCTAAAGATATTGCTGAAGAGAGTGATAATGAGCAATCCATCTAGTAGTGAACGATTTTTACAGCTCCATATTTTCTCGTGTAATACCGTCATTGGAAAATTGTCAAAATCCCGCCGTTCGCCGTCAAACACTTTTTTGACGAAACTATAATAGCTAAATTTTTAAAGTTCTCCCCGGAAATTAATTGCGGCCTGACAATGACTCAATTCTATTACTATCACAAAATGTATTTCAAAGGAATAATAAACTGTAAAATCATGCAGCGTATTTAATAACGAAAATGTACGGTGTGTGATCCCAACAATAGAAATGAAGCGTTATTTACTCACTAAAGCATATATTTCGAGACATTGAGCGTTCCAATATATATATTGATTTTTGCCGTCTATGGAAATCCAAATAGAAAACACTTAGAAATGTAAATCACTCAAGTACTGCGTGTCTTCTAGGCAGTTTTTCAATTTTTTTCCAAAGTTCACTCTCTTTTCCGAATTTGACTTTTTGGACGATTAAATTTACGACGCAAACGTGGAAGCAAAATCAACATCGTCATGAAACTAATCTCTCTGTCTCGGATACAAGAAACGGGAAAACAATAGGCACGCGGTGGTTTACCATCGCCACGAGAATACAATTAAAATCTTGTGCTCATGGAAATAAAGAAAACTAGCCATAAACCCAGCAACCCTGTGACTTTTGATGGCTGCCCACTTTTTATAAATAGGTAATAAATTCAAGTTCTGGTACATTGTAGTTCAGGACATTGTAGAATAAATGTCCAATTTTACGTTTCATATCTTTTCATCGACAACTCGTCAAATAGCCCTTAAACAGAGGCGGAACTTTAGGGGATTTAAATCATGTTTCAGCTTGTAAATAAGTCTCGTGTATAATTATAGTCCCGACATCCCTCGACATGCATTCGACCAGATGGAAATGAGCAATCAAAAAGAGGGCTGGGAGCTCACTAGATGGAATTTAAACAAGTTTCTTTGGTGTGATACTAAATTATGACCGCTCGGCGAACTAGCTCTGAAAACGTCGATGCAAAAGATTGACCAGGCTGATACGACAACGGATCCTCAAAACTCATGGGTATCTGCGCGGTTGAATTTCTCGCTCTATTTTCATATTCGAACCTGAACTTAGACGTAATTGTATTGATTTTAATATCGCTCTCTAATCATATAGAACGTTTGAATACGATAGTATCTGTTTAGTGTCATACAGAGGAATGTGTTAACCGTGAAACAATTGCCTTCTGGTACTTATTAATATTTGATCCTGCATTAATATCAATGTGTACGAACAGCGTTGTACATAGGTACAGTTTTGATCAACGCTGAACTTGATTGCATTTTATGACCTCACAATCAGGACCCCAGCTATGACCGTTTTCCTTGCCTCGTGGAGAAAAATTGTTCTGGTTCTGGTACATTGACTGATGAGGATTATATATTTCTAAATTAAAAATTCTGTACGATATAGTACATTTTGCTCGATCATTTCTCTTGGCCTAAAATTATTCGACAGCCCAATGAAAGATGTTTGCTCCAAGCAACTTTATCTATCTACCGTATTATGATGTCTTGCGGAAAAGTTAATTAATTCTGGATTTGATGCAATACTTGCAATTGAGTGGTATTTTTTTTTTCTAACTCCGTGTTATTAGACGTTAACCGAAATCTTACAACAGTTTTTCTTCATTTAGCTGAAATTAACTAGGAGCCGCTTCATCACACTAATTTTATAGCTGAGTGCGATATACCGTGATCATTATTCGTAGTACCAACGTGAAAAATAGCGGGCTATTTTAGAGAAGTACGTGCGGTCGTATGATAGGTACTTACTTAGATACTAAAATGTTAGCTGAACATTGGAAGTGGTTGATTAGTAAATCATAAGTTTTTTGACAGACGGGCTTTAGCTCATGAACACATTTATGTTGAGGAGGTTACAAAGTGTTCTTGCAGGAAATATTTTTGAAAGTGCCTAATTTTCATTTTAGAGGACGCTCTGATAAAATTATGATTTTTATTCAACAGGTAGATGCAAGGAGGAGGCCTGCCTAATGGAAAGTAGCGGCACGGGCGAGCTAGCGGGGGCTTGCACGTGCCGCTGCCTACCCCACGTGCCCGTTTTCAGAGAGGATTTACAAATCTGCGTCGATGACATGCACGGTAAATATTTTCTACTAATTTCTAAATGCCTGCCTTTCACAATATAACCTCTAGCCTAAGCCGTTCGAATAAAATCTAGATCAATATCACTTCTTGCATACTGTAATATAGAACCATTACACATTTAGTCGAGGCTATCTTTCAAACGAAAAGGTTGAGCATACTGAACTTGTGCTGAATTTAGTATTAAATCAAATTCTTACGTTCGTTCAAGAATCTAGTTTTCCTCCGTGTTCAGATATTTTGAAACGTTGTGGTGTCTATAAGCCAATGTTCTCGCCGAGGCGGGTGTCGACACTGGTGGTGCGCACCATTCTCTTACCCTCGGCCCACCAGGGGTCATTTACCCAGAATAAAATAACCATTTGGAATTGTAATGTAGAATACTTTAGTGCCCTATTTGAATGGCAATACTTATATTAAGAGCCATGTATCAATTGTTTCTCAATTTTTCGTAGATACAATTTGACACTAAAAATTAAATTGTTGACTTTCCGATAAAATAATTGAATTAGAATACGCGAATAATTATTTAAAATAATATTATATCTATAAAACATACTTTTATATAAAATGGTAATATACCTATAGTTGAATCTATGACTAATGAGTTAATCGAGTCGGGTCAATCATAGCCAGAGAACAATCTACATTCTTTAGTCTTTCTGACTGAGGGCAGGCTCATTGCTCCGTTCGACCGCGGCACTTTGTTTTGAGGAATATTACGATGGCACCGTGAACGATTTTCCCTGGTATTATAACGTCTGTGGAAACTGGAGCATCGCTGCTGTAGTATGCTCTGTGGGAACTCATTATGAAACCCACACGCGGCCTCAAGGCTCAATGCGAGCAGCGGCTTTTGCTGCGTCTCCACAGCAAATGAATTTCTTCCTTCCTTCCTTTCTTCTGTGCGTTTTTTTTTTTTTTTTTTTCTGCTCCAGAACAAATAGTTTGTTATTTGCAGATAGATATTCGGACTGACCATTTTCGACGACCGCTCTGCTGTCAGTTCGTATAGTCCAATTGTAGCCAAGGATTCGAACGATGCCGCATTTTTTAAAATCAAATTCAGAAATATGGCGCTTTTTCCATCGGTTTTATGCATCCTATATTTTTTACTTTTATTTACTAATAAACGTTTTCGAGAACCCGAGGTGAGTATATCTCACAAAAAATCGGAAGGGTTGGACTTTTTCACTTATTTGTTAATACCTTGGAAGCTAAACATTTTTTAGAAAATGGGCCTCATTCCTCATGAATCTCATTCCGAATTTTAATAGGAAAATTTCCAAGAAAAAATACAACTTGTGATTTTATAATTTGGTGCACTTTAAAATCGGCGTGAGAGTTGTTTGAAAAAAAAAAATGTTGCGTATATTTGACACAATGTATTTATATTCGGGTTAGTAGATGGTAACTGTTGTATATTAATTGCAATTACTAATCGATTCATCGATAGTATCGACCCGACGCTCTTCGATCTGTAATCGAGACGAACTCATTCATTAATACAGTGCTCTTCCGAACCACGTTGCTTATTAACCCTCTTATCCCTACAGGAGATTCAACAGATATAAAACTGGCGCAGTCGGTTTATTTCGGACCTACAATCCTAACTTCAATCGTGATTAAATATTCGTGTGGTCGGGAAGTGTTTACGTTCGCGTTTTACATTCATCGCGACTTAGCCTACCTACAGTATGGCACAACAGGCTACTCCGTCGAACGCCGATTTATCTCGGATGATTCACAACCTTTTACAAGCTATTCAGCTGCAGACGACGAGCGGAATAAATAATCGAGGTATTTCCGGGATCTCATTCGACAAATATGATGAGTCGGTCGAAGATTTCGACACGTACATCGAACGCTTAACGGCTTTTTTCAACGTTCAAAATGTCCCTGAAGATCGGAAAGTCTCGTGTTTTGTGTCTCTGATTGGCCCGAAGCTGTTTTCCCTTTTAAAAAATTTGCTTTATCCTACTGACTACACATCAAAAACCTTCGATCAAATGAAGACAATTTTAAAGGATCATTTGTGCCCACCTCCACTGGTCATCCCATCTCGTCATGCGTTCCTAAATCGCAAGCAAAACGAAGGCGAATCTGTTTCCTCTTATCTAGCTGAATTACGAAAACTAGCTACGCCCTGTAAGTACGACCAAACAATGTTGAACATAATGCTGAGAGACGTATTCGTCAGCGGTTTAAGGGCAAAGAATATTTTGGATCGACTATTTGAGGAGGATGATATTACGTTGGAGAAAACTATTAAACTCTCCCTGGCTATCGAAAAAGCGACTAGCGGCACTCATGAAATTCTCCACACTGAACCTCCTTCGATAAATCGGGTAAATGCTAACAGAAAGTCATCTATGGGGCCTCGCTCACCGTCTAAATACAGAAAACCTTCGTCCTTTCAAAAAAATCAGCCAACCTCGAACTTTCATCAACCTTCTAACATTAAATTACGCTGCCTACGATGTGGTAAATTTCAACACACTGCTAAACAGTGCACAGCTCGTAATTTACACTGTACATTTTGCAATGCACCTCGTCATGTAGCAGAAGTCTGCCTAAAAAAGAGATTTTCACAAGATGTGAGGGCAGTCACACAAGACGGGGAATCCGAAGCGGATGAACCACTACCAATTTATACAGTACAGGACCACCCGGGAACCCAGCGATTTCCCCCAATTATAGTGCCTGTTAACGTAAACGGTAGAAATATTTCATTCGAAGTCGACACGGGCTCGCCTGTGACAATTACTTCGGAAAGGGTTTTCAAAACGATACCAAAGTTGTCGCAGGGTATACTACACCCTACAATGAGCACCTTCAAGGACTACAATAACAAAATCATTACACCTATCGGTGAAGTCTTGGTTCAAGTTAACCATAATAATCAAACTCGTCAGTTGAAGCTTTATGTGATGCAGGGCGATTACGCTTCAATCATGGGCCGAGCATGGACGGACCCTCTTGGAATCGTCTCAATCACAGGGCCTATCAACAACGTCTCTCTGTGTAAGAAAATCACTAAAATCGAAGATTTACTTGAAAAGTTTTCATCGTTATTTTCACAGGAGGTAAAAGCTGTAAAAAATTACACATACTCTGTCGAACTTCAAGATCATGCGCAGCCTGTGTTCAAAAGACCAAGGCCTGTTGCTCTGACGCTGATGCCAGGTGTCGAAAAAGAACTACAACGACTGGAAAATGAGGGAGTCATCAGCAAAACTACATTCAGCGACTGGGCTACACCCATCGTCCCAGTTCGAAAGCCTAACGGCGACATCCGTATTTGTGCGGACTACAGCGATACTGTCAACCCGATGCTAAAAATTCCCCAATATCCGTTTCCGGGCTACGAAGAAATTTCATCGCGGCTAAATGGAGGGCAACTCTTCTCAACGCTAGACGTCACAACAGCCTTCCTACACATACCCGTCACTGAAGCATCCTCAAACATCCTTTGCATCAACACGCACAAAGGCCTCTACAAGGTTCATCGATTGTTATACGGCATTAGCTCTGCTCCCGCCGTATGGCAAAAGTACATAGAAAGCGTGATCAAGGATGTTGACGGTGTGGTTATCGTACACGACGACATCATCGTCACGGGTCGAAGTGAGGGCGAACACCTACAAAAATTGGAGCTCGTATTCACTCGTCTTTCGAATCACGGCATTCAGCTTAATAAGAACAAATGCAAGTTTTTACAGAAGCAGGTAAAATTCTTAGGCCATTTAATCTGTAGCGAAGGAATCAAGAAGACTACAGACAAAGTTGATGCCATCCTCAAATGCAGAACTCCGGAGAACGTACGAGAGATTTTATCATTTTTGGGAATGGTAAAATTTTACGCTAAATTCTGCAAAGGGTTGTCGACGATCTCCGAACCACTAAACAATTTGACTCGCTCGGATGTTCCATTTACCTGGACCAAGCAGCATCAAGCCGCATTTGATACTATCAAGAAGGAGATTTCATCAGACCGAGTTCTCATGCACTACAGTCCTGACCTACCGCTTACGCTGTCGGTGGATGCGTCACCAGTGGGCCTCGGTGCTGTGCTCGCCCATCGCATAGGAAAAAACGAATATCCTCTAGCTTTCGCATCCAGGACTCTTCGCCCAGCCGAAAAAAATTATTCCCAGATTGATAAAGAGGCCTGTGCCATACGCTGGGGAGTAGAAAAATTTTACAACTACCTGTATGGCAGAAAGTTTGTCCTGGTCACTGATCATCGACCACTGATACATATCTTCGGAAAAAAGCGTAAACTACCGTCGCACACGGCTACGCGTCTCTTACATTACGCTATCTACCTACAAATGTTCGACTTTGATATTGAGTATCGACAATCGGAAAAACACGGGAACGCTGATTTCCTCTCAAGACTTCCGCTGAATTCCAAAGAACTTGAACTGGAAGAAAATCAGTCACCAATCGACGATACTGGAGTGTTCCATTTGGAGCAAATCAATACCTTGCCCATTCTCCCAAAGGACATTCGCAAAGCTACACTGGAAGATCCGGAAACCAGGGAACTTTACAAAAAACTCCAGATTGGCGACACTTATGGGCCTAACGACCACCAATTCTCCCTACAAGCAGGATGCATCTTCAACGGAATTAGGGTGTACATCCCGAAATTGCTCAGGCACAAAATTCTACAAGACCTACATGAAGGGCACATGGGCATCGTGAAGATGAAGGCGCTTGCGCGATCCGTCGTTTACTGGCCGAGAATTGACCACGACATCGAGGAACTCTGCCGTAACTGTAATGAATGTCTATTGATCCATCGCCAACCCAAAAAAGTTGACAAACATTTTTGGGAATACCCTGCGTATCCTTGGGAGCGACTTCACGTCGATTTTGCGGGACCATTTATGGGGCACCAATTTTTCCTAGTAGTTGACTCTCATTCAAAATGGTTGGAAGCCTTCATCGTCAACTCAACATCTACAGATACGGCGATTTCAATTCTCGAATCTCTATTCGCGCGCTACGGATGTCCCAGGACGTTAGTCTCTGACAACGGTACTGCGTTCACTAGTCTGAAGTTTAAGACCTTCATGAAAACGTATGCAGTGAAGCACATCACGTCCGCGCCATTCCATCCAGCCTCGAACGGCCAGGCAGAAAGGTACGTTTACACATTGAAGCAAGCCTTGCGCGCGATGAAAAACTACGCTGGTGGACTACAACATCGCCTTAACGTTTTCCTGATGGCCTACCGTCGAACTCCCAACATCACCACTGGGGAATCCCCATCGAAGCGTTTCCTACAGCGAGAGATTCGATCAAAACTAGACGTCCTGAAGCCAGATCCTATTAGAGATGTAGCGGATCACCAGCGCAAATCTCAAATTTCATTTATGGACAGATCATTCTCAGTCGGCGATTCGGTAGCTGTCCGTGACTACAGGTCTCCAGACCACAAATGGACCTTCGGGACGGTTCTCAGCAAGGACGGGACACTCAACTACTCGATTCTCGTTAACGGACAAACGTGGAGGAGACATGTCGACCAAATGCGTAGACGAGGCTCATCCACTCCACCAAGTCAACTTCCAAGAAGCCACCAACTTCCATTGATACTGGCTGAAGAAGATCTCCCGGAAGTCCCTTCTCGGAAGAGTGGATCAAGTCCCAGTCGGTTGGAAAACGCATCGACTCGTCCGTCTCTTCAACTGCGTCGTCAATCGGGTGCTTTCGCTCAAGCAACTATTTCTGACAATCGCAGGATGTCGATTGGACCTCAGCACACCGATTCCTCTCACCCTCCCTCTGCAGTCGAAGAGGAATCTGCTCCACTACGCAGATCGGCCAGAGTGAAGAAACCGGTAGTGCGACTTCAGATGTAAACTAAGCACTAAGCACTTGTAAACTTTTTTTCCTGCTACAGAAAAGTAACCTTTAATTTCACTACAGAGAAGTAACTTTATTTTCACAACAGAAAAGTAACATTTTAATTGTACCTGATAGTAAACAACAGTAATTAATTCAATCTAAACCAAAATGGGCTATCCGACGGTTCATGAAATTTGAACCATTTTTGGTCCACTAGATTAAAGAAAAAAAAAAAAAAATCCCGCAAGACAACCGTAGTAACCTCCTCCTTGTTTGAAGTCGGTTAATAAAAAAACGTACTAGGAAAAATACGAAAATCGACTCGAATTGATTCATCAATAGGTATCCATCCACTCAACCTCCGTCCAACTAAGTGAAAATTGATGCATTTCTCCGGTATAACTGCATTACTACCATAATTTAGAGTATTAATATTTCATAGTTATTTTTATTTCTAAATATCCATTGTCCAGGAACTTTTGAGTATTTCCTTTGCGTTAATTTCTCGACTAAAACTGTCTACCTTAATGTTCGATACCCACCTAGTTAATGATCACAATTTTGTATTCTACATGCTACGAAATTATGTCTAATTTTGAGTGGGGTTAGATATTTTTCCCTTGGGCTTCCGAATTGGTAATAAACCAATTGACACCGCTGGAAAAGAAACAATGAATTCCAACTTTGGTGCGAAAAGCTGCAATCGCAAACAATTTTTGGTTGGCGGAACAAATAGGAGAGAAATCTTTCCGAGCCTCAAATTACGTATAGCCGTATCAGTATCGCAAGCTATTAACCTGGCCAATCGTTCGGTTAAACTGTTATCGCCCGTTAGGTTATCTACGTGATTTTTATCTCAATCTAATCTCGGCCGGTCTCTTCATGAGTGCACAGTACGATTTTTCGCACGCGAACAGTTTCACGTCGTTTCACTCGACGCTTCGAAGGAATGCTAGGTTTACTCGATCACCTGGCGTTTACGATACATATTTCTGAAGGCCCCAAGCGATCGCCCGTTATGTGGATCGGTCCTCGTAAGCGGACGGGACAGGCCAGACCGGCTTAAGATGGCCTGCACTTCGGCGCGGCGCTCCAATGCTTAGCACTACACCGCTGCCTTCATCCTCACTCCTCATCTCCTGGATGTCGTCCCACCACTTGAACGGGACCTATCCTGTCTTAACTTAGCACTGCTTCGTGAGGCTGGTCATCGGTATTTTTCAAAATTTAAACCGGTTCACGGTTTACCGTCTCTCGCTCTCATTATCTACATTCTTTTTTCCGCACGTTTTTTCACAGTTTCGTCGTTACTTTTCCAGGAGGGGATCGAATTATACCGTACCTACCGGGGATACTAGTAGCCTATATTCGAAGGTCGATACACCAATTTAATGGAATTGGATATTTACATTTTATAACGGACTGTTCTCATTCTGTTGAAGGCCGTTACGTTGAGCAGGTTGTAAGAACGGTACCTACCTGAATTTTCATCTTGATTGGATCGCAAGATTACTAAACTGCTGACTAAGCTCTATACGGAGCCATTGGTGAGAGATGTAGCAAATAAGCAAAGATCTCTCTTCAAGTAAATTACTTCTACTACTTTAATCGTAGTACTTGGGAGCGCTGTAATCGTCTTAAAAGAAGGTTAATCTAGAAAAACAGACTTCAGAACAAGCGTCTAATATTAATAGTTGGTCTGTGTTGGCCGATTTCAACATGGCAATATCACCCCTAAATATACGCGTTAATTTTTTTCAAGAACCGAGTTCTTTTGCCCACTCGTGCCTCTTCAGAATACATGTTTTGGGTATCCTCTTCAATGTATTTTCGACCCACCAAACGAATGGGACCATTCAAAAGTCAATCACTTTACCGGTTTTCGATTCGTTGCCTCTTTTGTCGGCAACTTTTATCGTCAATTACGATAAAATAATTGGAGCAAATAAAATCGTCACTCTTCCGATCTCGAATGGAAACCGATGCAACTTGAAAGTATGACATTTTTAAAAACCACTTGCCATAACAAAAATTCAAACCGTAACCGTTCAAAAAGATTGATTCTTTTGTCCGGTAAAATCAAAGTAGAAAACAAAAAGAACGCGTATACCTCGAAAGTGCTGAGTTTTAATTAAAATTCCATACCGGCTAGATTTACACGTACTCCGAGTGAACACTTTTTAAACATTTCATTGGGTTTCACTGATTTCATCGACATGAAAACTTTTGTCCATTTTTGACCGCAGACAGACACGCCGAAACGTCTTTTTCACTGGAAATTTTTTCCAATTTTGAATGTAGTGCTATGCGTTTCCCCCTTAATTTTTACTTGATATATTATGATGATTTCGAAATGCTTCCATTTACTACAGAAACAAATGGAAGTAAGAATATGTGCGTGTGATTACTCAGTGCTTCCATGTTTAGACCGGCAAACAAGTATTACGAATTATTAAATCAAGAAGTGTATATTTATGGACTGTAGTTGTTGAAAACAACATGCTGCGTGTTTTTTTTTTTTTTGAGATTCAGGCTGCCATTTAGAATTAAGTACCTGATCTTGTATAATTTCTTCTTGTAAAAAAATCTCGTAAAACATGTAGGGACCAAATTTGAAAACTGGTTCATTTATGCGTCGTACTCTGACAGACGGGTTTAACCCATTGTCTATAATTCATGTGTGTGACAGTCGCAATTTTTGAGTTTTTTGTCAAATAAACGCATGTTTCTCTCTCTCTCTCTCTCTCTAGTTGTTGAAAAATGATTTTAAAAACGTATTTCGAGCGGGCATCTAGTATAATTTGAATGGAAGTAATGATTACAAAGCATGCGTTTAGATCATCTTTCATGTTTGGAGACGCTCCTACTTCAGCATTGGAAATTCACAACAGCCTCGTTTTGGGCGGAGAAGCGAGCGGTATGAACCGGTTGAAAGCTTCAGGCCACTCTTTACCTCATTATCCCAACTAATCGAGATTCAAGATTCTGCAGAACGGATTGGGGAAAGAGAGCAATCAATAGGTGTGACGATTACAGTCGAACGAGCCTCTAATCGCTAATGCATAGTAAAACAGAAAATTGCGGATTAGAATATTCACCTTCATGTCTCACACGTGTAACACGTTTACGACCGCTCAACTGAACAAGTTTCAATTGCCGCAATCTGCCAATCTAGGTTGGCTATCTAATAAATATACGATGGGCTCGCCTATTCAATTAAAAATATTGCAGACAACACCGAATCTCCAAAAACAGATCAGTGAAGCACGACGAAAGGATAATAATAGATGCCTAAAATTTTTGTTTAACGTGCTGCAACGTGTGTACAATCAGATTATGTGTTACGTGGAATGACATTGATGGAGTAGCAGCGATGGAGAGTTGAAACGAGTGGAATACTAGAACATGGTTCAAATTCAGCAAAATCGAGATTTCACCCTCTTCATTCCTGGTGCCTCTTCATCATGCTTCCTAGAATTACATTATCTGTTCCGCATGCTTGTCGCATTCTTCACGGTCCGGTGTTCAAAGAGAAAAATCGCTGCAAATGATTGTACAGGGGTTTATTATTACTTTGCTTCAATTATGATTTAAAAAGGCCATCCATTTGTGATATTAACTATTCCGTGTAGTTTGAACGTTTCCACCAAACAACTGATTGATAACTATAACTTAGCAACTATTGTAATTTTAATTATTTTTAATCTATTAATCTCCTTTGTAAAATCTAATTTACTCGCCTAACGATATAGCTCCCGAAATTCTCTAGTTAACTTGGGAACCATCGAAGCTATCGACCCCGCTATGGGCTCATTTGATTCAGCATCCAATAATCTATAGGAAATGATACCAGAAAATTTTCCTCGAAGTGTTGACGGCGGAAGAGGCACTGAGGGGTTTTTTACTGCTACTGAGGCATTCTAATTACCGATGATCGAGTAGATATATAATAATCGACGAGTACGTATAATCTACTTTATGAACCTCTACAACAAGATTCATTATCATTTATTCAGCGATTCCTTCTGCAAATGTTGACGAGATGCACGTGCGTACTGTGCAGAGTATTCATCCATAGTTCTCGCATGACTTACCAGAGAGTTCTATCTGCTGATAAAACCAGCCAGTATCATGTTCATAAATTTGCGTAGTTTTTCGCATAAAGTTGCAAGATGAGTGTTCTCCGTCATATATGAAGTGGGGTTCGGTTGTTGTCTGAATAGCCAACGATTGGTATTGAATTTTTCCTATTCCTTCGAGTTAATAACATGCTACGGTGAAAATCAGAAAATACCGTATGAATTATCCGAATTTATGAATATTATATTGATACTATAGTTGTCACTATTGAAATATATATTTTCATAATTCTCACTATTACATAACTATCCAGTTTAGCGATAAGTTATTAATAACATCCTCGGCTAAACTGACCTAGTTGTTCTACGTCAGCGTTGACAAGAAAGAAGCTTTTTGTTCCCGATGCGTCGAGCATGTGCCGTCGTGGGTGGGAACATGGAAGTCACGTACAGACCCCGTCGGGTGGATGATATGCATCCTAGGCGTACCATTCACACGCACAAGAACACAAACACATGAGAGCCAGAGGTTGCCTTATGCAACGCACCGGTGAAAACCCACGAACGACAGCTACTCGTGTCTCGCGCTCGAGGAAGGTTACGGGCAGCCAGGCACTAAGTGGCAAGGTCGAGGTCTACGCGAGTGTAGGTCGAGTGAACCGTACCTCGTCAATACTGTGTGCACTGCCCAAACTGCATTCGAGCTCAGGTGCCATTCTTGACCTGCGAGGACCTAAATGACCTTAGCATAGGCTTTTTCCTGGTTTCTCTCGTTGATTATAGAAAGTTGGAACTGGACAAACAGGTACTACTCCTGAAGCAAGAATAAAATGGATGGCCTGATGGTGACCATAGCTGTACGACGATAGGGTCTCTCGATTACATAGCTACTATGAACGAAGGATCGAATATGAATTATCGATCCGGTGCCACGAGTGTTAACATTGAAAAACGAGCCACAATTGTTGAAATTAGCCATTAGAAAATTCTACAAGTAATTAATTGTACTGTGGTTTACTTATGCATTATTTATTTATTTGTTTTTCTTTGAATGTTGAGTCCATTTTATTTTGACAAGATCAAAGTATGACGAAAATGATACGTCACATTCCCGCTGGCATACTTGGGCTAGAAATCACTGTTTAAGCCTCAGATTTTGTCCCTATCTCGTTCCAGCCAGCATCAATAGTTATTTGGAAAAATGCTCATGACCATGATCATCGATACGGGATTTTCGAAATATTTCTCCCTGTTAAAAATGGTTCGCGAGTTTGTCAAAGAAAGCTATTTTTATTGAAATAAAACGTCCCTTTCTTTTGTAATTAAAAACCAAGGAGTAGCCGTAAAAGGCGTTTAGGTACCTTAGCGGATCGCGTAAAAACGATTAGATCGTTTGTTGATCCCATAACAGAAAATATGAAATGTCTGAATGAACGTTCGTGAGATTTATTGTCATCGTGACGACAATCAACGCTCAATTGGAGAACTTCTACCAATCAAGGGAGATATTTACTTCGCCCTCATTTTCAGGGCATCATTGCAAGTTCTTTGAAGAGCTCGGATTGGGCGGCTATTTACTACGACAAGTCATATGATGACTTAGCTCGTGCTGGCAGATGACTCCAAACTTGTTTGTATGTTGCTATGTCATCCTCTCACGGCACTGTTACCGATTTTCGGTCATGCACCACAGACTTTCATCACGCGGGCTCAAGTTGGGACGGAGTAATGTTAGAAGGTTAAACGAGTATAAATAAAATATCTCATATGAACGTGCTTTGTTTCAAAGCATGTAGAATTTGAATATGGAATTAAAAAATCTTGTAGCTAGGCCACCAGCCGAATCGTCTCTATATTAATTTATGATATGGGTGGAAATTATCGTCTACTATAGTTTTTCTGTATCTTCGTAGAATTAGACAGATCAGTTATTTTAAATAAGTAATTTCTGTACAGTAATTAGTATTCTCAAGCAAGCAATTAATTATTGGCAATGGCAGTTTGGTTTACTCCGACAGATTTCCGTTCGAAAACAACCAAGATTTCCCCACTATGGTGAAATTTGTTTTATCGGAAGCTTTCTCGTGGATTGAACTATATTTTTACAAAAGGTTGAGGTAATTTTTCGACGCAAAATTTAATGCTCTTCCAAAGGTGTCCTCAGTTTTGATATGACTTCATTTCAAAATTTGCCTTGATCTGGACAAAAAATCAGACGGCACACACTCATTTTAGATTTGATGAGTCGTTACGAAGGTGTCGAAGCATTTCCTGCTATTTATTCAAAAACAGCGATTAAGCTCGCCATTTGCGATCTCTCAATTACGTAGGTCATCCTCTCTCTAGATCAGTATTTTGATAAGCGTCTCGGACTATCCTTTTGCTTGTTGGGCTAGATTTTTTTTAAACATCCAGCGTGTATAATTTCCGACATTAGAAATTTTTTCACGTTCAACCGCAAAATTTTTTCGGAGTTAATACAATCATTGAGCTTCACCATATTTCTCTTTCCTATCAATACAATTTCCGCTGGCGGTTATAGGGATTGATTTCCCCTCTTTTGAATACATAGAGGTGCGCACGTTTCGAACAAACCACTGGAAAACCACATTATTTGATATTCTCGGTATTACGGAATGTCACGCCACACAAAAAGAGCGTATTCGCTCGGTTATACGAGAAATGATGGGGATCGATAGCGACACGACGGCTTTTGTCACGAACGTATTCTGACAGTCATATCGCTACTACACGTCGAAACGGCAAATTAGGGATGGCATGAATCCAAACTAAAAAATAATATCCACTAAAGTGTAGATATTAATTAAGTCATTAAAATTATACCCATTTTTTCTATTGGTCACGTAAATTTGATTTATGCGGTCGCGTAAGTATTTAATTACTAAATATTTAATTTTAGTTTCATTCTTAGAAACCCCTCGTAAACATTGGCTACTGATGTGCATTTTAATCGTCGTGGTATTTTTGGTGATTTAATCGCTCTAACGATTCCCCTTCTGTGCCCTCAAAGCTTTAATGGAAGGGTTGGTAGACCAGTTCCGTTTGACATGAACGGGGATTGAGATTCGAAGAGTCCGAAACCTGATTTCTGTGGAAAGTGTGTTGAAACGGGAAGCTAGCTTTATTCATTCGATCCTTGAGGATCGCGACCAAAATATGAGAAACTGCTTTAGAAAGGACGAACCCGAAACGAAAAAAAACTTTTTCGTGACGTTTCCATAACAGATAACAAACTCTCTAGATACTTAGCAAAGAATCAATAATCGCAATTTATATAGGTATATTTTCTTTTTTGCTTAATACCTCGTATTTGCATAATATATTTTTTTCTGCCGTCAGTGCTTTTTTGTTTCCACGGACCGGAGTTTGAAAACCACTGCAATATAGGTACTCAAAACTTGAAAATTAAGATGCCAGCTACATCGCTGTTTTTACTCCCATTTTACCGTGTAAATGATAGTATTGTGATCATATTAAGAGTGATGTAAATTCTACAAAATTCAGAACCACTTTCGCGAGTGTCTATGGCTAAAAAGTGATAAAAACCATCATGTCGAATTACAACTACACAAAAGCTGCGATAGCTTGAGAGTTATTGATGAAGCTATCGACTCCACCATTGTCTCATTGGATTAAGCATTCAACAATAATTCATTACGATTATGTTAATTATTACGTACTATGTTCCAGAAACATTGGAATGTATGAGTTTTTCTCTTAAACCGCAGAAAAAAACCCCTCAAAATTGAGTTAGCGATTTCGAATCGGAATCGAACCATCATCAGTCCAAACATGAATTTCAGTGAGAAGATATTGTATAATTTTTATAGATTGCTCAGAAAAGGATACAGCATGCGGCGGACAAAAAAATTTACTTAACCCGATATTCGGATTCTATATGCCATAGTAGGTATTAAATCAAATTTTGAAGGGGCAATTATGATCGTTTACTGTCGAATGATAAACCTATAACGGAAACTAATATTTATATTGAAAATACGGAGTGTGATTGGTTTGATAAAAATCAAGCGTTATTCAAGCGCCTCTTCGTTCAATTGTATTGTTTTTTTGGGGCTAATAGAATTCAAAATGGAAAACTACTTGAATGCATTGATAAAATTAATAAGAACTGTGCTGAGCAATATCCAGTGACATCAAACGTTGCAGATCGACTGTGTTCACTCACAATCTGAAAATGAGCTTTTATAAAGAATGTGATTAATTTTTTACGGGAATATGATGACTTTTTTTTACCACACCTAGCTCAAATAGTCTCTCTGAGTTTAGTTCCAAAATTATTGTAGTTTTTTTGTTGTTTTGGTTTATTATTCAATAATAAACCAAAGATAAGAGCTAAGTTAAGATGTTAGAGCTAAAAATTTGAAATTTTCACCAAAAATCAATCTCGGTCCTACGACGGCCAAATTCTTGAACCGACTTGCTAGCTCAATTTTAAGGGTATTTTTGGGGGGTTTTGAGGAGGAGAAAATTCATATTTTCCAAGGTTTTTCAGAAAAATGTTTTTCAGAAAAATGTGTACGTGGTATCAAATTATATAGATTTTTGGACGCTGAATCGAATGAGACCATCGCCGGGTCGATAGCTTTATTGGTTCTCGAGTTATCGCAGCTTTTGTGCCGAATTTGGGAGATTTTTAGAAATTTGACATGAGGATATAACTCAAGCGTTCTTGGAGCTATAAAAACGTTCTATACTCATTGGAATGGTCGTCAAACACTCTCTCCAACTGTATCGTTAGGCAATAAGTTTAATTTTTAATTGGGAAATTAAGAAAAATAAAAATTATTAAAATTACAATAGTTGCTACGGAGTTTTCCCCTATAGTTACCATCTGTTTTTCGGTGGAATTGTTCCGAAATGTTCGAAATAATTACTATCACAAATGGATAGTCTTTCTAAATCAATATTGAAGCGAAATAATAATAAAACACTGTACAATCATTTGCAGCGTTTTTTCAAATTCATATCCGTTCCGGATTTGACTTCCAGGACGATCATTCAGGGTCCACATGGTTGCAAAATGAAACAATCTGGCAATTTGATCTTTTTGTGTATCACCGTGACGACGAGAAGCACCCGTTGCAAGAGAAAGCCGTAAAGAAAATGTTGTGAGTCTCATCCGCTTTCGTTGGAGGGGCGTCTTGCTCTTAGCTCTCCCCAAGCAAGTACCAGTGCATAGCATCACCAGGCGAAGTCAAGTCCCATCGCCCACTGGAAAGTTGATCCATACGTCTTGTCCCAAACTGCTACCCTCCCGTCCCATCTTTTACACCATAACCCGTTCTCTAGTGCCATTAATTAAAAGTCAAGACCGTTTTCGATGTGCGCCCTGTCAGCTGCACGGCTGTGAGCTTGACACTGAAATAAACCCTTTTATTGATGAGGTGGCGCGAATATCCATAATCGGTCTGCCTGAGAATACTTCATCCGCGGTACTGGAGAATTATACTTCCAAGTTTCTGCTAATTACGAAGGGAAATGAGCCATTGGTGGATCGAGAATATATCGACCGATATCAAGCGACACTCCTTTATAGTGAACCTATCCGTAATGACAGGTATCGATGAATATAATTAGGTTGGAATTTGAAAGATGGAGTTCGCTGATCTATGTAATTTTAAAAATGAATATAATGTTATCAACAATGAGGGGAAACGTTCCTAACATTATCCAATCGTTTTTACTTATAATAATAAAATCGTTCTGCAAAATGAAGCACGTTCAAATGAGATATTTTATTTATACTCGTTTAACCTTCTAACATTACTCCGTACCGACTTGAGCTTGCGTGATGAAAGTCAGTGGTGCATGACCGGAAATCAGTTGTCATAATAAAAGTTAGATTATGCTCAGAAGACCGTTATGAACGATGAAATCTAATAGAAAAAAAGTTTGAAAAAATCTCTCAAGTTTGCTCATCTCTAATTCGATTTAAACTAAAACTGGAAGTTCTTTTTATTCCAAATAAATATATAATGCGATTGTTTTGATACACAAAAAACCATTATTGAGCCAACGAGAGCTCAAGTCTTTAACTAAATCGCTACCTAAATACCAAGTGTATTTTTTAAGGTTTTAAGGGGAAGAATATTCGTATTTTTTTACGTTTTTTCAGGCAAAAGTGTATTTGGTGTCAATTTTCATTGATTTGTGAAAGCTGAATCGCATGATTCTTTTGTTTGATTTTTCCGAGATTTTGAGAAATGTGGCCACATGGTATAACTCAATCACTTGTTGAGCCATTACAATCGTTCATAAAGAATTGGAAAATGAGTCGCCTGGTTTTTCTCCCCCTCACACCCCCTGGACATAAAAAAATGCGACGACAAGGAAAAGAAGCTTAATATATATTTTTTCTCTCATATCTCATATATGTTTGTAGCAGTAATTTTAAAATTTCGTTTTATTTTCTGTACTGGCAGAATAATTTTCAATCTTCTACTGTATTTTAACTATAACCAGTAGTTCCAGTTGGTGTAACGCAGTGTAATTGCCTAGATGTCTGATGAAGGATGATAAATAGCATGTATTATTTTTATTCCGCGATTAACACCATTAATAAACTACCTATTTTGCTTTCTGCTTCAACTGAACGAAATGAATCGAAAAATAACTTCGGCATTTTGGAGAAAACATTCTCAGTTAATAACTTCGTTCTGACCTACAAATAACGGACAGCCGAGCTGAGCTTATGATTATCGCCTACGACGAGTCGGCTGTTTTTCTTGCGACTGAACCGTTTAGTCTAGCGTTTTTCTGAGTCGCATGAGTGAATAGGAAAATATGAACCTTCTCAACAGTCGTGCGCCTACTTTTTGCTAACAGAATCAGTATCCTCGGTCACGTTGCGTAACGAACTGTGATTGCAGGTTTTTGCGATTGCCGCTGACAGAAAACTCCGAAAGTATTTTGAACAATTCTAGTCGAATTGCATCATGGAAATAACTCCTCGTTCATTATAATAACTGGTTGATAATCATTGTCAAGAAATGACAAAAAAAAGATCACTGTATAAATATATTTTTGATGTATTATCTCTAGCTTTTAATTAGGAAATTAAGAAAAATAAAAATGATTAAAATTACAATAGTTGCTACGGAGTTTTCCCCTATAGTTACCATCTGTTTTTCGGTGGGAACGTTCACAAATGTTCGGAATATTTAAAATGACAAATGGATAGTCTTCTTAAATCAATATTGAAGCGAAATAATAATAAACCACTGTACAATCATTTGCAGCGTTTTATATCATGAGTGATGCAATGATTCATAGGAATAATAAACTGGTTCACAATTATTTTCGATGTTCCAGTATTTTTAGATTACTCAACTATATAGGCACAGAAATGCGTGCTATAAGATAGCTGATATAGTTTATTTAAATTTTGGGATGGGATTGCTTGAATTCCAGAAAACTCGTCCATATTCATTTATACAAAGGTGCTTTTATAACAACATAAATATCGTATGTTCCGTTCTTACTAAGTAACTACTATTTTAATGACTTGGACAGAACCGCGGCAGCAGGACCAATGTGTGGTTGATCCCGTTATATTTATTTAACCTTCGTATATTTAGAATTTAATTATCTATATATTTTACATATATCATTCATTGCTTAGCTCGCAGATTCCGCTGATTCTCTTGTCAGGTTTGGAACGGTTACCGCTTTGAATTGTGCCTGGTCTTGACTGTTCCAAATAGCCGACCTGACCAGTAACAAGTTACGACCGGCCAGTCCGCCACGTTCCCCACTTCACCTCATTCGGGAGAGCAGTCCCGTTCTTACCTGATCCCCTTCTACTAATATCCCGTTCCACTATGCACACCTGTTCCTCCTCTTCGGTATTGCCGTACAGGTAGGACGTCTCTTCTTAGCTCGCGTCGTCCTGGAGGTCGCTCGCCAATCTACATTCTCTAGCTCGCGGCCTCTACCCGCCCGATCTTTTCTAGAGCTAAACGTCATCCCGACTTGTTCGCCGTACGTACCGTTGCGACTGTCGCGAGTTCCCTTGAGCACTGGCTTTACATCCAGCATCATTCAGGCTCATTAGGCCCATTAGAACTCACTTAGATATCCGTTAGCAGCGGCTGATGAACGGCAGTTTTGTCATTTATACAGCTGCAGGTAGTACAAAATCAGTCCAAAATGAAAAAAAAAAAACAGACACTGTTTGTTGCCCTCTTTTTTCATTGCCACTTTTGACTAAATAACAAATTTTTCCTCAGTTTCTTACCAGGTTTTAGGAGGTGCTACCGAGTATTGAAATGGTGGGGTTGAAATAAATTTGTAAGCAATCATTAACAGACGAACGTGAATGTTTTTGATGATATGTCAAGCCAAAAGTACGCTACGGTTGCAAAATACCAGTAAATATTTCAGTATGATTGATTCGTCCCATCGAATTGCGGTGAAAACGCAACAACGAGGGTCGACTTCTTGCTGTATGAATAATTCTTGGGAACTCTCTAATAATATATTGATATTTTTTTTTTTTTTTTTTTGTGGATTTGTCGCTTTTTTCGTTCTTCGTTGTTGGGGTTGAGGGGGAGAAAACCACGGCGACTCGTTCTCCTTTTTTTTATTGCTGGCCTGCCAAGCACTTGGATACCTTGGGCCGTGGATACCTTGTAATGGTGCTATGAAGCCCTGATGATGCCCGAATGGGCGAAAGTGCTTGGCAGGCCAACAATAAAAAACAGGAGAACGAGTCGCCGTGGTTTTCTCCCCCTCAACCCCAACAATATTGATATATTGATCAATGTTGATTGCGTGGAGCTCATTATAATCTTTCACCCTTATTGACTTGATGACTCCTTCTTGTGCCTCAGCGTATGATTGCCTGCAATTGATCTCTGCGGGTATTGAGGGATGATGTAGTCCTTAGCTACTTGGTCAATAAGGTTTTCATTAGAAGTTGTTTTTCAGGGGAAATTGATCTCCTGCCTTATCTAGGGTCCTTACCATTTCCTTCTGGTCTCAGAGATTTATTCTTCAATACCACTAATGATATGAAAACTTGTTGAATGCTAGTTTTGAAGTGGTTTAATGAAGTTCCTCAGAGCAGCAGCAAGTCATTTTGTGGGGCTTTACATGCAGCTGGGGCTCGTATCAGTACCGCTTGTAAGCCCTTTACCATCACACATAATACCAGCAACGGATTTTTTCCCCTCTTTGACAGCGTTGATGCTCCCTAAATTTTTACCATTTCTCGTTGACATGGGAAAAACACTGTCTAAGAATTTTATGGATTTCGATTGGCTTTTAACGGTCATTGAATGAGGATCTGAATAGCAATCTGCAATAAAATGAAGTTTTGGTTATCGGATCACGGATATAAATTTTGAGTCGCTAGAGCGAAACTCGACTCTACAGAGATGAAGAAGCAAAAATAATTTGGTTCCACTTTCTGAAATTGGAGGTCTTGTCGACTATTGGTGGCTTTACCATTATATCAATGTTTATGACTTCGTCAAGTCGTCTTTAGTCAAAGGATCGATACTTTTGTTTACCTTGTAATGGAGGAGGCAGAATAATTCAGATAATGCATCAATCCGCACCTCTGGTCATAGGCTTATTCGTGATTGATGAGATCATTTCAGTACATTCATGGGAATGTGCCCGAAATCGAGCGCAGTAGGCACAATCTTGAATCTTCGTCGGCGAAGATGGGACGTTCGTTCTCACAATCCAATCAATTGTTACTCTTATGGTCGTCCCTCTCATTCTGTTGTCTGGTTTTGTTTACACGTCATCCTCGAATGATTCCTTCATTACACGCTGTGAAAAGGCGGCCGTGAGAAGTGTGTTCAGGTAGCTGCTCTCCCTCTCCGTTTCCTCTATCAGCTAATTCTTGTGAAGCCGACTGGGGAAATGTCGGGGCGCCAACGCACAAGGCTGGAAGCTTTCGTTAAGTTATAATTCAATTTTCATCGCGAGTGACGACGGAGAAATGATCGTAGGCTCGGAAAGAGGGGTCCAACTTGGAGCCTTGCTTGTTTCTTTACTCCTTCCGTGTTTACGTAGTAGGTTAATGGAAGTATTAGGTTCATATTAGAATTAGGAACGAAGGAGAAATTGAAAAAACTTGTTATTATCGTTATATACTAAAAAACACTATATGAACAATTGTCTGCTGGTCACCAAGTTACAACGTCCTCATATCTCTGTGAAAACTCGATGAAATTTTCAGAACATTTTCTCCCTATGAATGAGCCAAATTAGCCATTATTGGGTTTTTGATAACACTCAGCACTTCCAAGATAAAACCGTTCAAAATATTTTCAGTTTGCGTTTCAATAGCCGCAAAAATCATTTTGATGTTTTCAAAACCTCTGTTTCCAAAACCTTTTCGCCTATGAGAACTAGATTAACTTTTCGTTTAGATTATTGACTTATGGGGAAGAATTTTTCCGAAAAACGCTAATCGGTCCCTCGTGCTACATTTTCAATACATCGTATGTTCTTTTGTTGTTCCACAGTACTCCTCAAGACTTTTCCAATGCCGGCTTGATATCAATTTTGGGTGGGAGTAATCTGGGAGTGATGGGGAGAGTAGTAGCAGTAATGATCATTTTGTAGAGCTGAGCGTGCTTCACTACTATACTTCTACTTTTTCTCTGCTGCTTTTATTCGTGACTATTTCACTGTTCTTATTAGAGCCTAGTTTGCACACCTACTTTGATATTGATCAAACAAATGTTGAAAAAAATTTTAGGCCGTATTTCCGAAAAAAAAATAGCTAGGAAATTGAATTAGATATCTGAACTCAGTAATAAATTTTCAGCAACCAACATGGAGCTGAATCCCGAGTGGTGCGATGTCTTGGCTCTTCATGCTTACTTTACTTTCTGTAAATCCTCTTAGGGAACAATGTCTAAATTTTCGTGCGAGTCTCATTTTTAAATTTCATATCTCTTTTTTATTTATCTATATATTTTTAATTAATATATGTACTTAGTTATGCTATTATTCTTTTTTTTTATAGGAATCTTTTTATTTTATAGTTGAAGGTGTTAGCCGAGATGATTTACTCGCGTGAAACAGTTGATGCTCGAAAGATAAAAACAACTCGAATGCGGGGAAATTATTCTTGTCTTTCGTAAAACCATAGGAATACGAACAATCTTTAGAAAGAGCACCGAATAACTGCTCTGATGGAACATCCTACGATTTTGCGATACATCTTAGACTCTGATAACAATAGTACGAGTACGTTTCCTCATCAGCTCTTAAGTTTCGTAAGCTCTCATCAGTGCACACCAGGCTCAAGGCGCTTCCTCTGAACTGCATGCAGATCTTGACAGAAGGATTTTCAGTGCCAGTGAGCAATTCGAATCAACGCTACCGAGCACTCCCGTTCCTCACATTTCCTTTGCTCTCACGACTTGAAAGATGACCGGCACAAAAACGTACAGCCTTAATCTTTCTAATGTTTCCAGTTTCGCGCTAGGAAAAAGTGCCTAGTAGCTTTCGTTAGCGGAAGAATTTTTCTTCAATGGAGAGAAAAGGAATTATGAGTGTCATCGCAGCCGTCAACGAATCGCTGTCACGTGGAGAGGCCAGTTTAACCTAGAAAACGGAACAGGACTCTCGTCCTGTGGAATCTTCTTAACAGTACGGCACATTTGCCTATTCCAGGACCCTTAGAATCGAAGGATTCGTTCTTCTCGATTTTCACGGCCATTACGCGCTATGGCTCTACGAACGGAAAACGGTTTTGACGGGAATAATATCGTCCCAAGAAGATCTAACGGTTGAATAGAAGACAGGACCAGCATAGGACTACCGAAAACAAAATAATACCTACTATACCTTCAAAGAAATATTCCATCCGTTATTTCTACATTCGTGATAATGATGCTACTAACAATTTTTTATTTTTTGGATGATTTGAATACAGTGATAGGATGATATAGCCGCCAACTATAATAAGCTTCTTTTATAGATGTGAGTTCACACACCCATGGTGACGAACTCACATCTATAAAAGAAGCTTATTATAGTTGGCGGCTATATCATCCTATCGCTGTATTCAAATCATCCAAAAACAAAAAATTGTTTGTAGCATCATTATCACGAATCTAGAAATAACGGATGGAATATTTCTTTGAAGGTATAGTAGGTATAATTTTGTTTTCATACGTACAATGAGATCTCATTTTTCGATCAAATATAATATGTATATTTATTTGATACTAGCTAATTGTGAGGAATACAACGTGCTCTCTAACGGGTGTGGCAAGAAATCTTCGCTCTCGGAACGGAATTCCTATTGATTGATTTCTTAATCAATTGGAACTGTTTTCTCGAATTCATCAATAGTTTCTATATGTCATGATACATGACCTCATGAAACACAGTTTGAAGGAAGCCAGAACTGCGTATGAATGTTTATTATTTGCTGAGAATAATTATTTTACCTGAAAACAGTAACTAATTGACCCGTTAGAGCAGGTAAAACGCTATTGAAAATGATTTCTCAATTTGAGCCTTTACCTTTACCATACAGGAGAAAGATTGGCCTCAAATTCCTGTTAGACAAACCTGAATACAAACCTTGAATATTGTTGAATATTGTTATATTTTTTTTTTTTTTACGTTTTGCCAAATTATTGGGCTCTGCGAGCAGTAAAGTCCTTCGTGAGCTGAGAAAACCAGTGGTGTGCACAGATCACACAGTCTTTCCATGTTTGACTCGGTAGCAGGTATTGCACATTCGCTGGGAGAACATTCTGTGAAAATTTAATTGAGTTTCGTTCACTTTTGACGGAGACATGACGATTTTTGTCACTTTCTGACCACAGACGGTCACGCAGACATGAGAGAAGTGTTTCTGAGTATAGCACTATGAAAATGTCTTCCGAATTCATCTCTGTTCCGAATTCCACTCTTCGGACGGTCACAATACTTCCATTTACTGCATATACATGGATGTAAAAATCAATTATCTCTACAGGAAGAAAAAATTTGGTTCCCAAAATGTAGTTCACGTATGAAAATGTTTCAGATGAATTTCTACGAGTACATTCGTATACCGTTCAACTGAGTTTGCCGTTAATCAGAAAATTCAATACATTTGCAACCGCCGGACGTTAGAGTGGATTCGACGCACATTTTTATTGCTGCCAACGCCCTGGCTCCAATTTAATGCCCCGCACCCTCATCACGAGACCTTTCATCCCAATTTCATGCACAGTTACTAGCGCACAGGCATCTCTGTTCTGTCTCTTTCCCCTTCTTTCATTTCTTGAACTGGAAATCTCCTAAGCCCCTAGAAGTCGACGGCGTGGCGGCGGAAAGAAAAGACGTCGAGCATCTCTTATTTATTGCCAATTAGTCAGCTCTGGATGCTTTCCAGCCGACATCGTCCCCAGGGGTGAGCCGGGAATCATCGCTTTCGCCGCTGATGATAGGGCTGCTGCTCCGCAGACCTTGTTTATGTACCGTACATTTATTATCATGAAGACAGGCGTTATCCCTAAGTCGCAAGAAAATATTTAGCTCAAGTTTCAGTTAATGCGTATTGTAAACCGAAGTCATAACCAAAATAGTTGTCTGTCGAAAATAGGAACAATCAAAAGAGTCTTGAAATTGACTCAACAGCCAAAGAGTACTTGCATGATGCTATTCAAAACCATAATAAAACAGATTGACACCGGACAACACATACCGAAAAAACGCTGCAAATGATTGTACAGTGGTTTATTATTATTTCGCTTCAATATTGATTTAAGAAGACTATCCATTTGTCATTTTAAATATTCCGAACATTTGTGAACGTTCCCACCGAAAAACAGATGGTAACTATAAGGGAAACTACGTAGCAACTATTGTAATTTTAATCATTTTTATTTTTCTTAAGTTCCTAATTAAAAGCTAAACTTATTGCCTAACGATACAGCTGGAGAGAGTGTTTGACGACCATTCCAATGAGTATAGAACGATTTTTATAGCTCCAAGAACTCTTGAGTTATACCCTCGTGTCAAATTCTGAAAATCTCCCAAATTCGACAGAAAAGCTGCGATAATTCGAGAACCAATAAAGCTATCGAACCCGCGATGGTCTCATTCGATTCAGCGTCCAAAAATCTATAAAATTTGATACCAAGTACACATTTTTCTGAAAAACCTTGGAAAATATGAATTTTCTCCCTCTCAAAACCCCCCAAAAATACCCTTAAAATTGAGCTAGCAAGTTGGTTCTAGAATTGGGCCGTCGTAGAACCGGGATTGATTTTTGGTGAAAATTTCAAGAATTTTGCTATTATGGTTTGGCCGGAAAAGTGTTGACGGCGTACGGCGGACAGACAGAATTTTTTTTATTGGATATTCGGATTCTACATGCCTTGAAACGTAAAACATCAAATTTTGAGGGGGGGTTATAAAAAATTTTTCTTGGGCGATTACAATGGTTTATTATTGAATAATAAACCGAAATTTTGAAAATCAACCTACGGAAATTGAGAGGGCCTTACTTTATTGTCATTATACAGTTTTTTGAGATTTCAGCATCAATATCACAAAGCGTGACATTAAAACGGAACCGGCCGAAAGTGGTTTCTCTAATAATGGTCGTTTATCTAATGGAACAGTGTTGTAACCCCGAATCAGAAATAATTTCAAAGGACAAAGGTTTCACGTACACGTCAAGTTATTTGAGCAGAACTTATTAATCCCATTATACCGCATCGAAGGTGGAATTCTGAAGGATTCGAGGGATCGTAAATTTATGAACCAATATGAGCCTCCGAAGAAAGCTGGGTAGGTTATTTGAGAACTAAATCACCCAAGACTATTGTCATAGCACGTAATAAACAAACGACTTCTCACATTTTTATCTATGAAACGAAGTCCAAGTATTTTTCAATGAGATTTTAAATTAGGAGAGATCAGATATGACATTATACAGGTACGCTTAAAAAATTAGGCATTGTATCTAACTCGTATCATTACACAGTACCGAAGATCGGCGAGTAAAAATGTCCAGCACCAGTTGACCAACTGACGAAGCGTTGTTTACCAAAGCAACGGGACTTAGTGAGCTAGAGAAGGCTTGTGTGAGATAACCGATCGAGAGGTGCCTGAAGGAGGAGACGTGAATGGGGAAAAAACTAGGTACTGAAAAACAAGTACCTTCGAACGGCTAAAGGAGAGCAAGTTGAAGCCGTTCAAGTAGCGGATTGCAAGTGCGGATCAACAACGGTACGCATCTTGGACGACTCGAATGTGTGCTAGAGATATGGAAAAAAAATTGGAAAACGTGACCTTGGATTGAAATTCAGTCCTATTACTTAGCCGAAAGGAGAGCGATTGATCTAAAATATTCACTTCGGTATTGTTTTGTATTAGTATTGGTATTTGAATATTTTATTTCGGCTAATTAACAACCGAAACCTCTTCTTTAGCCATTAAGGATAATTTATTCTTTTATCTTCAAAAAAGAGACATTAATAATTAAATAGCCAAATGATGAGTTTTCATAGGATTTTCTTTATTTTACCTAGTAATGAACTGATTCATTTCCCAGCTGTTAGTGCGCTATCCACGGTATTGGCTTGAATGAATACAGTAAATAATGCTATTTCATTAATATTAAACATTTAAAAAATCAAAGCAGGGGAAAAAATGAAGTGCGTCTAGACTCGATATATTCACTATCAACTGTCATACTTCCAAATTCAAACCACAGCAAATAAATGTTTTTTTTTCTCTTTTTTTTAAGAAAACGCTTTTCCGATTTTTGAAATGGATCAGTCGGCCATTTTTCGCTTGGCGATCAAAAAGGTCGAACATTTTTTGGAATTTCTTGATGAGTTTCTTAAAGAATTTCCAAAAGTTCTGGAAATTTTCTAGGAAGTTGTATTATGTAATAGAGGAATATTTCATTTCTTTAAAAAATTGTTAGTTGGTCGAGAAATGGGTTTCGGAATTCGGTAATATGCGACTTCAACTAAAACTTCGTAACACTTTCAAACGCCAACCTGTAAAAACAGTTGTAAATATATTCCATTAGAATACGATCTAATTCGTTTCTCAACGTATCTTCGCTCTTTTGTCATCATGTCGGATTCGGAGGAAGTCTCTTCGACCAAATAAACAACAATGTATCTCATTCCTGTTTTTATTTTTGTTTTTTTTTTTTTTTCAGAATGCCCACTCGCGCCTTTTGCGGCTGGAAATGTTCTCCAAAAGATACCCTACGTATTTCTCCCACTTAAAGGGCAAATCATCAATCCCAGCTCAGAAATAATTCTATCGAGTAAGATATTCTTCTCTGCCGTCCATTATTGTGCCTTTTGGAATTCGCAGTTCATGAAATTGGAACTTTAATTTGACAGAGATCAGCAGGCCGATCTGCGTTATATCGAGCGCCAAGTATCTGACTACTAATGGATGGACGGAGCTGAAAAATAAAACAGAAACCGAGTCACCCTTCAGGTTATATCGTTACGAGGGTCGAAATTATTTACAAGTAAGTTTGATGAATTGTCTATTGTAACAAATATTTTATAGATGATATTGGTATACCTAACAACGAGAGATTATCTTTCGTTCGATCATGTTTCCAGCTAATATAAAAATTATACCCCGTTCTGTGCGTTCCGCTTCACCCATATATTATCCTCACACATTTTTACTTAATTGAAAGCTGTATTTTAGCCGTCCTAAAAATCGAACTCAGAATAGTCGTGATTTTGAAATAAGTGCACAGCTTTCTACTCGTAGAAAGTAACTAAACTCGTTTCAAATTAAATCTGAAGTTTTGGAAAATTTTCGTGCTGTATTTTATTCCGAAGAAACTTGGAAATTCCAAAGTTCGTCGAGTTAGGCTTCAACTCAACTTCAATGGTGTTTCAATTCGTTCAGTTAGCTAGCTTAGCTTCCAATTTCCTATATTCCAGCATAGCACGGGAGAGTGGAAGGGAAGCATCAATGATAGAAAAGCAAACCCGCGCAGCTGAAGTTCTGTTGTGAGTAAAAAAGGTCCCACTGTCCTGTGTCCATGAACCATTTAATTCTGAGCTGCAAGAAAAAAAATTAAACCACTTTTTTTTAACCGACTTCATTTGTTAAATTGCTGGTAAACCATTGGTCCATCCGTTACAGCTCAACACAACGTTACAACGTTTGTAGAGAATTTTGGGTCGAATGGGATGAAAACAAGTCTGATTTTATTAAATTTCTTTTTGGGCAATTTATCAAAAAATTCGCAGAAACGTGTTTTTTTTTTTTTTTTTTTTTTTTTTTTTTAAGCAGTACATTGGCCAAAATGAGTAAGTTTCGTGAATTTGAATGAGGTTGGTGAATTGCAACGGAGTATCCAGTCACCGACGTTCGAGGTCTGTGGCGGAGAAATTTTTCTGAGCGTTTCGATTAAATGTCTGCGACATAATTTGGATTGCGTGTTCACCTTTTAATAGCTTCCAAAAGAAAACACGAAAAATGAAATGTTGACCGGTTAGGCTGATTTTAATTGTACTCGACGTAGAAATAATTTTCCACGAGTTGTTTGAGCTGTCAACCGAAGATTTCACGAACAGGTTAAAAACGTGGTTTTCATGATTGATTGCCTGCTGCTCGAAACTTAAGGGTTTTGGAAGTACAGGTTCATAGGAACCTTTTTGCTAGTGAGATTTTCAGTATCTTTTCAAGAAATTGTAGTTTGGCTTAATAAAGCTAGGCCCGCTCTATATTTAAAGAAGAGTCAAATTTAACAGTAACATCCCATTAATTTTTCGCTTTAAAGCCAAATTAAATTTGGCCGGAAATTGACGCCAAGTTCTCAGCAGATAGCAGTATTGAAGTAGATAGCACTATAGACATAGTCTAATCAAACTCCCATTATAAATGACATTGCTGTTTTTTTTCTTTGAAGACAATCGAATTTTTACCGTTGTTTTTAGTGGCTCGGGGATGCTGATCTACGGCTGTATATGGAAGGGCGGCTTATGCTCATCAGCATGATGTGCAAGGATGGAGCGAACCAAAACAACATCATACTCAACCCCTGCGTTGCATTCAGGGTCTCCGGAACTCCCAGTTAGTACCTAGTATTTGTCTAAACTGCTATTTTTAACGAACAGGCCGTCTTAGACTAGATATCACGGACTTACAGCGTCAGTATATGCACCGAAAAACCGATTTGCGTTATTGGAGCATTTTTTTGTTGTCGAAAAGTCAAAAACTATGTGTTTATGTATAGTAGATACTCAAGAAAGGCGTAAGTACCTGCATGTAGAAGAGATTTTTAATGAAAAATTTGCATAATGTTGCATACATCCCTAAAAACACTGTTTCCCCACTAGTAAAAAGGTATAACATTGAAGACTTAAAGGACCACCCGTGGTGTAGTGGTATGGAGCGTTAGCTCTCAACACAGTGGAGCCGGGTTCGAATCCGGCTGGGGTCAAACTCATGTTTGGCCCGACCCTACGTCCTCCACACTCAGGGGGGTGAGGCAATGAGTAGCCACGAGCGAAATCGTCAGAATTAGTAGTTGCAAGATTGATCGATAATGATAATCTTCTGATTCCCCAATGGGAATGGCTGACGATGTCCACGACGGGAAAGTACTTCCCAGTTGGACGAAAATCCAAGGTGAAACTTCTTGTTAAAAAAAAAAAAAAAAAAAGATGAAGCAGACTAAATGGAACCTCACATTGCTTCTAGCCATTTTTCATACTCGACAACTTCACTAGAGTCTGCAATTTTCGCGAATGCTATTAGTGGCCTTTGAGCCATCATCGATTATCCGCCTGATATGTGCATTCGAAAAATAAAATAAAAAAGGTCGATGCGAATTACCAGTTCGTATCGTAGAAATTGCCATAGAGTTGCCATCATAAAGGTAATTCCTTTGCTTTTCTGCATAGCAAAATTCTCATAACAACCGTAATATTATTAGCTCTACAAAAGGTATTTCAACGTTTCAATCTGGTAAGGATTCACCCCGATGAAATTATTTTGGCCATGTCTATTAGGTATTGAAAAATAACACAACAGTTGACTCGGGACTCTATAATGTGCACAATTAAAAATTAATTAAAAATTATTTTGGCTTAATTGGGTCACATTCGTTTCCTATAAAAGATTTTTCATAGACATTTTTAGAGATTTTGATGAGAATTTCTGTAGAAATTATAATGAAACGCTTCGTCAGAAGCCGTTACCGGAATGACTGTATCAAACCGTTCACCATCTGTGGCGATCCTCACTCGGTCATTGCTAGCCCTTTGCAACGGTGACTCGCTGGCTATGAGCCGGCGTTTTTATAAGAAGATCGTCCCGTTTAATGAGCCGACTCAGTCTCCCGTTAATGTGTTACACGTTTCAACTGATTCGCGCCGAGACAACTCGATCTTGAACCTATAACGAGGTCGACACACTCGAGGCCGGCTTTTGGTTTTTTCTTCTTCATTATTTTGGTTTAATAAAACATTTTAATGGCTCAAGAAAAACTGTTTCTAATCCTTCAAAGTTTGATGTTTCTCGCTTCAAAAACGTGAATCTGAACATTTAAAAAAAAAATTTTAAAAAAAATTGCCCTTTTGCCGAGAGCCGTAAGAGTTTTCAGAGGTTGACTCAGAGGGTGGAGTGCTCCGATCTAGAGAAAGACAAATTTGGAACAAAGGTGAATTCGGAAATAATTTCACGTCGCGTTGACCTACTCCTGTATCAGTTTGTTCGTGTGTCTGAGTTGTTAAAATATGACAAAGCTCTTATAACCTTAGTTCAAAATTAATACAATGCTGAGAACTACCCCACTGACATCACAAACGTTCGTTGGTTAGGGCTGGATTTTAATAGTTCGGTAGGTTTTCCGCTTTTCCATTTATTCATTGTGATCGTGCTTCTACTGTGTGAAAATAGTCGTCAAATTCGAATAGGTTTGTCTCATATCAATTAGGTATTAGAGGGAAAGGCCCCACCAGCACACCTATAAGATCCCCTGGTTACTACGCCCCCCGCACCCTGTTGGGGGGGCTCCCCCGCTCACGGCGCGGCCCGTCGGAGGGGCTGCGCCCCTTGTGCCGTGCCTTACTATTAGTTCGCGCCGAGTCCACCTTTTCACTACTATATAGTAGTTTATATCTTTTTGGATAGTCGGAATCTATCGTTATTATAGTGGTAACTATAATTTGGTATGTAGTGGTGGGTATTGCAAGTACTCTGTATCATAAAGTATTGGGTTTTTCAACTGGCGTAAATTTGTAGCCGAGACAGGCACTCCAACTTCTAAGTTTTCCAAGATTTGTAACTTGCACAGTGGATAACTTCAACAAAAAGACCTCAATTTTGATGTTGAATGTACCAAAAGATAGGTAATTTAACTGTCCACACTTTGTCCATGTAATGTACCTATACATTTTTCAACCGTTTCTGCGATATTCATCAATATTTGCGAATATTCAGGAAAATATCACACTTTTCAACTTTAAACATTCATTTCATCTATTTAGTGCGAAAGAAACAACGAATGAACCATATATTATTGATATACATATCATCAACTATCATTATGCTGAATTTGAGCGAAATCTATTTCAAAAAATTTTTCGCGAAAAATCCAAGGGGTACCCCTGCGATTCTGTTGAACTGATCAGTTAACGAATTTTTACTCGTCTTTCAATGCAGATAAAAATCTGAAATTTTCAGGAAAGTTGTGTCTTACCATGATGTATTTTTGTGATTTTTTTTAATTCTCGGAAAAATCTGCAAGTGGTCCAAAAAAATCCGCTTTTGAAAGCTCAAAAACTGGACTTCAACCGTGATTTTAAGGGTCAAAATGCATGTCAATCAATTGTTTAATTATGCAGGAGTGTTCATTTGAATGCCTTACACACGTACATAGCAAAAAATTTGGTGAAAAAAATTTAAACAGCGCCACAGAGATTATTTTCCGTAAATCGAGTTTTTCACCGGCCGAAAATTCGAGCTCCGCTGTTAGCGGTAAGAGAATCTTTTGGTTTTAAGCGTTTTCGAGAGCTGTTCTTATAGGAAATTGAACGCTGAATCCGAATTTGACGTCAAAACGACGGAAATTCGACGACAACTTTTAGTATTTCCCAGTTTTAGTACTACACCGTTGTCTTAGAAAATTCATTTCAAATACTTACAGTACTGTTCAATTTTAATTAGTTAATGATTCTTACAGGAAATCGGTCGTAGAATTCGACTTTGAAGTGAAAATTATCAAATTCTAACAATTAATATAATGTTTGAATTTTTTTAATTTTCATACTTTTTTCGTCACGTTCGCGAATTTTTAAATGCTCTGCATTTCATGTTTATCCTATCTCAGTGTCACCAATTTTGAATTTTCCACATTATTTTCAAGTCGAAAACCAACTTGTATACGATTAACGAATTATGCTCGATTGAAAAGGCTACTGGTTCTTGGTTCTTCACGTGTAAAAAATCATTGGAATCTTTCCTTTCTATGGAGTATATCTCAGACTCCTTAAATAATTTTTTTTTAAATAATTAATTGATTGTGAAAGAAGAAAGAGGAAAGGTTTGTTCTAATATTTCGAAAAATCTTGGTCGCAGATAAAAATAAAGAATGACATGAATATTTTTGCGTCTTGGATCCATAGCGTGTAGATATAAATAGTTTTTCGTTGGTTGCAGTATCATGTTGATGTTTGTAATGAGGCCTGTGTCGGTTCCATTGTGTGAGGCTTTTGTCCATAATTTATATTGAGGCCGGGAGGGCTGTAGGCACCTAAATAATATGTCTTTTAAATATGTCTTCGATTTGGAAAATGATTGCTTGTGGAATTATGGATTTTTTTTAAACTTGTAAATCCTTTAGATTCCCTCTCAGATATGTGCAATTTTTTGCAGGTGAAACCAGCCGATGGTCGCCAAATGGAGTGAAAGAGGTCACGTTTGGAACGGAAGCTTTGGGAGGAAGCGGAGGTGGCGGATCCGGAGGCGGCGGAACCGGAGGCGGAGGCGGGATGGGATCTGGCTACGTGGCGGTCGCCCTATGCTCACTCGCCTTGGGACTATCGTACGCCGCTGGAGTTGCATGGTACCCTACCAGCTATTTTAATTATGCGGGCCATAACTATAAATCACGATATCATCTAAATAAAACGTCCATGTATTGGATTAGGGGTCGTTCGGTTGGAAACGCATCTAACTGCACGAACTAATTACGTTTGTCGTGTTGAGGACAAAGGAAAAACATGCAAGATAACAAACGGCAAATATTCTGCCAATATGGCACTCGTCATCATTTTCTCCCCAGGCGTGTGCATAGAGTATTTAAATATGAAATTGACGAGAAAACATTAGGGCAAAGGTCGGTAATGTTTTATTTGGATGATGTTTTTTATTTATTTTTTTTAATTGAATAATATTGAAGTATGAAGATTTTCTCACTGTAGGTAGTGTAACACTATTGTCAGGGATTTATAAATATCAGCCGCGATGGCCATCAGGGAGGACAATCTTATTGGAAATTTGGCACATGAGGTCTCTCGAAAAAAATTGCTTCATTAAACTCGCTCAAAGTCATCATTTGCTTGCCTCAATAATAATTACTCCATTTTATTAGACATTCTTGAAATGGAAATTCACGTGTGCCGAGTAAATGAGATAGGCATTTTTCCTTGGATGATTTTATTTTTGAGCGTGATACCCGTAGTCTCAAATTCGGAAATTGAAGGGCTCACCCTGATTTAGAGCGTAACTCGCATTACCCCTGAAAATTCTGAGAAAATATTCTAAACATCCAAGGATAAATGCTCAAATCCTCTCCGGATTCGAGCCATTTCAGATCCCTCAGGGGAAAACGCCAGTTGAGGATTTTACATTCTCGTGGGTGATAAAATACAGATGAAATACGAAGACCGCTAAAAGGAAAAAACAAACACTTGAAGATTTTTGAAAAAATAAATGAATACTAATCTTTCAGTTACTTGTTGCAGGTATCTGAAAAGAAGAAGCTTCAAAGAAGGATCTCCAGGCTCTCAAGTTGAAGGAAGTCATCCTGGTGGGATGGAAGAAGGTATTGTCAAGAACAATCCATTACTCCGGCACTGCTCCGCTCAAGATTCCCAGCCTTACCAATCTCATCACACAGCTACTTCCTCGGACGATGACGACTCATCAGAAATATTCCATATCCACGAAGATGCGCCGAAATCGTCTTCACCTACGAACGTAAGGAATACTTGATACGGATTGAGCGGTGAATGAATCAACTTTTTCTCCACTAACGACAAAAGCAATACGCTTGACCTTTTCCCCCTATAGCTTGTATACATGATTAGAAATATAAAACATTAATTTCGCTCCGAATCTCTTCTAGAGAGTGATAAATTTTCATGAAAATTTACAATTATTCAGCAGGTGCACGTGACTTCAGCAGTGGTTCATCCTTGTTGCGATGGTCGTGATTGTAATGGTGAAAATATGCTAGATCCTGAAGCGGTTGACCCATCGAACATGGAACGTCACCCTGAAGAGAACCTGTCAATAGTCGAAACGCCGGAACACAGGGAAGATCGTACAGGCCTAGTCGGCTCTCAGCCAGGAAGGCGAAAACTATATTTCAACCCGGCATACTTCGAACAAGAGCTACTTTTGGTATGTATATTTCTGTTTCCATAAAGAACAAAAATTACTTAAAGCGCCTGATATCATGTGAAATAATCATAACTAACGAATTTGCACTGATAAACAACATTCTATTGTATTGTTAATCTATAAATATTTAAGTAATTTAAAAGTAATTTCCTACACGCAAACGTATTCGCTTGTAGAAGGGTTACTAGAAAAATTCTATTAATTTTCATTCCATGGTAGCACATATAAAATGGCGGAATTGTCGATATTCGATTTCCTAAATATTATGAAAAACCACAAAGACAGCTGAAACTACCTCAGGGTAAATCAATCAGTCATCGAGTATGCAGCATCTTCAATATTTCAGCTTACATAAAATTTAGAACAAATAATTTTAATGTTCCAAAACATCTTTTTTTTTCATAGTTTAACAACAACAAGCAAAAAATTTTTTGTTACAGGCCCCACCTCCTGCTGCGATTGAGTTTCTAACGAAAATCCGAGAAGTGATGACGATCGCCAAATCAAAAATGGAAGCGAAACGTTTTTTGCCGAGCTTGCTGGGAATAGCCGAGGAAAGAGAACTCGAGGATGGTTCCGTATTGGAGGCAGCTGAATGTGCTTCTTGCCGGAGCAATAAAACCAATAAAGGGGCTCAATTTGGCGGTAATGTCGCTTCCTGCTGTCACAACTGCAACAATGAGAATAAGGTGAATAGTATCAGACGATGGCTTGAAGACGTTCCTTTTGCGAAATCTGGGTATCCTGGAAGCACGATTGCTAACGCTACTGGCCAACACGACTACCCGTCGAGTATTACGAGCAGCAGTCGAGATAGCTCCAGAAACAGTTACTTGTCACACGCCAGCACCATCAAACAAAGCACTAAATACCCAGACAATGTGTATTCGAACTGTATTAACAAAGAAACTCCGCTTGATGCTGAATGTATGAAGAGTGTTATCGACGTTATTAGTAAACCACCATCTACAATAACCAATAACGAAGACTCGTCAAGCGAGATCGATGAGAATATTTACGTGGATCAAAGATATGATCGATTCCCGTCGAAGTCGTGCCGAGACGAATACATGGACTATGAGTGCATCACAGAAAACACATGCAAAGAGCTTGGTATCGGAATTGCCAAGAGTGGATTCTCCACTCCCACAGAGTACGCAGACATCCGACCGAATATCATAGAAAAGGTGAGCTGTTCCATTGTTTTTAACCGAAATGGTAACAATGAATACTTGACTGTAGGATCAGAGCCACCTATCGGAGGATCTGCTGACCATAAGGAAGATCACGACTACGAAATGATAATGGTGAACAGCGTTGATGAAACAAAATCACTGCCAGATTTTGCTCATGACAATCATAGCTTCATCAGTGAAATTTACGTTAGTAATTATGCTGATCGATTCGATAGAGACAACGAGTATCCTCTCAGCGATTCGAGCATGAACAGCATCGAATCTTCTAGTAACTCGCTCCCGAGCAACTCTATCGGAAATAATAATAAAAATGGTCGTAATGCAATCAATTCTGGACAGGGGCCACTGACAATCAAAGTCGAAGGTCATCCTGTCCAAAAAGATGATTATGAATCTGACAACTTTGAGCCAGACACTCTTGATCGGAAGCCAGCCAAATTGACAATACACGGCGCACCCCCAAACCCTGCTGACTTCACTGTCGACTTTTTCACTGACTCGTTGGAACGGCAACCCCAAATAGCTCTGAAATCTAGCGGTAGTTTTCGACAGAGCACACTGAGCCTCACCAATGGATGTACAGCAAACGTCTCGCAAAACAATCGTTCCAACGGCGTTACATTGACCAAGTCATTCGGTAGTTTGAGGGAAATTTTCGTTGCAAAGAACAGGTTCAATCAGTGCCATCACCGACCAACATCTTGCGACCATCTAGGATCAACTGCTTCCCTCAACCAGTTGTCAAGTATTTCAAATATTCACTGGAACAAAGAAAGGTGTCGGACTCTGAGGCCTGATACAAGACAGGCCAAGAGACAAAGAGCTCCTTCTCCACAACGCTTCTCACCTCCTCCAATTCCTCTAGATGTTGACGATGATCACCACGAGTATAAGAACATACCCATGGAAGCTGACGTGCCACCTCCACTTCCTGCCAGGAAAAACAGGAAGCAGATGGCTCCACAGCCTCCATCTGCAACAGATCAGGGACTGTCTGGCAGCAAGCGAGAGAAACGTCACAATATAGGAATTCGTAACGGTAACGTCAGAAATTCTATACGATTGTTCAACAAGCTACCTGAAACATCAGGCAGCAGCGAATTGAGGCAGCTTCGAAGCCGACATCTTGTCTCAGGTCCGGACTCAAACTCCACGACTGAGTACGAGTTTATGACGGCAGATAGTCGCGAAAAAAGGCCGCAGTTCTTTTTGCGCAAAAGCTGGGCTCAGGAGAGCAGTGGGGAGAGAAGTTCGACCAGAAAGAATTATCGGCAAGGACACAGGACTGAAGACTCGGGATATCTGAGCACGGACTCAAATAATTCAGAGAAGATTAGGCGGGAAGATCATGGTAGCGAGACGGACGATTCATTTTTCGATGGTGCAAGTGAATCGGGCGCTGAAAGTATTGCTACCGATTCGTTTTCGTTTGGAAAGAGTCTCAAACATTCAACCCTGCCCAACCATTTTTCAGTCCATAAGAATACGCCTCAGAATTTCTGAACCAGCCATCATAATAAGGCCATCATGGAAGACTCGTATCTCAAATGAAAAACGACTGCAATGTAAGAATTTCTTGATTTTTGTAGGTCAGTAACGCTTTCCAACGGTTAACTTGGTAGAATATTTTAATACTCCTAGAACAAACGTCTGTTGCCCAGGTTTTATTTTCAAAGATGTTTTGCCTGTGCTTTAGATCGCAGGCAACCGAGGCCTGGTTGAAAGGGCGTAGGGTAATATTGAGCATAGTTTTACCAGGACTGTCAAGTGTGTCAAACCGTGAGATTTGATCCAAGTGAAAGTTCGTATCAAATTTAAATTAAAGGGCTGCTTTTCTAGAAATTTTGAATCAAATCCAAATCTGCTGCAGAGAAACAAATCTTACTCATTTAATTTCACACTGAAATGACGTTAGTTGAATGATCCATAATAATACCAGGAATATCTTGTAAATGTACAAAAAACTTCACCTATCAGCTTTCAAAAGCCTTCTAAAGCTCGAGTACATTGTCATACATCATTACAGACCTATTATATGTACTAGGGAATTTATTGAGTACACAAGTACCTGAGTAATTTGATAAGATGACTGTTTTATTATTTTTTTAAGATTACGTGTATAAGTATTATAATTACCTACCGAACTAATTCCTAATTCGAAATTCCGACACTGATGTGATTTTTCAACTTCGCCATTGTTCGTGCAAGACACGCGAATTCGCAATTTCTATTCAAAATTTACCAAATAGTGTTTGCGAATGAATTCTCGAATATTTACCGCCGCAAATGTCTAATTTCAATAACTGCAATTTTCTTTTGTAGTCGATTTTTTTCCTAATTGATAGTTGAAGAACCAATTGATGAATGGAATAATAAGTGGTTTTTGTTTGTTAATATTTTTCTATTGATCTTTGTACGTTGAACTGATAAATAAAGCTATTTAAAATACGCCTTGAGTAATATCAAACCCTGAGAATATTCATACCTCTGCTGATGCTAAAAGTTTTTGTTCGATTTTTTTTTTTTTTTTCTTCATATTTTAACTTGAGCAGCGTTTGTGATGTTTTGACGCTGAACATAGGCTTCCAGTAGACGTGCAGATACAGGAGAGCTTCAGAGACGAGTGTGTCACTGAAACATGAATTACGACCACTTTCATAAGCGCTTGTATTGAATCGATTAGGGAGCGTTGATTAATCGTAGGCGAGGGAACAAGTCGTGGAAGGGCTCATAGTCAATTGGCGTCACCTTGATGCTACGTAGGATGGTGAAATACAAACGTCGCGCACCTCCGCTCTAGTGCTGTACAATCCACACATAAGGAATGAGGCTGATTTAATTTTGGCACATAGCTCGTACGTTTCGAGATAACAACAGATCTTTTTTTTTTTTTTGCTTGAAATCAAAAGACCAAGTGGTACTTCAGAAGGCATATAGACAAATGCTTTATTCTAATCGCCGGTTAAGAATATTTCTCGGTGGCCAGGAGATATTAAAATATAAAAATAATTAATTAACAAATAAAAATAAATAGCCATTGAGCAACTGTAGAAGAATTTAAAAAATCGTTGTTTCTCCTTCTGTAATTTTTCTGTCAAGACGAAGATATTCTGGAAAAAACTTCTCCTTTCTGATAAAATCTGAATTTTACATCAGGTCGACGGAAAGTGTAATAATCTTTTCTACGATGAAATCGTTGATTTAATTTTACTTTCGAGTTAGGGGTTGAGGTTATTGTCGTTAGGTGAAAACACAAAACCAGTGGTGTGTTCCGCACAGAAGTACAGTGTATGAATCTACTGATAAGAAGCAAATTTTGTGTTATGGAATTGTTAAAAAAAAAAAAATAAATAAAAAAAAAAAACACACACTCATAACATCAACGACACTTATTGAATAACGAAATAATTATTATGCGAATCGATTGGAAGTACGGTGTGTGAGCCTAATGATAAAAGTAAAGCGTCATCTGCTTGCCATAAAAACATTTCAAAACCTTAGCCGTTCAAAAATATTGACTCTTATGAATGGTAAAAATCGAAATAGAAGAAGCTTTGAACGCGCATTTTTTTAAAGTACTGAATGTTATCCGAAATTCGATTATGGCTGCAAACAGACATTTTTTGTTGCAAACTATTTGTAAAATACTACTATTTTTTTTCTTTCTGAAACGATTTTTCCTCTAATAACCAATCTTGGCCGGAGAATGGCTCAATTATCTAACCAAATCGTTACCTCAATTTTAAAGGTATTTTTGGGGGGTTTTGAGGGGGAGAAAATTCGTATTTTCCAATGTTTCTCAAAAAATGTGTATTTAATATCAATTTCTATAGCTTTGCAGACGCTGAATCGAATGACACCATAGTGAGGTCGATAACTTTCTTGGTTTTCGAGTTGTCGCAGCTTTTGTGTAAAATGTGGGAGATTTTCACAAATTTGGCATGAGGCTATAGCTCAAGAGTTCTACGGGCTTTAAAAATCGTTCTGTACTCGTTGGAATGGTCGTCAAACACTCTCTTCAGCTGTACCGTCAGGCGAAAAATTAAGCTTTTAATTCGAAAATTAATAAAAATAAAATTATTAATTATTAAATTACAATAGTTTCTTAGGGGTTTTCCTTTATAGTTACCAACCGGTTGTTAAGTAGAAACGTTGGCAAATGTTTGGACAAGTTCTTATCGCAAATTGATTAATATCGCTGTACTATCATTTGCAGCGTTTTTAATATGAAGCACATCGCTCCAAGTTATATTAATCGGAACTAGCTCCCGTGACTTCCGCTTAGCCACTTGAGATGGTACGACGCGGTAAAGAATCTGCAGTCCACGAGGGCTGCGCGATGCGCAGCGATGAGAACGTGTTCCGGGTTTCAGAGGGTGAGCACCGTAGAGCTGTAGTGCGGTAGGGAAAGGCTAGATCTCCTGACCGAAACGCACCCCTTCTTGAGGGGCGGAGGCGGTGACGTGGGGCGAGTGTCGCGTCAGCGGGGGCGGAACGTGTGGGGCGGGCGGGGACCGAGTAACTGGTGCAGAGAGTGGCGCATTGGAGAGCAACGGCGCGGCAGTGGCAGTATCCAACCGGCCTCCAAGCGACACATGCTAGCGCGCTTCTTCTCTAGGCCTATCGTCATACTTGTCCTGCTCGCGACATGCCTTCTCCCAATATACATCCTCGAAACATCGCTCGCCCTTCACGCGCATCGCCCTCACGTCAAGGTGAATTTCAATCTATGTACAGTATTATTTACGCTAGTACCCGCCTGTCGGCACATTCCACGACGTTGTTGCTGTTATAACCTTCCTTAACTTTCGGCGCACACTTAACCTTCCTTTTGAATGTCGATCTCAAGTCAATGCTGAAGAGCGTGACCTGCCGGTCATGACCTACGCAGCAGCGTAAAGCACGAGTTGATCGTCAACGTTTTTTTCAAAAATTGTCACTTGTCGTTATATTGAAGGAAAGCCAATCGAATAAACCGTCTTAAAATGAATTGTTTTTAAAACGAATGCTCTAATTTTCTCTTAATTTCATCTTAACGTTTGGGGGTAATTAATTGATAGTTATTATTAATTTTGTCATGTGACGTTTTCCTAAACTGTCGCCCGGAAAATTAGTAACCTTAAGTACAAATCAGTAAAAGAGAGAAAACCCATGATATCAGAAGGAGCAGGTGAACCTACACCAATTGATCATTACAGCCATCTACCCGCAGGTACATAGAAGGAATGTATACATCCTCGTGTTAGTCGACCGCTTCTCAAAATTTGTGAAATTAATTGCACTAAATCGAGCCACAACGTTGTCAGCTATTGGATATCTTGAACAGAAACAGCAACTCTTATTCTTATCGTAACACTTAATACTTATCTGCTTTTATTGTCATGATATACTTTTTCTTATTTTAGAAATAATTTAAATTAATTTTAATAACGCGGAGTTACAGCGTGTGAGCAAAGCGTATAGTAAAGATTCTGTAAAATTTATCATTTTGCAGCGAGGGGACCCAATAATAAAATAAAAAAACTAATAAATTAACGAAAAATGCGAATCACGTGGGAGTACGGTGTGTTTGATAGACAAAAATTCAGACACTTGAACAAAAAAATTTTCTGAGTACCTAAAGAACCATGAAAATTTCTTCCGAATTCGTCTTCTCGGACGATCAAAATACTTCCATTTACTAGGCGAAAAACATGGTAGTAAAAACGCTGCAAATGATTGTACAGCGGTTTATTATTATTTCGCTTCAATATTGATTTAAGAAGACTATCCATTTGTCATTTTAAATATTCCGAACATTTGTGAACGTTCCCACCGAAAAACAGATGGTAACTATAGGGGAAAACTCCGTAGCAACTGTTGTAATTTTAATCATTTTCATTTTTCTTAATTTCCCAATTAAAAGGTAAACTTATTGCCTAACGATAAAGTTGGAGAGAGTGTTTGACGACCATTCCAATGAGTATAGAACGATTTTTATAGCTCCAAAAACTCTCGAGTTATACCCTCATGTCAAATTGCTAAAAATCTCCCAATTTCGGCACAAAAGCTGCGATAACTCGAGAACCAATAAAGCTATCGACCCGGCGATGGTCTCATTCGATTCAGCGTCCAAAAATCTATACAATTTGATACCACGTACACATTTTTCTGAAAAACCTTGGAAAATATGAATTTTCTCCCCCTCAAAACCCCCCCAAAAATACCCTTAAAATTGAGCTAGCAAGTTGGTTCAAGAACTTGCCGTCGTAGGACCGAGATTGATTTTTGGTGAAAATTTCAAGAATTTAGCTATTATGGCCGGAAAAGTGTTGACGGCGTACGGCGGACGGACAGAATTTTTTTTATTGGATATTCGGATTCTACATGCCTTGAAACGTAAAACATCACATTTTGAGGGGGGTTAGAAATTTTTTTTTCTTGGGCGATTACAATGGTTTATTAAATAATAAACCAAAAGGGATAACCTTGCACGAAGTGATGACTTTCGGTTCGTTCGAGAAAAGCGCTGGAAATCAGCTTCGGTGTAAATTTCCCCAGCATCAAGTAACTAAGTCTAATTAAGCCTTAAGGCCTTATACGCCTCTGAGCCTCGTCCAACTTATCTTCAGGGCGTAGGGAGTATCACAGCTCCCGTATCGCCATCACCACCACCCGCTGCCAGGTTTGTGTCGTTAGGTTGTCCGTGAATCTAAATGGAAATCCCGATATTGAATACAAAATGAGCCGGATGCCGGACATGGGCCGCAGCTGTGAGGCAAGTTTGAAGCGGCGGTACGAATCGCGTCGAACTATCGCAAAACTACAGCTTCTACGATCGCTGCATCGCAAGAGCTTATCCACCTCCATAATCATTTTACTTCCATGTTTAGGTCGTAAATGGAAATATTCTTGTCGTCCTAATGTCGACTTCGGAATGGAGGTAAATTTGGAAAAATATTTCACGATTACACGTTCAGAAATACTTCTAAACAGAAGTGTCTGCTCTGCTGATTGTCCTTTTTCTTCCCACTCAGCATAAGAAGAAGAAGAAGAAGAAGAAAATAGTTTATTTACAAAATTAAATAGAACAGCTTCTTGGAATAGAACAAATTTTAATAAACAATACGGCATGGTTATTAAACCGTCTGCCGGAAGTTCAGATTCGCCGGTTGTAGAAAATACAATAATATTAAAATAAGAGAAAATAAAGGGAAAAAAAGAAAGAAAAGGTGCAATACAAAATAATGTGTAATAATCTCAGAAGTTGAATTCACTCACCATCATTTTTCTATAGCGCCAGGCTATCCTACCAAACTGAGCCAAGCGACTCACCCACTCAGCATAAACAATGTTATGTTACAATGAAGTATGAATGCTTGAATAGTATAAGAATTAGGAACATTTCTCTTATTACCTGACGGGCGAAAGTATTCACCAAAAAAAAAAAAAAAAAAAAAAAAAAAAAAAAAAAAAAAAAAAAATCCCGCTAGACGACCATAGTAACCTCCTCCTTGTTTGAAGTCGGTTAAAAATAAGAAAATCTTCACATCGTTCTAAAAATATACTTACGGAACAATGCGACCACGGAAGGAGAAATTATTCAATTCTGTGAAAAATGAATGGAATACGATGGCATTTCAGAAAAATGTTCTCCGAGTGAAAGTGCAAGTGTTTCCAGATTTGGTATGACACACAGTACTTCCGACACAATACGCGTTCGAAGTTTTTTCTGTCTAGATTTTCACATGCCATAAGAGCTAATATTTTTGGACGATTGCAGGCTTAAAATGTTCGTTATGGCGAGCAGATGACTCATAATTATTTATCTATTTGCTCACACACTGTACTTCTACGTTCTGTGCTTTTTTCACGATTGCGCTAGTTCGTATTTTGATTTTTACTGGCCGCAAAAGTAAATATATTTCAAAGCCCCAAAGACAAAAAAAAAACCGAAATGTTCGGCACGATATAATGAAGCCTAGTTGGTCACGCGGGTCACACACCGTACTTCCGATTTATTCGCGTTTTTCGTTGTTTTATTCGTTTTTTTCTTTTCTTTTTTTCACTTGCTGTAAAAATTATCCATATTACTGAACCTATACTGCATCGTTAGGCTCACACACCGTCACTCTTGTTATCAACCGAATTCGTGCTCTTTTCGGTTTTTGGGTCTACTGGGTAGTTTTTCAGCAACAATATAGTCTTGTACGAACGCTGTGGCCTTTGAATGAGTTTCTATGAGTTAAGTGATTTTATAGCTGGTTAACATGTTTGTCTAACGACTCAAACATGGTAGTACTGTGTGATCTATGCACTCCACTGGTATTAATTGTTGAATGTCCTAAACATGAGCATCAAAAATTTTACGTAGTACAAATCTTATCGCAGCACGAGTGGTATTATGAGTAGTATATGATATTATGCTACGTAATGTTACTAACCTACCGTGACAATGAGGTATTTGATACCAATCTATAATTTCGAATTTACTGCCGTTTAGCTAGCTTTTCAAGTTAAGTCCGTCCATGATTTGAGATCATTAAATCTGTTCAATTCTTTTCTATTTATTGGTGCGTGGAAAGAAAGAAGAAGACAGTAGTCATTCAAGGGTAAATACGGCGTTCAAGTAGGAAGAGATACGTTTGTGTTTACGAACCAATCTATCACGCTTGAGCGATTTTCAAGGGCCGACCCCCGTGAGATGTTACCTCCTGTTACCGAACTCGTTGTTCCCTCTAACTAGATTCCCAGGCTATTAGCAAGTTGTAGTTCAGTGTTGACAAATGCTTACTATTCCTAACTCGCTTTACCGTTCGTCCTATTACATCGAATAACCACTATCTCGACCGAGAGAACTGCTTCGTTCACGTGTTGGTTCACTGTGAAAGCAAAACACTCATCTCGCTGCCGAATACTTTCAACCTCAAAAGGATCAGGTATCAAACAACCAAAATTGAGTTTTCAAGCATCCACGAAGCGAAGTGGAAACTCTGTTTTCGTTGTAGCGATCCGAAAAATGTTTACCTTCCGCTTTCAAAGTTACCACCTGTGTTTTGCGTTTCAGAACTTTCAAACATTTTGGTTTTTTATTCAATAATAAACCATTGTAATCGCCCAAGAAAAAAAATTTACAACCCCCCCTCAAAATTTGATGTTTTACGTTTCAAGGCAAGTAGAATCCGAATATCCAATAAAAAAAATTCTGTCTGTCCGCCGTACGCCGTACGCATTTTTATTTTTTTTCCATTTCTTTGTTTCCTAAACTAAATACGCTAATGTGATAAAATCTGACGGAAATTCTATTAAAAATTTAATCTTTCGATTAAAAGATTCGTCAAGGTGTTTATTTCTTCGTTTTCGAGTTATTTTGACCATAATGAACAAAGACGATTTATCACTTATAGCGCGAATTACTCGATCAGGAAATTTTGTAATTGACGTGAGAACAAAACGGTATCAGATAAGCGTTTGAGCCGAGTGTTTCATTTCGCTTATCTTTTGAGCCCGAGAGAAAAGAACGCAGAGATAAACTCTCTTTAATAGCACGATTCTAATTCTTATAGTAATCAAGCGCTAACTCCAATGAGTCAATCTCCGCCAATCCGCTGGCTCAATATTGCCCCTCTCGATAACCTACAGAGGTGAGGTCCGGAAATTGCAAAGCGAGGCACGAACATGCAAAAGCGCTTGGCCGAATGAAAATCAGCGCCTCGGTCTTCTGCCAATGGCGCGGAATGAAGTCATGTGCCCGTCGCAAATCCGGTTGAAGATTTTCGACCTATCCACTCGGTTGGAATTGAACGCTTTGGCAAGGATCGGTGGTAATGTGACGCGAAAAGGCACACGACCACAGCTTGGAAACGCGGCATTGCTCTCCTTTGACGGGTTACACGCTCACCGGCAGCTGCCCACCTCTTTCGCTTCCGTTCCCTGCCTTTTGCTCCATTGACAATTTACAATGGCCTAAATTTCAAGCCCACAGTAGCTCCAGCTCACGGGTCAATTGTTCGCTTTCACACTTGAGTGCCGCGCTTGACCCCTACGTTCCCTTGCGATCGAAGGTATCAAAGAATACGCCGTGCCGCTTCTCATCTCTCCTCTTTCCATCCAACTTTTTCGTTTGATCTGCGATCTGAAGATAGTGCTTAAGCCGGCTAATCGATTCAGGGTACCTCTGGATACTCCCATTTTAACCAAGAAAAGGAAAACTCGTGTTCCGAACCGAACCGCGGCAGATCACTCTGTCAATATTCTCGATCATTATGTGTTTACTTCCAATTTTACATATAAAATCAACTATTGGGAACAAACATGTACGTTTGAATATCTCGCTACTTCCTGGGCATACCAAGGATCTGGAAAAAATTATTTACAATTTGAAATATATTTTTGAGAGGTAATCGTTGATGGTGCTCGATATCATCTAAATGGGGAAGTCCTCCGTCTGATTTGACATATTTATGTATTGAAATACTTCGTTACTGTTTTGTCATTGTCTCGCTTATTTGATCGATCTTAGTTCGTATTATATGTACCTTTACAAAGCAGAACCATTTTTCAACGTATCTGTGGAAAAATGCTATTTTCTGTCGAAAAATATCAATGGCATTTTAACTCAAGTTTTCGCCGAATGATGAAAAACATTTTTTCCTTCCTCCAATTCTGTAATACTGTTATGTTTCTCTTTTTTCTTTTTTTTTTTTTTCTTTTTTTTCGACAGCCATCTAAACCGTACCTCAAAAGGACTTCTAGGTTTTTCAGTTACCTTGAAAAATAAGGACGCACCGAAGAGAAATCTTATATTAATTATCAATTCTTATTCATGAACAACTCAATGCACGCTCGATATGGCTAACATTCTGATCGCGTGATCTCATCCGTTTCGATCGATTTTGAGCGTTCTATGCTCTTCTATGAACTGGCGTCCGTCGCCTCGCCAGCCGTCGCATATTGATTCCGCACGCAGCTGACCACGCTTCAAGTTTGTCAAGCAAATAGGTACCGACCTAGCTTGAAACAAACGTCAGTGGCACATCGGGACTTTCGTCTTGTTCAGGTCAACGGTATTGGCTACGTCATGAGAATGCTAACGAATATAATTCGACGAAAAATAGGGCCGCATTGAAGTATTTATTGATTAGGTACCGACTATCGTATTTGTTAATACTATAAGTACCGACTCAATGAATACTTCAATACTGCCTTATTTGTACAATTGCACAACAATTATTTGTATAATTGCAATAAAAAGCTAAACCGGAGCACCATGCAATATATTTATATTCATGTAAAGTAGCTGATATTAACTACTTTGTATAGATATAATGAACAATAATACCTATTATGATTCAATTAATCCGTAAAGAGCAAATCTTAAAATTTTTCAGTAAATTCGAAATCAATTTAAAACCGAAGTTATCGTCCGTTTTGAACTATAATGTGAGTACCACGTTCCTCTAAACAACTTTTCGACACTTAGGGATTGTGATAAATTTAATGTCAACAGAAAAAAATTCTTGGAAAATGATGAAGGAACTTAACAATCCAGTCTATCCGCCAGAAAAAATCTTTCTATCTACCATCGGTTGCTAAAAAAGTTGAAACACGTATTTGATAATCATTTTGGTAGTGTTCCTAACGTTTGGTGTAAATTTCAACAGTCTTTTGAACGCTGAATTTAATGAAACCGTAAAGAAGTCAATAGCCTTACGGTTCTTGAGTGATTGCAACTTTTGTGAGCTATTTTCCATTTTTCAAAAACATAGCTATGTTAAAAGGAAAAAAAAACACGATTGGTTCTAGCTGAAGAACAACTGAATCGACTTGGAAAAAACCGACGATATGATAAAAATAATGCGAACCATCTAGGTATTAGATTGACGAGCTACTAAAAGCGCCGAAACTCGGCAATTATTGCCTCAATTATTGCCAACAACTCTCGACATTATACAGTTTTCGACAACCGACAATAATTGCTGGAAATTAAATACCTACAACTATTGCCCTGGATTGCTCTAGTTTAAAAAAAAATAATAATTGTTCCATTTTTCCATTGAAATCAATTGTTCTTACCTCTACCTTCCCTCTCCAACTATCCAATAAAACGTCCTCTAGTTGATTCCCTCAAAAAGTGATTACTGCTTAACAATGAATAACTTTTTGGGTAATCGGATTGCGGGTGCTTTTTCAATGTAAAACATCAGATTTTGACACAGGTTATCTCCTTTACTTTCCCTATTTCCATGTTTTTTTTTTTTTTTTTTTTTTTTTTTTTTTTTTTTTTTTTTTTTTTTTTTTTTTTTTTGTGGGATAATACACCCAAAAGTGCGGCTGTCTGCTTCGCTACCTATCTAATATTTTCAATTTTGAAGTTGGTAAATAATTGAGCACTTAAGTTTTGAATTTTTTTAGATCTTTTCATTCCAGTTATTAGTCCGTGTCTCATAATTCCTCTTCGGGAGAAACCCACCGAAATGCGAATTGTACGAATAAGACACCGAGTTCTCAAAGTGTCGTTCGAGTCGTAGGGCGGTTAATTAATTGAGTCCAACTGAACTGGTAGAGCTTCCTTGACGTATGAAGTTTCATCACCATTCCACTCAAGAGGTGACCCACGCATAAGAACGTGACTCTGCCCAGCTCGTTGAATGAAACATAAGTAGGTATTTGAATTTCAACTCTGAAGATATTAAAAAAATATTAATGAATAAATCATTTAATAAAGTCATCATTTAGTAAATCATTTATTAAAAAAAAAAAAAAAAAAAAAAAAAAAAAAAAAAAAAAAAAAAAAAAAAAAGCTACAGTGATGTCAACAAAATACTATTAAAGACTGGGAATTGAGATTCCAATAATGAAATTTCTTGATTTGGCTGAACAGTATCGTTTAGATTCAGGGAGGAGTTTTTTTCGATTGCCTAGCTCTACGATGATGCGGAACAAAAAGTTGGCGCATTTCTCATCGATCTGATTAATCTAATGAGAAACCCGTTTCAACACTTCGAGTCCTTATGTTCCACCAGCCGGTAAAATTTAAATCTTTCACGTCATCAACTAATAATTTTAATACAAACGCAATAATATTGCTGTAATATTGCCATATTTCCTAAACTAAAGGTATTTCTCTAAATAAGCACTTCTCTCAAGGTTTTTTCCTCTTTTGTTGAAACGCAGATACAACTTTGCCAACTCATTGCCTTGGCGGATAACTAGGAATAACAAAAGCTGAACAGTATCCGCGCCGGTTAGCCGGCCCGAATCCTGCTCTTCTTCACCATATAATCAAGTTATACACGGTTGGTGTTAGTTCACTGAACTCCGTTCATAAATTAAATCGTGGCAAAGTTGGTTTTTGCTCGTCCATGAAATTTTCGAATAAAAATTCTCATTGCACAGAATTAGTCGCTTGAGTAAAACTGATCAATACAATCGAATTATAAATATGGCGAAAAAAATACGTTTTCTTCGGAAATTTTTTTGAGAAGTTTTTTGCCTATCATTTTACAAAGTTGTTGTTGTCTTGAGGTGAGACGTATATTTAAAAAGTAAACTGCCTTACAGTGTCCCTCAAAAATTATTTCCGCTACAGCTCATCTACACGGTGATTCCAATCCATCGGTGGGCACCTTTTATTCGGGAGTCGTGCACTTCGAGAAAAATTATTTTGCTCATATTGCGCTGAGAGAACTACTTTCGTGGAGAATGAATGAGTACCAACAAGTAATCACATTAATAATTGCGGCACAATCGATAGGAAATATGGCTTTTAGAACGTTTTATTGCCTCTTCTTCGTTCCCTTCTAGCGGATCAAAAATTGAGTCGAAGAAAACTGGCCAATATTGCCTTCGTTGTGGTTTGTCGCGTATCCATCAGATTCGACGTGGGGTTGAGGTAGAGACAATAAATGCGACGTTATCTCATATTTTGTTTTTATATCTCTTCTAGCGCTTTTGCCGCTCTGGGCCTCTTTAGGAAACATCTTCAATATAAAAGTTTTAAAATAAGGCCCAGTAATAGCTCCACAAGGTTGGGATTGTCATGAATTGGGAATATTTTTAGAACACTTCCGCTTTTTAAACCTAGAGTCTAATAAATTAAAATAAATAGAAGGTGAATGCATGAGGTGAATTCGCCCCTTTCTAGTCACCCCTGCATTTAAATCTAGTCCCCTATTTATTTTAATTTATTCGACTCTAGGTTTAAAAAGCGGAAGTGTTCTAAAAATATTCCCAATTCATGACAATCCCAACCTTGTGGAGCTATTACTGGGCCTTATTTTAAAACTTTTCTATTGAAGATGTTTCCTGAAGAGGCCCAGAGCGGCGAAAGCGCTAGAAGAGATATAAAAACAAAATATGAGATAAAGTCGTATTTATTGTCTCTGCCTCAACCCCACGTCGAATATTGCCTTCGACTTTCAGCTACACAATGGCTTGTAACATCGGTACATTTTTATAGGAATTACCTATTAATTCGAAATGAATATTGATAGCCCTTGTCTTGCTTTTAAATGTATCCTTTCTTGTTGTTTCCATGTTCAAGAGGGCCAAAGAAGATTACAATGTCAGTCACTATTACGGAGGCCACAAGGAAGGGATGGCTGCTAGGATGATGCAGCGAAAGAAAAAACTAAGGGAAGCGTGCGAGCGTTACGGTTTGAACAAACCGGGCAACGACACACTCCACAGGCCCAATCCATGGGAGTTCTTAATAAACAAAAAGCATCACTTGGTTTGGTGCAATATATTCAAAGCTGCCTCCACGTCGTGGATGTACAACTTTAATATTTTAGCTGGGTGAGCTCGTTTTTCTCCTTAAAACCTCTTACGCGCTTCAGCCCCTAGAACTTAAGAACTCCCAAATCATTGGTTCAAAACGAACGACTAAAAGTCGTTAAAGTACATGAGATGTTTCAAAAACCTACAGTTGTGATACATTATGAACCGTGCGGTGGCTTTACCATTGAGGTCAGGTTTCGTAAATATGCGTAATTTATACGTGCCTCAATATCGACTATTATAAACCGGCCGATTATAAAATAGTTCGGTTATAAAAACCGCTGTAAACTCTCAGACGTTCATTAGTCCTAATTGCCGTTTGGGAAGAAAATCATGCCCTGAACAGTAGTGAACTCAATTTTGTTTAAAACCTCCTTGTCAGATATCCTGTTTTTAAAAGTAATTTTTATTTCTACAAAATTTTGGTGGTAATTATTAGTTGGGAGTTGGGAATCGCTCTTATCGAAACCCACATCAACGACTGAAAATGGTCTAAACAAGACCAATATGCGCAACACACACACTGATACATCTTTCATGATACGACCACTATATTGGGGCCCTCGTTACGATTAGTGTTGTCCTTATAATCAGTAAATATTTAGCTTCGAACTTCTACAGTTTAATGAAATTATAAATTTAAAATCAACTATTTAAATTTACACAAAAACGATTCAAAATTAAGGAATCCAACGGATCAAAAAATAAAGAAGCTGAAGAAAGGGTATCAGTCAATAATCCACCCCCAACTAGGTTTTTTTTATTTATACATTATATTACAAAAAATTTCAAAAGAAAGTACACTTAAGTATTTTGTCCAACCCTAGGCCAAGCCTGTGTCGTTGGACAAGAGTTGGTAGCTACATCACTGTACTTCAATGCAATACAAATATATTCTATTGAAAAAAAATTAAATTAACACAAATGCTTTTGAAGAGTAGATCGACTTGCTCGTACCCTAATTTAATCGGCCATGTGATGATAGTTTTTTTAAATTGTTGTCGAGAGGAGGTACATGGATTTTTTTATTTCGGTCGGTGAATTCTTATGGATAACATAAACCATATAGATGGTACGCCTAGTGGTCAGGAAAATTCGGGATCGTGGGCTCAAAACATGTCCTTGAAATTGAAATCTGGATGTGGGAGTGCTGAGCCACAAGGTACGGGTGCTTTGGTAAAGAACAAGATTTTTGTTAGGAGTTGATTTAGGGAAAGAACATGTTTCGTTGGAAATATTGGCTAATGAGTATCGGGTCGGTTTTTCATTCATAATTTTCATGATTGATTTCTGAAGCGCTATCAATTTGTTCAAGTAGGAATCAGGAACTCCTCCCCAGACAACTATTCCATACTGCAGGTTAACCGCAATCCTGGACTATCGCATGAAACATTTCTATAAAATATAGTTTAGAGGAAAAGTTTAAATGGCTGTTTATTGTAATTAGGTGAATGCATCAAATCTATGAATTATTCTCCAAGCAATTATACTTGTAGATCATTCCAAAATTTGCCAACTCAACGTTCGCGTTCTTTTGAAGAAAAAAAAATCCAGTTGCAATATTGATAGATTTTGAGCGATGTTCGGCTTGTGCTTCAAGCAAAATGTTTTCCCAAAAAAAAAAAAAATATATAATAAATCCATTGTTTTATCTTTGCATTGGAAAAATTTGCGTCACCCATTTTATGAAAATATTTTTTGTGCGACTATCGTTGGTATACCAACGATTTTTGTGCTGCTGCCTCGCATGATTCCAAAAATAATCATTATTAGAAATTTCGAATATCATCGCCTATGTTAAAATTTGGTCCTCTTATACTACCTTATATCGAACCGGGCCATAAATATTAAGTGAAGAAGAACTCCATTTTCCATTGTGGACGAAGTTTCTTCTAAGCCCGAATAATTACAATGAATTATTCAGGATTTTGGTCTATCGGCCGTAGTGTTTTTGTTACCTCTTGCAGCGTTATAAATACTTCACAATATAATTTTTGTTTCAGGTATAAGAAAAACTTTTTGAGGAGGACGAACATTGTACCTCTCCAATTGGCGAGAAGACGCTACCCACGGCCTTCGCTCAGTGAACTTAAAACGGCACTAAATAATTCCTATTCTTTTATTATAGTTAGGCATCCTTTAGAGAGACTGTTGTCAGCCTATAGAGATAAAATTCAATACGCCCTGCCGAATACGCCTCACCAGAAATTAGGGCACGAAATTATAGCGAAATATAGGAAGCATTTTAAAAGAGTAAGTGAACAATGTTCGGAATAATTTATTAGTATGAATAATAATAAACCAGCATGCATTAAAAGCCTCTTTTTTAAGTGAATTCAACGAATGCTACTGTTGAATTTTTTGTTTTATACCGTTCGAAACTCACTTCAAAGTACACTTGTACGCTAGCGAAAAGAGATGAATTTCACAACGCTAGAGAGGAAATTCACAATTCAATAGGAAGGCATCTGACTTAAATAGCAAAGCACAAACACTTTGAAAGATTTGTCATTTTCTCTTCTCAATATCCACTCTGTCGATTTGCGATTTACCGAACTTTTTCCTCCTTTAAGCCAACGCTACGGTTTCTTCTCCTCGCTACATTAATCATTCAGAGCTCCATCTTACGGGGCCCTGATTCTCTATTCAAATACAATCTTGATTCACTGAATAAATAGTGAGCTCTTCGGCTAAGCTTTCCTTTCTAGCTCAGCTGCAAAGGCCAATTGGCTTTTTCTGAATCAAAGCACAAATTCGGAATACCTCCTTAATGGGTATAAATAATAACTTAATTCAGACGTCAGATTATCGTTATTTGAGTTGATGTTGCGGTAAATAATTTAATGAAAATAACACAGGGCTCCGGTTAGCTAACGAACAACACAACCCTACTCTTCGAAAGCATAAGAATGGGGAAGACGCCTATTTTTTATTTTCGTTCCTAATGGCCTGAATTCTGTTATTTGGTGTCAGCTGAAGACGGAATGACCAATTTTTCATGAAAATTGTGAGTTTCCGCGGAGAAAATCGCTAATGAAAACCGATCATTTTGAACGAAAAATGAACAGTTATTACGTCATAACTAGTCCGTTGAACGTGAATATCGATACTAGCGTTTCTATCTTCGGAGAATAAACTAACATTGGGAGCAATGATTTTAGGTCGCTGTGAGATTACCAAACCCCCCTCAGCAATTTATTTGCTTTACGAGGCAATTCGGGCGGTATACGATTAAAAAAACCTAACAAGCAGCAGTGAAGTTAGCGTCACTTACTCGATTTAGCATGACTCCAGTCTTAAAGACCGTCTTGTTGTCGTTGTCTATCAGCCGACTGCAGAGCGCTCTAGGGAGTCACTTCAATCGGTTGGAGTTACATCTCCCGGTTTATTCAAACCGCTGATTTTCCTTAGCGATTTTCTCCGCGGAAACTCACAATTTTCATGAAAAATTGGTCATTCCCTCTTCGGCTGACACCAAATAGCAGAATTCAGGCCATTAGGAACGAAAATAAAAAATAGTCGTCTTCCCCATTATTGTGAAGAAGAATTTTAAAGTTATCGTACTATTCAAGGGTATAGAAAATCTAAATCCTTTTAGCCTTGGCTTTAACAATCGCGCTATGAATCAAAGTGAGATCTTTTGAATCTGAAATTCAATTCGCTTGCTGCATTTTCCATGACACGGTCGTTAAAACATTTATAAATCCACAGTCTTCTCTTACGTTCATTTCGTCTTTGCTTTTTGTAGGGTGATATGAAGTCTTCGTTTCCGAGATGGCCGACAATATCGGAGTTCGTGAACTACCTCATGGATTCGAGGAGAAGAGGAGAAGCCCTGGATATGCATTGGGCCACCATGACTGAATTTTGTACACCATGCCAAATTAATTTTGATGTTATTTTAAAATTCGAAACATTAGATGTAAGTCGATTTCGTAAACCGAAGTGGCATGAAACGGAATAATAATTCAAACTCCATAGTTCATATTATTTTCCTCCTCGAGATGAGAAAAAAAGAAAAGGGAATAGCATCACTTCAGCTTTCCCTTCATGTCATCCAGCAAATCGTTGAATCGAATTTAAATGAATAACTGCTTAAAATATTTTCAAGTACCATCCTAGCTGTAAATGTACTGTATCGTAAAGATCTCGTAGCCAGTAATTCTTCTAATAGCTTGCTGAATTGAAGTAATTAATTAGAACGCCTGGTTAACCTTTAAAATAATATTGGAACTCGGTTTCGCTGTCCAAGTCTTGTAGGTCATGGAAAATACGTTTCAAACCCATTCATGAGCCATTTAACAACATTCGTACTTGATTTATGGATGATTACAGCTATGCTATATAATCAACTGTGTGAAACGCTTTAATCAACAGTTTACGTATCTGCGAATGGTGTAGTTCTGAATTCTCTTCCCGTTTCACATTAGTAAATAATTTGCACGTGTGTAATCTACCCAATATTCGGTTAACTTTGGCGTGAAAAAAATCGGATGCACATTACCTGTAGGACGTGCGTTGATGGCTAATTTGATACATTGAAAACATCAGGTGTTTGTTTGCAGGAGGATCAGATGTATTTAATAGAACTGGTAGGAGTGGAAGATAAAATTCGGCCGGAATGGAAAAACCCATCAAAAGGAAGAATGACTCAGGAAGTTTTATACAGTTACTACTCTCAGCTCACTGTAAACCAAATTTTAGCGCTGTATTCCATCTATAAGTAAGTGTGATAGCAAAAGTATGGCTAGTAAATAATGTTTGTTTTTTTCAAATTCTGGCTAACCTTATGTTAACGTCAAAACAATGTGTCTCATGGGGAAAACGGCCAAAACATGGCGCAGAAGCAATTTATCCATGATTCTATCGTTATGAAATTTATCTCGAGCACCATCTTCACGCTAATACTGAAAATTTTATCAATACAGGATTCATTTTCCACCATCCATGTTAATCCTTTGAAATTATCGATATCGGATTGGTCGAGCGACTCACTGATTCTACCACGACGGCACAACTTCACTGCAGACTACCAACTGTCATAACACACCAAACATGAATACCAAGAGACTACTTTACTTCGGGGGAAATTGCAAATATCTCACAGAAGTTGTAGCTTTGTCGCTTTTTTCGTTCTTCGTTGGTGGGGTTGAGGGGGAGAAAACCACGGCGACCTGTTCTCCTTTTTTTTATTGTTGGCCTGCCAAGCACTTTCGCCCATTACAAGCATCATTACAAGGTATCCACGGCCCCGTGGATACCCCCGTGGTGGCCCCGTGGATATCTAGCTATCGAAATCCTACAATTTTGTGTATTTAATTATATTTTTATGTTATGTCCCCGCGGAGCTATTAACGTTTGAAGAAAAGTCAAAACACGTTTTTTGACATAACATGGAATATATCTCGAGAACTGTCATATACGCTAGCCAATTTCATATTTTTAATCGATTCTACATTAAATTTCCTTCATTTTCTTCCACAGCACCTAATCGTTCCCATTTCGGGAACGTGACGAAAAAAATACCAAAGTTGAAACTTCAAAAGTATGAAAATCGAAAGAAATTCGAAAAGTATCAGTTGTCGTAAGAATTTGATTGTTTTCACTTTAAATTCGAATTCTACGTCTAATTTTCTGTAGGAATCATTAGATAATCAAATTTAATCCGTTCTGCAAGTATTTGCAACGGATTTTCAAAGTTGAAAAACGTGAAACCGTGTGGTACTAAAATGAGAAAAAACTGATAGTTGTCGTTAAAATTCCGCCGTTTTGACGACATATTCGGATTCAGCGTTAAATTTCCTATAAGAATAGCTTTCAAAATCGCTCAAAAACGAACATTTAATTTTTTACTATTACCGATGCCAGCGGAGCTCGGAATTTCGGCCGGTGAAAAAGTCGATTTACGGAAAATAATTTCTCTGGCTCTGTTTAAATTTTTTTCACCAAATTTTTTGCTATGTACGTATGTAAGGCGTTCAAATGAAGACTCCTGCATAATAAAACAATTAATTCACATGAATTTTGACCCCGAAAAGCACGGTTAAAGGTCAATTTTTGAGCTTTCAAAAACCGATTTTTTTGGACCACTTGCAGATTTTTCCGATAAATAAAAAAAATCACAAAAATACATCCTGGTAAGACACAACTTTCCTAAAAATTTCAGATTTTTATCTGTATTGAGAGACGAGTAAAAAATCGTTGACTGTTCGGTTGAAAAAAATCGCAGGGGGACCCCTTGGATTTTTCGCGAAAACTTTTTTGGAATAGATTTTGCTCAAATTCAGCATAATGATAGTTGATGATGTGTATTTCAATAATATATGGTTCATTCTTTGTTTCTTTCGCGCTAAATAGATGAAAAGAACGTTTAAAGTTGAAAAATGTGATTTTTTCGCGTATAGTCTACCAATATTGTTGAATAACACAAAAACGGTTGAAAAATGGATAGGTACATTACATTAGGAAAATGTGGGCAATTAAATTACCTATCTTTTGATATATTCAAACATTTGAATTGACGACTTTTTGTTTGAGTTATCCACTGTGCGAGTTACAAATCTTGGAAAACTTGAAGTTGTCATGTCTAATTTTGCTCCTACTTTGCTCCAGTTGAAAAACCCAATACTTTATGATACAAAGTACATTCAAACACCACCAACTACATACCAAATTAAAGCAACTACTACTACTTACTATAAAAACTTCTTTAGATACCCACTCTCCATACGCGAATAATAAACTACTACTACTCTATCTATAACTATACTATAATACTATATATATAGTACCATAGGGGCCATAGGTACCATTGGTCCTATAATGCCCTGAAGAAGCCCGAACGGGCGAAAGTACTCGGCGTAATAAAAAGGAAAAAAATGGAGAAGAGGTCGTCTCGTTACTCTCCCCCTCGACCTGCAGAACGAAGGAATACGACCACCTGGAGAAGAAAAAATATATATAGTAGTGACAAGGACAACAACCCCACAAAATAATATGTAAGGCCCGAGAGGAGGGGCGCAGCTCCTCCGACGTGTCAAAGTAAATTCTGGTTTATTGGTCAATAATAAACCATTGTATTCGCCCAAGAAAAATTGTAACTCCCTCAAAATTTGATGTTATGCGTTTCAAGGCATGTAAAATCCGAATTTATCCAATAAAAAAATTATTAAAAAAACACAAACAACACACATTGTACAATCTTTTGCTGCGTTTTTAAAACTTGTCTATTTCGTGCGAAATAGAATATTTTTGGAGGACTATGTGAGCGATTTGGAAATTGAGGGATCAGCTAAATGAAAATCAGGATATTTTCGATCTTAGGAGAAATTTTTTTCTGAGTAACGTTTTCCGTTCGCCCAGGAAACATTCTAATCGTCGAATTCCCTTCCTCCGAGAATCACTATAAGTCACTATATAATATTTATTTATTGAATTGATAACAACAGCGTACTATAATGGGTATAGATGCGGTCAGATACCCTAATTGTAGCTCAATGGACGAAAAATGTAATCTTTCGGTCTGACCGTCGTTCGTTGTATTTTACAGGTACGACTTCGAGCTGTTCGGATACAGCATAAAAAAATTCCTGGACATGGCCAAACCCCCTACGACCTCTCCGTTGCCTTGAGTCGTGTGAATTTGAAATTTCTTAAACAATAAAAAATTGTGAAGTACTTAATGTCTTGATAGCTTAGTAATAAATTGTTAATAGATTATTGCAGGGCTAATTATTTCATCTGCCTCTTCCTGGAGGGCAAGGGTTGATCACCTATTTTATTATTTTTTTTTTGTGTGTTTTAAAATAACTCATTTTTTAAAGAAGGTTGTTGGAGTATCAATATTTCGTTTAGAACTCGCCTTTCTGCTGTGGTATAGATCATTACAGATTATCAACTCACAGTGCTGTAGGAATTCGCCCTTGTCTCCCAATGAAACAAAAGCGGGGGAAAACTATTACACAAATAACAACTGTACTCATTGATGTGATGTAATCTGTCATGTTCAGTCGAGAAGAGATGCATTAGGAAGACCCATTGCCAGATGTAATCAAGGGACAAAAAAAAAATTATAAATGCACAATTAAGGAGTCCATCATCGATTCAAAAGATTATAACATTTTTATATTTCAAAAAAATAATATACAACATTCTAGTTCCATCATTTATCCCAAACGAGGTGTTGAACATCTCCCCATATCGAAGTTGATGCAAATGTTCTACATCGACACAGGCTAAGGTAGAAAAATAATTAACCCTGCAGTCACTCTCTCTAATTCCAAGGCTGAATTTCCATGGATTGAAAAGCGAATGTTTTCCAACCAACTCTAAGGTGTTGGATGATCGACCCATTGTACTGGTGAACCAATTAGCCGAGTGAGGCAAGTTAACGAAACAATCCAAATATTGAACGAGCAATGAGAACAATTCTTCCTTGATTTCCTATCGTAATTAAGTCCTAGAGCCTCAACCTTCTCAAAAAGCAAAAATTTTGTATTACAGGTATTTCATTAGTTGGCATCGCGTTGTGTACATATTTTTATGCACTTTGTTACAAGAAAAATAAAATATTTCTACACGTTGATTACCACCGTTTGTTGTTGATTTAGCGAGTCTAATAACAATTTCGACGAAGAGGACCGTGTTTTTATTCGGAGGAATTCTCGAATAGGACGTCTGAACTGAATTGAACTAAGCAATCGAAATTTAACACTTGAGGTGCTTCTAAGGGTTGGTTTTGGTGAATGGAAATTTTGTTCGAAAATTATTTCGAGACCTGCTCTTCAATTTGTTGGGCCGACTTTGTTTGGTTGGCCTGTTTTTGTAGAATATCACAACGGTGCAGAATAAAAATAATAACCCAACGGCTAATGAAAACGGATTGTTCAGTTCAAAATAACCGCAATAAATTGTTATTGATGGGCATCTCAATTGATGAAATAATTTCTGTGAGAATGGGCCATTAATGCATGAATAAACAGCAAAAATCCCGGCTTATAGGAAGAAGGGTCAGATAAAATACACTCAATTAATTACATTCCTCCACGAGAAAGGTACGTGCTTCTTGTCATCATCCAAAGATTCCCGCACGATCGAAACTTTTCATTAAAACCGCATATTGGCTGTCTTGAGTAAATGGAGAGAAGTTTACATTTACAAATGCTTTCATAATTAGAGGCCGATTAACAAATAACCTCTAAATTTAAATCAACTCAGACCCTGCGACTTCGCAAGAAACGGATGTTCATGGATTTCACTTGGACTACGCAGAGGGAGCTGAGCCCAAAAGTGTGCTAATTCTACTCGTCACAAGATAATTGGCGAGGAGACGTAACTCGAGGTTTCTGCAAAGCTTCTGAAAGGCAAAATGCGAGTTGAGGTTTTGTCTTGAGGAAAATTTCGACAGAAGGACGACAGAAAGAACCGAGAACAAACAAAACGCAACAGCGCAGCGGAAAACCAGTCGTGACATTTGAATGCGGAATCGATTCGTAATTGCAAGTATATTTAACTTAGAACTTCAGCCATAAAGTGTGGTTTTAAAGTAAAAACGCTGCAAAAGAGTGTACAGTGGTTTATTATTCCTTTGCTTCTACTATTATTTTAGAAGACCATCCATTTTTGACATTAACTCTATTACGAACATAATGTGAACGTTTTCTCTTAACAACAGATTGGTAACTATAGAGAAAAACTCCTTAGAAGCTATCGTAATTTTATTTTTATTTATTTATTTATTTTTTTTCTTTATAGTCTGATTAAAAGTTAAATTATTCGCCAACGATACAGCTTAAGAGAGTAACAAAACAATTGAGCAATTTTTCTAGAATTTATAAGCTCACTAAGTAAAATTCCCGAATAATTGTGGAGGAGCCACTGACAACGTTTGGCAGCTATTAATTTTAAATCCATTTGACCCAGCCGTAGACCAACCGATAACCGAGCGAACTACCTTAATCTAACGGTTGATAATTCAAAGATTAATCGAGACTTCAACATGTAAGCATAGATTGGTGATCATTATTTAATTGCATAATTTCAATAATAATTGACTCATTTATGATTGATAGTTAATTGAATAACTACAGATGATTCCGATTTTAAAATAATTTTGAATTGTATTACGATACAAACGTTAAAAGGTGCTGCTTAGCGAGTCAATCTTTTGTCATTTCTCCAGGAGATAGGGCGAGTGTTCCCACAACTGAAATAGCTGTTGGCTAAAGATTGAGCTATTTTCAGACCAAGAATAATTATTGGTGACAATTTGAAGAATTTGGCTATTATAATTTCCTTAGATAGATGTTGCCGGCGGACGGGCAACAATTTTCTGTATTTGATATTCAGATTCTACATGCAATGTGTTGTCCAGGTATAATCAATCAGTTCTAAATAGTAAGTCACTCAAAGAGAGGGAGATAGAGTGTAGTATAATGATGTAGATATATTAAAACTATCCTCAGTACTAAACCAGTAATCGATAAAATTTATATCAACCATACATATTAGGTATGTTTCAAAAACTTAAGAGAATTCTAATTTCTCCGTTAAGACGCCCCAAAAATACCATTAAAATTGAGTTAGCAATTGACAAGAATTGAACTATTGTCCGACCAAGAATGATTTTTGGGGAAAATGAATGATTTTATAGTTTCGTCCGATAAGTGTTGACGGCAGACGTACAGCTTTTTTTTATTGGATATTCGGATTCTACATGCCTTGAAAGGTAAAATACCAAACTTTGTGGGGATTCGAAAAATTTTTTCGTGGGCGATTGCAGTGGTTTTTTATTGAACGATTAACTAAAGTTAGACCACTTGTTCAGGAATTAGCTCTCATCTTATGTTCGAAACGAAGATGGCGCCGTGATTGTCTCAAAATGTTTGTGCAGTGATAGTCTGTAATCAATTTTGATAACTTTGTTGTTCTGATACTAGATAAGCTCAGCTGTTTTGATGTTCAAATCTGAAAAAAACCGTTTAGTTTAATTCATATACGGTTGTTGCGTTAAATTAAGTCAAAGATAAAAAACTTCACGTTCGCTAAAACTTAGGCTTAATTCAGTTGAATCTTCACAATGGGCAAAGTGGAGACCAGAAACGTCACACCAATCCTGAATGCTATTCGTAATGTACTTCTTGGGGTAAGTTTACTTCAAAAGTTATATTTCAACGCTAAACCGCTAATGTGCGAATCATTGTCGATTCAGATTCGTTTTCGATATTTTACCTCAGATGAGCCAACTTTATAATTTCCTTCCGTCTTTCTTTGAATGCTGCCAAGTAAAGGCAATTTATTTAGGTGCTCTAAAGTTCTTTGGAGCTGAGTCGATTATATTTCTAATGAAAAATCTTTCGATTCCTGGTATTTTGTCGATTTCTAATGTACATTTCAAATTTATGGGCCAAAATGTTGCTCTTCAGTGGAATCGATAGTGTCGATCAATGACTTGAATAGTTTATAACACTCAAGGTTCAATTCTTAATTTATTCACTATAGGTAAAGCAAATCTATTATGCTGTTGACCTACTGCCCAGAAAACAATTAACTAAATCAGCGCATTTGGTTTATTATGTATTAATTAACCATTGTAATCGCAATGTCCTATAAAAAAAAATCTGTGTCCGCCATCAACACTTTTTTGACGAAACTATAATATCTATGTTCTTGAAATTGTCACCAAAAAAACATTCTTAGTCTGACAATGGCTCAATTCTTCTCTATTGCTTGCTCAATTTTAAGGGTATTTTGGGGGGGTGAAAATTCGTATTTTCCGACGACTTTCAGACAATGGTGTATTTTTGGTATCGATTTCTGTCGATTTTTGGACGCTGAATCGAATGAGATCATTGCAGGGTCGATAGCTTTAACTATAAAAATCATTCTATACTCGTTGGAATAGTCTTAAAACACTCAATCGTCAATAATTTAACTTTAAATTTGAAAATTAAAAAAAAAAATGATTAAAATAACCATAGTTGCTGCGGAGTTTTCTCTAATAGTTTCCAATCTATCGTTAGGTAGAAATTTTCAAAAATAGGACAAGTTACTAGCACAAATGGATGGTCTTCTTGAATAATTTTGAAGTAAAGGAATGATGTTTTTTTTTACATAGTGGATAGAACACAACAAATAGATCAAACGCATCTCGATTAAGTTATCAGTTATGCAAGTATTCCTCCATTATTTCACAATCTCAGTAGGTCGCTACTGTTAGTCGTATTTGGGGGGATAATTTTCATGGAAGTTACATTTTTCTCAAGTTGATAACATTTCTCTCAAGCCAGCAAGTCCTTATTTCATAACTGCCTTACTGCAGAGTAATTCGGATATTCTCCATAAATCATCTCCTGAGCCAGCTTATCAGAAAGTGTAACAATAGAAAATAAATCATGCTGTAGAATCGATTCTTGCTGTATTGAAAAGTTTCCTTTATACAAGTAACGTTCTAGAAGTAAGCGCTGGAAAAAAACAACCTTTATTGTTTCTTCCCTTGTCGTCGCATTTTTTTATGTCTAAGCTGTGGACCCTATGGCTCCATGTCATCTTGAAGATGCCTGAAGGGGTGAAAGTGCTTGGCAAATAAAGCTCTTAAATAAGGCTACAGAAAATAAAGAATCTGAGAATGAGTCACCTGGGTTTGCTCCCACCCTATGAATAAAATATAGTTACCTTAAAAAAAATCGTGCCATCGCAGAAGACACTCAAATTGGTCACCATAGTTATCCAAACATGCTGGAGCCCGTCGAGCCAAGTACATTGTCCAAGATGATCGAGAAGAGTTATTAAAATTATTTCCTTTTTGCAGAGAACTCACACTTCGCCCTTAAGATATGGAGATCAGTACGCTGCTCGAACGCAACCCCCTCCAAATGTTCCTGGTGGACCATCTCACATCATTGCTAACAACTACTATTATACGCGAGATGGCCGGAAAGAGGTTGCCCCACCAAAAATCCTGGCCGACAACACTGGCCAGAAGCTGATAACTGCTTCAAAGTAAGCTTCTCATGATTAGTATCCGTACAATTTCATGGTGTTTTATATGAGTAGATGCGTTTGATTTTTATTTACTTTATTACACACGTTTACTTTTGGATCCCTCCTTGCAGTTATTTTTTAATACCTTGTTATTTTTCTTGAGCATTTTTCTATTTTTGGGTGAACTTTCCTTTGCTTCAATTATGATTTTAGTTGACCATCTTGTAAACGACTTGCAATGGTATCTACACCGAACATTTGTGTACGTTTCCCCCTAACAACATATTGGTAAACTACATGTGTGCAAATACTAACTAGATTAACATACTGGCATACTAATTCCTTAGCTATAATCTTAATTTCAACTTTTCATTTTCAATTTCAATTTTTGTTGGGAGAATACAATGGTTTATTGTAGAATAATTAACTGAAATGACCCGGTTTTGCCTTGAAACCATAAACTATTCTCTGTTTTAGACCACCAATTTTGGTTTTGGTTAGCTTTGGACTGAGTTGAGGATTCTATGAGGTTATGATCTATTAACCTTCTGTCAGTGCTCAAGTTATATTTCAACTTGTGGTTATTAGTGTTACTGCTTCAAGGTTTGCTGACCCAAGCATGAAATTTCTAGGTCTATACACGTCGATGTATTAAACTTTTTCTCAATCGTCTAAAATCAAGAATCAAGAATAAATGGTATTCTGATATAATTTCCCTCAAACGTTTGGCACAAGTAAATAGCAACACTGGTTATTTTGTAAAACTATTCGAAGCACTCTTGGTTGATAATATCACCGTATTGCTCTTCTATACCTTCGTTATTATTTACTATTATTTTTTTCAGAGGTGAAAAAGGAGCAGTAAGCACAGCTGTCTTGAAAACACCAGGCACTCAATGGAAATGGGACTGAAACCATTTGTTTTCGTGAATAGTGTAAAGGCTGCTATTGGAATCTAATTTTATGCATTCGTTGAGCTCTTACTCAAGAATTGTACAGTAATTAGTTCATCATAACAATGGTGTACCTCTCACTGATTAGTAAAGATTTTGTTGCTGTTGTAACGTGACTTATCATTGGAACCTAATTTCACAACTCCACCACAGGCCCAGGCATGGGGTCCACAGGCTGTGGACCTCATGCTTCCACGTTGCCCTGAGGATGCCCAAATGGGCGAAAGTGCTCAGCCAGCAATTAAAAATCTGGAGAATAAGTCGCCTGGTTTTTCTCCCCCTCGCAACCCCTCTTCAAGAATAATTCTTGTTCAAGATCGTGTACCCTATATTTTTAGGGGAAATGAGGTGGAAAAGAGGGCCACAAAGCACTGGTTCCTTGGGTATAATAGCTTGTCTAACAACTTAATTGGTAGTTACCGAGTAGATTGTTTCTGTCAATCAACTGGGAACAAATAAGTGTTGTGAATACCCTAAGTAAGATTATTTGAGAGACATATTGTGTGTCGTATACATAACCTGTATGAAACCATGGCCTGGACCATGCGTATCAGTGTACAGTGAGCACTATCAAATCCTGGAAAATCAAGAAGTATTATAAGTATTGAATGGGAAGGACCAAGCTGGCTTGTTTCCTAATATATTTATCAACCTCAACAAAGATTTCATTGGAACTAGTTGATCCATAAGATACCAGATTCTGGAAAAGGGGATTGCATTATATTCAGCAAAAGAAGTCTGGAAAATTTGAGTACTCTTACTTTCTGAACAACCCTCGTAGAAACAGGAGACCGGATGGTTCTACAAAGCCCTGATGTGGCCTAATGGAGCAAAAGTGATTATCACTCAATAGTAGAAATTTCTTTTCCATTTCGCCTGAAGAGCAAGACTTCTTTCTCTATCTCAACCTGAATACAGAAAAGTCTAACTCTTTTCACGAATCTTATTATTGTAGAAGATTGACTGTGGCCTCGTCATCTTTCAGAGGTCTTTAGCTGTCCTCAGCTTTTGATCTACTGCATGATAAATACCAACTTCAGCATGAATGAACACTCCATATTCACGAATTTGACATGACTGATATTCAATAATCTAACTATAATAATCTTCAAACTTTTCAGTCATCATAGCGACGATATTGGTGACAGGAGGTATTGTTATACATAAATCATACCTGAAATCATTTAGATAGCCACCAATAATATTTCAAGGCGTCAGCCTTACATTTTCGTACTCGATGCATTGAGATTTCAGATGCAACCCAAATGGGCTTGTACAAGTCGAAGTGACATAGTTTTTTTAAGAACAGGGAAAGTAGATAAAGCAAATTCACGAGACATTAGGTACTGTGAATATAATATATATTTTTGTATCCATTCGTGACGAAGTACTACAACTGTTCTTTGCATGTGGTTTTCTCATTAGCCAAGTAGTGATCAATCCATTATTAATATCTTAAGTTGTAGCTGTTTCACATTAAGAAAATATAGTTAAACTCAGTCATGCACAGACACATTGGACAAGCGAATTTTCTAGAACCCTTACAATTTGACATAAAAACAAAATCAGAATCTTTTTTGAAGTTAAAATTTTTTTATTCATTTCGATCATAGTATTACAGCAAGGAAAGAGTTTTGACTCTCTCTTAATTAAATTCCTGTGTAAAATTACCAAACCCTTCATGAAGGTTATATTTAAATTCTCATTGGAGTTCCACAGTAATATTATCTCAAAAAAATTCGGAAAGTTGGTAATAACACCTTGTTTTAGAGCTAGTAGGTTACTTCTTCAGATAGTGAAAAAAATGCAACGTCGAGCCATTAGAAAACATCTAAAATAACAAAAAGGGCAAAGTAGTACCGCACAAAGCGGTTGAACTTGATTGCATAAAACAATAAAACAAGAAAGTGTGCAAGTCCAATCATTGATTGTTTCAACAATGCCAATACCTTGATTAATTTTCATGGAAAATTCGCTGAAAACCTAAGGAAATAAATTAATATCACATTTCAGTACAAAACTAATATCCTACCATAATCTCACTAAGCGACAGTACAAATTTCTATTCTTTTGTTAGGTATTATACTGATTTGCTCTCGAGCCTCAAAATGTATAACAAAATAGAAAAACAGTTTAGATGAAAAGAGTAAGTTAATAAATAATTATTGTTTGGAAAAATTGCCATTCTAGTAAAGTCCTCTAAAATTGAAGCCAGCCGAAAAGGTTAATTAATCGCGCGTACGAGAAACCGGTGATGTAACACACTAGAATTTTCAAACAAGCCGTATCTAATCACTACTTTTTCATCTTTTTTGAGATCTCCTCTTCTGCATTTAATTGCTGTCTAAATTCTTTAACTTTTTCGCTTAAAACTTTCAGGTGTTCCAACCTTTCATCCAACAAACTGTCCAAACGTGAAGCAAACGCTGCAACAAAATACAACACAAATTGATGACCAGGAAATAACAGTAGGCATACTATGGCATCCAGTCAGTTTGTAGCTCATTTCATACATTCCTCCGATTCATCCAACTAAATTAGGGTTCACAGGCACCCAGCGATACGTTTCGCATTTGATCACAGTCAGTGGAAAGCATATAATTACATAGCATGTCAATAAAAATATATTCAGTGAGATTATCTGTATAGCAATCGATGTGGGGAACCGTTTATGGACAGTGTAACCAAGGTAACAGTGGAATGCTTCAAAGCAGTTAGTAGATTAGTTCAAATCTTTAAATCTCTCATCTATAAAAATATTTTAGGAATTTGGCAGCAAGAGAATACAAACAGATGCAAAAGATGCATCTCTGAGTGGGAGATTTTTGAAATATGATAGCAAAAAAACGTACTACTCCATAACAGTAAAGTGGTCTTGTCCCCAAAATCACAAGATGACCCTGAACTCTGGATGCATCAAGTGCGTCTTGCACTGGACTCCGGTAGGTTCCCAGCCCCTCGAGCAAACTTTACAGGCGCTCATGGATTAGTGCCTTGGATCTATAACACATCCACTGGGGAGCTACGATCAGAAAACTTCCACGCAACCTGTATTGAATACCAGATAACATTGGATTCAATTATCTCCTATCATTCTTACAGTGAAAAATGAAAGTGAGGACACGTTCACACTTCAGAGACCCTCCAGCCCTCTGGAGCTGAAAACAGAGTTGATAATTGGTGTGGGACGAACGCATGGCTGTACTGTTGGAGTTCACTGAATGTGTTAAAGGCACAATAGGATGGGATCCTATGTCTCCCTCTGCTACCAACCTTCACTGGCAGCCAGCAGGAGCCTCCAAGCATTGAGCATTGACAGTTTCAAGTTGCTTTGCAATATACATTCTGCAAAGCATCAAATCTTCACCCACACCACAGAGTAACTAAGTGCTCTTTCACACACATGCACAAGATAGCATCATTCTCCATATGGTCATTCATTGGCTACAAACCAATAATAAAAATCATGTACATGAACTCAAGTCTCATCTATCAGCAATAACCGTGAAAAATAACAGTGCACAACCAAACACAAGCCAGTTAAGCCAATAAAGCCAACATCTTCTGCTCTCCGCCTACTTAGATTCCAGCAACAAGAAAGAAATTTCAAGAACACTTTCAATCAACAAATTCAACAAAGTATTATTACATTTGAAGGATATTGCCACTCTTTACGGGGATAGCAATTTTTGTGTGTCAAGTTTTAGAATTGATTGAATTCCCTAAAACCAACAGAACAAAAATTCAATCAAAGGTATTAACCTGGGGATATTCACCTCTGAATCCCCTCCAGATTGATCATCTTTTGGAGTCGGGGCCTCTCTTATATTGTATTGGAGAAGCCTATAGATTCCGAATTAGTAAGAATATAAATATCATGAGTTTTCACGATTCTTGAACAGAGCAAATCAGCATTTATGAGAACCGATTATTAACAATATCGATTTGAAGATGACTATTCACGCCTTTTCCTAAAAACCATTTCAGATTTCTCTAAAAATCTTCACGTCCAGACCCAGACTTATTACCTGGCACCTACTAATTTATCGTAAATTCATATTTATTAGTAATAAATTCATATTTATTAGTAACCATCGGGTTGTCATTTTGCCAGAGAGGCGCCCTGTTTGAATGTGTGAATTCACTTGAAACTAATCACAAGTCCAAGCCAAGACCTTTTGGTCATAACTTTGCAAAACTGAAAAAAATTAGTCTGTAGTTACAAGTGAAGTTAATGGCAGCGATAATTTAATTTATTTTCTTCTGAATCAAGTAGGATGAGCACATATTACAAGCCTCAGCCCAACTGGGATCCATAAGCACTCATCAGTTTCACATTTTCTGACAGCTGAAATCGAATTTTCATAGGCCCATAACGGTACAACTTCAATGGGCTTTCCTGCCAATAGCTATTTCTACATAGCTACATCATTATACGAATTTGCTAGTTTAACCAAGGAGGTAAATGTGCTTTATGGTAGGGACGAATGTTGGAAAGATTTGTTCTTGAATTGTTTCTATGAAGCAAGTGAAGTGAAGAGAGGGGTTCATAAGTAAGAAGGTTAAGGCTAAAGAAAAGCACTTTCTAACTTGCAATGCTTTATTACGCTAAAAATAAAACTATAGTCAAGATTAAAAGACGCAATTCAAAAGTGATGACACAGAAGAGGAAGGACGAAAAACACGAGTAGACTCAAAGATCACACAACCATATTGAGCTGAATCAAAAAAACACGTGCACATCCCAATGAAAAACCAAAAATAGAATTGTGTAGATTAGTGGACTGATAAAGATGATAGTTAACGTCCTGTTAAAATTGACTGGCTCACCATCTTGATCGTAATCTACACGTCTGGTCATTTCCACCAGTTCCTGCTCCCTCAGCCCCTGTTCATGCCATGCATTGAATGTCTCAACGACGTCATCTTCAAGTAGCTGCAGATGTGACACTGCTTCATGAAAGTTGAACAGATCAGCTGATATCTCTCCTTCCTGCAAATCATTACAGAAAATAAGAAAACATTAGGCAGAGACAAGAGGGGAAGGGGGAAAACTCCTGGTAGGAATATTTTGTAAAATGGAGTGAAAATTCGGCACCAAGAACTGATGCAGGGTTCGGCAGGTGGGCTTGCCTATAAAAAGGCAAGTGACAACCGGTCACCATCTTCGGTTTTGTTTTTGAGTCATGAGGTAGAATCAACCAGTCGGTCAGTGAGCATCTTACTGTTGCGCTAGTTTGTTGAGGACAGTTGATCTGCAGTTTTTTTTTTTTCTTCATCTTCCATTGGTTTATTATTCAATAATAAACCATTGTAATCGCCCAAGAAAAAATTTCTAACCCCCCTCAAAATTTGATGTTTTGTTTCAAGGCATGTAGAATCCGAATATCCAATAAAAAAAATTCTTAGCAGTTTTCCGGCCAAACTATAATAGCTACATATTTGAAATTTTCACCAAAAATCAATCTCGGTCCTACGACGGCCCAATTCTTGAACCAACTTGCTAGCTCAATTTTAAGGGTATTTTTGCGGGGTGTGGGGGGGAGAACATTCATTTTTTCCATGGTTTTTCAGAAAAATGTGAACTTTGTATCAAATTATATATTATTATATATTATTGATACCAATTATATATGATTGGTAACAATTGCAATAATAAAAGGTTGTTGGTTGAAAGTGATCGGCTTCTGAAGTAACAGAAACCCCACTATTAGGATTAATATCAATCATAGAACAATAATTAATTGCAGTGTCTATATCCTTATTTCAAACAATTCAACTGAATTCAACTTTTTCAATGCTCACGTTCAAAGACCGTAGAGTTGCAAGATCATCCCGTTGTAATGGATCATTGTTGAAATCCACTCTTTCCGAGTTACCACCGCTTGTGGTCCCTTCCAACTGCTCAGTGGCAGCTAGTTCTTTCACCCGATCCGCATAGCGTAGAGTATTGAGCGAATGTTCGCAGGAGCTCATCCCAGGACTTATCATAGCTATCTGATATAACAAAATAAAATGTTTCAGAGGGTGGGATGCCCTTCAAATAAAAAATAATGGCCACCACACGAATTCTTAAATCACTGCAATCAAATGATCAGAAATTACATAGAAATTTGATGCTGGTACTCAATTATCATCAGGTGAAATTTACCATGCATATTTTGGAATTATCGCCGATGAACGAATCACGAAGGACCTGTGTCAGTTTGCTGGCACGAAAAGGTAGATGAGCGCCTTTCCGACCTAAAGCTCTGATACATTCCTTCAAGGCAAGGAGAGATTTGTTAATTTCAGCACCTTCCATTCCTAAAACAGAAATAAATTTGCCAAATTGAAAAAGAAAGTTGTCTTAACAATTCATCTTTAAAAAATACTGAAAACAGGGAAATGTATCAGAATTCTAATTTTATGTCACGAGCTCTCATTATTTAATACTGATATTCTGAATTTGAGCTTTCATGGGAATGTTTGTAATATATTTCCACACTTGGATGCAAAGATTATCAACAAGTCTCAATGATCTCAAGATTATCAACAAGTATCAGATTTGAAAAGTCAATTTTAAAAAAACTTCATGTAACGGTTTAATTATTATTATTTTTTTTTTTTTAATCGCTAAGTGCACATTTGGAGTTTTTGTTTTATGTTTTTTTTTTTTCAAAAATTACATCAGGCAAATGACGATCCTCATCAGCGATGCACTGATCTAGCCTACTCTTGAAGTTTTGCTCGACTTTTTCTAACATGTCGATGGGAATTTCAGAGATTGCTTGTCGGATGTTGTCCATCAAGTGTTGCACGGTCCGGAGTTTGTTGGTGTACACTAAGGATTTCAGGTATCTATCGTGTGCCGAGGCTCCATCTTGCTGGAATCATACGTCCCCAAGGTCCAATTGTTTATCTTTTGAACGAAAAAATGTCTCAATCATTTCCCTGTTGCTAGCTGAATTGACCTTCCTTCAGGAGAAGGCTAAATCAGTGCATCACTAATGAGGGCTGTAATTTGCCCCATGTAATTTTTAAAACAATGTAAGAGAAAAAATTCCATATGTGCGCAAAACGAAAAAAAGAATTAAATCGATGAATGGAGCACTTTTTTAAAATTGAATTTTCAAATCAGCAAGTTTCTCTGCCACACCCGGTATTAACCACATAATCCTACAAATACAACTGCTCTGAAGGCAATTTGAATTTAAGCATCACCTATAATGCCAAAATAAAATCTTCTATGAATAATTGGTGAAACTGACTTGTCAAACGATTTGCAGACGATGTATCAGCTCCACGTTCGTTTCCAGCCAAATCAATTAGAGAAAATTTTCCGTGGACTCTGTGAGAGGCCGGAGACCTCAGAGTGATTTGAAATACAGCGTGTGACCGAGACGAATTTGAATTGGCAGAGGTCTGGCCCGAAGTCCTGGAATCGTATGAATAATAGGTGATGAAGAGTTGGAGAAATGGTCCCACTATGATCTTTAAGTAAGATCTCCATCAAAGTTCATAAATCTCAGTTTCCTGCTCTTAAAAGTTTTTGCTTCTCTATATGTAGTACTATGGTAGAGCTCTTGCTATTGGTTACCAGTCAATTATGCGCTTTTATCAAGTTCTCTGTCAGAATTCTGAAGTTCTGATATTAATATAATTGATTGAAAAGATGATTATGCTTTTTATCATTTCATAAAGGTGAAGTATGGACATAATTTATTAGAAAATCATTCAGCATGTTGAGTAGTAGGCTCAGCTAAAATCTACCACCATGGTCCACATTTAACACATTCACTGCGGATAGCTAATCTGAAAAATTCCAGCCTATCAGCATTAAAAACGGGTTAACTCTAAATCCAATTATCTCCTGATATTTATATTGTGAAAATTAAAACGAAGGATAAGTTTACACTTCAGAGACCCTGAAGCCCCCTTGAGAATAAAAACAGAGTTGATAATTGGTGCGGGATAGTTGTACCAGTGTATAACAAAAATAGAAGGTGGCTCGGATCCGGAACAGCGGCACTGAATGTGTTAATAAAGTATTATGAATTTATTATAAAGTGAATATAATTGTGGCTAGCTTCTTTGTAGCCAAAGCAAGGGATTCCAATATTTTTAATTAACAAAGTAATTGGCTGATTTAAAAAAAAATTAATTAGATAATAAAAATAAGAATAAATTATAACTAGAAAACTATTTAAGCAAACGCGGAGGAATATAGAAACAAACCTGGCCGCATTCCCTGATGTAATTAATGTAAGTACTTCATTGACCGAATTAACAACTTTTTCTGTGAGTCCAACAACTTGAACTTGTTGTTTTCCATCCTCTAATACACGAAGTTTGGCTTTATCTGCCAGTAAATCAAATACCTGGAATTGAAAGTAACGGGTATTGAAGATATTGCAACTGATTCATATCTGTGAGTAGTTGAATATAGAAAGAAATCAGTAAAAACCAGTTGAAAAAAGGTAGTTACTTTTCCACTATAAATCTCGAAGAAGCTACAAGAGACGATTAAATTTTGCGCTTGATGGGGTGGTGAATTTAAGAACCTAAAAACATCTTTTGCAACCATGGCGTAAATGCCTTTTTTACTATCTTGATGCTTTCCAGAGAATGTACCGCCCATTGTATGTGTTTTACCGCTTCCTGTCTGGCCATAAGCAAAACAAGTCGCCATGCCGCCTTCAAAAATTGTTTGCACTAATGGTTTGGCAGTGTAGCTGAAATATAAGAATTATATACACATTTAAAAATAATAGCTCTTCACGATTGAAATTTGAATCAACTAGTTTATTTATTCATTCAAGATTAAATATAATCAAGATGTATGATAGCACCTACTGATAAACGAGCTCATTTGAACACGTCTCATCAAAAGCATAATCGAATCTGAACTGTTGGTTTTCCAAATATTTAGTGAGGTCTACTTTGTTCTTCGGTTCATGCACTACAACTAAATCTTTTCTAGGAACAGTTATAACGTCTACTTCTTTTCGACCCAGTTCTGAAAAAGAACAAAATCACATCACTCTGATAACTGATGAAATTCTGTGTAAAGGCATGAACCAAATATGGTTAAGAAATTCTCGAACGATGCTAATAAAAATGTCGGCAATGATAAACCATACCTTTCTTATTCATTGGCCTTTTCCGGACACATACAGTTATCTGATGAGTTTCTACGCTTTCAAAATCTCTGACTGGTCGGAAGTCCAAGGAGTTCTGATATTCTCTGGAATCAGGTAAGAGATTAATCAGCTTAGAAAAAATTCTACAATGCTCAAGTTTTGAAATTTACAGGAATCATGAAGCCAGTTCTCTCATTATTGGCTTATTAATAATAATTTGTGGAAGGGGGAATATGCATGAGAGGTCTAACTTTCATTAAACTTGGCAAAGAATCTTAATATGTGTCTTTTAATCGATATCTCTTTTTTCGAATCAGTTTTCATCAAAACATTTGTAGCCATGATGCAAACCACCAAAGCAAATTCACCAATCAACACCAACCACCACCACCACAAACAATTAAAATTGTAAAGCTTAAAAGTCAATTCATGAATCAAAACGTACCTTATCATGGCCAAAAACTCCCAGTTTGGATTGCCAGGATCAATATTCATAAGAGCTTCTTTTTCCTCTTTTTTCTCCGCCTGTCTTAGCCTTCGCTCTTCTCGATTCTTTTTTAGTTTTTCAACTTCCTTTACAACGTTATTCCGTTTTCGACCCTTGGCTGAAATAATGAAGAGCCCAGACATTGAGGGCAATATTTTACTTCTGAGTATAACAGTACTAGGTCTTAAATGATAGATGTCCACAGGCTGTGGACCTCATGGTTCCACGTCGCCCTGAAGATGCCCGAATGGGCGAAAGTGCTCGGCCCGCCCTTAAAAATCTGGAGAATAAGTCGCCTGGTTTTTCTCCCCCTCACAACCCCTCTAATAAAAAACCAATTGTTCTTCCCCCCTGTTCGCCGAATCTTGCCCCCTTTGACTTCTTTTTGTCCACAGACTCAAAAGGGACATGAAAGGAGAGCATTTGCCACTATGGAGGAGGTGAAAAGAAAATCGCAGGAAGGCCTAAACGCGATTCCACTAAGTGAATTGAAACATTGTTCCCAACAATGGAAAAAATATTGGACGAGTGTGTTGTGGTCAATGGTAATTACTTTGAAGGTGACCAAAATTTGGTGAAAAAATATTGAATAATAAACGTTTTACAAAGGCAATTCCGGTTACTTTTGGGTCCCCATCGCACCTGATGGACCTATGCGGCCCTGAAGATGCCCAATGGGCGGAAGAAAAGCTGGCGACGTCCTTTACTAACCATTGGAATCAGAAGTGGGCTGAGGAACTGGCATAGTATTGTTTTGTGATGAAGGTTTTGCTATGCCACTGCTGAGGATGTTTTCAACACTAGAAGCATTATTACTTGATACAGAGAAGCCGTTGGTAGCGGTGATGTTGGTTGTAACAAGAGGATTTTTTATTGATGATAAACGATCTGGAAAATAGAAGTTTGTTTCCACAATTCAAACTTGGAATTAACAAATCATACAATAATTTTCAAATAGCTTAAAAATTGTGTGTCAACTATATATCAGCTATCAGATTGCACAAAAAAAAAAGATTGCAGGATGCAAACAGAAATTAATCAAAAATAATTCCTTGTAAGTATCAATAAGTAGATTCAATAGTCGTGGGTTCCTATTTTAATTTGATGCCAAGAAATGTTGAAGCACGTTAATACTAATTGGCTGAACTAAATCTAACTCTGACTTATACGCATCAAACGCAGAGATGGTCTTACTTTTCGATTGTAACGGCAGGTGCGCCTTGGTGGCAGTCTGGAAAATAGAGTAGACGAAAATATTATCATAAAATTTTAACTGGGCAGCTGAAGGGAAAAGGGAAGCATGTTGTGGTAAAACAAGATGTTCAGAATCGAAAAATGAACTCTCATAAAATTAATGTACATTGATTTTGAAGCAATTGTGTTTCAGGATTTAGGAAGAGAAACTGACATGAGAATGAAATGACTTAATTGTTGGTCCGCCTCATGTCGGATCATGAAAACAAAACTTGTACTAACTACGTATTTCACGCGACTTTTATTTTATCCAGGTGATTGTTGACAGTAGTTAGAAATTTCATAGAACTGTAGTTGACTGTGCTCACCAGGAACTTTGCCCAATCTTGGCCTGAACCGCAGAGCACAATAGTGGACATTAACACAGGGTAGGCACTCACCACCAGCACGCCAAGCAAAGTTATACAGCAAAGCTATTAGAGTTGAAAATTAGCATGCATCGAAAAGCTGACTGACTACATCATGGGTTGATTATTGAATGAAACAAAACCAGTTTAAGCGGTAATGTAAGCAAGCCAAGTAGGGTAGGAGAAAAAGTTATCATTTATCAAACATCACCAACAGTATAAAAGAATAATTACATAGATATACAAGTTACGTACATTGAAATAGGAGCGTCAAGAAAAGGAAAAGACTTGCAACAACAAAGTGCACAGGTACTGGAGTTAAATTTTACTTCCAGCCACAGCAGTTCCAGCCTTGTTTAGAAAACCCTCAGAACGTACTAAAACTACGATGATCGGTTTAAAACTACACCAACTTCGAAGTTCTCAGGGCAAGAGAGAAACAATCCATGAGCAATTTTGAATGCAATCGTCTATCTGTAAATGCCTTACCATCATTCAAACTAGGTACTAGTCAACCCCGGGAAAATCGTAAATGATCTCAATACGATTACATAGTAGCGGCGGGAAACAATGATTAATAAAAGATTTTCACGAAGGTTTCCGTAAAAAATAATCGGATCAGCAGATCAAAGTGTTTTTTGAGACATGATATGATCTGTTCAGTGGCAGTTCATGGTGGAACAGAGAGATCAACAGCAAATTCAATGTTACTATTCATGGGATAAGTTCTTCACTTCTTTGAGGCTTTCTCAAGGTTAAGTAATCTTCAGCAGGTTGGACTTGAACTGCAAAAAGCATTAATTCCGTTCATCACAACGTTTCTACGGTTTAATAAATATTTTAAAATTGTTCAAATGGTTAACGCTAATTGAGTATATTCTCGCGTTTAGAGATAACCAGTTTCAAATGAGAGATTGTCTGTCAGACATGCTCAGTCTGGGGAGTTATTGATTGTGAGGGACAGTGAGCTCGGTCTGACCTAATTCATTATCTTTACAAGCCGTTTGCCACATTATTTAAAGGATTTCAGTGTCGTTTTCAGAGACGGTCGTACAAAGGGAAGAGTACACACAGCGCAGGAGCAAGTACCAAACACCACACAGCAGAATAGTAATTCATTTGACAAAGGAGCTAGTTCCCAAAGTAGTAACTTTCAGGGTGTACACTGATGAGTAAGGTCTCAACAAACAGGAACAAAGCTAACAGAAATATCAATTGCATTGCATTGCCAACAGCATTTGGTCATAGATAGTTGGGGAGGAATAACATAAAGAAAACAATGCTACACAGAAGTTAGGGAAACGCATGCGAAGCACAATTTTAAGTGCATTTGGGGAAAAGCCACGTTAGTGTAAATAAATTACCGTTCTAGGGTTAGGAAGGCTACTAATGGATAATGTGGATTTAGTCTTGTCGTTTCCATTGTCACCATCAGTGGAAACCATCTCGTGGTGGCTTTCATCGTCACCTTCATCATCATCTTCTTCTTCATCTTCATCCCATGAAGTTGACGAATCCTTCATTCAATACGACCAAGTTATGAGACACAAGAAACTAAATATTCTAATGCTCGTGCAACAGTATGAGGCAATAATTTCATGACTCTTCGAGTCATTCCAATAACGTTTCGGGGTAAAAAGATGCATTTACTGATGCAGAGAAGGTAATTCACAAATTACACACGAATCTTTTACCGTCCACTAGCGTTTTAGCAATTTTATGAACAAAGATAGGAAAGTGCAGTAATTTGACAATTTTGAACTATTCACTAGTTTTTAGCGCAGGTGTCTCCCATTTCGGTTCGCCCATCAAACAATTAAAACATAGTTCCTTCGAGCGTTTCAACAATGAGGATTTTTCGGCACAAATATTGTGCCCTCCCTCATACTGCATATTATAAATTATTTTCATAGTCGTTGTTATTCGTCTAATGTCATGGTGTTGGGGGAAACACTAGGCGACTGATTCTTTGAGCCCCTCTCCTCGGCCCCTTTCTCTGAGGTACTGTGAAAGCACTTGAAAGCATTCAAGCGACCCAAACAATTTTAATCCATCTATTTCCAAAATTCCACTCACGTTCTGCGTTACACGAATCAAACTGCCAGCAAAATATTATTTTGATCAAGGACCAGAAAGAGTTGTCACTGAGGTGCTGTTTCGATGTGTGCACAAGGGTTTCATTCAACTGTGACACTACAATTTGATTATACAATACAAAAAGTTCAACATGCGCACTGTATTCAGAAACCATGATTTCACAGGAAATAATTTATTGTTCAGCAATTTGGCTTATTGATGGTTTGACAAATGCACTGTTAAACAGTCCACGAGTCTGAAACGTGTGAAGTTTCTAATAAAAGCACTGCACGCTGGTATTTATTCAAGATGAAATTCTTCTATAGAATAGTTTCCTCTACAGTGCTGTCAGTAAAAAAAAAAAAAAAAAATAAGAAAACTATTTTAATTTTATTACAAACAATATGCATTAATTGACCATTGAACCACTTGGTTCCACAACTAGGGACTAAATGTGATCACATGAGCAGTTGATCGAATGAATAGTGCAATTTTGACACTAAATACCCACCCCTAAATCCAAAAGCGGTGAACTTAACTATCTGCAGATTTTTGTTTGGAAGATTACTGTATGAAACATTTCAACGAAATAAAATATTTTGCACAGTTTCACTGAAACAACTAAGTAGTAATATGAACTTTTTTTTCTAACTTTTGACCAAAACATTAGAAGTCAAGAGACTTCTATCTTACGACGCCACCGTCTATATCACTAATGATGGAAAGGCGATGAAGGGTGAAGTGATGTGTCAAATTAATCGATCTCGACAAATGAATTAAAACAAACGGTGGAATAGATGGATACAAATGAAATCGAAGTTACAAGGTGGCTGCAGCATTGGTGATTCTAGTACGCGAAATCTTTGAGTACGAGACTGAAAATTTATTTCTAAATGCACATCTCCATTCAGAATTGTTTCGTTAGGCCGATCACACAAGTTCCATTTACTGTGAAAATATGGAAGTATTCTACCTACGCAAGCTGAGGAATAAAACTCTACTTTGTTGTGTTGTTGCATCTGTTACTGAGGTGGAGTGGTAAGGGGGAGAAAAGCCAGACGACTCATTCTCCCAACTTTTATTGACTCGTCGATTACTTACCCCCTTAGGGCATTGTCAGTGCAATGTGGAAAATATAGGTCTCCACAGCATGTGGAGTATTTATATGAAACAATATTTCTTCTTTTCCTTGTCGTTGCATTTTTTGATGCCCAGGAGGTGTGGGGGGGGAGAAAAAGCAGGCGACTCACTCTCTTGATTCTTTATTTGCTGGCCAAGCACTTCCGACCGTTCGGGCATCATCAGGGCGACATGGAGCCGTAGGGCCCACAGCCAGCAAATAAAGAATCGGGGAATGAGTCGCCTGGCTTTCTCCCCCTCACATCATGAAACAATATTGTTTTGAAAGAAGCCTTCGTTCAACTAGGGACCACTAGGGTATTTGTCAAATTGGACTCACGTTGGAGCGCACTGGAGGAAGCGCTACGTCATGGAATTTATTAATAAGGGGAAACATTTTGACGCCATTTCAGCCGTTCATTATCTATGTAAATTCGTTTGAAAAAATGTCTACCCTCTGAATCAAAACTGAAAGTGAGAGGAGCCGTATATATGTATTCTGTGATTGCAGCAGAAAGACAGCTGTCGTCACAGTTGCAACAGTAAAAACCACTCTTGAATTACACTGAGCAGGGGAGGAGTGCGAGACAAGAGCACTCTCCAGCAGTGTTTGCCCTTTTGAAACAAATACGGTCTAGCGTTTTACCTAGCATACCTCTATTTCTATTAAACGCAAACACTTGGATATGTTAAAAAAAAAAAAATCCCGCAAGTCAATCATAGTAACCTCCTCCTTTTTTGAAGTCGGTTAAAAACAATCAGGCCTCCGGCTTGCCAGGAGAGAAGGAACTTTAAAAATAGATAAATTATAATTGCAAATTCAATCACTTACAGAGAAAAATTTATATTCAAGAATACAAGTAAATCAATCAACGCATTAAACGAATAGAACAAATCACTCACCCGTGAAAGTTTATTAGCTTCCACTGTTGAGTCGTCAACCTGATGATGAGATGGAGGAGCGAGGTTTGCGTTCAGGGCGAATATAGTGTCGAATTCGATCTGTCAACGGAAAGAGAAATAAAGAAAAAAAGTCTAACCAATATTACGATGAAATTTGAAGAAAAACGCCGCTGTTGATGGACTAGCTTACTTCTTTTCCTTTAGTTTCTCCTTTTTCGAACCATTCCACTGTTACACTTCTCAGAGCTGTGTTGACTGATGACACTATTGCTGGATGAGTCCGCCCTGAAACAAGGAATGATTTTTATGTAATCAACAATATATTCGCGCACTTCAGCCAGAAAAAGCCCCCCCTCAACAAGTCGCGACAATAAATTTGGCACAGACTCGAAAAGCATAATTCTGCCAATCAGAGCATGTCAGTTGGAAAAAGTTCTCCCTTCACCTCACCACCACATCACCTATCTAATTAATTACCACTCTGAAATAATTATGCAAGTTAGCTGAACATTTTTGTAAATAGCAACACCCTAAAAATCGGTTTATATCAGTTTCGCCAAAATCAATAAACAGCCAGACAATCGTAGTTATTATAATTCCATAGGTACATATTAACAACTCCACTGGAAATATTGGGCTCTATGACGGAACTTATGTGAATTTGAAAAAAAATTCATAGACATGCTTTCTGTGTGTCAGTCTGTCTATCTCTGCATCCGTAGAAAGAAATTTCATAAGTTGTGTCTATCTAGGTAAAAAATAGGGAGAAAAACAATTTAAAAAAAATTTTTTTTTTAACGCCGCAAATGATTGTACAGTGGATTATTATTCCTTTGCTTGAACCATGATTTGAAGAACTCCATGGTAAAAATCGTCATTTTAAATATTTTTGCTTTTCCTAAATACTCAAGTTCAAATGAATTAATAATTAAAATAATTATAAAATAATTAAACTAATGATGAAGGCGAAGACAGTGTTCGATGAGCATTCCAAATATTCAAATCCAAATATTCATGTACTTTGTTGAACTTAATGAAAGTGACAATAGGATAATTTTTTTTAACGATTACAATGGTTTACTATTAAATAAAAAACCATAATAAATCTTTCTGAAATTGAAATAAATTTTCGGAGCGACTTCAACCCAGCAATTGGATTTTTGATAGATGCGTCCAAAAATATTTCAATTTTCATTCTTGAAAGCCACAAAAATCAATATATTAGAGCGCTCAAGGTCTCCCTTTGTTTTTGGCGAACACTGTTAACGGGAACTCTTATGGGTTTTGGACGATGGTGCGTTTCTCTGTTAAAATTGATTTCTTCACGTTGAATCAAATGAGACCATGACGAGGTCGAAAGCTCTAGTGGTTTTCGAGATATCGCAGCTTTTGTGTGGAATTTTAGATTTTGAGAAATATTTGATGGTACGAACCTGAGAAACCGTTATACAACTGCTTCCTCTCTTTCGCGGAGTAAAGAGGAAGTCTTGTGATATTTGCCTTGCGAGTCAAAAAAAAAAATCATCGCCCGATAAAAAATGTCAAAGTTTTTACTTCCATGTTTACGTAGTAAATGGAAGTATAGCGATCGCCTGAAGTGTCAAATTCGTCCTTCGACAATCATACTACTGAGAATCACTTTTTGAAAAACTGTCTGCGGTCAAAAAGTGACATAAATCGTCATATCTCCCTGAAAAATGAATAAAATCTACGTGAACTGTTCTCCCAGTAAATGAGCAAAATTAGATTTTATTGAATTTTGGCTAAAACGCACTGTGCATTCAAGATAATACCGTTCAAAGTTTATTCTATCTCGATTTTCACAGGCTAGAGTAATTAGTTTTTAACGTTTAACGTCTTAAAATGATTGTTATGCCGAGCAGATGGTACTTGATTTTTTTTATCTATTTGGTCACACACCGCACTTCCACGTTATACGTTTTTCTCACTATTTGACTCGTGTGTATTTTGCGTGATTCTGACAGGACGGAAAACTCAATGTATTTGAACGTTCAAGGTTTCGAAATGTTTGGTAGGGCGATTCAATGATGCCTGATATTTATCGCGTGGGTCACATACCGCACCCTAGAAAAGAACGACCTGTTATTTGGTTATTCGCATATTGTCCATATTTTGATTTTAACAGACAGCTAAAATGAATATATTTGAACGCTAGAGGACTTGAAATGATTCTTCATGTCAGCTGAATGTCGTTTGATTTTAATTATCGGTATTACACACAGTAATTCCTCGTGAGTCGCATTTTCAGTTAATCTCTGAGCGCTTACGTACTTTTGGGTCTCTCCTTAAAAATGACCCCATTTCACAAATCTCAAATTGTATAGTTTGGATCACACAGCACTGCCATTTTTTCGCGGTTACGATTTTTACAAACCCCAAAATAGAATATATTTGATGCTAGAGGTCTTTAATGTTTGTGATGGCGAGTGAATGTCGCAATGAATAAATATTTAACGCTCAATTGTAACGTATGTCGTTAAATCCGACCACAACTTTCTAACACATGTATTCAACTTATTAAATCAAATACAGCTGTTATATACAAATGCCGGTAAAGATCAAAGGATCTATAAACTAACACATAGATGGATTAATAACCAAATAAAATTTAAGATGGTCAAGCACAATCAATTCTAAAGGGGTTTTTCTTGTTTTTGAAAAAATGTATTTTTAGCCTCTTCAACCCGCAGCTGTATGAACGCCGAACTCTAAATAAACAATAACCGCGAAGCCGTTCGGTTCATCACAATCTGACACTTCATAGAACACAAATACCTCGTGGATACTTGATGTCTAGCAAACTAAATATAGTATTGTATCAAGGTTGACATCGTTATTGGGGGCATTAGGATCAGTGGACATGAGTGGGCAAGCGAAGGAGGTTAGGCACTGCTCAGGCTGGAAGGTCTGGCCTGCGTCCCATATAAGGAGCCCCGATCACAAGAGACCCGGTGACTCATTCGCACGTCTACCTGAAATAGTGTGACCAGGGCAACCTGAAAATTCTCGGCCAACGTTAAGAGAGCTACAATGACAGGCGAGCTTCAGGATCTATAGCAATTCACGAGGGAAAATTAAATTAGGAGGTACTACGCATTTTTTTGGTGATTTTTCCCACAGCACGAGAAATGGTTGTAGATTAGAAGATCCGGAAATAATTTGACCATTCTACAACTGGTTCCGAAAAAACTCCTAGGAGCCGGCGTCTAACGTCTGCCATCGCCAAAATCCCAACCAGGACAGTATCGCGAAAAAAGAGATTGACACCTACCAAAAAGAAGAAGCTTCCTAAAAACGCTTCAGAATTTTGGTAAAACAGAGTTTTTAGTTGCTGAAACATTTTCAAAGTTGTTTTTATGAGTACCATACCTAGTTATTCAACAGTTTAGAACGACGTCACTCTATTATTTTTGCAATTGTCTATTTTTTCTTTTTTTTTTTTTTTTGAGAAAGGAGAAATTTAAAAAAGAAATAACTTTATCGAAGAACACCAACTCCCCCACGCCGAGGTGGCAACGAGACGATTGACTACTTTTGTCAATTTTTCAACAAAAAATTGATTGAAAACATTGTCGAAAAGAGTAAGATTTACTCACTTCAAAAACTGGTAAGTGATCTAAATGTGTACTCACTTTGTTGCTTTTTGGCTGTGCAGATTTACATGGGACTCATTTGGATGAATGCTTATAGAGATTATTGGAATGAAGAACTTGCACATCCAATTATTAGCAGCATAATGTCAAGAAACAATTAGGAGGAAATCCGCGGATGCCATCATTTTGTAGATAGCAAAAAAACTGACCAATCGGTCAGGTATACACAATCATATAAATATTATATGATTATTATGATAAAAACATATATATATGGCTGATATCCATTCAAATGTAACAGTTAAATAGATCGGGATCAAGTCCCAACTCCCCCACCCAGCACTGAACTTGTTCATTGGTGTGGGGTAGTTCCATCAAGTGTTCAAGCTCTTTGGGAGGTGTTTCAGGATTCATCTATGACATGATGATTTATCCTGGAGGCGACACCTTGAAAGTACACTTTCCTCGATGATACCTTGTCATTTTCAGGAATGGTTGTGGTTGCGCTCTTCCAATCCATACCCAATCTCCCTCTCTATGGATCTGGATATGTATCCAGGGAAGGTGTAAGAGAGGGCCACTTGGCCCTAACCTTCCCCTGGTCAATAAATAAAATAAACAATCAATCAATCAATCTCCACAGTTTTTATCGATAATTGGTTCAATTCAAATCTGATAAGATTCCTTTAAAAGAACGGAATAAAGTCTTTGGGTACGTTGAGGCTGACCGAACGTCTGGCGCCCAGAAAGTGTTCTTAACTGACAAAGATATTCACACAAAAGGACGAGGAACCAACGAAACAGTGTTGGATAATGAAACTGGAGTTGGTGAGGTCAAATTGTGTGACACAAAGATTGTTCTTCTTGGATTCACCTACGTAGGAAATGAACCCCCCAGGACAGTGAAGAGGTACAGTAAAGAAGATCGAAATAAGTGAATTCAGCTGCCCTGCTCTTTTCAAAGAGTAATATCACTGAATGGGAGACGCTGACAAGAATGACATGCTTGTTGCGATTTTTAAAACTCCCCTCAAGTCCTTCAAATGGTACATGAATATTTTCTTTATTTTTTCATACCTACTGGACGTCACGTTGTCTAATGCATGGTGCCTCTATCGTCAAGAGAATCCTGACTCGAAGATGGGCACAAGAACAGACCTCGCAACGTGAAATCAACAAAATCAAAGAAAACAATGCAGTCCCCCTTCGTCTGGAGAATGAGCTGGGACATTTTCCAAATTTTGCAACTAAAGGCAAATGCAGGTTCTGCCAAGTAGGCCAGACGCATTAGGTTTGCTGCGAATGAGGCGTCCGACTTTGTTCGAACTTGAACAACAATATTGTTACTTGTCATATCACTCGTCTTCTGAGTAGCATACCCATAGAGAAAGGGAGAGCATCCCGGAAGAAGAAGGGGAAGGTATCTGTTATCTGATAAGCGAGTTGCATGTCGTATCACGTTTTCAAGTTGATTCGCCTCGCGTTTTCGAGTTGCGACACGTTTTCGGCTTGTGGATTGCTTTCCCGACTACTTTTCATGAGTGAATTTAACGCTGATAGTGGGGACTGTGATTTATATTCTGTTTGTGTATCAAGTATCTCTTTTACATGTAAAAATTAAAATTTTGACTTATAACGGCATACTTCTTTCAATACCAGTATCGGGTACAGGTATCGGGTATTGTAAAGTATCGCACATCCCTACTTATAAATAGAAAATGTTAATTTCTAACTGAACACTTAAGTACATTTTTTTCAAATATGAGACCTAAAAAATGTAAAACGAAGGTATCAGATATATCATATCGATCGGATATCCCTTTCCCTAGCCCCTTCGCAAACCAGTTGACTACTTGGCCAAGCTCTAAGAGCTAAGAGCTGCTGCATAAAAATAGGCAGACCTAGCAGGGAGGTGGGGCTGTGCGTAACAACCGAACCTGTCGAGAAGGTAGCGGTAGCGAATTTGAATCAATCCTTTGTCATTTCTCAAGAAGATAGCGGGTGTTCCCCACAACTATTGCTGTGACTGTTACTATTTTCCAAATTATGACATTTGCCACTTGCGTATATAATACTTTCTTTTGATGCCACTTTGGAATGGCGCTTTCTACAATACAATGTGATTTTTATTTAAAACGTTGAAATTGGATTTATTATTTCCTTACTATTTATCAATATTTATTTATTTATTGAATTACATCGGCGATATCATAAAATTCTGTGTAGTGGGCAATTAGGTAATATTTTTGAGTAAGGCCGATGATAAATGATTTATCGAGAGGATCGCGCGGTTCTACGTCATAGAGGTACCTAATTGTTATTTCTTTTCTTATTACACAACTTTTCTTACTAAAAATTTTTGCGATAGAGTTGAGTGAAGGAACTTCCCCCGAGGACGTCGTAGTCTCAATTAACCCTAGAATCATAAACGTACCGTAGTTCGCTCGGTTCCCTCGTCCGCGAATGGGTCAATCGACTGCTCCCACCAGACCGACGATCGAAAAATAATCGAAGCTCATGAAGCCTACATTTTTAAATGAAATACGTATCCTAAGTTGAAAATTAATCAATCGTGAAGGTCCAGCGATTATATTTACCCTCTTGTCATACTACAGAATCAAAGTCGCAATTTTGTGAATTTTCGAACGCCTAAAATTTCACTCGTCCACTAAAATGGGTGAAATTTTAGTTCCCATTTGATTTTATGATCGCAGAGATTATAACCAGTTTCCCGTAATTGTTTCCTATGAACCTAAATTTTGAAATTAATATTCCGTGCAAAAATAAATCAGCTATAGTAGTGGAACTAGCTATAGCTAGGAGAATCGTAGCAGCTGCGAGATGACGCGAAATAGTTATGGAAGAAGGGAAGGGTGAGGTTCGGGTCAACAGGAACCCCCGTGGGCTGGGCCTCTAAGCTCTTTTGTGTTATCAACAACCGAGCGTAGCCATGGGAACCGGGGTGAGACCTTCGCAATACAAATAATATACAATCGAAGAAATGCAGATGAAATTAAATAAAAATAAACCATGTACCAGTCGAGCTAGAATAAGTCAGTTATTAAAACAGTCCCAGCAAACGTTCACATCATAATAATAGTCACAGCTAAACGTCACCTGGTAATGCAGCAAAATGGATAATGAGCTAGATCTGATCTATAAGGATCATGACCATTTTCACATCGTTCGATGTCAAAGCTGGAAGAATTCTTAACCATAATTATTCTAAAATGTGCTGCATACTCAGGACTGTTGCACGTACATGGATAGATATTTCTAGTAGTTCACGAAAAATTGAATTGTCAAGTTTTCTAATGCGTGATCACTCAATACATGAAAATTGCATGAATTCAACATTGAGAGATTCATATGACAGCTACTCGAGGTTTGCAACGAATGAAGAAACCTAGTTCTACAATATCGTCGGTTAAGCAGCAACATGCTATAACTCAGTTTTTCCAATTTTTCAGGAGAGACAAAAAACCAACTCATTTCTATATCGCGCGTAAGAACCCTAGTTTTTTAATTATTTCTTCATTGGATGACCACTTCGGATTAGGGTGCATAGGTTTAAACACGAAAAATCAATTTCCTGAAAAACTAGCTGAGTTATAGCTTGTTGACCTTTTCAACTATGAGTTGCAGCAAATTGCAGTTCTGGTACGGCTATGGTTATAGCATGTTGTCTCACTTCAACTTGAGTTATTGCAAATTACAGCCTACCTACTTCTTCATGATGCTCGATGTTAGTCACACCAAAAAACCAAAAAAAAAAAAAAATTGTGATAGTAGGACATTCACTGGGATGAAATAAGTTTCCTGTAACTGTCTTTGTGGCAACAATTCTTTATTCTTATGACTGCTTAATAATAATGATCAAGTTGATACTATGCACTAAGATACCCGAGCCAATCACAGTAACGTTTCACAATCACAGTCATAGAAACATTATTTTAATACTTCCTGGTTGAGTCGTCGCATCTCTCATTGTACTGGGTTGGTGAGGGGGAGAAGAACCAGGCGACATGTTCTCGATTTTTTATTTACTGGCCGAGCACTTTCGCCCCTTCGGGCATCCTCAGGGCGATGTGGAACCATACTGAGGATGCCCGAAGGGGCGAAAGTACTCGGCCAGTAAATAAAAAATCGGAGAACATGTCGCCTGGTTCTTCTCTCCCTCACCAACCCAGTACAATTATTTTAATACTTCGTTTTTGGGTTGTCACTACAATCATGTCTTCTTTGTGGGCAGGGTTGAGGGGGAGAACCACTGGGCGACCAATTCTCCTTTTTCATTTTCTATATTGAGCGCCGAGCACTTTTGCCCCTTCGGGCATCTTGGGCCGTAGCAACCGAATGGTGCTACAACGCCCTGAAAGCTATGTTTTAGTTTTTTTTTTTTAAATGTCAAGTCACCGTAGCTGATGATGATTGGGAATTTTTCAATTACATCCAGTTTTGGCCAGTCAGCAGTTGTAAAGATTTGTATGAAGTTAGTTTCATGAACCAATGTAAAGTTTTTTGAAAAGATTAGCTCCACAAATTCTCCACACAAACTTCTGGAAGCCTGATGATGGAATGTTGAAACGACTACTTTAATTAATTGGTTCTATGGTTACTCCTTTCACCTTAATTTAGCTAATTTTTATATGTTCATTATTATTTGTGGCTCATAGTTCCTTTGAGCCGGCAAATTTTTGTGTTCGGGAAGTGACCTCTCCTTCAACAGTCATTTATCCATTTCAATTCGTTGACAGTTGGGTCGTGGGGTTTCGTCCCAGGTCTAATAGAATCATATTTCAGGCATAATTATAATAATATAAAATACTATAAATAAATATAATATAATTAATTGATTGAGAAAGAAGAAAGAGGAAAGTTAATATTTCGAAAAATCTTGGTCAAAGATAGAAAAAGAATGACTTGAATGTTTTTGCGTCTTGGATCCATGGCGTGTTAATGATTGTAATCATCAACATGATACTGCAACCAACGAGAAACCATTTATATCTACACGCTATGGATCCAAGACGCAAAAACATTCAAGTCATTCTTTTTCTATCTTTGACCAAGATTTTTTGAAATATTAACTTTCCTCTTTCTTCTTTCTCAATCAATTAATTATTTAGTTCAGTAGAACCATCAACCAACTCAATTTAATATATATAAAGTATATATATAAAAATAATAAATAAAATATAATATAAAATAATTTATTTTATTGTCGTCAAAATCGTTCAGACCAGTATCAACACCAGTGAATTGTGTTAGGAAAATATCGTCAATTTGCTATAACTCCACAAACCCTATTTTGGAATAAGCTATAACTCAAGTAGTGTTTTAAACCGACGATTTAACAATTATAATTACAATATCTTGATGTAATGCATAGCTTTTTAACTGCAGGAGCTCCTAATGATCCGAGATAAAATAAATATTCTAGGAAAAATTCATGAAAAAATGAACAAACATACAATTTATTCCAAGACGCACGATCACCTTATCAAACCACTGATAAACTGCTGAGTTACAGCATGTTGATGACCGACTTGAGTTATATCATGTTGATAAACCTGCTGATAACATCACAGCGAGTGGTTTTTTGTTTAATCTAACTTCACCAATCGATCCGGCATGAAAATTACTATAAAGATCGATACCTAACTCATTTTGGCCAAAAAATGACTTATAGCATGTTGCTGCTTAACCGACGATATGCAGTTGACTTTCAGTAGGTAGGTGTGAATAGCAATGCCCCTAGTTGTTCTGTAAAGAATAAAAAAAGGAAAACCCTCGGATAAATTTCGTCAGAGCCACGAGGGCAATTAATTTGTACCTTTCATATCTATTTATTTTCTTTCATTCCAATTTTCTAAAAAAAAATTCTTTAAACTTATTTCAAATGTATTAGGATTTTCGGAGAAAATCGATCGAAAAATATTCGAATAAATTTCCAGCCAATTAAAATTATCAATTATGACCGGCCTCTGATTATGTGCCCTGGAAAGCGATCGATTGAGCATGAATATCTAGAGCAGACAGTTCCCAGACAGATGTCATTGATAAGAAAAAAAAACTCGCCTACAAACCCGGGCCTCGCAAAATGTTGACACATCATTACATTATCGTCGTCGTATGAAATGTTGGAAAAATTGAACGTAAGTAAATTCAAACTTGCCATCGGTTCGTCGGATCTGAACGCTGATACCGGATCGTATTCCGCTAACTTCACCCATGTTCGCAGGCCGTAAAATCTGGATCAAATGAATGGACGCCTTGACTATTCCCGGCACCTCTGCAAACTTCACAGCTGAAGGAAGTCCAATCCTATCACACGCCTAATCATGACGAACATCACAACACACGAACAAGAAACTACCGAACGCACGAATCGAGCTACACCGCACCGCAGCTGAGACTGTCAAACACAAAATAACGCGACTCGCGACTGACCAACACCGACTTGCTACTTGCTACCTCTACAACTGACGACTACTAAAGGGAAGGATAAGGAACCAGGCCGCTGATAACTGGAACTTATCGTGGAGCGCTAGTGAGAAGCTACTTTAGATATCGCAAACTTTGTATGCTACACACAGATAGCGCAGAATGTGGCTTATTGAGGAATCACCGAGGGAGGATGAAGTTAGATGAATTTACCAGCATTGAATTGACCATGGGCGAAAAGATAGTTTCGACCAACCCGGTTCATTAGAATATTTTACAATAAAAAACCAACCGAAAAAAAAAATTTAAAAAAAAAATCTAGGAGTTTCGATTTTCGGCCCCTATTTTTAGAAAAAAAATTGAAATGAAAGAAAAAACGTGTTGTGACGTAAAAAAACGCCTTCGCTGAATTTCGGCTTTTGGGCGCCGTAGCTCCTAAAATAATGGGTTTTTGAAAATACTAAGAAAAATTGCAAGTTCTAGCCAGATAAATTTCCAACATTTTTGCAATTACAATCGAAAGGTTTGCTCTTACTTCCGCGGAGAAATAGCCGTCCGAAGTTGAAACTTAGAAGTCGCGTTTCAAAAAAACTCTCCTGCGTGTAGCAAAATTATATAGCAATAAAAATTATTCTATGACGATTTCGTCAGTTAAATTGAAATTCCTGGTGCAGTTAAATAGTACTTTATGGATTTTCAACTTTGATTTTTCTTGAGGAAGGATTATGTAAATTTTTGGCCTTTTTGCGAAACCACGTTTTAAGATTTTCTCAATTTGCTTACACAGAACCTATTTTTTCAAAATTCGCGTACGTGGCGAAAAGAATTCCAAAGTTAAAACTCCAAAAGCACGAAAAACCGAAAAAAACGATTAATTTTTAGAATTTGATCCTTTTCAATTCAAATTCGAATTCTACGTCTAGTTTCCTATAACAATAAGTAATAAAATAATAATGAAAAGTACTGTTAGTATTCGCAACGAATTTTCAAAGTCGAAACGTAAAAACGGTGTCGTACTAAAAATGCTAAAATCTAATAGTTGTCGTCAAATTTCCGTCGTTTCGACGTCAAATTCGGATTCAGCGTTAAATTTCCTATGAGAAGAGCTTTAAATATCGCTTGAAAACAAAAATTTAATTTTTCACCCTTGCTGATGCCAGCGGAGTGAAAAACTCGATTTACGAAAAATAATTTCTGCGGCTCTGTTAAAAATTTGTTCACCAATTTTTTTGCTATGTACGTGTGTAGGGCATTCAAATGAAGACTCTTGCGTGTTAAAACAATTGATTCACATGAGTTTTGACCCCGAAAAACACGGTTATAGGTCGATTTTCGTCAGTTCAAAAACTGATTTTTTTGGACCACTTGCGGATTTTTCCGAGAATTGGAAAAAATCACAAAAATACATCTTGGTAAGATACAACTTTCCTGAAAATTTCAGATTTTTATCTGTATTGAAAGGCGAGTAAAAAATCGTCAAGTCATCGGTTCAAAAAAATCGCAGGGGGACCCCTTGAATTTTTCGTGAAAACTTTTTTGAATTCGATTTTGCTCAAATTCAGCATAATGATAATTGATGTTGTGTATATCAATAATATATGGTTCATTCTTTGTTTATTTTGCATATAATTCATGAAATAAATGTTTAAAGTGGAAAAATGTGATTTTTTCGCGTACATTCCACTAATTCTGTTGAATACCGTACAAAAGGTTGAAAAATGGATAGGTACATTACATGGTACAAATATGGACAGTTAAATTACCCATCTTTGGGTACATTCAAACATACGACTTTTTATTACAGTTTTCCACTGTGCAAGGTACAAATCTTGGCAAACTTATAGTTCTCCAATTTTCTCAAATGTTTTTAAAAGTTTTGGAAGATACTAGAAGAACTGATTTTCGTTCGCCAGATTTTAAAAAAATAACGCTGCAAACCACGTTCAGTGATTTATAGTTTCGGTATGTCAATCAATAATTATTGTTGAGTTTTTTTTTTTTTTTTTTTTAAAGGTAAACAATTTTGTATTTTCTAACGGTCTAGGGACTGAGGTGTGTTATCAATTTCTATATTTTGGTTTATTATTCAATAATAAACCATTGTAATCGCCCAAGAAAAAAAAATTTATAACCCCCCCTCAAAATTTGATGTTTTACGTTTCAAGGCATGTAGAATCCGAATATCCAATAAAAAAAATTCTGTCTGTCCGCCGTACGCCGTACGCCGTACGCCGTACGCCGTTAGCAGTTTTCCGGCCAAACTATAATAGCGAAATTCTTGAAATTTTCACCAAAAATCAATCTCGGTCCTACGACGGCACAGTTCTTGAACCAACTTGCTAGCTCAATTTGAAGGGTATTTTTGGGGGGTTTTGAGGGGGAGAAAATTCATATTTTCCAAGGTTTTTCAGAAAAATGTGTACGTGGTATCAAATTATATAGATTTTTGGACGCTGAATCGAATGAGACCATTGCCGGATCGATAGCTTTATTGGTTCTCGAGTTATCGCAGCTTTTGTGCCGAATTCGGGAGATTTTCTGAAATTTGACATGAGGGTACAACTCGAGTGTTTTTCAAGCTATAAAAATCGTTCTATACTCATTGGAATGGTCGTCAAACACTTTCTCCAGCTGTAGGGTAAGGCAAAAAATTTAACTTTTAATTAGGAAATTAAGAAAAATAAAATTGATTAAAATTACAATAGTTGCTACGGAGTTTTCCCTTATAGTTACCATCTGTTTTTCGGCGAGATTGTTCAGAAATGTTTAAAATAATTAACTATCACAAATGGATAGTCTTCCGAAATCATTATTGAAGCGAAGGGATAATAAACCACTGTACAATCATTTGCAGCGTTTTTTAAACTGAATCGATTAAGAACATGAAGTAGTTGAAAGCTTTAATGGTTCTTTAGTTGTAACAGATTTCGGAAGCAATTTTGAGAATTCTAATGTGTTTGAGCAATATGGATCAAGAATTTAAGAAAGTCACGTTCAAAGACTGATAAGAACCCCTTAAAGAAGATTTGTGTTCTATTCCAACTGTGTTCCCAAGGTGCGTATCACGCTCGCGAGCATGACCTGGCCTCTTTTCTTTCTGTTTTATTTTTTCTTTCAGTTATGCTTTGGTTCTCGGCATGGAGTGGACTCAAGAGCTTAAAATATCGTTAATTGAACTGTACAAATCTCACTTGGCTGTTGTGGTATCCGAAACATCGAGATCATTTTTTTTTTTTTTTTTTTTAATTTAGTAGACGACGCGTGGAGGGAGATATGTGATGCCTTGAAGGTGCCTGCAGAAATATGCAGAATTAAAATTGTTAATTTGATGGCTTCCCATCACCGTAAAAAGAAACTTGGCAATGTTGGCGGTGTGTTTCTTCTTCCCATGGCTCGTGAAAGAAAAAATTTCGACGAGCACGTTACGAGCGAGAGCGGAGCATAGATAACTGGAAACGACTGCTACAAGAAGACAGTTGTTTTCCAGCGAGAGTTTGAGTCAGTAGGGAAAGTAGTACAAAACCACAAAATCCAAGTTTTCGTATCAAAGTGATACCTTATTAATGGCCATGTGATCATCTTAAAAAACGGTGCAGAGGGCGAGTATTGGCAACTAGCACATTATTTATTATTTTAATATCCCAATTTCATCACGATTTTTTCTAGATTCGGCAAAATTAACGCAATGAAGAAATTAGAAACTCGTAGACGTAAAAGACGCGTTGTCGTACCTAATAACGATCACTAATTCGCTACTCATCGGTCAGTAAAATAGATATAAATGAAAAATATCAGGATACGAATAAACCAACTCGCGGAATTCATTAACATCACGTTTAATGATCGATAAAAGTATAATATAAAAAAAAGCATTAGGAAGAACATCAGATAGAAATATTTTTGTTCCTAGTTACTGGTAACAAATATAAACTAAATAAGAACTCTTTTATCACAGGTTTTTACACGCAGGGCAGTAAAAATATTGGTAATCACGCTAAGCTTAAATTTTCTTTTTCCCGAAAAAATAATGCCGCAGCGATCCAGTAAAATTCGGTTCCTGTTTCGCAGATTTCACATACATTCATGATGTCCAATAATATATCATGATTATACACTCATGTAAGTACCACAATAAAAGAGATCATCTGAACTCCTAGATATATCCTCGATTTATCTTCTTTTTTTGCCAATCTGGAAACATCACGAACATTTTCTCACTCACAATAATTATGTTAATTAAAAGGAAACTCTGGAAGAAAAAAAGAAACGTAATTGAATTGTATCTTGTGCAACCTTGCCTTTCAACTACCCATCTGATAACGAAAAAACCACCAAGGTTCAAGTTCGGGTTTAAGTTTTTATTGCCCGACGTACATATGAGATAATAATGAGATAATTATTGAAAAGGCACGGAATAACCCAAGTTGGGCAGTATAATCTAATATGCTAAAAAAAAGTACATTTAAAAAAAAAAAATACGTACATTTTCCCAACGACCGGGATACTTATATCTCAATAAACCGCAGAACAATCGGTTGGTGCGGGTCAAATTGTGTGCTTTCATATTCCATGTCATTCATGATGAAACCCCTGATGCTCTATAGGAAAAAAATCCTGTACAAAATTACAACGCGATTACACATGAACTGACTGCGAACGGAAATACAAACAAGGCAAGTGCGTTAGTTCATCAGCCGACAAAACTAGCTAGCGAATAGTGATTAAAAGCATTGTCATAATTCCTTTTTTTTCGAAATAGCTCAGTATCCTTATTAAAATGCATATTTAACTAAAGTATTCAGATGAAAATCCATCATGTTATCATACCTACAGGGTTTTCAGGTTCAATTCAGAACTTTCGAAACTGATGTACTCGTACTTGAAATGAGCAGCGCCATAGTTGATAGGGGAATTTGCATCGATTTATTATTACAAATGTGATCATCAATAAGTATATACAGCTCAAAAAACACTATTTGAATGTAAAATCAAAACCTTAAAAAACAAAAATGAAGGTCAAGCAAAGAGCAGCTTGATCGAAAAGTAGCGGAAAAACCGATGAGAACATCTGACGTCACAAGACTAATCTCACCACTCAACATTCCATCGCACCTACAACCTACCAAACCGCCCTATCCCCAGGGCTGGAAGCAAGCGCCCTTCGGATCGAGCCATTTTTCAAACTTTGAAACTTCACTAGAATCAATCGTTTTCGCAAATGTTATTTCAGGCCTTTGAGACATCATTCCGTTATCTCTGTTGCATTTCGAAATAAAAATAAAAAATCTCGATGCGAATTCCCCATCGTCTTCGATTCAAATTTCCATGATTAATTTATTCACTTTATTAACTGCCAGTAAGTGTAATATATTCAACTACTTTTGATCGGAGGATTTCAATTTTTTGTTGGAAAACACATAGGTGCATGACGGTGTCTTCCTATATGGTCAGGGTAAACAGAAGGAATACGTTAAACGGGGGATGAAGTACAAATATTATAAGGCCTAATAAATCATAGAAATTTGACAGTGTAATTAGAACTTGGCATTGCGCACGACCTAAATTTTGAGTGCGTTCAGACACGTCGGGATCAGCTTTGGAACTTATTTGAAAACGCATAATGGTTACCATTAATGGTTTAGAGACATTATTAACGCAATAGTAATACGGTTGAAATACCTGATATTTTTCTTTCAATTTCAATATTAACTGTAGTATTCGTCTCTTCGTATTCATGATATACCTGATAATTTTGTATCGAGAAAGCTACGAACTGTGATTAGTTGGGATGACTTAGAAGCTCGAGGAATTGCCCAACGTAGTTGTCAAAGGATTCTGACTTTCACCAATAAATTGAATTAACGTATTATAGTTGGCATCTGCCAACCATCTGATTTAAATGCTTTCATTTCACATACTGAAGAATGATATTGAATCGCTTTACTCTTCCGACATTGGTTAAATTATACATAGAAACTGAATTGAGATGCTTATTTTAAAACTGTAGACTGCCAAGCCGTAATAATCTCCATGTTCAATGACGTTGAAATAGCCTTCATTTTGAGAGATGATCGTTTCCAGCGGGGCGAGGAACGGATCGCTGTTCTTAAAGACGGCTGAAAATGACAACACGTTTGAATGAGTAAATACCTCCACACATTCAGATCGGGGGCGTCTTGATTCGTAACCGAACGTTATGCATTGGATCTCCGACCGCGCATTGCTTTGATAATGATGACAGTGTTATATCACTGAGGAACTGAGCAAGCAAAAATTACTATAAGAAATGCAAGCTGTTGAGCTACCAAACTTAGAAGAGTAACTCGAGCGCATTACATTTTTTCGGTTAAAAAAAAATTATTAGAAATTAGTTTTAAAGAAATGCTAAAAGTCGACAACCACGCTGCAAAAACATGTAACATCAAAATCCAAAACGGAAAACCCTGTATTTGTTATACGGACTGCGGGTGTTCTATTTCATTTTCTTTTAGGCAGTGACGGCTCAAGCATTTTTGGTTCATTTTTTTCTTTGAAATACAGCTCTGAAAACCAATTTAGAAAAGGAATTTACACTAATTAGAATGGCGATTTATAGGGATTTGCACCTATTCGAAAATGAGCAGATGCATATCAAAACTAATGAATAACTTTATACAGAATAGAAATATCTTTTACAATAAAGGCGCATTTTTCAATATTTCAGAGAGCAAGTACACTGCCACCATGAAAATACCTAATTAATTGTAAAATCTACAGCAAAAGAGATCATCGTCATCGAATAATACTTGTTAGTTTAATTCTTGGGATGTCATGGACCTACTACTTTTAAACTCTTAATAATGTAGCCGTGAAATACACTAATTTTCAATTTTTGACTAGGTTTCACGGTTACAAACAACAGTCACGAAAAGGGTGCACTATTTCCATCAGTCAGAGGATCTTAAATACTCGTTGACGTATTTAATACTTCGCTATCAAAATGATACGTTACTATGATCCACATGCAAAAAGGTGACTTGAATGTAATTGATAAGTGTAGTGTGTAGGAGCTAGAGCTAGTAGATTCAACTCAACGTACGGCAACGTGTCGATTGCGCAGGCCAAGAAGTGCGCTCGTGCGCTGTGCTCAGAGCTAACTACCAAGTACCAACGGTTACTTTTAATTTAATTATTCAACGTTTTAGGTTCGGGATTCATCGAATAAACTTCTTCGGGAGAAGTCATTGATCGATAGAAAATTTATCTGTTAAAAATCGCCAATCTCGGTAATAAGTGCTGTATAATTATAAAATGCTTTTGACGTCAATGCTTTAGACGTTGAAAAACTAGTAGGGAAGTGTTGCTGTGTGTAACAGCCGAACCTGCCGAGAAGGTAGCGGTAGCAAATTGGAATAAATCCTTTGTCATTTCTCAAGGAGTGGGTGTTCGTACAATTAGCACTAATAAATTAATGAGAGTACTCACTTTAGTTATTAGTTCCCTTTCCAGTTATTTTGAGTTGTTCAATTCTTGGCTCTTCTGTTCAGCTTTTTCCGGGCGAGCTGAAAAAAACGAATAGGCAATATTGTAAACCAGACTAACTTGAACGTTTTCATTTCGTACCACGATATTTCGATTTTGTTAAATGATGGCTCTTCGATGTATTCAATTGGCGATGGATTGGCAACCAAGTTCAAACTTTTTTGTTCGTCACCTTAATCAACATAAAGCTAAGCATAGTACACGAGCTGAAACAATTGAGTAAAAACGTACTTGGGCATTGGCCTGGAGTAAACGTGATATCGTCGACGGCAAAGCCTCCGTTGGTCGCTTGGCCTTCTAGAATTATATTGAAACTTGTGCTTGCGTCAACAGTGACCTGAGCTGGTAGCCACATGGGCCTAGTTGTATCCATATTTTTCACTTCCAAGCTCCATAGCTATGAAATTATCGAATTAAAAATAAAATTAGTTTTAGTCCCTGAGAAACAAAGGGCGATGTCCAACTAATGAATCAGCGCTTTTACCTTTTCGGGGTCCGTATTGTTATCCGAGCGAATAATTTGCATAAGAGCCGAATCGCCTGCTCCGAATGGTGCGAACCAGAAGCTGAGGCAGAGCGTTCTCTCATCTCCGGCGGTGATCACTGGTGATACAAGTTTCACCATGTTGCTGCCGAGTATTTGGTTGAACAAATCGTAATAAATGTACCCATCTGCAATAATGGAATCGCACCGAATTCGGCAATAGGTAGGCGTGTTAAGGTCATTTTAATTAATCATTATGAGAATAATAACAAAAATACTCGAGTAAATTGTAAATACGAATGTTGCTTCACGTTGGAATGCTGACTATCAAGGCCTTCCACGATGAAGGCACATTTCATACAAGTTGAATGAGATATACTATAAGGGAGACTGATGAGAGATACGTCTCGAAAATTCTGGTTTCCGCGTGTATCTAGAGGAGGATAATGGTCCTGTGAGAGTCGGACCCAACTCGCATTTACCGAGGGTAGCCGTGAAGTGGATACTGCCCGAAGCTAGTCTATTCGGGCCACCCTGAGTTAAATTGATGAACGCATTTTCACCGGTTGAGTTCCGTAGTAAGGAAACCCTCCACCACTGGGTAGGTATGACGATTTTAAACTTATACGCGAACCCTTTCTACTCGCGTATTAAAGGAACCACCGTATGCTAATAATAGATCACTAATTACTAATAATAATAGATGAACTTTATGAGATAAAAAAATGCATCCCAACTGTAGTGTTATATTTAGTTTCCATATTTTTCGTTAAATTACAATAGTGAAAATATTTCTATATATGAATATTTCTATAGGTTTTTGGACGCTGAATCAAATGAGACCATCGCGGGATCGATAGCTTTAATGGCTCTCGAGTTATCGCAGCTTTTGCGTCAAATTTGGGCGATTTTCATAAATTTGGCATGAGGGTATAACTCGATAGTTCTTGGAGCAATAAAAACCGTTCTATATACTCGTTGGAATGGTCGTAAAACTCTCTTCAACTGCCCCGTTAGGCAAAAAAACTTAGCTTTTAATTTGGAAATTAAGAAAAAGAAAAATTTAGTTCGGAATAATTACTATCACAAGTGGATAGTCTTCTCAAATCATTATTGAAGCTAAGGAATAATAAACCACTGCCGGGAACGGGAACCTCTTTCCCTTTATTTGAGACTTTGATAAATGAATTATATCATACAGGATTCGACGGCAAAGAAGCCTTTAGTATAATCATAATTTCAATTAGGAACTGTACCTGGTGCACCAAAAGTTTTATCGGCGAGGTTGGCAGGGCGTCTGGTGCTCGTTGCCAATCGCCAGGATGCTGAATTCTTGTCTGTGTTGTTAATCCAACCGCACATGTCTCTTTCGAATCGGCATTCGGCAGCTCGCACCATTGCACCGCTCGGCATAGCTATTAACGTGCATCTGTTTTAGAATTATGCAGTCTATGTGCTATGATAATTTTGTCACACTACACATGTATGCAATTGTCTACACTTGAGTTGGTTCAAACGAAATGAGTCAATTTTAAAACTAATTTACATTAGAAATTCTTCGAGCAATTTTTTTAGTCCACTCAAAAACACAGATTTTCAAATTATTTCGACCTCACGTCACTAAGACGACCATAAATCCCTGATCGCGTCAGTTAAATGAAACTTGGTTACATTGTTTGAAAAAGCGTCGAATTCCATATCATCTTTTGGTACAAGCCGAATTTTTCGATAAGTCGTAGCGAGTAGTGGAATTTCTACTGTAATTTTCTTCGTGAGAGTGGAGAGATTCAGGCGTGTGCTCTTCAGGAAGAACTTTTCCTTATAAGAATTTTGCATCGAACTTTCTCATCTCATCTCTCATTTTTCAAAAGTACATACCACGCGGATAACTGAATGATGGCTCAAAAGCCTGAAATAGCCTCAGTAAAAATTACAAATTCTAGTGAAGTTGTCAAGTGAAGTTTGAAAAATGGCTCAAATCGAAGGGAGCTATTACACTTGTCTACGTCTGCAGTTTTCTAGCCCTGGGGATAGGGCTGCGAAGCGGTTGGGTGGGTGGTAGGTAGGATGGAAAGGTAGACTCTGAGTGATGAGACAGGGCTCGTGACATAGTAAAGTAAAAGTAAAGTAAAGTAAACAAGGAGTTTCACCTTGGATTTTCGTCCAACTGGGAATTCCCGTCGTGGACGTCGTCAGTTTTTTTTCCCATAGGGGAATCAGAATATTATCCATCAATTCTGCACTTATTAATTCTGACGATTTCGCTCGTGGCTACTCATTGCCTCACCCCCCTGAGTGTGGAGGACGAAAGGGCGGGCCAAATATGAGTTTAACCCCAGCCGGATTCGAACCCGGCTCCACCGTGTAGAGAACTAACGCTCCATACCACTACACCACAGGTGGCCCCCCAGGGCTCGTGACATCAGTGATCTATATTTCTTTGGTACTTCTAAATCGCGCTTCTCTTCCCGCTACGATTCTTCCGTCAAATTTGGTTTATTATTATTAATATAAAAAAGTTGTTAATAATAAAAAAAGTTTAAAAAAAGTGATTTTTTCCGTTCAAACCTTTATTTTATGTTGAAAAACGGGTGCGACCCGGTGTTGATGATAAATAAAACTTATTAACAATAAAGTCAATCTAACAGCATTCTTAATCGATAGAAATCAGATCTTCTTAAGAATATTGCGACTCAAGGTAACTCCAAGACTTAATTATGTCAACAATGTAATTACTGCTTACAATACCAACAGGTGACTTTTCAAACTGTATTTCACGTACCTACGACTACTTATAAAATCGTTATCGTTAACAAACTCACTTGAACATGATCCTCCGAAGAATGTAATGTCGTCAAAAGCTATAAAACCATTTGACCGGCTTGATCCCCAAATACCTTCGATGATAATCTACGGCAAAGTGAAATATAATGTGAGAGAATGGGAAGGTGATTGTTTCGAATAAGTGATAGAGGTGTAGGTGTGTCGTTCACAATTAAATCGAAGACTTCAAATGGTAAAGCTACTTTTTTCAGATAGAATCGACTTGGAAATTAGCATTAGATGGTTACGCTACCAGATCCGTTGGTTCAGTGATGGGAGCCTGAGCATACTGCCATTCGGGTCCTTGGTGATTGTACAAACGCCACACTGGTTTCAAAGGTAAATCATTGTCAACCGTCGATTTCGTGTAGATGGTAAGAGCTCCGAGGCTGGGCCCAGTGTTGTCGATGAACGGTTCGTTCATGATGAACCTTTATTGGTTTGATAATAAGTTAATGAAACGAAAATTTTGAACCATATTATATTTCATAATGATGTCGTTTACTCCTTTAGACTAAAGATCGAATGTTTTTAAACGGCTATGATCGTACGATTTTGAAAGAAAATGAAGTTCACGTACCAAAATGACAAACATCTTGGGCCGGAAGCAGTTTTGAGGTCTCTCGAAGTAAACCATGCCCTGTTCCCAGGTCGCTGCACGGTGCTCCGAGCCAGCGACATTAGATACCCTGCGAATATAAAGGATTGTTGTTTATTAGTAACTTTTAACTATGTCAACTCGTTAATGTAGCCATCAACATCTCATTAGCGAGAATCAAACGACCATGTGTCCATTTGAACCAACAAAAGTTCAAAATTCGAATTTTAAAAAATGGGAACAATTTCTCAGATTACCCTTTTCTGTGCCAAGTGTGTGATCTCGGGCTGTTGTTCGCACTGATTGGCCGGAAGTCCGCTCCCAGTCGATGTCGTCGAGACGTTCGCGCGATACAACGTTACTCCAGCCACACTCGTCCACCTCAAAAGTACAATCTCCTGAACCCGGGGCAGCAATTTGAGGTGCGGCTGCAAAAGTTAAACTTGTCTTGAGATGAAATTCAGTTAAAATCAAGTGCTGCAGATGTGGTGACCAGACACGCAAATAAAATAGTTCAAGAGGTTTGAGTGGGAGAAATACCAGACGACCCATTCTCCGATTCTTTATTTGCTGGCCGAGCACTTACGCCCTGAGGATGCCCGAATGGGCGATAGTGCCCGGCCAGTAGATAAAATATAGAACGAGCCGCCTGGTTTTTCTCCCCCTCACACCTCCTGTACATAAAAAAAAAAAAAAATGCGACGAAATAAAGGAAACTAAAAATAAAATAGTTATTGAAAACAATTACTCTTCAGTAAGATAACACAGGTCTGCGACATAAAAATTGTTTAAAATTGGATAAGTGATTTCTATAGTATTTTCAACACTAATTTCGGGAAAAATAGTGAAAAAATTCCATCACGTACAGTTATTCCACAAACTGCTTGTGTATTTTTAGCTTTTTCCGATATTTTATACATAGTTCCGTACTCAAGTGAGTTTTTCCTGGGTTATCCGAGGCAAAACTAAAGGAAGGAGTCTTTGTCGGACCAGACATTAGAAAACTGATGAGAGATCCCAATTTTGGTGATACTATAAGGACTTATGAAGTTAAAGAGAAATGTAAGTGTACTAGATGTATGTAGTTTAGAACATGTAGTATACATGAAATAAAATCCTTTAACTTAAGAAAAAATTTGAAAAATTTGCTTAAAAGTTTTTATTATACCAAAAAGTAATTCCTTTTTTGTGAGAAAACCTTACGTGATAGAAAAAAATGGATTGCATTTTTGCAATCAGTGCTGAAAAATACATAAAAATCAGTTATCAAATTCCAAACAATTTAAAAAAATATTTTTTTTTTGTAAACCTGTGTAATCAAGTATGTGAAACTTTTCCATTTGGAAAATGTAAGCAAGACCCGAGAAAAATGTATTTTCCCCCCAAGTTTTTAGTACCAAAATATTCTCACTCACTTGGGCAAGCTCCTGGTGTAAGTGATATATCGTCAATCGCAATATCGCCCAGGTTGTTCTTGCCTATCTTACCCACTATGACGATCTGAAAATTAAAGAGAAAATGTAGATCGTAATGTGAAAGCGCGACGAACGTGTAAACGAGCACAACTTGGGAACGTAACAGAAAACTTCAAAATCGGTTTCAAGCACTAAATTTATCAATGGCTTAGGATATAAGGTGAATAGACCGACAAACCTTGTAATTATTAGGCGAGGAAATTGAAACTTCTGCTTGGTACCAGGCGTTGCCGGCTTCGCCCGACAGCGACCAAACTTCTCTCTCTTGTTGTTCTGTTTGATCACTGATGAGGACGCTCAGAGAGCCGATTCCGTTGCCAAACATGTGAGTCCAAAATCTCAAGCACAGCGGAATATCTGGAACTGTCATCGAAATTCGACATAACGTAAATTATCCAGAGGAAATTGAAGGAGGGAACAACACTCTTTTATATATTAATAAAATGCTTTACTTGTAGCTGGAAATTCACTGCTAGACAGCTTTGCAATATCGCCAGGTCTTCTTGGATATGAGGAGTCAACGTAGCCGTAACCCCCTTCAAGCCCTCCATAAATGAAGCTCGAGCGGTCAGTAGCTGGTCCAGTTGAAGGGTTTCTACTTCCTCTTCCCTGGAAATATGATTTTTTTTTTTTTTTTTTTTTGTTAGTGGTTCAAAGTTTATTCATATTGATATAGAATTCTTGTGATAAGAACTGCAACACATAAATAGTGTAAAACCTAGGGACGACTATTTAATTGCCCGTTTTTTATCATTTGCGTATTGCAGTTTTTCTTTCGAAAAGAGCAATGAGAATTGAAAAGATTAAGGTTTTCATTAAATCAGAACACCACACACCAAAATTATGAGTAATATGTTCCACTCAATAATTTAGCCAAGGAACTTTCATATCCTACCAACGACCATTCGAAATCGTCGTTTTCATCGTTGGTCCAACCGCAAAAACCGCCTTCGAACGTACAATGTCCTTTGCACTCAGAGCCTGGTTTCAACACCACGTTGTCCACGGCAACGTACCCGCGGTACTTCCTGTATGGGTCCGGTAAATCCTTAGCAACACCTTCGAATACGATCTGAAAATGATGAGAGCGGCTTTCATTTATGTGCATGAAGGAGACTTGAAGGAGTTGAGTGTTGCAGTAGGTATTTCGAATATAGAGTAGCTCGAGTAGTAATCGCAGTAGCTTATGGTAGTCTGACCCGTCTTACCAGACAGCTGTAAATTCGTTGCTGTCCCTTGGTACCAGTCCTGTTCTACCGCTGTCAAATATAAAAGTAGATTTTGGATACCCCCCGCGTGGAAAGCCAATAATTCGCTACCACATGTGTCATAAAAGTATTAGTATGTTTTTTAATTTACGCAACTCAGTTCCTTCCTTCGATTATGAATAAATTCTTTTCACAATTTACAATCCTTTATATTAGTCTGCTATATCTACTATATAAAAGAGTCACTGACTTTCTTACAAGAAAATGGTACCAAGTTTTCTACACATTAGTTATCAGTATCTCTGGTGAAAATACCTGGTGATTTTTGTTGTATGTGTAAAGTACTTCAGCGTTCATCCACATTTTGTTCGTAGGGTCTTTAGAGCCCCACAAGACTCGGAAAAACGACTCTGGCCTTCCATCTTTGCTGACTGGTTGAAGTACTGCTCGTAGTCCAGAAGCGCTGAGGCCATCTATCGCGAAACTGTTCAATTCGTTGATTGAATGAAGACAACAGGCAGCGTAACGGTTGCATTAATTAATTTTTCATGTTGATACGTAAGGGTAAAATGGTGAGTTAAAAGTAGCAACAAACAAGAGAGTATTATTCCAGCTTGAATCATCATTTTTATTATTATTGCACTACTTATTATCGTACAGTGGTTCCCTAATAGCCTCTGCCGCAATTATCACTTGGGAGCAGATTACTTTCAGCCATCAGTTTTTACTCAATCACAAATCCGCACCTAACAGCTAAATATCCTAATTTACCTAGTATTATTTTTCTCGCAATTAGACACCTATTGAATTGGATATCGAATTGATCTACCAACTACGTAAAAGATGTGAGTGTTTGATGAGCATTCCTACGCGCGTAGAACAATTTTTATTCGAATTAGTAGCCAATAAAGTATTTCCAGTGGTGTCCCACGATTCAGCATTCAAAAATCGAAACGAAATGAAAAAATTAAATTGACAACAAATATCACACCTATGTCCCAGTAACTTTGGAAAACAAATCTCTCAACCTTAATAGGTATCTTACAGTATTGAGGAAGCGATCAAGCTTAAGGGTATGTTCACACTGCACGCGAAGCGATGCGATGCGAGGCGATGCGGGGAGAGAAGCGAATTTGAAAGCGACGCGATGCGATTGAGTGTTCACAGTGCACGCGAGTCGACCGAGCGGTAATCATGTCGTTCCTCCGTTTCACCCCAGTAAATTCATTTTTGTTGGAGAATAGCTTGGCTGCCCGCTCCAAATCGCAAACTGCCTTGCGATCCAAGCGGTCTACTCGCGCGCGCTCACGTGCAATCGCTCGCCATCGCCTGCACTGTGAACACCCCCGCTCTACCCTCATTCAAAATCGATGCCTTGCGATTTTCGCGTGCACTCGCAAGTCATCGCTTCGCCTCGCATCGCGTCGCTTCGCGTGCAGTGTGAATTCTACCTAAGAAGTGGGCCAACGCGAGACTGATTTTGGTGAACATTTCACGTGTGTTAGCTCTTCTACTTCCCTCAGAAAAATTCTGACTGGATTTTTCTATTCGATATATGGACTATACACATACTGCAGAAGAAAAGCGTGAAACAAGAAATTTTGATGAGGTGTTTTGAAATAATTTTTTCTGAGCAGATTCAGTGGTTTATTAGTGAATAACAAACCAGAAGAATAATCACTAGGGTTCGCCAGGGACAGATCAATCCTTCCGCATTTCATCTTCAACCACGCTCCTTAAAACTTTTCTCAACGGTTAAAGAATAGAGATTGTTTGACCGTCAACTCATCTTTGTCTCTTTGAACTGACTGTTATGAAATTTAATTTTTATCCATCGAAATTACGTTTTATGAAATTAATATTAATACACTTCGTCTATTCACCTGAAGCCTATGCATTTTCCAGCAGCACCGGTAGAGCCAAGAACTTGACTTTCAAGGTAGGCGTTCTGTCCTTCTCGTATGGTAATGTCGTCAACACGCAATACCGGAGCAGCCAACAGGGATGTTTCGAAAAATACGTATCCCCCACTAGCTAAAAAGAATCAATAATTAGGTTGAATTTAAAAAATGTCATCTTTATAAACGGTTTTCAATACGTAATTTCGTTTCAATAAATCTACTCCAGTGTAAATTGTACGCCTCGCAAGTACGAGTACCTTACCTACGAATTTATTTATTTCATCAGCTTACTTTGGTCTTCGGACTGAGACGCGTCTTTAGTCGGTCCGCCGAGCCAGTTGCTTAGCGTCCCAGCACCGAGCTCCCAACGAAGAGCTGTTCCGTTTCGGTTCTTCCATTCACACATGGTCAGTTCCACATCGCTGCTTCCGAACTCGCAGAGCTCTTTATTTGAATGCAACAGAATTAGACTTGTTGAAGGGTTTCATCAGAGAAAAGGCAACAGCTTCCCGGAGGAAGGCAACAATAGTACATAAAAATATCCGGCTTGATGTTGACTTTTCAAAATTTCGATTGGAGTCTGTAATGGAAGCATAAATAGTGGCTGTACAAAGCTTGTGTATTAATGAACTGTAGACTCTGAATCAGCTGTATTACGCTATATCGGTAATAAATCTGTCTTTTAGTACTAATAAATATTCTGCTTGCCAGGTACGAGCAATTGAGCAAGCAATAGCAGCTATCGAGTCAGGAAATTCAAGTAGAAAATTCAGAATCCACCCATTGTATCAACCCTTAGTCCTGCCTGAAAGTTGAAAATATTTTTTCAAACTAGTTGCAGTACAGAAGATGGATTTTGAATGATCAATTCAGCCAGTTTTCCAATACACTCTTTACGATGTTGTAATTGTTTGCTCATTAACATGCATAAAATTGAATTATTTCAATCCCGATGAACATGGATGATGATAGATAACTATAAATGTACAAGCACATACCTAGTGGGTCCTGTCTCCTCGTTCTTGTCTGTAAAAAAAGCATACTCGAATGAGCGGAGGACAATCAATGTCGAAAACAGTGGCCCATGAGCGAGTCACAGTTCAAGCGGGTTGATGGCGGAAATGAAAAAAAGAAGTAGTTCTATGTTTTATTGCCTTTCCATCTTCCGTGTTCTCATCTGATGAATCACCACGAAACCTTAATTGTTAAATTGCAAAGCTAGCTAGGTCATTCCTAGTGGAAATGCGAGCCAAATTCGAGATAAATTGTTAAATTCTACTTCTATTTTTTTTAAAAAGAGACAATTAATACATCCATCACAGCATGTCACCAATAACAATAACACAACGTTCCCAGAAAATTTGTTTTTAGATTTCGAACATCTTCCACTACTTGTTAATGAATGATCTCGAAACTCTTGAGATTAACGTGCCAATGCTACTAATGAAAAATCAGGCTTATGGAAATTGACTCAAAAGTAAGTGAAGTTATCTTCTCCTCCACAGACTCGCGGTAGGAAGGATGAATATTTCCTTCTCTCGCTTATGATTTTTTTTTTTTTTACTATGAGGTTCAATAGTACGAGGGCGTATTTCTCCACTGTACTAGTAGCCTACTTTTAAAAAAGAAGGAGGAAATGAACATAATCAGTCAATAGTTAACAGTTATTAGCGCTTCCAAGATATAATAATTGACACGATTCACCTATTGCTAAATAGCATTAGATCGAATGGTAAAGAATCGCAAGTAAAGGAGGGAAAATGAATAGGTACAGTTTCAAAATAATTCAACGAGCCATCTGCTTCATTGAATCCTTACCTTTGACGGTGATGCAGTCGGCTGAAGTAATTTACTGCTATTCGAGGCGGACTTAATTTGCAAAGTTGCTGGCAAGGCGGTGATTATCCCACTCCAGCTTAGCATCACCACGCACAACAGTCCTCGGAACTGCATGATCTGGAAACACGAGCAGTAGAATTATTTTCCAAGTACTAAGCACAATCTCTTGTGGAGAGATTGTCTAACCCAGTCGAAGCTGCTATAGACAGAGATGAATAGAACATACAGAACGCCTTTTGTTCCTATTTGTAAAAAACGCTGCAAATGTTTGCACAGTAGTTATTCCTTCTTTCCAGTAGTTATTACTTTGCTTCCATAATGATTTGGAATGATTTGGCTTATTATAGAACCTATAATCAAAAAGCTCACGAACGTTTCCACCAACAAACATATTGGCAACTATCGTAATTTTAAATAATTTTATTTTTCCCAATTACTTCATTTAAAGTAAAATTATTGCCTAAAGAGAGTATTAAGAAGCTTTCCAACGAGTATAGAACTATTTTTACAGCTCCAAAAATCGAATTATACCATCTGGCCAAATATCTCAAAATCTTGAAAATGTCACATAAAAACTGCGATAGCTCGAGAACAATTAATGCTACCGACTTCGGTACGGTCCCATTTGTTTCAGCGTCCGAAAATCGTTATTAAACACACCTACGTTTGAAAAACCTTTGAAAATTCGACTTTTTTCCCTTGTAACCCCTAAAAGTACACTTAAAATAGAGGGAACGGTTCGGCTGAAGAACTGAGCTTGTCATTGTCGGACCAAGAATGATTTTGGTAAACATTTCAAGAATTTACCTATTAAAGTTTTCTCAGAAAAGTGATGACAGCGAACGGCGGACGGACAGAATTTTTTTTATTGGGTATTCGGATTCTGCATGCCTTAAAACGTAAAACTTCAAAATTCGAGGGGATTAGGAAACTTTTTTCATGAGCGATTTCAATGGTTTTTTATTATAATAAACCAATTAAATGAAAAACCAAAATGTGTACTGCGTCAAATTTTTAACTATTGCAGCCTAACGTAGCGAAAGTGCTCATCAAACAAGTTGAAAGGAATAAGTAGAAATAAGGATTGACGAGAGGATCCCTAGAAAATACTCCAGAGGAAATTGATTCCGCGGTCTCCACAGAAGTGAGTGGTGACCGAAGGAAAACGCAATTTGCTTTGGTTCAATTATGATTTATGAAGACAATCCATTTGTGATAGTAAGTACTCCGAACTGTGTGAACGTTTCCACCAAACAACAGATTGGTAACTATAAGGGAAAATTCCTTAGCAACTTTGATCATTTAATTATTTTTATTTATCTTAATTTTCCAATTAAAAGTTAAATGATTTACCTAACGTTACAGCTGAAGAGAAAGCTTGACTACCATTCCAGCGAGTATAGATCGATTCGTATAGCTCCTAAAATTCTCGAGCGCCACAAACTCTCGTGCCTCGTGCCAAAGTTTGGAAAATTTCGAAAACTCTACACAAAAGCTGCAAACATATGTACTGCAAACCATTAAAGCTATCGACCCCGCGATGGTCTCATTCGATTCAGCGTCCAAAAATAGATCCTTATACACCTTTGTCTGAAAACGTGGGGGAATAAAAATGTTCTCTCCCTCAAAACCTCCGAAGATACCCATAAAATTGAGGTAACTATTGAGCTATGGTCACACGAACATTGATTTTCATGAAAATTTCAAGAATTTAACTGTCATATTTCCTCAAAAAAGAGTTCACGGAGTTTTTTTTTTTAATTTTTAGATATTCGGATTTTGCATTAAATATAGTTTCGAATTTTTTCGTTTCCTCGCCATGAACTAACAATGGAAAGATATGAAGTTGAAAGTGAAAATCCTTTTATATTTGACTCACAAACCTGCAAAGCGGACATGTGTAGAAGGACTGTTGCTCGACAGGAAAGTCATTTCTGTCAACAGCTGATAGAAAAACGCTGCAAATGATTGTACAGTGGTTTATTAATCCTTCGCTTCAATAATGATTTAGGAAGACTATCCATTTGTGATAGTAATTATTCCGAACATTTGTGAACGTTCCCATCAAAAAACAGATGGTAACTATAGGGGAAAACTCCGTAGCAACTATTGTAATTTTAATCAATTTTATTTTTCTTAATTTCCCAATTAAAAGCTAAATTTTTTGCCTTACCCTACAGCTGAAGAGTGTTTGACGACCATTCCAATGAGTATAGAACGATTTTTATAGCTTCAAGAACTCTCGAGTTATACCCTCATGTCAAATTTCTGAAAATCTCCCAAATTCGACACAAAAGCTGCGATAACTCGAGAACGAATAAAGCTATCAACCCGGCGGTGGTCTCATTCGATTCAGCGTCCGAAAATCTATATAATTTGATACCAAATACCCATTTTTCTGAAAATCCTTGGAAAATATTAATTTTCTCCCCTCAAAACCCCCCAAAAATACCCTTAAAATTGAGCTAGCAAGTTGGTTCAAGAATTGGGCCGTTGTAGGACCGAGATTGATTTTTGGTGAAATTTTCAAGAATGTAGCTATTATAGTTTGGCCGGAAAACTGCTAACGGCGTACGGCGGACGGACAGAATTTTTTTTATTGGATATTCGGATTCTACATGCCTTGAAACGTAAAACATCAAATTTTGAGGGGGGGTTAGAAAATTTTTTTTCTTGGGCGATTACAATGGTTTATTATTGAATAATAAACCAAAAATATAAAATATGGGCGGCCGGATCATCCGATTGATGGCTGGGGTTCGAATCTTCCCCCTATAAACCTTGAAAACTTGAGATACAACGTTTCGGCACACTCCCTTTCAGTTATCTCTCCAGTCAAAGAAAAGCACCTTCACCATGATAGGCCTCCATGGTCAAAAACCTTCGCATAGATCTAATTTTAATTATAATAATATTACTGAGCTGTACAGCAGTACAGAGTAATTTATAATGAGAATTTAATGTCTCTCCCGAGCGATGAAGAACGTTTGGGACGAAACATCTGTCTCTCCGATGATTCCATCATTTGTAACTTCATCCCTCGAAATCTTCAAGGGAATGCCATCAATTCGATTGATTAAATGTAGCAATAGATAAATAATGTAATATTCTTCCTTTTCCTGGCTCTAAGAGTTATTTAATGGCTTTAAACATTTATTTCGTCCGTTAAGGGCAATAGAAATTGATAATTTAGCATACTAGATATTCACACCACCAATTGTCATTCAGGCAAATATGAACTGAATACAAATTATACAGTTTTTCACAAAACGTCTACCAAGTTTTGGAAACGAACGGTTTTGAATTTTTTTGTCGACTGTCGAGCCAGATAAAAATGTGAAATGTAAGTGTTCTTTACTAATAGGTTGTATAAGGTGGTTTTTACGTAATGGTGTTTTTTTTTTTTTTTCAATTCTCGAATTCATTTGGACGCCACTCGCCGTAAATGGCATATAAAGTTCATCACAAACATTTTCACGCCGCTAGAAAAATTGTTAAGTTTCGAGCTGATTGAGACTTCTAACATCGAAGAGAGTGAAAAATTAAACGTATTGTTGAAGACGAGACGCTTCTCCATGACTTATTGTCACTGTCAAGTTTTATTTCGCTGGTGACAATATGTTCAAAATTGTTTTGTAAAAAAATATATTCACTTCTTTGCTGGTTCTTGTACCGTATACCGCTTGCTCCATTCATCAATTCTAATACGTATACGTAGGGGAATTGAAATTCTAACATCTAGAAAATGTCAAGTAAATTTAATTCCGAATGCAGAGTCGAAAGGACGCGGATTCACACATCTAGTTCACTTTTCATAAGAATGACCCAAGGACAAATTTTCGATGTCTCGTTTTTGGATGTATACAACGCTGGTTGTAGGTCAACATTCACAATAGCTCGGTGAGAGTATTATCGTTGCACATTAAGTCAGAGGGTGACTGATGGTACAGTTTACCGGAAATGGGATTGCTGTTAGCCTCGTAAATGGCAGCCATTCCCTAGTATCCAGTTCCCGAGTACTGTAGGTCGTTCTGGCGATTGTCCGAGGGTCGGGCGAATCGTCAGTGTACATCAAGGTGAGGAGAAGCAAGGCCGCCCATTCACGCATAATATTATTTAGGACGGGATGCTAATGGAAATCTGAAAGCTGGCGGTAATTATTTCGGACCATTCACACGGGTATGGGACGGGATAGAAATATTTCTAACTGTTGGCACTGACGAACTGATTGTGAATCACTGCGTAAATATGGAAGTGAAAAGTGCAGAATTATCGTGGCTTACGTAAAAAGAAAATCAAAATCGAGATAATTAATAGTATAATTCTTTAATTCATAGTATAATTCTTATATAATAGTATTAATTCAATAAAAGTAAAATTTATGACACCAGACGGTCCGATGAACTACATCACTGGTTATAACCAAGGAAACTCTTACACCAGTATCTGGAGCCATTATTATCAATTTTAGTGAAAAACGCTGCAAATCATTGTACAATGGTTTATTATTCCTTTGTGCGGCGAGCGTTCCAATGAGTATAGAACTATTTTAATAGCTCCGAAAATTCTCGAGTTATAAATTCCAAAACTATTAAATATCGAATTTCTGAAACTCTCGTACTAAAATTCTACACGAAGGCTGCGATAGCTTGAGAACCATTAAATCTAACGACCCGGCGATGGTCTCATTCGGTTCAGCGTTCTAAAATCTATATAAATTGATACCTACCAAATAGGTACACCTTTTTCTGTTAAATATCGTTATAGTTAAATATCGTTTGCTATTTCGGTTGTTCTATTTTGATTTTCATAGGCCGCAAAAATCAATCTTAATGAACAAAGTCTTGATTTTGTTTGAGACGGCGACCTAACGACGTCTGATTTGTATCGCTTAGGTCACACACCATACCTTCACGATATTCGCATATTGACTATATTTTGATTGTTAACTACTGCAAAATACATATATTTTAATGCCGGGGGACGTACAGTTTTATTTGTTTATTTTATTTTTTGTTTTTAATTGCAGGTGATATTTGATGTGTATAGTCGGTGCTGCCACGCAATTCGAATTTTCCATTATTTTATTCTAGCGTTTTTTTTTTTTTTTTGTTTTTTTTTTTTTTTTTTTTTTTTTTTATCCCCGTGCTATACAAACGATCCCATTATACAAAACTTGTCAGGTATCGGAGTACTTCCGCATGATAAATCTGTTTCGTGCGTTTTTCGTTCTTTTTTTCTCGTTTTACGGAAACATAAAAACCGATCAGGTGCTTGTGGGGTGCGCGTCTAAAGATATTCGTGACTAAAACCGAGGTGTGGATTCTCGGCGAAAGAGAACTCCATCCATCGATTGAGAGCACTCCCATCAAATATCGATCGTGTGCACTCGCGAAAGCAGTTCTTTCGAGGTAAGTAATATATGGCAATTAATCATAGAAAATCGAGAGGTAAATACATCAAATGCCAATGAACCTTGACACGTAGACCAGGATCTGACTGAATTTTACTTCTAGAAGCTACGTCAATGAGTACGAGTCTCGTTTCCATGATTTTGCGATACGATAACGTTTGGCAAATTTCCTCACTCGGGTGTTTCCTAATAAACACTTCTCGTACCTTTCACATCCTTCAACTCAATTTCGTTCTCCCGTGCATGACGGTTGGTAATTTGGCTTCGGATTTGGTTAGTGCAGCTGCTTGCTAACAATTTACTTTCAAATAGGGGGTTTTCATAGGAATGATATAAATATAAACAGATGCTACACTTTATATGGTTTTTAACGAGAAAAACGACATTAACTTGCCAGGAATGGAAGAAATCGAGGCCCGACCCAATAATTTTTCAATTCGGAGCCTCGTCGAGAATGATTGAACGAGCTTCAAAATTTGCAACTGATGAGAGAAATATCATTCGCACAACTGCTGCTGTTCTATCTAAAAACTTCAACAACGTTATTGCAACAAGTTGTAATTCATGCCGAGTTTTCATTTCATACGTCAAGCCATTTTTCAAACAGCCAAGTACATATCTCATTCTAGTGTCTATGTACTGAGGTCAATTTAAATTAACTTCGAGAATAATAAAAAACATTTTCAAGAGCTGCATCTGTTCAAAATAATTAAAATTGTCATTTTTAACGGGATGAGGTTTTGTGATACTGAAGATTCCCATCAGCAGGAAAAATCATTATCATCGTGCGCAAATTCACTGAGAAATAAAATAAATCCAACGAAATAGTAGAGCTTTTAAATGGCGTGCCTGGCGAACCCTTAATATATTATTTAATTGAAAGAAATGTGCTTGTTATTTACGGGCGATTGATAAGCGCCAGGTATTCGAATTATTATCGATTTATCATGTTATAAATGAAACGGTCGTTGAAGGATGACATCCTATTCAGCTACGGTAAATTGGGTACATCCGTTGCTAATATGAAAGTGCTAGTCTATCATTGTCCGAAGGCCCAAAAGCTCGACTGACTAATGATTCTCAATTAGGTATCAATTTATTACTTCGGAAGAATATTAGCCCATTCCAGTATTTTTAAGAACTATAACGCGGTGGCAGCAACCAATTAAGACAAAACAATCGTAATATAAACCAACTCCGCCTTGTTAGTGTGAGGGATTAGTGAAGGTCACTTCTGCTTGCCTCTCCTGCTTCTAGGTAGTTCACCCCATTTTAACGACGTCTTCTCATTCTGGCCTTGAATATCGTCAATTGGTCTACCTCGTTTTCCCCAACATGGAATGCGTAGTCTGAGGGTATCTGCATAATTTGATTCGCCGTAATTCGTGTCGTTCACCCAAATCAAGACTTATTCGGCTGCACTTATTTTTCAAGGGAAGGATCACATCTGACAGACGAGGGAAAACGCTGATTTGAGCGAAAAATTGCAATTTTTTTCGAGAAAAAAAATTCTCGTTTGAAAGCTATTTGACTCTCAAATGAGCTGATAAAGTTTTCAATAATTCATTTTTTGAACTTTTTCAAATCAAATTTTCCCGCGGTTTCTCGCGATTCACTCAAAAGTTTCTCACAAGACATGAATAACTGATTAGGATGTTTTGTCGGTTAACCTTCCTAGAAACCCGGCTGAGTTGAACAAGTTCGGAGTTGAGGAGACTCGGGGCGAAATTAAATGAAGCCGGTGGAGTTGTTCGTGTTTCTAGCGGAGTTAGGACAAACCCTCAGCTCGGAACCGGAGCGGTCAGCTCGAGTTCAGGGTTGGTAAATAGGTAAATTGTACACGCATAATGGGCACTTGAGGTAGAGATGACGACATTCTGTTATTTACTTGGGCTTAGTATTTTAACGCAATATTTGAAATGATCTTAGGAAATGTACTACCCTGCGAAAGCACTTCATATATCTTCCATACAGGAGCCGTGCTTAACTATGAATGAATTAATGTTTCAACCAGGGACACTTATGCGTCCGTAATTTCGACTCCAAGTTATCGAATATGGACCAAACGTTTGTTCTTTAGTAGATAACATTTCTCGCAAAATATTATGCAATGAACAGACTCAATTCTATGTAGTGGCTGGTAAGAAATTTAGCCGATTGGATTATTCATCGTGTAATTCATCGAAAAGTTGGTTATGCTTCATCTTGTACGATTTTCAATATTGTGAAAATACAGCTCACAGTATACGATATTGTCGAAATTGATACAAATGTAAAAATAACGAGTTAGCTAAGCTAGAAGTAATTTTAGTCGAAGACGGTGCAAAGCGGTGTACGTGACATTTGCTAGACGTGCAATGCTGTGGTTCAGCAGTCTGTGGAAGTGCACCCAAAGCGCAGTTGTACCTGCAGGGAAGGATAACGGCGAAAATCCGTAGTCTCGGCAACTCAGGTTCAAAAACTCGTCGTCCGACACGATATTACGTGACTGAATTTCAGGTTGAGTCGTGATTTATTGCACAGCAGAAAAATAAGTCAACGGTTCGTGGAAAGGCACAGTCCCAAAGTAACTTATTAATGAAGTTCGATTGGAATAAACCGACGCGAGTATAGCGATCGAGTCTGAAGAGGCGCGCGCTTCTTGACCAACGAACACGACGGAGGTTGACGGGGTGTCAGAATCACGAACTGCTTGGGTAGACAGTTCGTCTCGGATAGACAGACAGACAATCTGCGCAAGGATATAGGTTGGTCGGCTGGCAGTGAGTATAATGGACTAGCGGACTGACCAGCGAACGTGCGTCATACACGGTCTTTTCAGACGGCCCTCTCAGCTCTCGACCATCACGAGCGAACAACGGTGAAATGTAGTTTAGTTGAGGAGTGGGGGCGGAGTATAGGTGTTTTGTGAGGCGCCAGTGTAACCATGGTGACAGCTTGAGCTCATTCACAACAGTTCATCAACCTCGCAGGGCCTCGGCACCTATATCGGCTTTCACATCGCGCAGATAATAACATAATCGATAGCCGAACCGGAAGTTGAAACTCGGGAGTGAGTTTCTTGACACCTGATGCGTTTCAATGAAATATTACGTTTACCTAGCTCCTAAACGGTTGAATCACTAATTGTTTGTACTGCGCTGGAGATAATTGGTGTTAAATACACAAGCGAACGGATGTTTGGAATCGTTGCGGAAATATGTGTACCTTTTGTAAGTTGAAACGACATGAGACCGTCCTTTGTCGAGAGTGGTCATATCGGGCGACATGGAATACTGTTCGTTGTTCTGCAATACCCGTTAATTGGGCACTGAATCCATTGCATCCTAACGCGCGCACTAATCTACCCTCCCATGAATTTCAACCTGAACTTCTTCCCTCGTTATGCTTAACTTTGGCATAATGTTGTCCAATGAACTTTGATTTACCAGCAAAAATACTCAGCGAAGTTATTGGCACATATGCCTCGTCATCATCATCCGTAGAGGCGATCAAATTATAAAATTTAAATTCATATGGGATCATCAAGAATATTATCCGCATAGGAACGGGAAATGCTATCAGAATTGAGCGAATTATGCCGGTTACATGTCATTTATTTCACGTTCGCGCGCGCGCTGATCGGAAAGAGAGATAGAAAGAATGGTATATTGTCAAAACATACATAAATACACAGTATGTAATAATAAGTCCTAGGACAAATTGGACATAGCCCAGTCCCCTAACGGACTAGAACATGTGTATGATCAAGAAAGTTCAGCTCATGATAAAATAAGAAAATATGACCCGACTTAGCTCTCATCGGCTGAAAGGAAAGAAATCTTCAAGGGGGAAAAACCAGATACGAAATACTACGTAGAAGAAAAAAACGAAGAATCAAATAATCAAAATCAAACCCAGGGGTGCGCATAAATCACTTCCATGGCGACGTGGAGCCATAGGGTCCACAGCCATAGGGTCCAGGGCTGTGGACCCTATGGCTCCACGCCACGTCGCCCTGAGGATGCCCGAATGGGCGAAAGTGCTCGGCCAGCTAATAAAGAATTGGAGAATGAGTCGCCTGGTTTTTCTCCACCTCACAACCCCGGACATCAAGAATGCGACGAGAAGGAAAAGAAAAACGTTATTATTTCTATTGATATTGCACTAAATGAAACGCAAAACACAGCGGATCCTCTACATCCTCGTCATGAATGAAATTTTGCGTAGAATCCGCAAAAATTGGGGTTCCCATTGAAATAAGAAAATTAGAGCGTTGGCGCGCATGCGTGGTGAGATACATGTAACAAAATATGAAGAATGAAAAAAAATTTAACTTTAAAATTATACGGATTCTAAAAAGGGGAGGGGGATTTCGGGGACACCCTGTATACGTTTAGTTTCAGTAATCCCCGATGGTGAAAGAGTGACACAGGTTTTGTACTAGTTTTTGCGTAAGCGTGTATCCGGAATCGCGCCCCAGCTTTGGGGTCGGTCGACAGCCCGGGATAACGAAACCTATGACAGTATTGTACGTTAATTTTTAACGTCGATGAGCAAGGATCCGGTTTCCTGTTCAGCCAATCTATCCTGCTCACCTGGAACTAATCACTGTCGTATGAGCTGTTTGGATTACACCGATTGTGCCCAACCTTTTCTGAAACGATTGGAGTCGTCTGGGTTTTCTAGAATAAACACATACGAGATTGATAATAAATGTAATTTTACTTGTGATATCGTTCCAAGCGGATGAGAGATATTTTTTACAGCCTTTTTTTAGCAGGGTTGGTAAATATTGTGAATCTGCGACGAGAATGTGTAAAAATGCGCAATATTTCTCTTCAGCTTTTGCTATACTGAGGGAAAGCCGTGGACTCAGAAAATGCGCATAGTTCCATTTCTAAACGTCGCATTGCCTTTGAGTTTGGGAAATGACTGAACATTTCTCATCTGTCGGCGTCGTCCTTGTAACCGGCATGATGAGCACAATTGTCATTCGATTTTTAATGGAATTCCCAGGAATCGTGTGGATTATTATTATTTACTAGACTCGAATAAAAATTTAAAAAAGAAAGTGATTATTTTTTGTTTTCGAGATATATTCCACTTTCATGTTTAAAAAAAAACGCGTTTTGAGTTTTCTTCGAGCGCTAATAGCTCCGCGGAGACATAACATACAAATGTAATTAAATACATCAAATTGTAGGATTTTGATAGCTCTTTCTCGGCTCTGAGTAATATACCTATGTAAAAGTAGTAAACCATTATTATAGCGGCTACGACGACGAACAGACCGAAACGTCACAACCCCCGAATAACGTTTTCAATGTAAGAAGTTTTAAGTTTGCAAAATAATGACTAGATATTGCAATTGTTTTAGAACATATTTTTCGTGAGATTACATTAAACCAAACAATTTCAAATGAATTATAAATTTAAAAAAAAAAATAGAAAAAATTTTTTTTTTTTGCGTTTTGAGTCATGTTAAGCTATTGACTCTTCTTTGAAAGGCAATAATTCCTTATCGATCCATCACTACTATAGTTTTTTTATAACATCATCACCGCACTGAGTAATGTACCTACATCCAAATGATCCAAACTACTGACCACATCTATCTGCCTACAGTCTTTCACATAGTAATGCTATATAGAATCTCCGCTATTTCATCACTTACAGCAACAAACTCAATGAAAACCTACTAAGTGAAATACTCCGAAATTGGCGTTTTTTAAAAACCTAAGTTGAAAATCGGTACTTGAGATGTTTTACATTTACAGTCGATGTCCTTAATGGACAAGCTCAATTTTTTTTCCGTCTAAATCCCCCGCCAGTTCTCAAATCAATCGTATGTACCCTCTTCTTCTGGCAGTGCAGTTTTATTTATACATTTACAAGCAAGGTGCTCTGCCCCTGGCCACGTTGCAGCCTCCGGTGGGGGTTCCGCCCCCATACGTGCGCACACGTACGTATACATATAGGTATAGCTTACGTATCCAATACGCTTCCTTCCTCCCTACATCCTTACTTCCCCAGTCGAGAATGATCCCCACCGTCCCGGATTGGAAATCCTAACGAAATTTATCCGCCTGTAACTTTTCATAAAGGTATTTGAAAGCAATTGGAATAATTACACTGAATTCTGAAAATGGATCCTTCGATCCTGGGACGTGTCACCGTAAGTATTTGGAATAAAAAATCGAATTCCAAGTCAGAAAACGAGAATTTTATCAACCGATGGCCTGGTCGGTCTGGTGGCCAGCCAACGGAAACGCGATGAGCTGGTGCGGCACGTCTGCAAGCAATCAGTCCGTTTCTGTAACATTTGCAAAAGAAGCTCTCCGGAGACAAAGCAGGCCCATCATTGCATCATTTTTTGGAAATCGTTTTCAGCCAGTAAACATCTATTTATAGTAGGTAGTTAAAAGATAGGAGATGGGAGCAGTGGCAAAGTTATTTTAAGTCAGTGTTGGCAGGAGAGCGGTCGCCGTCAGTCGGCATCGGGTCCAGCCTCCCGTCGTCCCGAACTTACACCCCTGTGCAACCTCCTATCTCACAGGTAAACACTTCCAACCGCTTCATCGCTCAATGTATGTTTAGATTTATGCCTAAACGCCAAAACTATTTCGTCCGCTATTGGTTTCATGCTAACTATCAATTGATCGTTCCTCACTTCATAAAAACCACACATTGACTTGAGTGAAACGCGTGCTAAAACATGATTAACCTAACCCGTCACTCTATCGGTTTGCACGTGTAAACACCTCGATACCTACAGTAATTCTTTCTAGTTCGCAAAGCGATCGACCGGTTAAGTGCGAAGCAAGCGAATGAGAATGTCGGCACTTCTTTAAATAGAGCGTATAATCCATCGTCGATCAGATCGCAGGTAATAAGACTGCTGTAATACGCTAATTTCTAATCGCGCCTCAAGCTTTCTCGAATCAGCGATGAAAACGTAATTCAAACTTAAAAAACGTAGGATCACTAGCTAAGAAGCATCTTAAATATTAGAATATCTTAATAGAAATAACATTACAAAAGCTCAAAGCTCATTTAGTTCGTTCGAGATTCCGTGCAGTCATAGTCGTATGATTAAATATTTACATTCATTAGAAAAAGTGCAGTTAAAATAGTGGGATCAATAAATCCGAAGGACGAAGTTGAAGTTCATTTTTGCTATTGCTTCAATATAGGTCTCCAACGCATCCCAACGTCAGTCGAGTTTTTTTATAACCGTACTATTTTGGCACTTTTTTCAGTATAAAAAACTTCTAAACATATATCATCCTTTACTTAAAAGATGTTACTCATTTCAAAAAAGTATGAGCTATGTATTGGATTGATTAAAACTAGGGTCTTCTTCTTAAACGAAGGATTTCTGTACTGAACGACAAGTGCGAGGCGAAGTGTCGTTTCCTGGTTTGATGTTGTGCGGCAGTAATTATTTAATTATTTTAATTATTAATTATTTAAGAATTGGAAATTGTATAAAAAAAACCTTTGTAATACCTTACGGTTGTACAATAAACGTTATTTCATTTCATTCATTCATTTTCATTCATTGGATTGATCTCTTTAAACGTAAAAACTATGCCCACGGCATTACGGGTTTGAAAACGATTAGGTTTCCAAATTTGTCAATCCTAGACGTTGTCTAAAATACCAGAAAAGAATAGAAAAAGAAGAAATTTCTCACTAGATCGCCCAGGTGATTCCGATTATTGTTTGCGATCAGTAACTTTTTCGCTCGGTCGTCGAGGAGATAAAAATTTGCCAATTATTTTACAAAAAATATAATATTGTAACTTTTTCGGTCTTGAAAATGAAATCAAGTAGGCCAAAAAAATCTATTCGTGTCCATTTCAAAACAATGCGGCTTCAATGGAGCTTTATGTGGGTGAAACATGTGAAAAGGAGACTGTTTATGATTGCGGTTCGACTAGACGCTAAAACATTAATTTTGCAAGCCCTGACGATGCCCAAAGGGGCGAAAGTCATACTTTTGCCAGTCACCACTCCAGTACGGTGAATAGCAACGTTTTCTTAGGCGAGTCGCGACCGGGTGATAAAATTGTTGACAAACAGGACCGATTAGGAAGCACCTAGACGCACAGACGGTTTGGCTCCGCGCCGAGATGTGGCCTATTGATCAAAATACTAGGCAGATGAATTGGACGAGTTTTTAAGTCTTTCTAAACGGACCGAAAGCTGATTATCAGATGGGCGCATGTTCACGAGACGACTTGGTTTGAATTTCGTGCGAGTTCAAACTCAAGAGAGATAGTAACATTGATGCGAGTACGTTCAAAACGCGACATAAATAATACGTACGTCCAAACTGAAAATATCATTTGAGTATACTCCTGATTTAAGTCTATTTAACTTCTCTAATCGAAATTTTCATGTAAACTCTAAGTTTAGATAATATGGCCTTTTTTTCATAGCAAACTAACAGAGTATGTTTAAATAATTCGACAATTGATTCGTACTATATTTTCCTAAAATAGGATTTCTTGTAGGAGAAGTTAAAAAAAAAAGAAAAACGTTTTATCGTTTTACTCTATTTTAAAACTCAAAAGCTGGCAGGAAATGTTTGGAAGTTACGACAATTATTTTACGGCAGATAAGATTCTTCAAATCATACTAATTAATGCATTTTCATTCTGCTTTAAACTCGGTCAACCGATGGTTTCATAAGAAATTATGAAACTTTCGGAGTATGCCTAATTTTTTTCCTATTTTAAAAGTACATTCTCGAGCTAAACTGTCATTAACAAATAGTCGATCATGAGATTTAAGACATGTGATTAGTGAGACCTATGTCAAAACTTGTCAACGTGATAAGTTGCTCACAAAAGCTGTTACAAATCAACTTCGAAGTAATCACATACAACTTAGCGTTCGAAAATTCATCTCCATACCAGCTCGCCTTTTCCCAATATTTGACCGCAGAAGCTTAATCATACAACAAAAAAAGGCCAGAAGCCTTTGCTGAATTTCAGTACGCCTACTTCTACTATTTTTCCAAGTTTTTCGCCAAAAATAAAGGGGACAAAAGGTCCTTTAAAAAAAATGTTTCTTAGATGAAGTTTAATTTTTGTGTGACAACTATAAAATTGATTAAAAATTTTCTTACCTCGTCATCCGAAGATATTACCGGAAATGAATCCGTCATAAATGTTGAATAAACTAGATCTCATAGTAGTTCATACAGTAAGCAAGTACTTAATGATAGGCAGGTTAAAAAATATTTACCTACATTGCCTGTTTCCTAAGTTTTGATTGACTGATTAGCTGTTCGAATGATTAGCTGATCACTATTAGCTTATGAGAAAAGTTCCGCCGATCTGTAGTTAGATTGCGATTCACCTGGTAAACTTGGATGTTTGGAACGGCTCCAGGATGAGAGCCAGAAGATTCTTCAAATTCAAGCCACGAGGTTGTCTCGCTTACCTGACAAGATCGGACCTATACCAATTATAACCGATCTGATATTTGGCCTTCATTGTTGGCAGATTCCTTCCTTACGGTTCCCCGGACGTAATAAATCCTCTTGCCCATTTCAGAAGTAGAGGAATTCGAAAATAGAACTATTTTGATGTATTTCGGTATTGACCAGGCTGGTATATTTGCGGTTGTTCGAAATTATAATAGACTGCTGTTAATGTTCGTCCTGTTGTAAAGGATTAACCTCTCACCAAGTCGAGAAGAATTTGTATGAATTGCATTATAAAAGACGTGTGCGAATTTCTCCTTATATATAGTATACGATCAGAAAATATTCCAGTCGATCAAGAAAAATAACAATACATTGAAAATTGAAGTATAACGTTTCAAAGTATGTTGATTTAAATTCTGACCAATGCCGTACGCCGTGAACACTTTTCTGCGGATACTATGGAAAGAAAACTATTATACCATTCTCCTTTCTGGATAAATGACATATTGTCAAATCTAAGTCACATTGCTACCAAAGCTTACGAGCATTTTTTAAGGAACCGCATGAGTGCTCCCGGGCCTTCTGAAAGCTTTGTTTTCGCCCATCTGTCGTCCACTTCCATTCTACGTTTTTGATTCACCAACTATTTTTAGTTTCTAGTCCATTTATTAGTTCTTCCTTCTGCCATCAAAATTAAAATATTCGCTCTCATTTCCAAGATTTGTAACTTGCACAGTGGATAATTTGAACAAAAAGTCGTCAATTCAGATGTTTGAATATACCGAAAGATAGGTAGTTTAATTGTCCACATTTTCCCAATGTAATGTACCTATCCATTTTTCAACCGTTTTTGCGGTATTCAACAATATTAGTAGACTATACACGAAAACATCACATTTTTCAACTTAATTCGATCTTTTCATCTATTTAGTGCAAAAGAAACAAAGAATGAAGCATATATTATTGATATACACATTATCAACTATCAATATGCCGAATTTGAGCGAAATCGATTTCAAAAAATTTTTCACGAAAAATCCAAGGGGTACCCCTGCGATTTCTTCGAACCGATCAGTCAACGATTTTTTACTCTTCTCTCGATACAGATAAAAATCTGAAATTTTCAGGAAAGTTGTACCTTAACAAGATGTATTTTTGTGATTTTTTTCAATTCTCGGAAAAATCTACAAGTGGTCCGAAAAAATCAGTTTTTGAAAGATCGAAAATTGGACTTAAACCGTTATTTTCGGGGTCAAAATTTATGTGAATTAATTGTTTTATTACGCAGGAGTCTTCATTTGAACGCCTTACGCGCGTACAAAGCAAAAAAGTTGGTGGAAAAATGTTAAACAGCGCGACAGAAATTATTTTCCGTAATCGCTCCGCTGGCAGCGCGGTAGAGGTGAAACATTTAATTTTCGTTCTCAAGCGAATTAGAGATCTATTCTTATAGGAAATTTAACGCTGAGTCCGAATTTGGCATCTAAACGGCGGAAATTGGACGACAACTTTTAGTTTTCCATATTTTTAGTACTACACCCTACTTGTATGTTTTTCAACTTTGAAAATTCGTTGCGAATACTTACAGTACGGTTTGATTTCAATTTAATAATGTTTCTTACAGGAAATTAGACGTAGGATTCGAATTTAAAACAAAAACTATCAAATTCTATCGAATAATAATTTTTTTAATTTTTTCAATTTTCATACTTTTGGAGTTTTCACTTTAGAATTTTTTTCTTCACGTTCACGAATTTTGAAAAAATAGGTTTAATTATTTTTTAATGTTCAAGGGTTTGAGATTTTTTCCCGATTGGCTTAATATTACTCTAGTTTTAAAGGCTAAAAGACCTTTCGAAGTCTTTTACATGATTTTTTTTCTTGCACCTCTATTTTTCTAAGCTATGCCAGGCATGAGATGCATATACATTTCTCATTATTTTAGGTACACGTTTTCGCAGACTCAAACTTGGAAGTACTGTGTGATTTATGCATACCACTAGTTCAACTAGTTCTCAATTCATGTCAACCTCGGATGTCTGTTTCAGATGAACGGAGTCATGCGAGCGGTGTTGTCAGTTCGAGTTGCTAAGCTCAGACTCAACCCATGAAGACTAGAAGGTTAAAAATGACAGATTTCAACATACGATATCTGATATGCAGATGCAGCCGTTGGGTCTCTGACCGTGGCATATCGGTTCAGAGGTGGCGAACAATCGAACGGAGGAGTGACTAGAGCAGGACTTTTGAACCACTCGGTTACGCGTCACTCAAACCAATTTTCATTAACATTCCTCAACGCAAACCGAAAAAAGACTCTCTTTTCTCCAACAAATGTCAACGCAGAGGGCCATCGTCTTTCATTATGCGCCAGACAATTACAGACAAGGACGGACATGGGGTCAGAAAATCAAGGATGGGATTCGAACATTCCTTGCATTTATGTTCAGCAACGTGGGCGTCATTTGTCTAGTTGTTGGCTATACAATAGCAGGTGAGTTTCTATTGAAAGAATGAATCGGCTTGATTACCCAATATAGCCCTAAAAACGTAAATAGCCCAAAGTTTAAACGTATTTGGGTGCTTGTGAAGAATATTGTCTTCGGCAGCTCACCACTCTTGAAGGTGAATGATGTGCATAAGTAATTTTACAGACAACATCCTTCCTGTTTACTTCTTACGAAACATCCTTCTTTTTTCCTGGTCATATATTTTACCATAAGGTCCTCTTGTTAGGGGCGTTTATGTTCATGACGATAGAAAGTGCTCAAGACAACTCGCAGGTTAAGATGGTGGCCAAATTGAGAAACCAAACTGCTGAAAGACTTTGGACCCTCACGTGCTGCGAGTGCAATCCGCTAGTCGAAGAAGAGTGGAAAGCCGCAGCCAAAGAGAGTATTCTTGCATTCCAGAAATCTATTGTTGAAGCTGTTCAAGAAAAAGGTTACGAAGGTGAAGATTTCGTCGGCAATCGGTGGTCTTTCTCAGGTGCCTTTCTATACTCCCTCACCGTCATTACAACAATCGGTGAGTAGACAATTAAGCATCACTTAATTCAGCAGAAATATTATTTTTTTTAAATCGAAGTCCCATAACATAATAAGGAAAACCTCCATCAACCCTTGTAATAGATTTAGAACAGTAAAAATACAATTTCAGCACTTCTACGCTATGCTCGCAGTAATAGATATCTAATCGAATTCGTCCAGGTTGTAAATCATGTTATTTTTCTTCGTAGGATATGGTAATATCGTCCCAAAAACCGAGTGGGGAAAATTCGCCACAGTTTGTTACGCTATAGTCGGCCTTCCTTTGTTCCTTCTGTATCTATCGAACATTGGTAGCATTCTCGCCCAAATTTTCAAATGGATCTACTTCAAATGTTTCCTGTGCACGGGCTGTCAAGCAAGAAGACGAGCCTACATGATCAGACAGGTCGGTGCGACTCTGAGAATAGCGGCACAGGTATCGCGTGTATGCTACGTCAACGGTCTTGTGAATTCTTCTTGTTTTCGTTAACATCTGATAACTCTACACCCATAAAAACAATGAACGGATGCCGCTTCGTTGATAAATATTACCAAAATCACAACTGACAGCGAGACAGACACTTGACAGTACAATTAAAGTGGAACCGTTTGTCGCAGGAATGTGATTATGAAATGTCCATTGAAGAATATTTGGAGCTAAGTAAGGCGCCGAAATTCAAGCCGCAAGAAGTGACCGTTCCCATTACATTGTGCCTGATCATCATTGTTGGGTGAGCGATTTTTTACTTCCGTGTTTACTTAGTAAATGGAAGTATTATGATCGTCTGAAAAGTCGAATTCAGAACGGAGGTGAATTTGGAAGGAATGTTCACAGTACTATACTCAGCCATTACTCCCATAAAGAAATTCTATTTTCGCTTGGTTGTCGTCGCATTTATTGTAGTAGAGGGGTTGTGAGGGGGAGAAAAACCAGGCGACTTATTCTCCAGATTTTTAATGGCTGGCCGAGCACTTTCGCCCATTCGGGCATCTTCAGGGCGACGTGGTCCACAGCCCTCATGGTTGTGGACCTCATGGTTCCACGTCGCCCTGAAGATGCCCGAACGGGCGAAAGTGCTCGGCCAGCCATTAAAAATCTGGAGAATAAGTCGCCTGGTTTTTCTCCCCCTCACAACCCCTCTACTATAAGAAATTCTATGAGCGTTGCCCGAATTATGGGAACATCATTTTGAACAAAAATACTGCTTGGAGATTACATCATACTTTAACGCTCACTCTCATAATACGTCCTGTGTGCCCAGGCGTTTACTCAGATCATCCCCTATACTGGAATAAAACAATTTGATCGGTACAGAGTTTTGTATTTTAAGATTTCTAACCAATGTTATATTTCTCTTGTTCGCAGGTATCTTTACAGTGGTGCTGTGCTGTTTGCTGGATGGGAGAAATGGGGCCTCCTTGACGGCGCGTACTTCTGTTTCATATCGCTCAGCACGATCGGTTTCGGCGATATTGTCCCAGGGGATATGATCAAAGAAGGGGAACGCATCGAGCTCAAGTGAGTGAGAACGTTTTGGAGTAAATGAACAATGATAGACGAGACGACATTTCGATAAAAAGACATTTCCTCTTCCACAGGTTCATTTTCTGTTCTATCTATCTTCTGTTGGGTATGGCTCTCATAGCGATGTGCTTCAATCTCATGCAAGAGGAAGTTGTCCACAAAGTGAAAATTATAACAGAAAGAATGCACAATATTTTCCAATGCGATTCGTGACGAACAAAATATTGTCTCCACAGCTGGTGGTTGTTGAACGATTTATGGTTCACCTTTTTATGATAATCGTTTAGGTCAAAGAGAGATCTTAAACGTGGAAGTAACATCAAATAGTAGTAGTTATTAAGCGGTTCTTCCTGTGTGACTTTGTCCAGGTATCAAATAAAAATGTTGAGGTTTTATCAAACGGCAATTGTAGGGAAAGCTCTATTGCCTATTTTCCTATCTGTATTTCCAATGATAGCTGGATGTTAAGTTAATCGGCAAAATAAAAATGTAATTTGCCTTTAGTGCAGTAGACAGGACACGAACCATTCATTGTTCAAGTCCCTACTTGAACTTTTTGTAATAATAACTTCATCAAAACCGGAATTCAAAAAAATTATTTAGGAAATGGGTTCACTTTTCATTAAATGTTGCAGACTGCTACCTTAATGTTGATTGATTTCGAGCTTCTGGCGATATCGAGCCGCGAGGAGCAAATGAACGAATATAAAAGAAACATACCACCACTATCAATGCTACTTTACCCCCCTTGAAGCAGCGATTCGGGCTCTTTGTCGGCCTAAAACTATATCATTAAACATTTTTTATACTTCCCTTGAAAAGACCTTTAGTTTTAAGTATTTTCTTGTGTTACATAGAGTTCGTTACCAGTTATTATGAATACCAAGTTATATTTCTCTCAGTCCCTAGTTTTCAACAATATACTAAAGACGTAGATAATGTTTTGTGTCGATTTCTTCTTGAATATTTACCGTGTACACAATAAGACTTTTTACCTCAGTATGTTACATAAGTTAGGTAGTATATCTTAATCGATCAAATTTGCACTGCACCCGTTCAAAAGTTTTACTCATCTAAAAATCGAACATAAATTTATTTAATCACCTAAATATTGGTTCAATTTTGTTGTCTAACAAGCGTAGACAATGCGGATACCATAAAGTAGCTTTTCAACTCGGAAATCAACATTTCCACTTGAATTTACCGTTTCAGTCCCCCATAAATAGTTTTGAATTTGAGTCAGATGGTCTGTCAGTCCATTTGTCGTCGACGAATTTCAAATTTCTACTTATAATTTGCGTTTCGAAATTCCGTACAGGTTTGGTTTCGTGTCTGTCTGCATTGTTCTTGTGACAAGCTTAACTAGCGCGATTTAATGAGATTGTCTAAGCTTAATATGCAGGTTACTCAGCACCGCCTCCTATTGTCTTCAGTATGCGCGCGCGGTTGCGTAAAATCGTATTTACGTGTATGTCTTTCCACCGTGTGAGCCGTGTTTGCTCAATTTCGGACAGAAGATTAAATATAAATGGTTAGCGATATGAGGTCCAAATGACGGGATCGTAGGGATCAAGGAATTATCCAAAGGTCGTGGACGTCGCATGCCTATGCCAACCTGCGTATCGAACAAAAAAACTCTCTTGTTCTAAGCCTCTTGAAATGCAAAATCATCCGAACAAATCTCAAATCATCCTTTAATTGATTTCTTTGTCTGCATGAATTGTCTAGTCTAACCTTCCCTTGAAAAATAAAATTGGTCTTCCATTAAAGTGCAAGTTGGCTAAGAAAATTTGTGTTAATGCTGTTCGATGAAATTTGTAATTTTTTTCACGATGCAGATCGATCCGTTTTAATAATTTTAGATGGACAGAAGTAAAGAGTTCGTGGATTGTGAGGGGGAGAGAAACCAGGCGACTCATTCTCCAATTGTTTAATGTTTGGCCGAGTACTTTCGCCCGTTCGGGCATCATCAGGGCGACGTGGAGCCATAGGGTCCACAGCCTCCACGTCGCCCTGATGAAGTACTCGGCCAGACATTAAACAATTGGAGAATGAGTCGCTTGGTTTCTCTCCCCCTCAAAATCCACGAACATCAAAGAATGCGACGTCAAGAAAGAGAAGAAGTAAAGAGGTCACTATTGTTGTGGCAATAAGAGTACTACACTAGCTAGTTACTGGAAACTAGATCAACCTTTGATCTTTGCACATCTACAGATTCCATATGACGGGGTAAAAGTAGGTAACATTTATTTTTATATTTTTTGTAAGACTTTTATACACATATTTTATTCACAGTATCTAAAATTACCAGATGACCGTGAACTTTAGCTCAATTATGTACAGGATTAACTAATAGGTATGCAAAGCAAATTTTATATCATCAAACATGTTGATACGGAGCGTTATTCTCTTTAATTTAACCCTTTCACCACTATAAGGACTAAAAAATTTTCAATCCAAGGCTCACATGGCAAAGGGAAAAGCCAAAAGTTGAAATCGATTCACGCCTCCAGCTTTAGAATGGACTCCTTCTGCAGGAATCTGATTTCTTTCGAATGTAGTAGAGCATAGTAGAGCTGTTTTATACGTAGTATTACCGTCACACAAAAGCTGCGATAACTTGAGAAACAATTAGGTTCTCGACCCCGTTAGGGTTACATTCGATTTAGCGTCCCAAAATCGATGCAAATTGATATTTAACACATCTATAATTCAAAAAAATTGGAAAATACGAATCCCTCAAAACTGCCCAAAAATACTGTCATGATTGAGGTAGGCGATTCGGCTAAAGAATGGAGTCATTGTCAGACCAAAAATGTTTTTTTGTTGAAAATTTCAAAAATGAAGCTATCTATAGCTATCCCAGAAAATTTTCCGCGTCATTTTTAAATGATATTTAATTTGATATATAATTTATTTTATTTATTTATGATATTTAAATTAATTTAATATTCAATTGTGGCTGTTAAATAATATAGGCACCATAAGTTTTAAGAATCATCTCAAAAGGCCGAGAGCTTCGAATTACGCACAGCTTCTCCTTGGAGACTGCGTTCCTTGGTAGTTGTCGAAATATACTCACGGTTCTCGGGTACCACATACTAACTATTGATGATTATGTTGAAACGAGCAGTAAAACTAATCAGCTTCTTCCAATTTCATCAGATATTTGACTTCAGTGTCATTATCTGCTAGTTAATATATTCACTTTACGTATTACCAAGGAAGGAAAAAGTGACTGGAAATAATTAACTTTCAACCCCACCATAGAGTGCCTTTTAAATGGATTAAGGAAGTTCTCGAAAAAGGAGGAACGGAAGGGAAATTTCGTGTCGCCAGCTTTCTTTCCCTTGTTTCGCGACATAACAACCGCTGCACCGCCTCCGGCTTCACCTTTCCCTCGACCGCCCCCAACCTCTGTTACGCAGTAGCGGTCTACGCCAATCAATTGAGGGTCGGCGCATGCTCACTAAGCCTCGCCCAAACGCCGCCGGGTATAGCTGCGAGTCATCGAAGCAGGGTCGCACGAGTCCGCGCTCAAGATTTCTCTCAAACCATCTGTCGTGTGCATGGTAAAGTGCTCTATCATTCCGAACCGGAGGAGACGGACGTCCTTTGGGTTTGCGGTGGACATCTTCAGACGTCCATCCTCGCTCGACTGGACCGACCACCGGAGCCCATCCGACACGTCGATACTATGATCTTTTCCGATTGAGCGTCCGACCACTTTTCCCGTGGCTATTCTCTACGCAGCGTTCCAGGTAACTTGCCCTTTGTGGTTTAAATTATTTTAAATTTAATATAATTATTTGTCAACAATCCTCCAGCCAAAAAAAAAAAAAAAACACGGAAATATATTGAACGATGTTCATTATTCACAGTAGCCTTTGCTTCAATCGTGATTCAGGATCATCTACTAGTAATTATAGTAACTATGCCAAACGTTTTCACCTTACAACGTCCAGCTAAAGGCAAAAACCCTTGACAAAAATCGTACTTTTAATTTTTTTTTTTTTTCATTTCCGTAATTATTCAATCAAAAGTCGAATTAATTGCATGACGGTACAGCTGAAGTGTACGACGAGATTTCCAACAGCTTAGATTTTCCATAGAAATGCTCGAGTATTATCATCAGGATTTTACTAATTCTCAAACTGAGCTCGTACGTACAAGCTGTGAAAACTCGAGCAATTAAATCGATAAAAATCTTCAGCTTCAAAAAATCTGTAGAAATCGATAACGAGCACGAGCTTTGGAAAAATAAAATAAGGAGGTAATGATGGTATTACTCTAGCATTCATAAAGATATAAAAATCTTTCTATTTCCGATGTAATATTCTTTTAACAGTCTTTTCTGTAATACTCTTAGAAAATTCGAGCTTAAAGCCATGCTGCATGACTGGAACTTTTCATGCTAAATTCTTCTGCCAATCGCTACATCAGTTCTAAAGGTGTTTTTCAATTTTTTTTGAGGGGCAGAAAATGTATATTTTCCTAACAAAAAACATTGGCACGTTTGGTACCGTTTCTATAAAACATTTTAGACTCAACCGCGGAATATATTGTCAATAACGGGATTCGTTCATCAGTTACAGCAGGTTTCCCGAGCAACTTTCAAAAATTGAGAGTTTTGGCATGATGCAAACGTGCAAACGCGAGAATTTACGAAGCCACAAAAACCCATATCTGTACTCATCAAACGCCTAATTCCCCAGATGATGATTTTTCTTTGCCGTCAGTTATTTTGAAAAATAAAAATAATTAAATTATTGCGGCGGGGGCTGTAAACTAGGCGACTGAGTTTCCAATGAGACTAGAATCCAATATTCCGTTACCAACGTGGAAACAATGCCAACTGTTCGGCCCACACAAGATGATGATTTCTGTTCCAAGTCATAATAAATTGAAGCTTAGGCTATTACGTATAATAAACCATTAATAAGCTAGCATTAATGAGCAAGCATTAATTTTTGAATCATCATCACCCCAATAATTATTTTACTGTGTCATTAGGAAACCTTATAAAGCGCGAATTGCTCTGTTACCTATTCTATTTCTAATACAGTTTAGTACATATTACATAGTGTATATTGGTTTCTGCGCACTGTTCATGCTGTTTCCCTTATTTTCAACGCACTGTGCCTACGGTACTTTTCCCTCTTTCAAACTTCCCCAGCTTCCATGTGCATAATCTTCAATTGTGCGTTCGCACACCAGAATAAAATACAATTATGTCATTGCTAAAAAATTGACCACTCTGCAGCACTCGAAAACCGCAAAATACAATAAAACCAACGATGACATTTTTTTTTTTTTTCCAACATTTCAATAAATTGAGTTGTTGAATTAGTTGAATGAAATACAGACGTACTTACAGCATACAAAAACGAGGGAAACCTTCAAAATAGACGTAAAGAATCTGATTTTAAAAAGTACAAATCAAAATTTTCTTGACTCCACACGGAGCTACTATTGATCTCTTTCAATAGGGAGTCGTTTGCTCAAGGCAGTAGTAGGTCCTATTTCTGCTGTGTAGACGCTTTCGTTTCTTCGAATTACTGTCGCGCCGATTGGTTCTAATGGACCGTATTTTAATACGAGTCGTCAATTTTGTAAGAAATTCCGACCGCTATTAGGTGAAGACCGGTCATTTTTGAAAAGACGGGTAGCTTCCGAGAAAGGAGCGAATACATTTTTTTCAAATCCGATATTCTTATGATTTGGACGCAACTTCACTTGGGTAAAATGTAAAACTTCGAATTTGGATTCAGCTCTCGAAAAATAATCAGGGTCTTTTAAAAACTTCTATTTTTCCACACTACTCTTGCTCATTAATTTGAGCAGGTACCTACTGATCAAGCTAATTAATATGCTTCTGTGTATTACAGCACGATTCCAAACCCTATGGGGCGGCTACGAATACCTTGGGACATAAAGGTGAGCTCTTCTAATGACGGTATTTACGACAAATTCATATTTTAGAATTTTCATTTGGGAAAATAATAGCTCTTTTCGTAAAGAAATAATTCAATTTAAAAATTTTTGGTAAACAATATAGAATTTTTTCAGTCGAAACTATGCTGGGAGGGGAAGTGAGAAGTTATCAGTTTCCAGTAGGAAGTACAACTGGCTTTTGCGCGCAACCTCCACCTCAACCTTCGTCCAGCCACTGCTCCAACAGGTTGGTTTAATTTATGCTTCGTTAAAACATTTCACAAACTAGAAATGACCTATTTCTCCTCAGCAGTTCTGTAAAAAAAAAGTCTCATTACCAATCATTGCAAGTTTTGATCGTTGAAAAAAATTAATTGAATCCAGAGACAGATTTGAAATGACAAAAGTTTCAGTTATTGAATGCATCATCAGCCAATTTGTCGCACTTTTCCTGACTTGGTGCAGTATTAGGTTTACTCAGGTGGTGGTGTCCTGTAACATGTTTCTTAACCAACCTTTGCATGGTGAACTCCATTTTTTAAGCACAATTCATTGTTACAGTTGCTGCAGGAGCGTGTCTTCCATACTATCAAGTGCCGGGGTATGTCTCCTAGTCGTGGGCTACACCCTCCTGGGTGCCTGTACTTTCATGGCACTGGAAGGGAGGCAGTCTGCTCCTGGAGAGCACAAGCCCCTCGAACATGACCATCTCAGATCCCAAACGGTTGAAAAGCTCTGGAGTATCACAGAAGACCTTAACATTCTCTACAAGGATAACTGGACAAGGCTCGCAGAGCAAGAAGTACTCAAATTTCAAAATTCTCTAATCCGAAAGCACAAGCAACTTGGAAATGGACACAAAATCTACAACTGGAGTTTCCCGTCAGCATTCCTATACTCTTTGACTCTAATAACGACTATAGGTTAGTAGAAAATCGTATCTATAGATTTTATACCTCCTTCGTGCTTGAGGAGGCGAGCTGTAAAACTCGCTCGTTCCACTCAAATGCGATTTCAAGAAATAAATTTCAAAAACTTGGAATAAAAATGAAACACAAATAACCAGATAGGATTTGCAGCAAGTAAAAAGCCAGTAAAAATGTCTCCTTCTTAATTTTGAATATTGCAATTTTTTCAGGATATGGAAGCGTCACTCCCAAGACAACATGGGGAAGGATCATCACCATCGCTTATGCCCTTGTCGGGATTCCTCTTATGTTAGTCTACCTTTCAACCGTCGGGGACACACTAGCACAGCACTTCAGACGACTTTACTCGAAACTTTCCTATACTAAGAACCACAAGTCTAAAACGATCGCCACTAAAAATGAAGGGTCTGTCATCGGCACAAAACCTGCACTGCAGAACCACATTCCCAACAAAGTGCACGAATTTCCCTCTTGTAGGCCTCCTCCAAGAGAGCGAGTACCGATATTTCTAACACTTTTAGTTGTGATAGGTTATATATCCGGCGGGGGCTTCCTGTTCAATAAACTCGAAAAGTGGAGTTTCATAGAAGGCTCATACTTTTGTTTTACAAGCCTTGGAACTATCGGGTTCGGCGAGCTAATTCCTGGTACAACTAGTGGGAGCAGTGAGATGTCAGTTTTTATATCTTCTGCATTTATTTTGGTCGGAATGGCCATAATTGCTATGTGCTTCAACCTTATCCAAGATGAAACTGTTGTGATTGTACGGAAATTGAGCATCTGGTGGCACAAACCCGAAAAAATAGAGGAGGAAGAGCTGTCGATCACAGTGAAATCGTCTTGACACTGCGAATCAACAGGAGGTTGCGATTTGTCCCTGAAAACGTTCCCCGCTGAATTGAAGCATTACAGCTTGCCTAGAAGACGAGAACTTTTGAAATACTCAAATCATTTCACCAGAGCTGGCCCGACGAGAAATTCAGCGGGAGCCTCAAAGTCCCATGAACCGCTAATTGAATATTTTGTGCCACGAAGCGTGAGCGAATTCAACCTTTCAGTTTTAGTTGATCCGATTCCTCCTCTTCCTCCCTCAGCCATCCGTACAACTCCAGCCCGATCACGAGATAAGATGGTCACTTTCGAAGATGACCCATTGTTAGAGTCGAAGAAACCAGTCGCTCTTGAAGATGTTTTTATGTGATCGGGATCTGAGATCATTGCAGTAGTTGAAACAATCTTCCGCTTCCTCCTAACAATAACAGTATTTACTCTTGAGTATATACACCTGTACTCAGACTCCTGTCATCTCCCGTACACCTCACTATACTCTTCCTTCTCTCTCAGTCGTTTTATCTCTCCTTTGAATTTGATAAGTGAGGTAAGACCGGATTGAGAACCCCTTTGTTCTTAAGAGTAAGCCAAAATTGGAAGTTATTGCTATACTAAATATTATGGAAGTAGCTAGGGCTCAGTTTGGGCTAAACAGTAAACTCGTCAGTAATAGGATAACGTTAGAGTGGAATAAAGTCCTATTAGGTGAGCCCATGACACTGGAGTACTTTCTATAATTGCCTACAAAAATGTAGATGTACTTGCAGTGAAAAATGGAAAGGTGTACAAACTGGATTGCACTGTACCTACCACACACTCATAAGTACAAGAATAATTTACTGTAGCCTCGAGCGTAAGTTCATCAGCTCATCTAGGATATTTGTCGACATTTTAAATTATTATAGTCGAATGATTTTAATCGAACCAATTCACGTATTAAAACGGAACAACAACTATCTACCGCTTGATTGCATGCACCGATTGTTACAACGAGAGGCTGGAAACTGTAACAGCTCTATGGAAACTACCTGCCACAAACAGCACAGTATATTGTTGACCCTGTGCCAATGTAGGGATTGAATCCTGTATCCATTAAAATTAATTTTTCTTTTTTTTTTTTTGCAAGATGGTTGAAGTGATTTCATCCCAAATAGGGAAAATTGGTGCAATAATCAATTGGAGTCATCAGTTAACAATTGTGTTTTAATAGTAGGAGTATTCATGCCACTCATGGTCTGTGACTGGTTGTCCTTGTCGAGTCAATTGATTCCATAAGGTTGCCACATCCCTCGATTCGCAGCACAATTGATTTTTTCTGTCGATATCGATCTTGAGCCAGTCAGTTTCGAGTTCAAACATTGAGATGAACATCCAATGGGAACACAATCATGCCGCAATTGATCAGGAATCTACATCATATGTTCACAATCACCGGCGCAAATAGCCTACCGTTGTTACCAAAGTAATTTGATACGATTAGGTTGGCATGGAGTTTTCAACTCGATCAACTGAACTTTCGATGTCGACCAGGGTGCACTTGGCTATTGGATACTCGTCAAGGAAAACATGTATACTGCCGTCAAGAAAGTTCTCCAGTTCTGTTCGCGTATTGGCTGCATCGGCCTTTGCCACGCGGCCTCTTCAACCGTAACTCCAACAATGGTGAAGAGAGGAGGACAGAAGTGAAGAACATTACTGAACCCTGATATTTTGTCAAAAACACAATCGTCTCATCTAAAATTGAGAAAAGAACGAAGAGAAAAAAACCCTTGAACCTTGGGTATATGAAAACAACAAAATCGCCAACATTTTTGAATTGTACTCGTATGAACTAAAAAGAAGTTCATATTTAAAACTATCGACGATGCTCAAGCATTTATGTATGATTTCCAGAAATGTTTTAAGATAGTAAACGTTACGTCTCAACAATTTTGACGCTTCCATTTTGATAATATAGCATTAGGATTTTCTATTTCAAAATCATTTTTCTCCACTCCCAAGTCGCTCCTGTCGTGTATTTTCTGTACCATAAATCGTTCAAGTTATCTAAGTGTATCCTACTACTCCGAGCGTTTTATAATGCTTATTTTAAACTTTAAATCTGCCCTTACCCTATCACAACCTTGATAATTTAACGGATTAAATCAATCTGGAAAACTTAACCACTGGTGTGGTAAGCATATGTTTCAAAACTAGAATAAAAGATATTGTGTCTGTCGATCCTCAATAAATAATTCTTGATGATCCCTTCACATTTATGAACAAAGTATCAAGCAAGGGTGGGAATTACAATATGTGTTTAAAGATGAGTCAAAGGCATTCACAGTTGACAAACATCAACAATTTCTTGAAACCAATTGGTGAGTGGAAAATCTTCAGCCTTTTTGAGTTTGGGCCGGCAGATAACTTATGACAGCAATCGGTAGTAACACGATTGAAATTGGTCGAAGACACGAAGTTACCACCAGGTTTGGCTGAGGATTGAGGAAGTAGTTAATGCAGGTGAAGAGAGAAGGTGATTTAACGTAACATTGAAAGAAAATTAGTGAGGAATTTGCATAGATGTTAATTACAAATAAGACCATCTATAAGTATTAGACATTCCTTAAGATATTAAAATAAAATAAAAACATTGAAGCAGGAATCTTCATGGCGAAGAGGAACGAAACAAAGATCACAAGCCCAGTCTCACCACGCAGAGCGTCTACCTTCTATCCCATCTACCAGCCTATAGCTCTAAGGGAAGACACATTGAGTGACTAATGTCTTCTACTTTCGATTCTTTGGTGAAAAAAATCTTCCAGTCACTCTAAAAATTGAATGCCTACAAAAATGAAACGTATTGGGAGACAAGAAAAATAAGGAACATATTTCATAAATATTCCAACAGCTGTCGTTCAATTGGGCAACATTCCAATTAAGTGGACTTACATCAGGCAAGTACCATTCAGTCATCACTAGGGCAGGATAGGTCAACAAGGTTTCACTTTATTCAAGTGATCATTGATTGGTGGTACTGTAAGTTAATCACCTTATTTATGCAAATGCCCCAATGGAAATCATGTTATTGCATAATATATTTATTTAGAGTTCATCGACGACCAGGACCAGGGATAAAAATCATGAAGATTCTGCAGTGGAAGGAATCAGCATTTTTTTTCATTAAATTTTGTTATAAAATGTTAGAGCAGATTAACCCCGAATATCTCAATTCGAATATGACGACTTTTGTCACGTTTTGATCGTAGACACAAAGACACTTGTTCAGATAATGTTTCTGAGTATAGTACTGTGAATTAAATTTCAGAATTCGAATTTTCGGAAGAACCCAATACTCAAGTTGTCATCAATCATCAATCATGTTGTGATGCCCCTTTGCCGAGTAACCACATAATCAGGATCAAAAGTTAGAAAAACCAATGGTAGCCATTACAAAAACCATGTATTGACATCAATAAGTTCACTCAATCGAATTTTTAAAAAAATCTGTACAGTATCGACGTCAATCAATCAAATTCAGAATGAATGCCAATGAATTTCATCCATTTTTCATTGAACACTACCGATATAGTAGAAAAAAAAGTTTGCAAGCGAAAACGAGCCAACTTCCAAACATTCTTACGCACTACGTCACAGTTTTCTGTTACATGGTTGTTTTGAAAGGTTACAGTAATAACATCTCTGAGGATTTCGGGTACATTTAACTTTGTAACACATTGCATAGGTTCGGGGCAAACTGGTACATGTAAAAACTTATTGGTGAAAAGAGAAACAATACAGAATGTCAGGTCAAAAATAAATTAAACTCATAATTTACTCAACAGTTCAAATAAATACTCGTACTCAGCGATTCCGATGTGATAGTTCAAAGGCAGGCCGGTAGAATACGTTTCTAAATCTAGCATTACTACTTAGTGAACTAGCTACTCATAATATCGCAACTCTGATAACGATAGTACTTGGTACAAGAAAATACTACAATTTAGAACAGGTTGGGATTAACGTTTACCAACTGTTTTATTATTGTAAACATTCATCAAATATAAAAAGCTACATTCCCCGTTAACCGTGCTCTGTTAATTCGGTCTGTCGGGACTTGGAGAAACAATCCATACACACTATATTGTCCAAATTGAAAATGGAGTAACGGACGAATGATATAGTCGAACAGTAAATCAATATAATAAGCGCATGTTCAGGTTTTGAGCAGACAAATAACACAATACTAAATGCCGTACTAAATGCCTTTTGAGGAAAAACGCCTAGCGTATTGTTGTAGTTATGAAATTTGCAAGGTTCGGAAAAACTCACATCTGCTATTAGGTGACACCACTGATGAAGTTCAAGTTTTCTTGATCAATATATTTGACATAGTTCAAGTAACAATATACTGACATCGCGTTGAGAACAATTTGTGGAATAGTGGAACTCGAAACAATGAAACACTAACAGACAGTAATTAAACCAAAAGTAGTAGAAACAAACTATACCAACAACAAACTTTCTTAGAAGTTTGCCTGTTTGTGACTGAGTAACTCGCTCTAAAGATATTATTTCTTTGATCGATATTCTTGACACATTAAAACCAAACAAAAACAAATTAGCTATTTACGAACCAAAAGATGGATAGTCAGAACGTAATAGCATTCTAAGTAGATATTTTTAATTCCCAGCCACTCAAATCAAACTGACCAACAATACAAGTTACTTGCTTCTTTAGGCGAACCTGACAATCCATCCAGTTGCCAGATTACTCAACATTAGTCTGTAGTAGTAAGAAGCTGCACATATAAGAGCTGGAAGCTCAATTTCAAGACTCTCTAAGAAATATTCACGTAATTGTATACAGTTCTTCAATAAACCTAGAAGTGGCATAGCATTGATCGACGACTTTTCTTTACTAGTATGACAACTTTGGATGGCTTTCAAATTACCATTCATCTCAGAATAAAAATTAATGCACGATAAAGCTCAGAATTTTCTAGAAATTCCTAAAATCAATGTATTCTGGCATGGTGAATAAAACAAGATTGTTGAGGATCACATCTATATCTGCCAAATGTTGGATAGCCAGCTCTATTACAAGAGAATGACGCTCACTGATCAGCAGATGAAGAAAGATTTCGATAATGGGTGATACGCATGCAACGGGTTAAATTCTTGTTAAGTGCTTACCAGGATAATACTGGAGACATAACAAATCACTTAAAACAAATGCTACCATTTTTTTTTTTTTTTCATGTACAGCCTAAGAAAGTCAGACTTGAAATTGGAAACATAGCTTTCTACCGCCCTCGAGGATGAGCTCGTCCATCGAGCTGGAGGCTACCTACCACCATTAATGTTACCATATTCAATCATTTTTATTGCCACGGACTCCGAGGTCCGTAAAAAAATCAATTCAAGTTTCGATGTTGAAAATCGAAACTTGAATTGATTTTTTTTTCTAGTGACAATATAATCTGTTACACTCTAGATAGCCTGCCATTCGGTGGAATAGATAGATAGCCTGTGACACATGTATCCAAAATCGTCAATTGGGCAGAATTGATACCTGCCCCAAAGCAAAGAACTGGCAAGAATAGAAGATCATTTTTGGGAAGATGATGAAGAATACTAAGTAAAATAAATGTAAACAAAGGGCTCTGTCAGGTTCATCAATAAAGAAGCGTGTTCAAGTTTGAAACTCTTAGATAACTGATAACTTTAGGAGTATGATGCAGGAATCAAGTCAAGAGAGATATGATACAGAAATTCTGTGAATATGTGATCTTTTAGATGAAAACTGAAGGGTAGCAAAAACTTAGGTGCCAGTCAGAATAATGCTTCCTACTTTTTATTTTTCTACTCCACTCATTATTTACTTCAACCATTCGGTAGGTGCATTAAATTTGTTCAAATGAAGGTGAACCATCAACAATGGGGTTGAAGTTTGCATCGGTCACTGTTGGCCACACAGAACAATACAATTTGAAGATAGGAAGTTCCGAATGCTTTTAGCTAGTTTTGAGATGGATTGAGAGAAAGATGAACAAAAGCAAATGCAGTACACAAGGACTTGACAGCGAAGGTAGACACTGTGATTATTTCTCTTGACCTTAGAGCAGCTCTTGAGTCCAATATTTTTTCCTAGACAGCCGTGAGACTACTATTTTCATGTGAATGAGGCCAGCCTCAAGATTAGACCAATGAATAAAGTACAAGAATCATTTTAGGCAACATCAAGCATTCATCTCACTACAGACCACCTGTAACTCCTATGATTAAAAAACGTGAGTGCCTACCCAGAATTTGGTACAGACAATATCAATGGACCAAAGCTTCAAAAGGAAGCTCATATTATATTCTGCTAAAATTCCATCCCCCACATAAACGACAGGATGGTGGACGGATAGAACACCTTTTTACAAATTCAAAATTTTAACATTCTGAAGTAGAAAGGAACACATTTTCAGCAGGTATTAATTTGTCCAGGCTAAATGTGAAGATTAGTTTTCTATAAAGAAATGAGTAAAAATCACTTGCATTAGTAACTATCGCAGGGAAAAATTTGCGATATTCTTTGGATAAGATCTTAAAATGACTCCCAATACCTACAAATTTAATGCCGTAGTAATTTATTGACAGATTATAATTTCCTTATGATTGCGATTATACATTGCTTTTATTATAAAAACATTATCGATCAAGTACATGCACTACCTACCATGTCTCAAATATAGTTGTACTAAACAGAGAGGTGTCAAACATTCGATTGAACAAACCTCAATGAGCGATTAAATAAAAACCTTTCCTTTCATTTTTTATCGAACAACAATTACTTCTTTTGAGCTGTGAAATTTAATCTGCTAATTTTGATGGTTTTTTCACGATTCCCAGATTTATTTTGAATTCAGCCAGGTTTGAAATATTCAATGAGCTATCCAAATGTGCCATTAAACAGGTTGGAAAATGGAAGCTTAGCAAAATGTCTTCTGAACGAGGTACAGCGGAAATGAATTGGTTGAAGGAAAGTCACGAAGTTACAGGAAGGGATTCTATCCTATGCAGAACATTCATTCATGTCCCTACCGACCCAAATAATATAGAACTGAAAAAACGCATCAGCAGGAATTCAACAGTATAGAATAGTTTGTCACGTAAACATATTATACGACGAATGAACAATAATTCTATAGGTATCCTTCAACACAACAACCATTACTTTGTAGCTTTGATACATGATTGAAAACTGAACTGCTCTAATAGGAAATGAGTTTTAGACGAGATGAATTGTTTAGGCATGAATTATCTTCAAGTTTTTCATTTCACCGACAAACTCATTACCTGTGAATTTTTCACCTCATAACAGATGATACGTACCTATACCGAACTTTAAACCACACACAATCGATTCCATGCACACTTGAAGGATCAACTAGTTTCTACTAAAGTAAATAGCATTCAATCGTCTCACATTCCATACTTGTTTAAGTTCCTAAGCACAATATTTGGCCATGGAATCATGGGACTAAAAATTACCTGTACAATTTTTCGAATCGCATCTTAACCATAGCATATCCATACAGAAACAAAAGAGGACCATAAATGGGAACAATGCCAGTTATATGAAATCAATAAGACGTGGCTACATACATTTTCAGGTCAAGGATATGTTCTGACATCCAAACGTCATGCCATCCTCCTTCAAATTTCTGAAAATAAAGGATCACAATGTTATTTAGCAATGTAAGTTATACTAAAATGTCGAATTTCTGAAAATCTCAAAAACTCTACACAAAAGCTGTCATAACTCATGAATCATTCAAGCTATTAACCTTGCAATGGTTTCATTCGATTCAGTGTCCAAAAATGTATCAAAGTTGATACCAAATACACCTTTTTTTCTGAAAAACTTTGGAAAATATTAATTGTCTCCCCCTCCAAACCCCATTAAAATAGATGTAGCCACTTGGTTAAAGAAATTAGCAATTGTCAGGCCAAGATTGATTTTTGCTGAAAATTCCAAGATTTTAGCTTTTATAGTTTCATATAGTTTCACTAGGAAAGTGTTGACGACGGACGGGCAGATTTTTTTTTTTAGTGGATATTCCGATTCTACTTGCCTTGAAACATAAAGCATCCTATTTTGACGGGGGGTTAGAAAAAATATTTCTTGGGTGATTACAATGGCTTTTATTGAAAATAATAAACCAATAAGATAAAAAAATTATCAAACTCAGGGAAACGACAAGGAGCACTGAACAAGTTTTACTCAGAACCCTCATATAATAACACAATCATGTAGTTATCAGTATAACTCACTCTCTATAGCCAGGGCTGACCGCGTGGACTGTGATGACGTTGTTCGGGGGCGTAACGTAATCACCGATCATGAGGCTGTTGTTGACAGGAAAATGTGATGCTTGACCCATTACCAGCTGGTTTGCCTGGCATCAAAATGAAATCGTTACGGCACACATCAAAACGTGATGTACATATTTTAAGGTGCAATCAAGGTGTCGCCATCATATAGATGGATATTTGGATTTAGAAACTAGGAAGTCTTTTTGAATAAACTAGCGAAAACCCCAAAAACTAGTGAGTAAATCATTCAACTCACAGAAGAAGGACCAAAAAGTGGAGAAACAACTCCTCCAACATTGGAACTTTGAGAATTTTGGCAGAAAGTACCAGCTCTCTGCCTACCCGTAGAACTAATTGAGCCAGGATGGATGTTAGGTTGCGACACTGCAATCAGACCAAAAAACCATATGACACCACACAACACAGTTAAGGTAGCAATGACCAGGTAAGAATTGAAATGTTAGAACAATGATAAGCTGACAGTTGACACAAAACAGAACCAATGGTAGTTGATTAACACGGTCTTGAACAATCCATGGAAAGGTGGAATTAAAAGCAACTCATAACAAAAGAAGCCAAACATACAATCACCATCGGGAGGAAAGAAAGAACAAAAAAAGGGCTCAATTAGAACCAAAGTCTTCATGCATTCAATGAGACCATACGCTAATGATTGGCCCCTCAGTTATGGTAAAAACAGGATGGAATAATCATCAGCAACATATTTTTTTACCAATTTGGACTGTCAGATTTATCAAATTGTAAAATGCAAAGATATTAAAGTGAAGAACAAAAATATGAATGTTCTTTTCTACAATTTTTTTCATTAAAACTGAAGATTCTGATTTTTAGTCCAACATGGTAGGACTACAACTTGAATAATCAACTCCACTAATACTCCAACTTTCTATCCAATTGTACGTAACATGTATTTTGCTTGTAGCAAAAAATGTAGAGTGCAGCCCTCACAAAATATAATAATGAAGTGAAAAGTTGGACGAAATGCGATCCCCAGTTCCCGCTCTAACTCCGCCGGATCTTCATGCCATCCCTCTAGGTGTCCTGACAAGCCCAACTAGACTTCCAACTATACAACAATCCCATCACATACTGACATTATCAACTCTGAAGGTTGGACCAGAATTAAAACTTCATATCATAACGTAAATGTCCAGCTTCAGCAGAAACGAAGCCACTGTCGCTAATAATCTGACAATTAATGATACTTAAGAAAATTAGAAACAAAAAAGTATCCCTTAGCCCTTGGTTGGAGAACATTGTGCTATTTACTACCATGCTTACATATTCAAAAGACGCTGGTCTGAAAGTGAATTTAATGCTGTTTTTTAAATGTTCTCCGATTTACTAGTGGTATTAATTATCTTTATATAACCATACTCAACGGATCAAATTTAACTACTCAACCTATCAAAAATTCACTTGCTTGTTAGTAACCATCCAAGCAGGAAGTTGCTTTATTTATACCAACATGAAAAAATGACAACTATTGGATTCCACACTGTCCAAATTTTAGAACGCAAGTTAGGTAATACAGCCACATGCGAGTATGCGTTAAATACCTTTCAATTAGAATTACAGAAGAATAAATTCCTACCCACGAAGCAGATTTTCTTTTCAACCACAGAAATGGAAATTAGGTAGGTACCACAAAAAATGACCTAAAATAGATACAATAGAAAAAGAAGACTAAAACTATATAAACTAACCCAAATCTTGTGAACGTTTCAACCTATGGTAACTAAGGTTCTTGGTGGCTCCACAAATGATCAAGTTACACCATCATGCCAATAATTTCAAAAATTTCACATAAAAGCTGCCATAGCTCGAGAACAATTCATCAACCAAATAATCAACTCCGCTATAGTCTAATTCGATTCATCACAAAAACTATAGAAAATTTTTCACCTTTAGAACCACCCGAAATACTTAAAATTAGGAAGCAATTTGGCTAAGAATTGAGTCATTGTCAGAGCAAGAATGATTTTTGGTGAAAATGTGAAGTATATAGCTACTATAGTTTTCTCAGAATAATCAGATTCTACATTTATTGAAATGTACAATTTCGAAGGGGGGGATGGGTGGTTAGGAAAAAATGTTGTGAGCGATTACAATGATTTATTAATAAATAATAAACCAAAACGGCGTGATTGGCGCGTAATGCCATTCCAAAAACTAGTTATTAGTTATCAACGATCAACACACAACTTGATCTTGAAAAAATACTAATAATTTACAAGCCTAGTTCAAATAACACAGAATGTATTATAAAATAACACAGGAAAATTAAATTCAAGAAGATTCAAGCAAATGTAGGTTCATAATAATTGCTCAAGAAAATACTATTTTTCATCATTGTTGGGGCATAGAATTAAAACATTAAAATTTAGTGCATAGAAATACGCAAAGGTGTTCAAAACTCAAGTGACTTCTGAATTTGTTAACCCCACAACAAGAAAGATTAACAGGTAAAAACCACCCTGTATAGAGCCATATTACAAAAAGCTAAATTCAATTTCTGTGAACACCCAGATACCATTTTCTCAAGTAGTTTTCAAGTGTGCTGCTTTTAGCTATTGCTAATGGTTCAGATCATAATGGATATTTAACAATGAGAATGAGTAGGCTCGTTATACGCTTAAACTTCGTTGTACAGTGGTTTATTATTACTTTGCTTTAATAACAATTTGGAGAGAGACCATCCATTTGTGATAGTAATATTCCGAACATTTTTTAACGTTCCCACCTAAAAACAGGTGGTAAAGATAAGGGAAAACTCTGTAGCAACTATGGTAATTTTAATCATTTTTATTTATCTTAATTTTCCAAAATCTATTGAAATTTATAACAAATACACGTTTTTCTGAAACATGAATTTCCTCCGCCCTCAAAAAAAAAACAAAAAATACCCTTAAAATAGAGGTAGCAACTTGGTTAAAGAAATTTTTGTGCAAGATTGATTTTTGGTGGACATTTTAAGAATTTAGCGTTTATAGTTATGCCAGAAAAGTGTTGACGGCGGACGGACAGAATTTTTTTTATTGGATATTCCGAATCAACATGCCTTGAAATGTAAAAAATCAAATTTTGAGGGGGTTAGAAAAACATTTCTAGGGCGATTACAATGGTGTATTATAGAATAATAAACCAAAAAAGGCCACCACTAAGCATAATTTGTGTTGGATTAAAATGTGTAGGGAACACAAGAATGGTCATACATTTACTTGATAGATTATACCATGATTGAAGAATGAATGCGATGATTGAAAGAATCTAATGCACAAGCGAACAGGCAGGTCCTAAAAGAAATTTTAAATCTAGACTCAACCAACTGATCTAAATCAGCCCATTGAGTTAACCAGTACAAAATAGTGTGAACTGTTTCAGTTGATCACTAGGACAGCAGCTATGTTATGTCCATTTGCTGAGAGCATTTAACTATATTCACAGTAGATTCAATGATAACTTCTCTCAACCATAAAAAGGTCACTCATTAATCAAAGTCGCCACATTTAAAAAAAATTTAAAATGCTTCATACTTTTTCAACATTTTCTCGTACTAGTACAATAGATTGTTTCTCCCCACAAACATGTGCAAGCTGCCAATAAATTTCTATTGGTGTAATTTTTCAGCGGTGAGAAAACGTATCACTTGATAAATACTACAAGACAACAACAGGAATTGAATGATCCTGTAACTCGGAGACTAAAAGTACTCAGGTGAATTTATACCGAACTCAGGTGAGCGAGCCTGCAACCATACTTCTTGAAAATTCTAACCTATATCATATTACAGGCCTTACTTTAGACTGACCCTTTTATGGTTGTAGCTTTCAAAAATATTACCTTTCTAAACTGCATGAACATGTAATCAGAATTTTTGAAAACAATAGAATTCAGGACAGGGAATAGCATAGAACAGTGAAGGGCGAATTGTAGCAACATTAAAACCTCCATTTTTTCACTCAGATAGAATCTTGATCATGAATTTCTAGAGACGCAAGTTTACTTTTTCCCATCCCCTAAGGCCACTGTTTGGAAAAAAGAGCATTATTTCATGTTTACTATCACCACACATCATTACCTAGGCTTAGGATATTAGCGGTTGGATTCCCGATGCTGTCCAGAGAAACTTCGCCAAGTCCATTCACTGAAATTCCATTCACCATATTTACGGCTGAAAATACAAAGGAAAACTGATGAGAAAAATTCATAAGGTTACTTTTGCTGCAATATCCCTTCATGAGGGCATCATTGACTATTAATGAACAATTGATGGAACCTCACTAAACTGAAGAAGGAAACAACAAATGCAACCCAACAACAACTTATTTGCTTGATGGTAGAGTTTTAAATCAAATGATCCCAATAAAATATATTCGTAATTGGTTATACCAGTGCAACAACAGTAACGGCCCAGTTTTATGTGTATTGTAGACCAGTATATTTTCAACTGTTCAAAATTAATTTTGCTTGGATTTTGTAATTAAATTGCTCATCAACAATCATTTAACACACTTGATCAAGTTATCAAATGTTTAAATTGATGAATATCAAAATCTAATCGTACCCCATAAGAAGAGTATTGTATCCAAACCAGGTACCCGCCTAGTTTATTCATCCCCCCTCCCCGATCAAACAACACAGTCTCAATGGTATACTGGTTGGGTAGTGGTCTCTCAATAGGTTGCTGGTTTGAATGCAGAAACAGAAGCATATTTTCTATCTTCTTGTGAAAGAAGCTATTTTTATTTTCTGTTGAGATGACTAGTTCTTGACATTTCCTTCCCTTGGAGATGCCAATGAGCCAAGCATTCATTTTCTATCATTTTTAACAATAGGTTAAGTTTTTAGCCTAGATGATTTCCAAGATGACAACAATACATAAATTACAATAGAAAACTGGGCATGACAACTGGACCGGTAGTTTTGTACCTGGTTCTGACTCCCATACTCCGATCTCCTGACTGATACGCTAGTGTAAAATACACGTCATAAATGAAAACACAACTCTACCTTGCCTCGCTCCTTGGACGTCAAGGGCGCTCCAATAAGCTTCACTTGGAGAGGTCGTGTTAGTACCAGGAGGGGGCACAACAGGTTGGCCTGTATACCGGAAATATGGGTTCTTCAAATCCAGAGTATTGACGGAGCGTGCACTCTCAATGCCTTCAATTGCTAAATCAATTGTCACATCGTAGCTTTGCCTACAACATACCAATGCGATAGTTATGACTAATCAAACATTTTTTTGCCCACTACAAAAATAAGTTGGTTGGTCAAGATGACTGGCAGCTGTCTTCATTTTTCTAAAATCTTTTGGAGATAATAACTGGCAATGTTAACTCAGAAACATTGGCGTTTCAACAAAGGGTTTCAAAATCATTTGTCATAATTGAACCAAAAATATTTTTACATTATTTAACTACATTTCATGGGCATAAATCTATTACAGAACAAGAGAATAGATAAATTACCTTTGATTTGCCTGAAGGAGTACTGAACCAGTCAATAGCTGCCCTGCTTTAGCAAACATAGGAGTTTCAAGAAGACATCTAACTTGATACCAGTGTGTCAGTGCTTCCGTCGGTGAGGTTGAAAGCCAGACAGTCTGTGTCGATCCGGTAAAAGCAACATCGAACCAGAATGCGAGCCCATGCACAGTGCCAGTTTCCAGAATATGGAACTCCAAGGGAATTTCTATAACATGAGAAAAACAGAAATCACAAGAACATTCTCAAGACAGGAAACTCTCCACAAACGGTCAGTTAATGAAATTTTTCTTCCATAAACTTCTAGGACAATCGACAGGTACTTGAAAGGTGATTGAAAAATTAACACTAGATAAGATTAAGTAATACAAACAAAAAAAAACAATTCTTACCTATCCGATGTAAATCGGTCTCTTTAGCTGAAGAAAAATCAACAGAATGTCTGATTGATTTGGCCATGCAAATTCTCATATCAAACGTGTCCACAATGGGCTGACGGAAATACTCCTTCATTGCAGCATCTCTCATTGAGCTCAAATCAACACCATGAAAGCACGTTTGTACCCTGGAAAATTGATGAATCTCTGCTATATTTTGAAAATAGTTTGTGCTAATATCATTATAGACAGAAGGCAAGGGATGTTGGTCAGACATTTTATTACTCAATCGAGGTCAAACAAATGAACCAAGGATGCTGAGATTTCATCAGGAAGCACACTGAGCTCCTTCGCAAGTTGCAAATTACTTCAATTTTTATTTTTTCTGCTTCTTTGAGCAAATAAAATCTATTTTATTGATTTTAGAAAATTTCTGCCCACCTAAGCAAAAATAACTTCCAAACAGAGAATTCAGGCTAGGTAAACATGAAATAAAAAGAGCTATTGATAACGTAAAATAGATGTACTTGAAAGCATAATTTAAATTTTTAATTGAACTGTGATTCATCATGTGTGTATTTAGGTTCCTTTACTAATTATTTGTGTTCTGGCAATTAAACTGGCCTCCCTTTGCAAAGGTTACTAGGAATTCACCAGTTGTTAAAGCTGTGTATGTTATTAGTATGTTGGGGTTGGTGGCCTAGCAAATATGTTCTGCTGCCGCTCAGTTCAGCAGGAGAAAAAAAAATCAATGCACAACAGGCAGTTTTCAATCCAAGCGCTTCCTGCCACGGTCCTAGATCAGACTCTCAGGCTAGAATAAGGTTTTTCAACATGCTTTGAATAGACTCATTGATTTTTGTGTGATAATCCATTCATGCTCCATAGAAAATGCCAGTTTTCTACGTTAGACTGAAACTCCCTCCGCAAAAATGAAAAAAGACTGCAATGTAGAATGACTACAACTTGTAGAAACTGTTAGTGGAAGCGCTGTTTGAAAAAAAATTGAATCCATGATCAATCGGACAATTGATCATCAATTCCAGCTACATTAGTTAGAATGGAGTTAAATTTTGGAAGGTTCAGATTCGGTTGAGATCTAAATGATATTTGGTGAATTGGCATGAGTCACAGTATCCAATCAAATTTTATTTTCAATAGTAGAGGTCATTTCAATTCCAACAACTACCAAGATGTAGGACAGGAACAGGCAAAATAATCACTTTTCCTTTAAGATGAAAATTGCACTTACCAAAAGTTTGCTTTATTAGTTTGTTCCATGAAAAGAGCATCGTCCATGAATGGTGCTATGTGCAAATCACCTTTGCTAGGGAACATTATACCTGGAAAATGATATATTCAAGTTAGCTTTGGCTAAAGAGTTTGGGAGTTTTTAAAAACTGACTTTCATGTTTTAAAAGAAACAGTTTGTGTAGACATTGAAACAATAAGCTTGGTTGGACTCTACAAGCTATGAAGTTTGAAAAAAATCAGAAAATTGGCTCCTTTGACAAGTGTCTAACAAAATAATGATAGTATGCGACACTTCTTCTCAAACGAAAATCAATAAGCAGTCGGTATATCTGATCCAGCTTGATTAACACAATATTTGTGATATACAACTCATTCAGAGTATCACAGTCTCACCTCCAGGTTTCAGCCATTTCTTGGCATGTAAATAGGTTTCAAGCATCCGTTCATTGTAAAGCATATAACCCATGGGCTCAGATATGATTACATCAACCATTTCAGAAAGTTCAATTTCCTCGATTTTTCCAGCTATAACTTTGATACGATCTTGGTAATTGTTAGCTGCAACTAGAATCTGGAAGAAAAATAAGGAAATCAACAGTAGTTGGGTAAATTTTCATATGATGACTGGTAATCAACAATTACTATACTACCCTTTCAACTAATCGTGGTTAACATGATGTATAACACAGCACCAATACTGCTTTTTTATTTTTTATGAGTGTAGGTATCATTATTAAACCAATAAGCTATAAATGAATTTTCAACAAATTCAAAGGAATATAAAACCATCCATAGATCTCATAGATTCTAGAAGTATATTTTACAAGAAATAACAAATTGTCACCACTAAAGGAGTTTAAAACATTTTCACACAATCGATTTCTCGACTGAGACAAAGAATTTAGCTTAAAGAGGGGCCATTGTAAATCTAAGAATCATTTCAGACAAAAATGATAGAATTCAACATACCTCTGCATGCTGAGCCATAGAACTGGCTTCCACAGCATATACTTTGCGAGCGCCCGCTTGCACAGCAAAAAATGAAAGTATGCCACTACCAGCGCCAACGTCCAATACTACTTTATCCCGAAAGTCGTCACTATTTGACAGAACGGCTCGTTGGTAAGTGCTAGTCCTAACATAGTCTTGCAACATATTTTGCTGCTGAGAGAGATAACCATAAAACTGAAACAGAAATGCAAGCAATTAATAAACAATTTGGCAAAAGTAACACAAATCAAAGAAGAATATGTATTGTGAGGATCGGAGCGTGGTACTGATTCACAACAGCGCACACAGCCAAAGCTCGATAATACTAAGTTAGGTGACTTTCAAAATAAGTGTATCCAATTCGGTTTTCAATTTTATTTTTCCAAGAAGGTAAACACCCTGATACTCGAGATAGAATAAAATAAATTATTATGATGATTGTCCTCTTTCCTTACAACAGCAGCTATCCATAACAGGTTTCCAAATTGAACACAAAATTCAACAGTCAATGCCAGTAATTAACTGATCCAAAATAATCACCTGGAAGTACTGAATCGCAGAGGAATCGTCGGTTCGTTCCGAAAATACCGACGTCCCTTTACCGTATTTAACCTCATTAACTATGGAATGAAACTTGATCATTTCTGAAAAGAACATAACATCAAGATGAACAGATCGATCAGTTTAAGTTATGATGAAACCATCTTGCAAATAGGTCGCTAACATAATTGCTTTCTCACCGGATTCGTTTTTAAATTTAATAAGTGTACTTTCGCCATCTATGTTGACTACATAAGCTTGGGTTCCAATCCTTGCACATTCAGAGAACCTATGGATCGGGAACTCACAGAGGACTTCTGTCGATATCGATAAGTCTGCAACAGAATTAAATTTGATTCAGTAACATAACTAGAATAAATAAAAATACAAAACAATAAAGCAGTTGCCCCACTTAAGTTTTCCATAGCATTTCCCTCAACGACAAGGCTCACTTGATTATCTTAAATTTCCAATGAATTCACTCTTGTTCTAGCGTTCACAGAAACTTGTCCGCCCATACATGGCATCCGGAGTCCAAAAAAAGAAGTTCTCAGTCATGGGTACCTACTTGAGAAACGGCATCTCCTGCTACAAACTTAGGTAAATTTTCCAGACACTGATTTTCCTGCAGGCCCAAAATCTGAGTAATCCCTCACAAGCAAGCAATATTATCAACGGTTCAGTTCAAGGGCGATAGTAGAAATGAGACTTCTCAATAGCATTTTGGTATTTATTTCTATTCAAGCATTCATCGCCTCTTCTGGAGGCCAGAAGGCCAGGAGGAAGAGGCAGAAGAAGAAGATGTTATGTGGTATGACATAATATCCTGACTGGGTGGGCAGTTGGAGAGATGGGTAATTTCACTCAAGGGAGAGGGGTCGTCTTTTGTGGAAAATTAACATATTAGGTTAAACCAGAGATGAATAGCACAGCCCCTTGAGAACGACCCTCCACGGTTTTCATCACGTGATGTGCCAGCAGCATAACTCAGGGACAATTTAAAAACCCAGCATTCGCATTCAAGCGCGCGTCTCTAGGACATAAAAACACATGTTTCAGACAGATCTTTGCGCTCGTGCTCTCCTTCATTTCTGAGTTCTCTGTCGTAATAATTAATTCAAGTTTCCTGTGACGCCAACATTTCCATCATACATAGTGAACTCAATGAGGAATGGGGCCATTTCAAGGGAGCATGAAAGCCCAAGAGAGCTGCCCCCGGCAGAATCGCTTAGCCTCAGCATTACCTAGCCACAAATGATGAACAGAATACAGTATGGGAAGGCCCTGAGCCCGCCTGTGCTACCATTTTTTATTCTATTTTACTTTATTTTTAAATTGATGAGTTTAGAAAATGGCTCAAACCAAAAGCGCTACCACGTTGTCTATGCCAGCAGTTTCTCAGCCCTGGAAATAGGGCAGTGAGGCGATTTAGTAGGTCATAAGTAGGTTAACACTGAGTAGTAAGACTGGGCTTGGGACGTCAAGGGTTTCCCTCTGCCTCGCGCTACTTCTCGATCGTGGGTCTCTTCTCTTCACTCCTCCTCCTTCAATATTTTTGTAAGAATTTCGATTTCACTTGGAAAATGAACCAGTATGGATGCACAATAATTATTTATGACCACATTAGAAACAAAAAACACTGCGAATGATGGTAGGGTGGTTTACTATTCCATTATTTCAATAATGATGTAAGAAGACCACCCATTTGTGATAGTAACTATTCCGAACATTTGTGAACGTTTCTACCAAACAACAGACTGGTAACTATGCCAGAAAACTCCATTGCAACCACGATAATTTTACTCATTTTTATTTTTCTCAATTTTCAAACCAGAAGGTAAACTATTGGCCTAACGATACACCTGAAGTGAGTGTTTGACAGCCACTCCAACGAGTATAGAACAATTTTAATAGCTCGAGTTATACTGACATACCAATTTCTGCAAATCTTGAAAATTCTACACGAAAGCTGCAATAACTCGAGAACCATTCAAAGTAACGACTCCGCGATGGTCTCATTCGATTCAGCGTCCAAAATCTATAGAAATTAATAGCAAATACTCCTTTTTCTGAAAAACGTTGAAAAACAGACGAATTTTCTCCCTCTCATAACCCACCAAAAATACCCTCAGAATAGAGGTAGCAACTTGGTTGAAGAATTGATCTATTGCCCAGCCAAAATTTCTGGTTAACATTTCAAGAATTTAGCTTATATACTTTTCTCAGAAAAATATTGATGGCGTACGGACAGAATTTCGTGGTTTAATATTCAATAGTAAAACATCGTAATCGCCCAAGAAAAAAAAGTGTCTAGCCCCCTCAAAGTTAGATTCTTTACGTTTCAAGGCATGTAGAATCCGAATATCCAACAAAAAATCTGTCCGTCCGCCGTTAACACTTTTCTGACCAAACTATAAAAGCTAAATCTTGACATTTTCACCAATATTGGCCTAACAATAGCTCAATTCTTTAACCAAATAGCTACCCCAATGCAGGGGTATTTTAGAGGGTTTTGAGGGGACAAAATTCCTGTTGTTTAACATTTTTCAGACAGAAATGTCCGATTTATATTTCTATAGATTTTTGGACGCCAATTCGAATGAGGCCATCGCTGGGTCGATAGTTTTAACGGTTCTCGAGCTATCGCAGCTTTCGGGTAGAATTCGCGAGATTTTCAGAAATTCGGTTGGAATATTAGAAAAAAATTTCTAGGGCGACTAGAATATTTTGGTATTGAATAATAAACCAAAACCAATGCGAATTTCATATTCTGCCTAAGGCATCGCTCAGGTTTTAAGTCATAAGAAAAAAACCGATGAAGGTTGAACATTATACCGCTTTCGATACACGGGTGGTTTTTCAACTAACGGGTATAATGCGAGAATAACATCAAATTTCACCACCAGCCGCCAAAATATTATCATCGAAGCCGAAAGAATGAAATCTAGGAAAAAAAAAACGAACTGTTTTCATTGGTGTTGCCCATTATCACCAACTCCGTCTCTGGTATCAAGTGTGGCATAGAATTCTACTTAAAATACTTAAAAATTACAAATGATCGAACAGGAAAACAATAATTGACCGAGGCACAAGAAGCGCGCATTCGAAGTGCCGCGCCGAAATGCAACTAAACTCCGACATGTGGAAACTAGCGGGACAAATTAGTAATCGACAAAAATATTATGGTTACAATCATAAGCGCAGTAGGCTAACAAATCAACCGTTCATCGCGAAACACTCGCAACTACTTCAGAGGCTAATGAAGAAAGCGATACGGAATATAACACGAACCGCCATCTCCTCGTCAATCGAGAACAGCGGAACGGAATTTTCAGTCGTGAAAATGAACCGGATTTTACCGAAAGATCAAACGCATTATGGGATCGGGCAGCGCAAATTCAGACCCATGCTAGCGAATGTGTAGTACAGGGGTGAGACGGAGCTTACACAATACGCCAAAACTCACCTCGGTGCAATTTGACGACAAATCCTTGAGGATCGTAGTCGATGGTGAGGTGCAAAGGCGAGTCGTATTTCAATTGAAGTTCTCCGTTCGAGCTCGCCTTCGAAACGAGCACCGGACTGAATTGAGGAGCCATCGAGCCGGTGTGGAAAATCAGAGTTTTCAGGACGGGGTGGAAAACAGTGCGATTAGTTGGCACGGAAAACGTTAAACATTGCAGCTTATCACTTTCGCAATAGCTAGCGACGCGAATATTTTCAGTCCTGGATTAGCCGCGGATCTAACCAAGTCCATACAAATTCACTGGCACGATAACAACCTTCCCCTAAATTTCAGCCCAGCAGCACGGCACTCACAGCAGTAGCAACAAACAACACCGCCATGAGATCAAGGTGAGGCAGGTTGGCCAACAAAATAAAATAGCTGACGATTTTAGATTTTAACCAACTGACCGAATCACAGGTCTGAAAACATGGAACTTGAAGAGAACTATAACGTTTCCCGCTGTTTTCTTATTTTTTCAAAATAGTTATTCACTAAATATTTTCATTTCACTAAAAGTTTTCGCTCGTTCATTTTTTCGTATTTCTTGTCCGCCCGCTGTGCAATGTCAACACTTTACCGACGAAACTAAAATAGCTAAATTCTTGAAATGTTTACCGAAAATCAATCTTGGTCTCACAATGGCTTCATTCTCTAACCAAATCGCTAGGTACCTCAAAGATAAGCAAAACGTATCCTTTGTCTGACATAAGTAAAGGACAACGAATCTAGGACATGTTAGCAACAACAAGATAAGGAGGATTTTTATCAGTTTTTCCTGTGTTATTGTCCAAGGTAGATAGATTGAGGAGGTACGCTGGTAACTCTGTAGCCAATGAAAAGTGCGAATGGGTATGACGTCATAATGAATCCCAAGTCCCACTTGGTAATGAAGATTGGATTGATTTCACCTACTTAATTCACAAGTAAAACTGATTATTGATTTTTGTGAGCATTTTATTTTAACTTTTAATGCTCGTTTTGGTTATTTACGTGAATAATAATTGGTAAATAACGTTAGGGTGATATAAACCTTCAAAAAATGAATCAAGATGGTCAGACTTACCGGAATTTCAAAAAAAAAAAAAAATTAGGGAAACAACAATGCCAGTTTAAACTAGTTCACTTTTGAACATTATTATTAATCATTATTATTAAAACATATTAGGAATATTGAAACAAAACATAATTGTGACGTGGGAAATAAATAAAATTGTTTTTGAAAACTCATTATAAACTTTTATTTTTAACAGTAATTATTTTCCTTTTTTTTCATACTTCCTATCTGGAAAATTAGTGGATCGTTCAAGGGATTTTTGTTGTGCCCTTTGTGCATTTAAATATTTTATCCTCAGCAGTATGCGCATTTTGCAAAAAGATTCTATCAACTTGTTGTCAATTTGAAGAGAAGATGCAACTTTTGATGTAACGTATTCCGTTGTTTTTTTGCAGTTGGTGGGTATTTTATCTTTTGTATTATAAAGTTGGTTTGTAATTTTCGACTAAGTCATAGCCGACATGACCATTCCAACATTCGATGTTCTTCAAGATTTGTAACTTTCATCATGGATTACTTCACCAAAAGTCGTTAATTCAGATTTTTGAATAGACCGAACGAACGGTAATATAACTTAAGATTTTCTCCGAGTAGTGTACCTATCCATTTTTCAAAATTTTATGTGGTATTCAACAACATCGGTAAAATGTACACCAAAAAATCTCATTCTCCAACTTTACACATTCTCTTCATTCATGTACCTAGGGCAAAAGAATGAAGCATAATTATAATCATGGAAATACACACCATAATCAATCATTATGCTAAATTTGAACAAAATTGGAATAAAAAAATGTTTCACAAAAAAACCAAGGGGTACCTCTGCAATTTTTTAAAACTTATCAGTTGTTGATTTTTTACTCTCCTATAAGTACAGATAAAAACCTGCAGTTTTCAGGAAAGTTGTTTTTACCAGAAAAAAGTACAAAACACGCACAAACAATGAAAAAGAGTTTAAACTCGTAAATTAATAAGTAGTTTCGTAGTTTGCTTGAGGGGAATTCAAGAAATACTGACGAGTGTTTTATGGTAGGAAAGACTTCTCCCTTCAACAGGTAGAATTTCAACCCTCCAAATAAAAGAGAAAGGTAGAAGAAGGGTTTAATTTTGTAATGGGTAGGGGCCTCGGGTCCGTGCTCTAGGGGTTCAAAATGTACTTGTCAGTGAGAGGATTTAAGAATTAAGGATTTAAGACAAATTTATTCAGCAACATAAAACATATAAATTAATACACAATAGAAAAATAACGAATAATAGGTTCAGCAATAGGCTATCGCCCGTGAGAGGGATTCAATGTGACGTTTTAGCGTCCTTAGCAACCGATTTGGAGAGGGGGTCGCCCTTAGTTACCAGCGTACCTCCTCAATCTATCTACCTTGGTTATTGTCAGCTTCCCAAGAAATTTTCATTTTAAGGATAGTAGTTATTCAGATTTATTTTCTCTGATCTGATCTCGTAATAACTATGTTTTCTCAGCGGATCGCCGTGGTAACGAGGCAATTAGTAAGTAAAAATTATCGTATTGCAACCGTAGTGCTTCCTCATTTTTTGTTGCATTTTGTTGACTGGGATATACTTATATCGCAAATAAATTGAAATAATAATTCATTCAGTGATGATAGTTTTATTTAGTAGTATTGGAATTGATAGGAAACCTTTTGGGGCATAATCCCTCAACATTTCACCAAAATCGGATCGAAATTGAACGAGTTATGCCGGTTAAAGGAACATTGTATGGAATTTGACGTTCGAACGCGAACTGAGAAGACCGTTGATTCAATCGCGATGGCATTTATTTGGTATTGCTCCAAGGATGCGTTTCGAATATCATCCAAATTTGAGTGAAATCGGACGATTATATCGCCTGATACTCAAATTTATAGAACTGCTGAAATCAACGATCCGATCATTGTGATGACTATCCCGTAAACCGAGCGAAATGGACCGGCATACAAAATATTCTGAAATGCGAGAAGCTTTCCCTCTCTCTCTCGGCTCCTCTGATGCGAGGAGGAAATTTCGGTTTATTGTTATAATAAAGTATTTAAATCGCCTAAGGAAAGCATTTTTCTAACTCCCATCCTCAAAATTTGATGTTTACGTTTCAAACTGTGTAGAATCCTAATATCTAATAAACATATTTCTGTCCGTCCGCCGTCAACACTCTGATGAAAGTATAAAAAGCTACGTAATTTAAATGTTCACCAAAAATCAATCTGGATTGGAGGTGAAGCTGGGTAAGTGACGTCAGCACCTCTGCTTCGCGCTACTTTTCAAATCACATTTCTCATCTCTTGACTATTCTTCCTTAAATTTTTTGTTTTATTATTTCGATTTTGCTTTGTAATGGTATCCTTAGGGATGGTATAATAATAACAGATGATCGCGTCTGCAATAGTTGAGTGTCATGTGTGTTGGGTGTGTCATTTTAATGCTGTACATTGGTTTTAGGTGACGTTTTCTAAATGGCACCCTGCTACGAGGTTCAGCAGCACTACATCCAACCCAACCCCTTCTCGTACTTCTTCGCCACCTGTTTCTAGCAGTCCAGCGATTAAAAATGTTACCGGACTTAGCGAAAATTGCCTCAAAGTTCCAAATGAAGGTAAATTTCTGCTGCGTTGAGTGTATTTAGTCATCCATCTCATTCATTGATAGTTGTGTAGTATAATTCATGCCACCAATGACTAAAAAAATGGATTGCATATTTTGCAATGCTCTCACTCCATTCAGGGTCCAAAATGGATCGATCAGTACATTCTTCTCTGCAAAGCGGCTATAAAAAAAATTGAGTTACCCTTCAATCTGGCTTATGAGCCAATATAGTTCTAGAACTGATTTTTCTCTGAAAATTGCAACTTTATCTTCGTAGCCTACTATAAGGGTTTAAAAATTAATTAAACCAGATTTGATGTGTGATCTGAAATACAAATCAATAGATAACATTTTTCACTCATTAATCAGAAGACCGTGGTTGTACAAATGTTTGCATTCTCTTGAATTTCGATGATGACATTCAGTTTCCAATAATTGTTCCCCCAGTTTGAAGGCATTACAATTTTTTTGGTTTTGTCACCACAGTTCCCCCATTCCCCCTTTTTTAATTATCTAAGAGTAATTTTAAAATTTAAATGCACTAGATACTTGGACATTTGCACCTAGGATAATTTCATTTTTTTAATTAGTTTTTTTTTTATGAGGTAAGACCAAAAACGACTGACGTACTAATGTTTTTCAAATCAAAACAACCTTCTTGTGTTTTACATCAATGTTGCCTGGAAAAAATAAAATAAAGAATTGTGTTGAACGGAGGACCAACATTCCTCATCAGTGTGTAGATTAAGACAACTTTATTTTCTATTAATTTGTATAATTCTTTTTTCAGCTGTAGGCCCTGGCGCTTCTACTACTAGCGAGTACAAGGTTCCTGAATATTTTTGTTACGACAAAAATTCATATTTTGAGGCTGAGATTGAAATACTCAAGTATCGTCTCCAACAGCCCTCGAACAAAAACTAAAGCTGGCTCGCACGTCTTTGCAGTGTTGTAGTAACTTGGAGATTTTTAAAGCACCTAGCTCTACAAACATGCTGTGTTAAATATTGTTTGAGATTAAATTTTTATCCAGTTATAGCGTGTTCTAAATTTAACCTAGTAAAGTTCTTGAAAATCAGTCTCCTGGTCTAGTGTCACTCTAGTAGTAGATAAAGAACTTATTACTAAAGTACTTGGCTACTCAGTAGCATAAAAATTCCAATGGTTGTACAGTGGTTTATTATTCCTTCCCTTCAATAGTGATGTAAGAAGACCTAAATTTGTAAGAGTAACTATTCCAAAATGTGCCAACGTTTCCACCGAAAAACAGATTGGTAACTACGATATAAGGGGGAACTCCTTCGCAACTACGATGGTCATTTCAATCATTTTCATTCTGATTCATTTCAAATTAAAAGCTAAATTATTCGCCTAATGGTACAGCTGAAGAGTGTTTAACAGCCATTCCAACGACTATAGAACGATTTTCACAGCTCCATTAGTTCTAGAGTTGAACCATGGCAAATTTTTCCAAATCTACAAAACTCCCCATAAAAGCTACGATCACTTGAGAACAATTAAAGCTATCAACCCCCGATGGAGATATTCAATTCAGCGTCAACAAATCAAACACGCCTACCATATATATATATATATGATAGCAAACACCACCTGATATTGATACCAAACACGCCTTTGTCAGAAAAATGTAGGAAAATGCTATTTTTCACCACTGCAAAACCCACCAAAAATACCCTTAAAATTGAGGTAGTGATTTGGTTGAAGAAGTGAGCCATTGTCAGAGCAAGATTGATTTTTTTGGGGGAATTAAAAGATGTCAAAATTTACATTTGCAATTCGACACTAACTTTTTTCCTCCAAATCCCATTTTTTTAATACAGACTGGTCTACGCTAAATATCATGGAAAGTAAGCCTTTAACTCGATCAGTTTGGCCTCGCGCAGCCAACCTAGCGAACTTCGGTTTCATAGTGAAAATTGCCTGTTTTTTAGGCTGTATCTCGCCAAAACTAATGAAATCAAGAAGCAAGTTTATCCACATCAAATTATGACATTTCTGGTGAGTTAGCCACAGTTCAAGTCGGCTATCACCACAATAAATCAAGGCCAGCAGTGAAAAGGCTTGGTAAAAAATTTGTTTCATTTAAGAAGTTTCATTTAAAAATTATATTACAAGATGAGAGTTCAAAGGTTCGCTCACAATATTATGTACATTTATACACACGTATATTAAATTGCAGTTGGTCTTATTCGCGAAGCTGTGAATTTGTAATTACAAGAACTTACGATAATAATTGTAAATTATAATGGATCATTATTGTACTAATCATTTGACTACCTAAGGAATCAATTGAACAATTAGCTAAAGAAAATTCTCACAAATGCCTCCATGACTATCTTTTGAAACAATGTCAGGAATCTAACTGGCTTTTCGTAATTTAGGGGAGACTTTGCCATTGAGCTTCGCGGCTTCTCATCAACTAAATTAAAAAGTATATACAACCGTTGTAACAGCCAATAATTTACACAACGCAAGAGATGAATTAAAGGCTTACACTTTAATGATAACAAGATCAGAGTATCAAAATTTACTGAGTTAGGTATAATTATCGTATTAAAAAATTCAATTACGAAATATAGACATCAAAATCAGATCCTATAAAAATTGTTATTCCTTTCATTTAGATTACGATACAATAACAATGCAATGATAATACATAGAAACGATACATAAGATAATATCGAGATGATTGGTTAGTTTATTGATTAAAAGTCGATCAGCTCAAGAGAGCCGTCCTCACGAGTTTCTTTATATGACCTGCAACGATACGCTTGAGCACTGAGGCTATGATGACCATCGTATTATCATTCAATACCTCTCTTAGTACAGTTTCTGAACGCAATGCAATACTTTGAAAAGAAGAAAAAACTATAGTATTCCATCCGCAAGAATCTATTGGAGTGGTGAGCAGATTTCATATTCCTACACTAACCTTAGAAGAATGACATTGAATCGTTATAAAACGGAATGTCTAAATGGCCTAGGATCATCAAAGGAAAGGAATTGAAAACAAACAATGGCAATTACATAACAACTGGGGATGATGATGATGGTTTAAAAAAAATAATAATAAGTTGGTTACACAGCAAAGGAAGGATCATTAACAGTTTCGGATGTTTGAGCATGGCACTACATTAGGGAGAAAACACCGCCATTTTAAATTGGAGATTTCAGTATTCATTTTCCAAAATCAAATGATTTTTAGAGGAAACTATCACAGCAGTTTCATGGTAATATAATGAAATTTCAATTTTTGTTATTCTACTCTCATCAGTTTTGTACTGTATTTGGGAAATATAGCGCTTGATGAGTCATTAGCGATCACAACGCATTTAAAGCAGGTGGGGTAATAATTCACTTAACAAAAGGTTTTGAAGGCATGAAAAAAATGTACTCACAAAATCCAATTACAACTTAACTGCTTACCTTTTCACAATAGTCTTTCATAGGAATGAGGGTGAGAAACCTTGAGCCCACTTGCGATAAAAAACCCTATGACAAAATGTAGTATCGTTGATCATATTTGATAAGTTGGTACTCCAGTCCTGAGTGACAGCCCTGAACTTATTCACAAATTCAATCGTTTAATTTTACAAGGGAAAAAACAGGCTTTTGTTGTCAAACTCGTAGATTTTCAGGTCTTTTTTACTGCATATTGGATAGTGAGAATATAAATAGGTACAGTTTACAGGACAGCATCGAAGAAAGTTATAAATTTACACAAACATCATGAACTTACAAATTTCAATAAAATCTGGATACCAATGTGACAAATTACCAACCGCAGTCCCATGGAATATGTGTGTTTGGGATGTTAAGGTATGTCTTCATTATAATGAGATTAATGTGTTAATGTGATTTTGGGCGTCAGATTGTAAACAGGTGAACAACATCAGAAGGGGATAAACTAGTTCTTATTTGAAGGCTTGTGGAAAATATAAGGTGCGTACCACCATCTGAAATGCCATTTATAATTATAGCGAATGAGCTCATTCCTAGGTTTGAAAGAATGATTATAATAAAAGGAAGTATACTAGAACATAACTTCAAATAAGCGCTAAAAGGAAAGTATTGTAGCAATACATGAGTAGGTACTAGGTTTGAGAGATATGGGTAGTAGTTACGATGTTCTCCAGTAAGTCAATAGGAACAGTCGAAAATCTTAACAGCTCTTGCAGTAGGAAAAAAAAACAGCGGGGACAGGATACATTAGTCAACAAGTACTATACAAACAAAGTACGTTCGACAAGTAATGCAACGGTGCCCGCAGGGAAATTAGCCTAGAAGCGTTTAGGTATGCTCCGAATTTCACTATAACCATCATTGGCCAACAGGCTAGCACATAAGCTAGACTCTGTGCCCTTAAAACCGTGGCAAATTCCTAATTAATAGGTACGTACTTGCGTAAACATAATTATGATATGATAATTATGAATATGACTAGTTTACAAAATATTTAACTTATTACAGTGTCTCAAATAGTAACAGACAGAAGTTGAACAGGAAGATTTAAATGGCCTAGGATAATGATATGATTTTGAACAAAATTAGAAAATTATTTAGGTAAGCCTCTTCTGAAGAATGTGCCAATGATGAGTAAAAATTTTCAGTTGTATTGAACAAGAATGTAAGTCCCTCAGAAAGGTAGAGGACAGATGCCAAGTTCCGAACGCACACAATATTATATTGGTAAAGTTTTGAATAGTCAAGACGTATAATGAAATATTGTGTCATGAAGGGAAATGCTCAACTGAAAATTAATACATTTAATAACTGATTCAATCCAGCTACATACAACAAAACCACATTTGATTTGAAAGCCGAGTAAATTTAGCCTGCAGTTTTAACTTTACCAGTACAGACAGTGTCCAAACAAACTGGTTCTCACAGGAGGTCGACCGCGGTCTGATATGATGTTATTTCATCCTAGCTAAACAGAAAGCGAATATCCGTTGCCAATGGTTAATACAAAATCATAGGGGACAAAGTTTGCTCCGCCGCAAGACCCTCTCTCTGTGTGAAAACCATAATTCAAGGAAATTATTATACTCCTCTTATGGGCAACAGATTACTCCAAGTTATGCCCAAAGCAAAAAAAAAAATTTTTTTTTGTGAGAAGTTAATGCAGGGCATCGCATGGCTAACAATTCAATGTGAATTTCAATTAGAGGCTCATGAAGGCTAGACATAACAAATTTAACATGGTGGTTAACACTATGATGCATATTAACAATAGGAAACTTTCACCGTTCAGGTGCACAAAATGAGACAACATGAATACCTAACTAAAACTAAAATATTCAGGAGTTAGGATCTCACTTTTACCAGTAAAGTAAAAAAGACAGGTGCCAAATTTTTCTTTTCTAATGGAATTGAACTACTAATTTACTATTTAACAATTTCAACTGATTCAATCAATTTGAAATGCTACGTGCAATATCACCTTTTGATAAAACAAAACCAAGTGGCCACAAGTAAGCAAAGCACTTTGTTTCAAAAGGTCATATTATGTACATAGATAACGGAATGATGACACAGCAGTTACGCAGAACAGAAAAATATTGATTTTGAGCAATTTGATTTCAATTCTGTTCTGAACATTTTCTATCCTTAAAATAATTAAATTTTCGTTATTTTCTGTAGATTGAATACAAATTAATGGACGCTGTGGTTCTAAGTGAACCTCATAATTTTAACAACATAAACATCAAATGATACACTTTATATTAATTTTACAGATTGCACTTGGGAGAGTGCCAACCCCTACCTTCCTTAGTTTGGATCTTGACTCTTCACAATTAACAAATGAAAATCGTTGTTAGTATGTCTCTAAACCGAAAACATAAAGAGGCAATAAGAGAGAGGACCGATAAGTCAATCCTTTCATTCATTTAAAAAAGTTTCTCACAGCCAGTATAATTATTTAATCATGCACGACACACCCAGAGAAAGTTTTGCAAATGAATGGCTGTTGCTCAATGCTTGAATACCAACTGACGTCAACAAAACAGGATGGCATATCACAACTGTGATCCTGTGTGGTAGGCATCTGCGATCCCTCATCAGTCATGTATTGAAAAATATCTGACCAAGACAATAATTACAGTACCTGTTTAGCCAACCCCACCATTCCTGAAGGGTCATATATGAAAAGGGCCGACTTTTAATTATTTAACAAAAATAATAGCAATCAATTAGACAGAAAGAATTTTGAAGGTTTTTTTAAAATGATTTTAATCTGCCAATGCAACATACAACTAATGCTGTAAAGGAGAAGCATGGCCGCTCAATGAGTAAATTAATGATGTGTAAGAAAATATATCTACCTTTCAGAAGTTAGGGGGTTTAAAAGAAGACTGTTTGTATTCCCAGTTGTTGGCTTTAGCTAGTGTCAGTTCCAAGTCATCCTAATTGTTTCTGTGAAGCAGGAATTATTATATTCTATGGTGTTATATTCTATTCACATTTGTGGTTCTAATGGCAATAATGTTTGGTACCCAGAAAACAATTGAAAACGGAGGATTTCGAAATGGTGACAGATTTTGATGGGCTAGTGCAGCGATATAATTGAAATACAGACAAATTACAGAACCACGAACTGTAAAGAAGTAGGTTACGTGAAAATTGAAGTTGAAAAAATGAAGAAACCCATAATTGCTATAGAATTGAAATGACTGATTTCCAATCAATTAGAGAGAAAAAGATAAAATAAGAAGTGAAGGATGGCTGCAACGTGATGAATCCGGTTTGACAAGAATAAAATTATGCCTTGTAAATTTACAATTAAAAACTTCAATGTCTTGAATCAATACAGAGAATTGCTTAAATAACAGCCTCAAGCATATTGATCATCATAGCAAATTCGGGCAAACATTAGAACAAGGAGTAAGGGAGGGAGATCGCTTCTTGAGCAATAAGATGCTTCCCCATAAATTATTAGAATAATGATTAAATTCCATGTAACATAACGAAAACGTCAAATAATAATTATTTTATGATTCCTCGGGCAAAATATAACCGAACCAAACATATGATTACAGTTAATCTAATCATTCTAACTAATTATAATCAATGTTGGTTCTAAGCACTACAAAATTGAATTAGTTGGTCAGTCAAGTAAATAGATTTTAGAGCATGGGTACAAAAATGGGCATAATAAAAAAAAATCAATTATATCAAACTATGTCAGATAATTGCTCAGTTTGAGAACGAGTGTCATCGAGGGAAAATATGGAACCGTTTTTTGTTACACTAAAAACGTGAGCGTCAAATGATTTTTACGCTTTAACCCACGTCAGGTAAGTGACTAGTGATAATAGCAAAAGTATATTATTGTCTACCCTTCTTCAACTTCAAATGGATGTCTCCAGAAGGGTATGCAGTGGATCTCAGAAACTTTGGACGAAACTAGCAGGGAATAAGCCAGTGCGCCCAGTTCGCTGTTGTGTACCCTTGTACCAGCCGTCTTCTCTTTTCTTATGGACATAAATCACGTCACCCAATTGGAGTTCAAGTTCGTACTCACTGTTGGGTGGATATGGCACGATGCATCTGAATCTGTAAGTTACCAACACAGTTGAAATAATTTCAATTCCAAAATATTATAACACGATGAAATATTCTTAACAAACAATACTCATTTCTATCGTGGATTTGAACTATTGTATTTTACTCAAGTGAAATGTGAAACTACTAAATATGTAGTATTGAGCTATTGTCGAGGAACAGTGAGTGCCATCAATACTAAGCAGCAATTCCAAACAAAATCTGTATTTGGTAATTAACTAATGTTAATATTGTCACCTACTCAAAACCAGAACTTACAAACCTCTCATCAAAAGTCAAGCTATATTTCCATTCAAAACGTAAACATGGAGGTAAAAGGTAACTTATCAAACAAAAAACAACCCGATAGGACTCACGGGGACTGAATTCTGACGGATTGTACAAAAAAGGAAAACATCAACACGGGTAACAGAGTTGTCCTTTTCCAAGTCGATTAAAAAATAAAGAAAGCCTAAATCCAAATGGATGTGCAAGCAAGGTTGAAGACAGTGTTTAGAAGCGTATATCTGAAGAGGGGTTCAATTTACTGTGTCTTTAATATAGCATGGGAACCAAGTGTGCACATACCTTTCCCTTGGCAGAGGTAAACCTTTGGATTGAAGTTTACCCTCTTGAGCTTGTGAGGATTCGGAAGCTTGGCTGCCAGATGAGGCTCTCTTTGATGACTTAGAAGCAGGTTCACTTGCCATACTTCTCCCCTGAAGCCGTGCTGATACTTGACTAAGCAGTTCTTCGTGTGTCAATGATCGTTGAGGTAAGTCGGTGGAGAACAGTTCAGACCCATGAGAACTAGGCTGTTGAACGAGCCACAAGGCAGAGAAAAGGACATTAGTTGGCTATGCGTCCAAAGTTATCCATTGTTTCAAATAAAAATAAAGGTTAAAAAATTGATAAAAACCTAAGTTTTCTTCAACAAATATATTCTTGAATAAAAATGCACTGTAATGTGTCCTTCTTCCAATCAAAGGGAAATTGGATTAGAGCTATCAAATTAAGGGGAAAAGCCCATAGGAATTGAGACAAGGCTTTCCCCGTAAGGCCCAATGCAGGCCCCAATCAGTACCTGCACCCCCGCAGATGGCAACCTTCATAAATATAAGTTACTAAATTATTGTAACTTATAGCAGCTCACGGCATGAATAATGATTTCTCAATTATTTTCACATACCTTGGGCTGGAACAGCTTAGCTGCTCCAGGTAAACTAGTTGCAGAAGTTGATGAGGTGCTTTTAAGCTCTTCGGAGAACATCGACCTTAATCCTGAGCCATGTGAATGTTCTAGCGACTCCGAGCCAGGCGTGTCCACTGAACTAGATTTCCTATGTTGGAAATTTCTCGATTCTGGCGGTGCTCTGTAATGTTAAATGCAAATTCAATTTTAAAATATGGTTCTACCTCAGAATATGCAACCGCTGTGTTACAATAACGGACACCAACAGAATATCACTCAAGTAATTGGTGTTCAGAAACTGGTCTATCCTTAACAAAATAATGTGTGATGCTAATAATGTGGAGAGTCCATGAACATTAAAAGGAAATGAAAATGAAAGGGCATAAATTGCATTATTCTAACACGGCCATATAAAAAGTAACAAGCATTGTCAATCAGAAAATGAGTCTGTAAGTAGCAGGAATATTCGTCCGCCATATTTGTGTAAGAGCTTTTCAAAATCAAGTAAAATTAACAAACCTAGGAGCCATTCGGGATATTGATGGCCGCTCTTTAATCTTTGAGCGATGAGAGGAAGTAGGACTGAAGAATCGATTTTCAGCGCTGGAGGCGAAGATGAGCTGGTTAGGACAAGAACCCGATCTAAAAACCAAGATGAGAACACACAAGATGGTGAGATAAGAACACAGACCACTGATTATACCCAAAGATATTTTTTTAGAAGAAAATAGCTTACCTCACATGCACTGGAGGTGACACAGTGACTGATAGATCTTCAAATACTGGATTGTCCATAGAATAGGGTGTAGGAGGCGGTGATCTGGACTTTTTAATACTTACAAGGCGCCGCATCAAACCTCCCCCTTTATCCTTCTTTTCTTTGCTCTGCAATTATTCAGTTGACAAGAACGATGAGATACTGTATGTTTATAATTAGGGTCAATATTTTTAATGTTGTAATGATAGTGATAATGCATCCTTTTCGCTCACGCTAAGACATACTAGACAGCGATAGACATTCCTACATAGAGACACAATGTTTTCAATGACTCTAGAAGATAGCCATAAATTCTTCTGAGCAACTGACCACCATCCTTGAACCATAGATAGAAAGTCTAACTTCAAGCCATATAAGTACAGTAAGAATAAAGACATGATTCTATCCACTTGTCAATCCATTTTGCAGACCGTATTAATGGAGAGTTGATGCGCCTGGCAAAACTAGGCGTGGTTCTAGGAAGTTTGAACCGTTACTTGCGATAAGTTCATTCCAAAAATGTATGAACCGAAATTTCTCAGCTTGAAATCGCATGCAAAAATTGCGTAAGTTTCCGCCAATCAAACTAGGGGTCATTTATTCATAAAATTTTACGTAGAATCTGTATCTGTGATAAAAAATGGGAATTCTCATTTGTAACACGAAAATTAAAGGTGATTGCACGGGTTGGCGTGGTAAAAAAAAAAAAATTAGGTACTCCAACATCAATGATTTTAGGGATACCCTGTATACTAATTTGCTTCCATAAAATATTCTCAACGCTACATTACCTTGTCAGTATTTTTGGATGATGCAGATGGTATTGAAACATTTGGAGGTGCAACAACAGTGGTTGATGACTGTTCCGGTGAAAGAACAACTGCAGGAGGTACAGGGAGTGGAAGAGCTCTTGCATCTGTAAATAATACCCCCTGGTTAAAACATTCTTAAACATTAAAAAATGTTTTCCAACATGAAACAATTGAGGCAATTCAGTTAAGCGACAACTTCTGGAGTGAGGCAAATAAGTTATGAATCTGAAGACAAAATTCCAAATTATTATCAACAGAATAGTCGTAGTCAGCACCTACAAGAATACCATTTTTTGCCATTAGCAGGCCACCAAAAAAGTAAGGTGATACTTGAAGAATTTGAGACTTATTGATAATTCAAGTTCAGTGCTCAGCAGTTTCATGATCCAAGGAAATTTATTAATACCTTTTTGAGCAGAGGGAGTTTGAGGTTTCAAAAAGCTGATAGAATTTCGTGGTTCCAAAGGAGGCGTACCATTTCGTGAAGGAGTATTGTGGCTGGCAGATGGCTTTGGACGGCACAAGCCTCTCACCTGCGCTTGCAGTGCTGGTAAAGACCTGAAGAGCGAATTCAAACATCACATATTGGACAGAATCAGAGGAAAGAGACATTAAACATTCAGCAAAACCATAATATGGCTTTCATCATATTATACATGGCAAAAAGTGCCGAATTAAAAGGGAATCCAATGATCCACATTTGCATAGCATGAGCTAAATATTTTTTCCCCCAGATTTATTTTCAAGCGTTAATCACATTGGGTTTCATTCATTACTTATATGAAGCTGTTGACTGTAGTGAAATTCTTGATGTGAAGGGAGTGTATCTGTATGCTGTCACAATTTCAAGTTCGAAAGGTTTATTAGGTTGGTTAGGATCTATTTTTAGAACCAACTCCTAAAGTAAACACCTCGTAAATTTTCTGAGTGCTCGAGAATCATAGTTCAAGGTGGGATTTATTAATTTATTCCAAATTTCATAGAACACACGTAATTACTTTGGCTGATTTTTTATGTTAAATCTTTTATATTTTAATGTATATGGATGTGCATAAAAATGTCATATATAGGTAAACAAGAGGAAACAGCTTAAGTTTACATGAAATGTGTATGAAATCCTGCGTCCACTATCCTAAGTATTTCACAACAACGTCTGATTAGTTTCTCGTCTAATCAAACAAGTTAACTATGTAAGTACCCAGATCTGGGACGGTAGCACGGTATACATTAAGCATTTTCTAACTCCATTGTTCAGAAATAATGTTCATCACAAAGTAACAAATCGCCTGTGCAAATGGTTTTTTACCATCAGCTCCATTCAAGCATGCCATCAAAACTTTCTCTTGTACTTACTTTGCAGGTGCAACGTAATTTCCAGGGAACACACCGGTTTTTTGGCTTCTGAAGTGTTGACCCTTGAACCAACCATCCTGGCATCTTTCGGTGACAGTGTAAATAGCTCCTCTTTTTAGTTCTAACTCGTCACTGTTCCCAGGTTTGTACGGATAAAGGGCTACATACCTGGTATAGTTTAAAAAAAGTTTACATATAAAAACACGCCGTGAAATCAACATAATACTATTTCCTGAAAACAGAAATAAAAAGATAACCGATGAATACGTACAATGCAGGAAGTTGCAATGATGCATGTTGTATTTGAGGTCCAGGGACAGGTGGAACATCTGAACTTCTTTTCGCCCTTTGGCTTCCTGAGCGTTCCATAACATTTGGAGGCTGAAACAAAAAACAAGGCTTTAGTATTGGCTGGGATAATAAAGTGACACATTTAATCAGAGCATTGTAAAAGGGAGAAATAAAAGCAATAAAATAGCAAAAAAAAATAATTTGAAAAAAGCTAATGATTTTTATCGAAACGGTGAATAGTGAAGAGGAGAATCATTTTTCATTCTAATTTCATAGAAGCCCTTTTTTCAATTAAAAAACATGAAATACAACAATAAGATATGACCTAATATTGATTGACATTTTGCTATGAGCCAAACATTTTAATTTCTTTTAATTGGAAGTTGTTTCAACCTTTTGATTCCTAGCTCTATCAAACTTCCTCTCCCTCCATAAAGATAACAGCTCCAAAATTCATCTCGTGTGGCGAGCCAAATTTCCATGTCATGCAGACTGAATCTTGATTAACAACATAACATCAAGGCCCTCAGGCAATAAGAAAACAATCATCGTGAAATATTTAATCTCTTGAGTGACCATTCATGGTCAATACGCACCTGAGGTAACGAATCAACTGAAACTGGTAAGCTGAGGGGCTCATTAGATGACTGGTCATTATTACTCAAAATCTCAGCAGAGTGCCTGGAAAACAATGGGATACAAAATACTTATTAATGAGTACATAACAGAAGGCTCACAGGACAGATGGATATGGATGTTAAAATGTTGCATGGGTGACACAGGATGACAGACTGAGCCTGTTTCTTGACTGTAGGGTCATAGGTATCATCAAATCTGAAGCTGTCAGCATCGGCAAAAGTACTTGGGTGAAAAATATTAGAGTGAGAACTGAAATTCACCCCTAAACATTCCACTATGAATTAGAACGCAACAATTCAAAGTATTTTTGCATAGCATAAATTATCACACCTTCAAGAAGAAAAATTATTTTGTATAATGGTTTTTCTAGTTTACTGAAGGAAGCAGTCCGTCCTGAGAAAACTGCAGCAGATATATTACCTCATTACCATCTTATCGATCCTAAAATGTTGAAAATTTAACTACATTCAAAAAACTACTTTTGAATAATGTAAGAAAAAACATTGCACTCGGTTGGGAAGAAGTACTTTAATAGAAAGTGCAAACTTGACATCAGTTCCCTACATTTATTCTGTTACAGATTTTTCTCAGGTTCAGGACTAGGCTTCATCTGCAAAACTCTGCTTTTGAGTTCTGACACTCGGAAAGTGGTCCAAACCGCCAATAGTTTAATTTACACACATTGAATCACTTATGCAATTGGTTGTAACAGACAAACCTAACCAACTTAAAACAGCAATATATTTCTCAATCACCTTTTGGTGCCACTCTTGGCACCATTCGAAGGAGAGGAACCAAATGAGTGCCTCTTGGCAGGTCCAAACACGGGAGGTGACAAAAGTATGGCCCTGGATGGTGACGATGGTGAATTGTGCGAACTGGTTGACGAGGTAGTAGGTGTTGTTGAATTAGACGTGGAGGAAGGTGAAGTTAAACTGGCAGAACTGGAATCGGAAGTAGGTAACGAAGGGGCCGCAGTTGACGGGAACATTGCCTAGAGCAAGGAAAAGCCAACTCTCATGAAATAAGGTTTAACTGAATATAATGGGAACTAATAATAGCACAGTAGGAAACTTACAGGAACTGGAAATGCCAACTGATATGCAGACGAAGATGTTGGAAATTTATCTTCTTTAGCTATAGGAGTGGGTGGGACAACTCTGGATGGGCCTGGTTGAGCTCTGCAATGAAAATATACCATGAACGATGCTGTAAATGCATCTACAGTGATCCTACATTGAACAGAGAGGTTATCTAAAATCAAAGTTAAAAAACATGTTACATAAATAAGAATAATGTAATCAAATGGCAATTCTACACTTAGAAGTTTATTATCAAGTTTTACTTATTTCACGTATTTTTCTTATTTTTTTTCATGCAAACTAAAATGAAGTGAAAACATAAAATGTAACCAATAAGCACAAGGGAAGGGCTGTACTTCAACTGTTAAATTATCCACTTCCACTTTGGTCTAAATTTTCCATAGTGCAATGTTCCACAATAAAGCAATGCAAATATCTACTCATTATATTTGCAATTATTGATATACTTGAGTAAAAACTACTTACTCAGCGGACAGTTTCACAAGCGCTTGGGCGATTGAGTTGAGCTCAACGAATGCTATTGGAAATATTCCAATCTTGCTATTAAGTTTGCCCTCGGCCCAGTTTTCATCAACCCTTCGAATCACCGTGATAATGTCCCCCTGAAATAAAAAAAAATCACATTGAGTTCTAGGTTACATATTTGTTGGCATACATATGTTACGTGCAGTGACCGATATAGTGCAATCCTACGACAGTACAACTGTCTTTTGTACAATGTGTGGCATGAGCAGATTTTCTATACAAAACCCAAAAACGTGTAACATTGTACAACATTTTTTGTGCAAGTGATGTGCAATACCTTTCAATATGAACACAGCGTATAGTGTGTAGGTATATTTTTGAAACTATAAAAGAGAAGGACAATATTGAAAATGCCAAGTTATAAAAATTTACTTACTTTAGTAAAGACAAGACACCCTTCTTCCTCATCATTGGCCATCTTAAAATCGTATAAGGCTTTACACTGTGGAATCTGAGATGGCAGTGGCTCGATGATCTAAAAATACAAATGGAACATACAGAAAAAAAAATTAGGCAATAGAAACGCTTATGCATTCAATGTATGTGTACAGGGATATTTCTCACCTGTACATAGTTAGCAGGAAACACACCAACACGTCCATTAATATCACCCTTGAACCAGTTCAAGTCTACCTTTTTCCTCAAGCATATCATATCTCCTTTCTTAAAAGACAGATCACTGGGGGGAAAAAATTAAAACAAGTTGCTATTATTTTCAATACGTGGTTCATGGTTTTACCTAGCTCAAAAAGGGTAGAAATATTTTATTCAATTTTGCTGATTCACAAAAGTGGAAGACCTTTCACCAAAACAAATAGTGAAAGTTGGAACACGAGTAGTTTTTTTTTTTTTTTTTACATGCAGAGAAAGTAATCTAACCTCAATTGTAATTCAATGTAATGTAATTATGATGACAATAATAATAATAATAAATTATTAATGTAATGTAATTAAATGTTTACACTCACCCAGGCTCATTGGAGATGTAATCGTAAATTGCTTTGGCACAAGGTTGAGTCGGACTCAGAGCTGTACGGTTGCTGGCTTTATCAGCATGTAAAGACCGGGAAGCCCTTATTTTCTGTACATCAGCCTTCTTTGCCGAACTGGCTATTGACAGTAGGTTCTGTTTAGTGCAACCAGGAGCTGAGTTCTCCGGTGCGGCATTCCTAATACCCTCAAGAATGCGCATAAGGAGCACATTGGGTGGCAGATCGTCAATGTTCGTCTCAACCAATATTCGACACTCTGGGCATCGCAACTCGTTGTGGGTCCGACTGATTTCTTCAAGGCATTTCTTGCAGAATGTATGCTGACAAGGGAGAACTTTGCTTGAAGTGTCTAATCTCTCCAAGCAAACGGAGCACTCGAGCAGATCGTCCAAAATCCAATCCTCCATTTCCTGCCTTCCCCAAAGGTTGAGCTCTCGTAAGTTAGTCTGAATTTAAGATATGTTGAGTCAGAAAAGGTATATTGAAGCATCACAGGATTTTATTACAAGTAAAATCAACAAGAGTACGGTATAAGCTATTCATGAAACTGGATTTCAAGTCCATAAATCAGACCTCAACAAGTGAGTTTCGACTACCCTACAAACTAAGCAAAACCAGGTCATTACGTCGCTTAGAACCGAACTCTGATTCAATTATATTGAAACAAATAGGAAACTCTCCTTGGTATAAACCATGTGCTCATTGAGAATCATCTAAACCATCTATTACTGCCGAATAAAGCCGACAAACCAAAAATGTTCAACAATTTCTGAACGCAAATGGAATTTCAGGAATCGGTGCGTGTGAACGCAACGATTAGGTGATTGCCCATCTTAACTCTACTAAGTCGGCCAAAATCATCTTGACCCGAGACTAAAAAAGGGACCAAAAATTGTGTTCTGACAGGATTGATCACTGATCCTGGCGCCTGAGGCTGCTGTTTTATGAATTAGACTACAGACATTTGATCCCGTTGCGGCCTCGAACGCAGTGATACTCTTTTTCCAGGCCCAACACTATGAAAATGGCTCCTCTTTTCCCCATATAGTATGTACTCTCTGGCTGTACCTGAGAATTTGTTTGAGTTCACCTACTTCTTTATAGACAGACACCAACAGTAGAGAAAAAGGCTAAGAAGAACTCATGACTAGGCTTCACTTTAAAGCCTTTACAGCCCTGATGAACTGTTGTGTCAATCCGCGAACCTGCATTATCGGCTATATTTCGCTTTGAAGAAGAAAATTCAAAAGAATTACCAATGCACATGCCGTAAACGTTTCACGACGATCAGTGGTTAGGTACCAGGGATAAGAGTGTTCCATTATTTATTCCAAAAACTGTCTATGACTACGGGCTATCTATCTGTTTCTTTAAAAAACCAATTAGTTCAAGGAGTAAGGTGGTGTTTAAATTGGATACAGTTGTGCACAAGAAAGTGGAGGGGAATCCACAATTTTCGTCTTTCGGGACATAATGGTTCACAAGATGGGGAAGTTCACTATTAACCCTTTCTCCCCGAAGCAAGCCCGACCACAGTGAGGCCCCCCTCCCGACGCTATAGCGACTTGTTGTGAACTCCCTACAGAAGGATTTTTGAGTCTGCCGGCCGCTCGCTCTCTTTGTCTTCCTCTCCTATTTTCGCCCACTTTCACTCAACATCATTTCTCAACTGAATTATTTTTTAGTTAATTACTTGTTACGCTATCCGTACAAAAAAAATAAATAAATAAACGACGTTCCAATCGTCAGACCGAAGGGGAAAAGAGCCGCTGAGGATACGGAGAAGATATAGGCTGAGGTGACAGTTTCGCACTCCACGATAGTGTTACTGCCGCGAAATCTGTCGGAAGAGGGTGAAAATGAAAGGTATACTTCTCCCTATACGATGGTAACCGAATGGAAAAGATTAGTTCAGAAATGAGGCCGTAGACCGCATCAGAAGGGCGAAAAACTATGAAACGCCAAAAGGCGTCCGTAGGTACTGGGGAAACACAAGAGGCAGACGTCTAAAGGCGTCCGTAGGGCCCAGAGCACGTTACTCTTCAAACGCCATTAGGCGTCTGTAGGGGAGAAAGGGTTAAAAGTTTGCCATCGGTCATGGAAGGCTGCACAGAAGGCAGTCGAACTTTTTGTGCTCGAAAGAGTAGGATGTCAGTAACTTGTAGATCCAGTGATTGCGCCGGAAAATTTTTTTTTCAATAAACAATCCAAATTGTATCAAAGCGTTCTTCGTCTAAAATCTCCCCACCTTGCTGCTTCACTTTGCCAATCAGCGGGGCAGACGTTAGATAGCGCTGCTGTAGCAAATACCGCACATTTCTCTACAAAGTGGACCTTTATATTTCGCTTCAATGTATTAATAAAAAAGAATTTACACTGAGGAAGGCGTCTTGAGAACGGTTCGATCGAAAAGTTTGACTCCATCAAGTTACTTGAGTTTCGTCTTGTGCAGAAACAGATAAAATAACCAAAAGACGACCGATAAGTACAAAAATTTCTTTCAACAGCTGAAACCGTTTCCGCTCGATCATTTGAAATGTCTGAACGAAAAAACGGCCGTCCAGCATCCGGAATAGAGCTTACCATGCGATCTTCAGATCGGCCGATTCATCGGACGACCAAGCGAATTCCGATCGTATTACAAATCGGACGACACGAGAATTTACCGAGCAAAATAGATAGATAACGAAAAATTACGATCAAGGAACCGACGATGGGGTGGGCAGAAGGCATCAATTTAAACAGTGGGCCAATTAGATGATTACCTCCTGCTTCGGCCTTCTCCGAGTTGTGCCCGACTGCAACAGCTCGAATCGCACCGCGAACAAAAAGCGAGAAAATAGGGACAGTTCGAAATTCAAGGATAAATGAGTTAGTTAATAATGCAATCGAGCTTACGACCTCTTCGATGAATTACATCGGTGCGGCTACTTTCCAATCATGTTCCATGTCCGAACGTGATTGCTATCAATTCGGCTAACGAACTCTTCGCAATACTATGGGCGATAAATAGACGTTTCACTTTAATCCACGAGAAAATTAATCAATGTAACGCTCGCGGATAGAACGACGATTACACAGAAAAACAAACAAACCGACGATATCGCGCGATATTGAACGGGAAGTTCAGACGGTAAACAATTCGAAGCAACAAAGAAAACGGCGAATCGTGGCGCCTTACCTGAAATTTTTATTTGGGGATGCAATTGATGTCGGTCGCATAAAGCGCTACTACAACGGGAAATTTCGATTTCAACATTGGAAATAAATAGTATCAGAACGGTAAAGCAAACAAAATTACAATAAGCATTTAGCTAAGAGCAACCACATCCGTTTGACTCATCCCCACCACATACCATTGAACCAACTGCTCAGCCCAAGGTAGATAGATTGAGGAGGTACGCTGGTAACTAAGGGCGACCCCCTCTCCAAATCGGTTGCTAAGGACGCTAAAACGTCACATTGAATCCCTCTCACGGGCGATAGCCTATTGCTGAACCTATTATTCGTTATTTTTCTATTGTGTATTAATTTATATGTTTTATGTTGCTGAATAAATTTGTCTTAAATCCTTAATTCTTAAATCCTCTCACTGACAAGTACATTTTGAACCCCTAGAGCACGGACCCGAGGCCCCTACCCATTACAAAATTAAACCCTTCTTCTACCTTTCTCTTTTATTTGGAGGGTTGAAATTCTACCTGTTGAAGGGAGAAGTCTTTCCTACCATAAAACACTCGTCAGTATTTCTTGAATTCCCCTCAAGCAAACTACGAAACTACTTATTAATTTACGAGTTTAAACTCTTTTTCATTGTTTGTGCGTGTTTTGTACTTTTTTCTGGTAAAAACAACTTTCCTGAAAACTGCAGGTTTTTATCTGTACTTATAGGAGAGTAAAAAATCAACAACTGATAAGTTTTAAAAAATTGCAGAGGTACCCCTTGGTTTTTTTGTGAAACATTTTTTTATTCCAATTTTGTTCAAATTTAGCATAATGATTGATTATGGTGTGTATTTCCATGATTATAATTATGCTTCATTCTTTTGCCCTAGGTACATGAATGAAGAGAATGTGTAAAGTTGGAGAATGAGATTTTTTGGTGTACATTTTACCGATGTTGTTGAATACCACATAAAATTTTGAAAAATGGATAGGTACACTACTCGGAGAAAATCTTAAGTTATATTACCGTTCGTTCGGTCTATTCAAAAATCTGAATTAACGACTTTTGGTGAAGTAATCCATGATGAAAGTTACAAATCTTGAAGAACATCGAATGTTGGAATGGTCATGTCGGCTATGACTTAGTCGAAAATTACAAACCAACTTTATAATACAAAAGATAAAATACCCACCAACTGCAAAAAAACAACGGAATACGTTACATCAAAAGTTGCATCTTCTCTTCAAATTGACAACAAGTTGATAGAATCTTTTTGCAAAATGCGCATACTGCTGAGGATAAAATATTTAAATGCACAAAGGGCACAACAAAAATCCCTTGAACGATCCACTAATTTTCCAGATAGGAAGTATGAAAAAAAAGGAAAATAATTACTGTTAAAAATAAAAGTTTATAATGAGTTTTCAAAAACAATTTTATTTATTTCCCACGTCACAATTATGTTTTGTTTCAATATTCCTAATATGTTTTAATAATAATGATTAATAATAATGTTCAAAAGTGAACTAGTTTAAACTGGCATTGTTGTTTCCCTAATTTTTTTTTTTTTTTGAAATTCCGGTAAGTCTGACCATCTTGATTCATTTTTTGAAGGTTTATATCACCCTAACGTTATTTACCAATTATTATTCACGTAAATAACCAAAACGAGCATTAAAAGTTAAAATAAAATGCTCACAAAAATCAATAATCAGTTTTACTTGTGAATTAAGTAGGTGAAATCAATCCAATCTTCATTACCAAGTGGGACTTGGGATTCATTATGACGTCATACCCATTCGCACTTTTCATTGGCTACAGAGTTACCAGCGTACCTCCTCAATCTATCTACCTTGTGCTCAGCCAGCATTCAAGAATAGTTCCGGTCCTTCTCGGGAATGGCATGCGTTTCACGGCAAAGAGATACAGTGCAAGTGTTATCAGTGATGTCAGTGAAAGAGTAGAGCGCTCAGTTTTCATTGAAAATATTATGAACCGCCGGCTATATTATTACATTTTATTACAAAATAAAGTACGCTGGTTTGCTATCGGGAGTTATTTTTCCCCGTTTTATGTAATTATTGGACGTGATGATCTTGCAAAAAGTCGAAGTCCGAATGTATGTTCATCTGTGGTCGCAAGTAACAATTTATTGTCATAATATAAATATATCTATGTGTAAAATAATTCAAATTCAATTAATTTTTTTTTACAATTTTCTTCCAGCGGATGAGCGAAATTTAGCGTTAGTGAATTACGGATCACAGACAGTACTTCCTTCGGGATTTTTTCCTATTTTGATATTTCGAGGGTTATAAAATTCAATATTTAGTACGATCAAGGTTTTTAATCTCACACTATCGTTGGGCTGGGCGAGAAATGGTATTTCTATTATATTAAAAATCAACATCATTCTGTTCAAAAAGTGTTTCTGAGCATAGGTAGTACTGTAAAAAAAATCAGACATATCCCTGACTATGAACTGTCTTCCAAATTCACTTCCGTTTCGAATTCGACTTTTCAGACGATGACAATATTTCCATTAACTACCTAAAAATGTAATTGTACACCGTTCAATTTCATCTATTAATTTAATTCAAAACTTAGCCGCGACAAGCCGACAACTAACTGTCCACGTGCACAGCAACAATATTGCGGGGCGCGTATAGAGCATGTCTAAGCTCCAGCTTTTGCCCCGCCCTTCAGAACGTTTAGCTTCACAATTATAAAGCTACCATGCTGAACTCCGTTATCCTAACACCTCCTTGGGTGATAATCTGATAACCAGGCAAGGTTTCGAGTCCAAGACGTAAAGAAGAGGTAAACAAGAGGTTTATTTATCCAATAAAGTTAGTATCTGAATACCTGTATTTCGAATAAGTATTAATTTGGGCTCTCGGAAGTGCGGACGAAATATTGTAACACTCGTCTTTTTCAATAGTGATAGATTCATTATTAGTTGCTCTTTCGTGTCTACGGAAATTGACGTTAACCGTTTTCTCATAGGAGAAATAGCACAATACCAGTTTTTGATTTCGAAAAAATTCATTCCTCAGGCTCATTACTTTTCGACTATTGTCAAGTTGGATATGAGCGTCTCTGTTGGATATAATTGAAAGTCGAGGTATGAGATTACTAATTTTTGTGAAAATTAACCAATTGTATTCATATAAGCGACAGATTTAATTTTATTTTAGGACATAAATACCACTGACTTCAGTTCTATGCTTATATCTTCCTCCAACAATCGATTTCGACCCGTCTCAGGCCATCATCAGGTCCATCCACGTCACATGAGATTCCTATGCTTGCAAAATAGTGACATCACATAAATATCACAGTCAACCTATATTACTAAAAATTATTACTTGTAAAATCAATACGAATAGGAACCATAACTAACACGTAAATAGGAACAAAAATAGGAACAAAAAATTGGTAGGTACTCTTCCTTTCAACAATTATGAGAACTAAGGACAGATTTTATTATTTGCTCCTGTTTTTACACCCTTAGCTCTTGAAGGTCAGCAAAAATATTTAAACCTAATGTCCCCTGGCTTTTACATTTTATCATAGAACCACCTTGGACTTATTTATTTATTCAAGAGAGGCGTAATTTGAAATGTAAATAAATTATTATGACTACCGAACAATGGAGGGAAACGTTCCTTATTCTTGTAATATCCGATCATTCATACTTAAGTTTAAAAGTGTAACTTTTTCGCTGAGGGCTACGCTATCAATAACTCGATCGAATTGTTGTCTTTTACGTGAGTTGGTTCAATATCATCTCAAAGAAGCACTCTATTTTGCGCACAGTTAATATTCAACCAAAAAAACGTGTAAACACGAAAGTAGAAACACTGCTATTAATTTTTGTTTGCTGTTTAGTTTGTTTTTCTTTTTTATTTATTTATTGTATTTTTATTTTGACAGATTTCATCTCTTTTAGGTAGCTAAACCGCCTTAAGGCGAACTAGGAGTTAGTGCAGGTGACAGGAATATGTGGAGCACCTCTGGACACATTTTTTACTGCCTTCCATTTTTTCAAATCAACAAAACTTGAACATATGACACAACCCATCAATTTCTCTTGTAATGTCTATGAAAAAATCCAGTGGTGTGCATATATCACACAATACTTCCATGTTTGAGTCGGTAACAGGAATAACCTATAATAAAATCTAGAGACTCATACTACAGCCACATCTTAGTAAAATACAATTGTTATCGAGAAACTAGCCAGGAGAACCAAAAATTGAAAAACGGACAAATCATGTTAATAATGTGGAAGTGGACTATGTGAGCCTAAGGATGCGAGCCAAGTTTTGTGAAATGGGATCATTCTCATAGCAATGACACCCAAAAATGTATAACCAGCTCGGAAGGGGGAATCAAGCATCATTCGCTCGTTACAAATATCTAAAAAGCATTTAAATGTTCTGATTTTCATAGCCATCAGAATATACCCACAAAAATTGCTTGTAACGTGGGAGTACAGTGTGTGAGCCAAAGACAGAAATCAAACGTTAATTGCTTGACATTAGGAACATTTTATGACTATGACCTATCGAGAATAATTTACTTTTGTGGTTATACCTTTACTCAGGCAGTTTCCCCTTAACGATATATTGTGGGTCTTGAAATTTTTTCGGTTTTGTCAACGTTGTTTAATTTTATGAATAATTTCCAATTGACCGAAAAATTTCCTGAGTTCTGTGGACGATGGAATGGTAGAAAATGAATCCGCCTTCATTTCCGCCAATCCTTGTGAGATATGCATTTGTAATTTTATCCTTTGTGTCCTTTTCACAGGTTTCTTCGTAGGATTGCCCATTTCATCGCTGAACTGTTTGATACAGTACATTGATTGCCTCAATTGTTCTAAAAATGAACTCCCTCGTTGCTTATGACAATTCTGGTAGCGAAAGCAGTGAAGATGAATCTGTACCCATCAAGGAGGCTGTTAGCAATGATAAGCCAAAACCGTCTACTCAAAAATTGACAGAATCCTATCCAAAAACCAAACATGCTTTGCCGAGCGATCAAGATGATGTCAGTTCCTCAAAAATGCTCACAAATCAATCAGCTGCTAAAACAGTTGAAGATTTATCAACCAATAACCGCTCGGAGTCAAAGCCGATTGCTCTTCCATCCCGGCAAATCACCAGCATAAATTTTGACCTCAATGTTCTCGACAAAAATCGTTCCCAACCTATTCGTATTACAGTTCCCTCTCTCAAAGATGTAAGTTTAAATAATATATCGATTTCTATTCGTAATCCTATTTGCTATTACCTGAGCTTACAATTATTCTGATTCAGCATACTTGTTTCGTAAGCTAACGTGTACTGCCATGTACTAGTAGGAATATCTAAGAACGAAATAGAGAAAAGTGCTAGTGTGGCAATTTGTTGTTTGTTGGTGATTTCTGGAGTAATTAGCACTATTCAACCAACGCTACTTGCAGAACGTAATTCAAAATTATTCAATCCTTTCCGACATGATTGGTATTTATTTTTTTATGCAGTTAGAATTATGTCTTGGTGAACTTCCATGTAATTTGATTGTTGCAGTTTGAAGATGAAGAACCAGCCAACAAAGCAAAACTGAAACCAAGCGTTGTAAGTGGTGACGCTCATTACAGCACCCAATTGCAATTTTCTGCCCAACACAGTCATTGATGTAAATTTTTTTATTCAATAATTTCAGAAAGGATGTGGTCTGTTTTCATTGCTTCCGGAACCGAAAAATGTAACCTCGACCACATCTGCAGCCCTAGTGCCACAATCCGTGTCTAAAGTACGCAAGGTGATTCCAAAACCAACAGCCAAGAAACAGTTTTCCACTGTGACTAAAACGAAGCAAACAGCCGATGACAACGATGATGACAATGCAGAACCTGTATCTTCATTTTTCTTCACTGAACATGAAGATAACATCCCTGTAGCGGATATTGAGCCGATTATCGACCCAACCATTTCCAGTTCCAAGCCAATACATACTCCGGTAGGTTCATGAAGCGATATTTCATTTTAGTATAGGCTCTTAATTCTATGGATTTTTTTAGGGGAAGGAAAATATGATATTGTCAATATTTTTGCAATCGAGGCATGTTAGTTACCGATTTCAATAGATTTTTATTCTCCATGTCGTCGCATTTTTTTTTTTTTCCAAGAGGTGTGAAGGGGAGAAAAACAAGGCCACTCATTCTCCGATTCTTTATTGGCTGGCACTTCCACCTATTCGAGCATCCTTATGGCAACGTGGAGCCATATAGTTCACGTCTCCCTGAGGAAGCCTGAATGGGCGTAAGTGCTTGGCCAGCCAATAAAGAATCAGAAAATGAATCAATCGATTTTTGGTTGATCAAAGTTGAATGCCTCCTTTATGACGTCAAACGCTTGAACGGTTTTGAAGTGGTGTAGTTAACTGTTGTGAGAAACTTCTGTTTTGAGAAATTTGACACGATACGTTACGCGACCACTCTTATAAAAAATGAAAGAAAGAAATAATAAAAATGAGGCTATTAGCCAAATTCATAGCTATTGTTATGTCCTGAACTTAAAACATTCACTTGGTAACCTGTAACAAATTGATAGACAATTCACTTCTACTATTCGGATCAAAAGCTATTAGGATAAATGAACCAATACAAAATTATTTGCAACCTTTTTTCAAATGAACGCTGGTTCAAGTCCCATGTTGTGTTATTATTTTTTCAGGTTGCAAATTATGTACAACATGCTGTTGGTGGTGATAGTAAGCTGGACCAGGCTCTTCCTACCTACTCCAAATTAAATAATTACGGAAATGGATCTGTAAGTCGCTTCTGCTACACTTATCACTAGCATTTGTAATAACCTATTGAAAACTAGCTAAATGCGGCCACGTGAAAGGTGAAATAAAGATGAGGCGATTGCGTTACTTGGAAACTCTCGTTGACCTGGTTTGCACATTGTATGCTCACTTGCATTTTAGCTGAGAATTTCAAGTGCACTTTACAGAAGACATTACTATCTTGAAGAGAAACCTTTTAGAATTATCAGAGAGTTGATGGAGTAGTCTGATATTATTGTAGTTTTGTCAACCAGAAAAGAATTATAGTGAATAATAATATAGTTAATTGTAATGATTTATCTCCCATTTGCTTGCAGGTGTCTAATGAGGAAGCCTCGACCGATGAAACTGCTCAACTGGATGATAATGCTGTGAGTTCCTTAATTTGTTGCCTTTCAAATCAGTTTTTCTCCCGCCTTTGTTAATTGGTATGCCATTGTTGCTTGTTCATGGCATCACCTAGCTGGATCTAGTAACAGTCATGTTCCAGCCACCTAAATCGTTCTTAATCCAGTTAATTTATATAGCTAAAGTCGTAGGGATGAGTGAAAGAAAAATTCAAACCTGCAGAGGGTGCTGAGGATTAGTAGGTAGTAACGTGAGAGAGAAATCTTCCATCATCTTGGTTAATTTCATGTTTTAAATATTTCCATCACCTCGGTGTTAACTTTTTGGACTACTGTGCAAGATCGTATTTTTCTCAGCTTCTTCTTAACAATTACCAACATTAATTAAAACCAATATACGTTGAAACGTTGCTGTCTCCTTTACTGAATAATGGCATCACATCTGTGTTATTTTCTAAGGCTGTGATGTCTATAATCTAGGGTACACTGATGCATTATTTTTGTTTACCAACCAAGGTGCAGTAACTCGAAAAATGACCATAAGGCAACTGTGTTGTGATGATATCGCTATCACCATGGAAGTTGAATTATTTCTCTTTTTCTTGATTTTTTCCATAGTGCGTCATATGGACTGCAAAATATGCAGCGTTTGTGCATATTCTGTTGGAAGCGTGTAATTTTCTGTCTGAAAGCTGATCCGAAAAAAGAACTTGAAATATTCTCCCAGTCTTGAATGAAACGTGTTGATGTGATATTTTACTTTAACCGCATGTTCAACTGATATCTTCTACTAAGAACCTTGGTACAATTGATTTGTAGCTGTTGCGACTGTGTGGGGCTCGGGAGAGGAAAAAGAAGTGCCAGGAAATGCCAGAGATCATTGACATTGATACAAATGTTCTCATTGGAGATAGTGCTCTCCTTATGACCAAAGAGCTCTCAAAAGAACAACCGAGCCTGGGGTACAAAAGAAAATCAGAATGCTCTTCTGTTCAGCGTCGCAAACACCAGATCACTTACTTGGCAGAACAGGTATTCATTTTTTCAATTTTTTTTTATACTGTTGGATTTGCAACTGTGAGAACTTTATCCTTTGCTTTTGGTATTCTATAGATTCGAAAGGAATAGGAATATAATTTAGTCTACTAATTCATTTTTGATGTGTAGATATTTTGTGTTCAATCCAACCCAACTGTTTTCAGGCGAAAGCTCAGGAACTGGAGTTGAGGAATACCTGGGCTCAAAATCGTATGACGAAGAAACAAACTCAAGCCAAATATGGTTTTTAACCATATGTTCATACAACCTCCATCCCAAATTTGTATTGCCTTGATTCAATTATGTGCCCTGCTACATTGCTGGAATGGTTTTTGTTATCCTGGTTTTGAAAATGTTACTGCATTATGTGCACCAATTTACTAGACACAAACGATCAGTATTTCGAAGCAAATTTTTGTATAACGTACATCTTCATCTTTTCTGCTTTGCAGTATATTTTGGATTATTGTTAATGTTCGGTGATTCTTTTTCCAAATACATATTAGTCGCTGAAAAGGTTTTTTTTTTTTTTAAATATCACTGTCTAGGGTGATGTTACTAAATTGTAAAAAACTATTTCCATTCATGAACCATCTTTGTGTACATAATGATGAATATGCGCCGTGTGATAGGCAATGCTTTTGCAAGTTTTTGTGAATTTTCTCTCGTTAGAAAATCCATATAATTACTCGGTTACTCTCAAACTTGGGCACATTGTAAATATTTGTAAATATACAACTTAAAGAATTTACATAGAGGTTTCGTATTGCTTTTGTCACCTACCTACTGCTGACTGATCGTAAGAAAGTTCATTCTTCTGTTTAGTATTATATTGAATAATTCTAATCAATAAATATAACTCACTTTCAATATTATAATGTTGATTGAGAATTATAATGTTGATTGAGAACAAGATTTAACGAATGGAATAATCCATGCATTGATTTGGGCGCTCTGAATTATTTATTACTTCACAATTGACCGTAGCTTTCAAAACTAAATTTGCCTGTATCACCAGTTGTTGCCATTGAAAGCACAAATTAAAAAAGTTATACCTGCCTCCACCTTATCTGCAATTACACAGAATGTTATAGTCCGAACAAAATTCCAGAAACTTCTCGAACGTCGGTGCATAATATGGAAATATTTGACATTTAAAATCACGCTATTTATGAAAAATTTAATGCTGAATTCGTATCGTTTTCTTTAAATAAAATTATTGCGCAAACAGTTTTTTTTTTCTACTACGACAAACATTACAAAAACGAGATTTCCCGACAATTTGTTTTAGAAATACGGCCTAAAAAGTTTCTAGTTTAGGTCCAATCAATAACAAGCAGCGAGTGAGCGAACTTGATCGATACAAACTTTTAGCGGTCATAAAAATATATTTATGTTCTGTGTCCTTCGAGCGCTCGTTCTGGACAATTCCTAACGATAGCTATCTTTATCACTTGTGGTTGTCCACGTACCTAAATCAACGTCAACATCAACACCGACGCGATAGAAACGAATTCACATTCATCTTAACTGTGCCCGCGTTTGAAGTTGTTTTCTCGATCTATTTGATTTGTTTTAGCTTGAAAGCTGTCGTGAGAACGTTACCAACAATGTTGTCGACCGTTATATCCAAATTTTACAACGACTATTTGGCGAATACGCCGAAAAAGTTGAAAATTATTGACGCCTATCTGACGTACGTCTTCCTGACCGGCGTCATTCAATTTGTGTACTGTTGTCTAGTTGGCACGTTTCCTTTCAATTCTTTCTTGAGTGGATTCATCTCCTGTATCAGTTGCTTCGTCTTAGCAGGTGAGTTCGGCTATTACGCTCGCTTTTTTCGTTAGTGACGTAGAGCAGGTATAGGGAGTTGACCGGAACTTATACTCTCGTACTAGTATACTGAGAGTGAATTTCGCTTCTATTTTTTTTTTTTTTTTTTTTTTTTTTTTTTTTTTTTTTAATTATAATTTCTATCCAGAAAAGTTGAAAGTCTTTTCGCTTCATTCAACAAGTTAGCAAGTGCGAGCTGGGGTGTAGTTCGTTATGCAACCTCGCATTTCCAAAACGCTTTTTCCAGCTCTGAAGCTGGAGTTTCAGAAACTATGAGTTGATATTCATAGACGTAACTTGAATGCAAGCATGTACTTCTACACGACTCTTATTGTGCACTCTCACTTTTCGGTCTATAATTGAAAAAGTGACTCAGCGTGCAGTTCATTAATAAAGCTCAGTGTTTAGTAGAATGTGACAGTGCACTAAAAAAATACAAAAAAAAAAAAAAAAATAATAATAAATAAAAATATAGAGAGAGACTATCCAGTGCACTCTTTGCGGCTGGAGTGTACTAAATAGTACACTTAAGTACGGTTTCAGTTTTATTTATTTATTTATTATTTTTTTTAGAAAGGCAAGATTTGTGCATGTATTATTGCTTTTGATCGATTTGCTGTTTTCACTCACATCAGCAGAAAATTTTCGGCCAAATAAAATGCCCATAAATAACACGCGAAGAGAAAAAGTCGCCAAGTTTTTGTGATTTATTTATTATATTTTCATTTTCCGTCAAACATGATTTAAAAAGGCCGTCCACGTGTAATAGTGCTCACAATTGTGTCAATCTTTGTTTTTGATCATTTTTTCCCGTTCAGCGATCATCTTCCGCACATTCACCTCTATATAGGATTCTTCTGCTGAATCGATTGAAGAAGTGATGACGCTTGAAATAAGGCTACACTTGTAATCACAATATCACCAAACAGTATCAGCTACAAAATCACAACTAATATCTACAATCACAACACAGCTGCAATGTCCAACATTCATCAATGATACTCGGTCAGTGTCGATGGAGGAGGGAATTAGGGGAGTACTGTGTGTGACACAAATAATAATAATCAAGCGACTTTCAGCTGACTACAAATTTTAACTCCCTCAGGGTTGAAACAAATTGACTTTTGCCGTCTGTAAAAATCAAAATATTATCAATATGCGAATAACAAGGAAGACCCATACAATAAAAATCAGCCATCTTTCAATTGCCCTCCCAAATATTTCAAGACCTTGAGCGTTCAAATATGTTGAGTTTTGCGGCCTGTAAAAATCAAAATTCAAAATGCGCACTAGTGAAATAGCAAAAATTGCTCATGAAAATATGGACTATTATCGCCTGTAAAATTCACAGTGCGACCAGTGTGTTGAACAGTGAATGAGTTTCATTCATTGTTCACGAGATATGGAAGTAAAAGCAAATAATGTGGAAGTACACAGTGGTTTGACTCTAGCAGTAAAAATCGGGTGTCATTCGCTCGTCGTAAGAAACATTTCAAGACCTTGAGAGCCCAAATATGTGGCTTTTTGTGGCCTGTAAAAATGGAAACAGATAATAGGCACTTGGAAAATCATGAATACAGCCCATAACGAAGAAACGATGAGCCAAACGATATACATCAAGCGTCTTTTACTTACCAAAACAAAATTACGTGAAGATTTGAAGCAAAAACTTCCTACAATTCAACTTCGCAATCTGTGAGGTTGCTGGTTGAATGTTTCTCTATTTTTGTTTCTTCATTCTGTTTCAGTCTGTCTTCGCTTGCAAGTGAATCCGCAGAATAAGATGCATTTTTCGAAAATCAGCGCTGAACGTGGGTTTGCGGATTTCATCTTCGCCCACATAATTCTGCACTTAGTTGTTGTGAATTTCATCGGTTAATCTTGCACAGGTTGGCGAATTTAATGCGATAATGGAAAAGCTCAAGCTTCTCTAGTTGATGCAACATATTTCTTTGTCAGTGACATGTCAATATATTTTTTTTTAGTGTCATCCTATATTGTTAATTAACTGAGTTTATTCATTTTTGTCAGCAGAAAAATGAAAAAGAGCTGATGAAGAGGTTTTTCCATTTGGACTAGCTTCTGGAGAACTGCTCTACGCATAATGAACTCTCTATGTTGGCGTCTGTTCGGCTCGCTAATTCGTACTTTTTCTTCTAATTATTAAAAAATACTCGCAGTTTTCTTTGTACATATTTTTCTATCTGCAAGTGGAAATATACACATTCAGAATCAGAGAAAAATTGGATGAACGCAGTTTGATCATAATTAAAATTTATTTACACGTAACATTTCAATGTCCATTCAAGGATTTATAATATAAACGTAAAGATTTGATTTTTTCTTCACCATATATCCTTCAAACCTTTCTGCACTATGATATGAACCAAAATAATATCAATAATAAATACAACCTATCAACATGTTATTTTACTTTTTTTTTTAAACAATGGTACTTCTTAAAACGCGTATTAAAATGAAGAATAAGATGAATTGTAATTTCTCAAATATCTTTTTAACACCATTGCTGTTGGCGGGCTTGTGTGAAAAAAATTTTTTTTTTCAAACTGGCGCCTTTTAGTGTGGTTATTATGCTGACTCCAGCCTGATACAACGATTGAGAGGTTCTCTTCTATAAATAAAAACTACAACAACCAAATTCTATCCATGAAAGGTCTTTGAGCACAATTAAACATTTTAATACAAAATTCGAGCTTCTCAGCAAAATGAAAAAAAAAAAAAAAAAATTGGAACATCGCTATGAAATTTCAACTTCAAAAATTTCCGCAGTATGAAAATAGTTTATTACATTTCAGGGAGAGATAACCATTGGATAAACCAATTTGCCATCATTGTACATCATGTAGAAAAATATAATTAGGAATAATTCAGTTGTATATAAAAATATAATATTTTTCTGATTAAAACTATATACACTTCTATGTACACTGAAATACAAAACGGTGCGCCAACAACACACGGTAAGTATTATCTTAATTGCATTACATGCCATTGTAGGCAGGCCCACCACCACCTTCTGGGACGACAAAATTGATGTTCTGGCTAGGGTCCTTGATGTCGCACGTCTTGCAGTGAAGGCAATTTTGAGCGTTGATCTGAAGGCGTTGCCCAGAGCCATCTTCCAATGGGACATATTCGTAAACACCTGAAGCAGATGGTAGGAGTATTTAATGTAGTTAAATCTCACTCACTCTTAGCTCAAACTGAATACTCTGCCACCAGTTTCTCCCTGACAGCCGCAGCTCTAATCTGATCATAATGCAATTAACAAGGACCATTGAGGACACAGTTGGCAAGGCCAAGCTATTAAAACAGAATAGTTTTTGTACAAACCTGCAGGACAAAATCTTCCTTCAGGCCCATCAAATTCGGCTAAGTTTCGTTTGACGGGGACCGTGTCATCTCGGAGAGTAAGATGAGCTGGCTGGTCAGCTTCATGGTTCGTGCCAGTGAGAGCGACAGAAGAGAGCAAGTCGAATGTAATCACGCCATCCGGCTTAGGGTATTCGATGGGTTTGCATTCCTTGGCCGGTTTCAGCCTCTTATGGTCAGGATCTAAGAATAAACGAATGAAGGAATATTTCGCAATGAGCTTACTAAAACTTATATACCAAGCACCGGCCAATGCAGTATATTTTATAACACTGTATATTTTACACTCTTTCTTCTCCTGAAAGACAACAGCTACAGAACACACCTAACATACTGTACATAGGAAGGTCACCTAGTAGCACTATAGCGAATATATTTCCAGAAGGAAAATATATTTTGACTCAACAATGAGAAAAACAGACATTTGCAGTATCTTAGCACTTAACAATCAGTTTAATTTTCTCCTTCGGAAGAGTCACAATTCCAAAGAGACAAATTGAATATGTTCTTTCAAGAATTATTTACAAACACGAAGACATGAAGAATGCAGAAAAAGCACAATTGGAATTTCAAATTGCGGGAATACTTTTCTCTTCCTTGCAGTCACATTTTTTGATGTCCAGGGATTGTGACGGGGAGAAAAACCAGGCGACTCATTCTCCGATTGTTTATTTTCTCGCCGAGCACTTTTGCCCTGAATTGCCTGAACGGGCAAAAGTGCTCAACCAGAGAATAAACAATCGGAGAATAAGTCGCCTGGTTTTCCTCCTCCTCACAATCCCTGGACAGGGGATATTTTATTACAAAATTATTTTTTTCAATGCTTGAAAGTCTAGGCTTACCTCCATGTTTAAAAGTCCATGGCTCCCGTCCACCAGTCAAGATGGTGAAACCACTGTAAGCAACACCACCATACAATCCGAGGCGAGTGTGAAACGAGGGGCGGCAATTCCTCACAGCCTTCATGTCAGACCAGATCCAGCTGTTTTTGATCTTCTCCTCATAAGCCACTGGGTTGATTCCTGAAACGTGAAGTTGATCCAACTCAAAATAGATATTGGCCGCTTGATTGTCATGAAGGATTAATTATGCTTAATTGGATCATATTCCTTTATTCTATAAATATCTTGTTTTTAACTACATTGAAATCAATCATTCAAAACAACCCACACAATAAAAGTTCAATGGTTTCTAACAAGTTTCCAAACTTACCAACAGTTTCGGACTGTGTTTCTGAATGGATAGCATCAAATACAGCTTCAGCTGCCAGCATTCCAGATTTCATCGCATAATGGGTACCTTTGATTTTAGGTACGTTTAGGAAACCAGCTGTGCAACCAATCAGGCATCCACCAGGGAATGTTAACTTAGGAATTGACTGATAACCTCCTTCATTCAATGCTCGAGCACCATATGCGATCCTACAAACCACAACACACAACAAATGTCTTCAAGTGTCAATTAAAACAACGTATGGCGTACAGACAGAATTTTTTTTTTTTTTTTTGATATTTGGATTCTACATGCCTTGAATGCCTCAAATTTTGAGGGGGTTAGAAAATTTTTTTTTGGGCCATTACAATGGTTTATAATTGAATAATAAACCAAAAAATTAACTCCATAGCCCTCAATTTCTTCAAGGCCATCTGCCTAGCCCTATTTCTATCTGCCCTACTAATGCAGTATTTTACAAGACATTAAAAAGTATTTGAATCTAGTTTCTCACTAAGACAAATGAGGTGATTCGGCAGATTTTTCGGTCACTTTCCATTCCTCCCATTTATATCGATCTTGAATCAATTTTCAAGTGTTCAAATAAAGTACAGAGTTGTATGAAATCGTAATTCATAGGTAAACACTTGAAATAAGAGTTGTGAAAAGCCCTAATTTTTGGGTAGGATGTTGGTAGCAAAAGTGTGAATGATTGTATAAAACCAATTGTGTCCTATTACAGGGCGAGTTAATATCGGTTGTCAACTGGGAGCTATACATACATTTTATTAGTAATCATTATTGGCCATCTCGTCAAGCCAGTTTATTTTTCTGAATGCGATTCGCAGTGAGTGTGTTAAAAACAGTAACATTTTGCAGGAATGAAGTCAAAATTTGTTAGTTTTGTGATTACTTAAGGTACTCAATTAATATCCCATGTTTTGTAGGCGACGCATAACCATGACTCTAGGGAACGATGCCCATGGTTGAGATGCCCATTAATTGCAATGCGCCCAAGAGACAAGCAACTGATGATGTTTATGTAGTGTTTGTTGACTGGCTAAATTTATTAGACAGCAGCTAATAACCACCAAACATTGTCATCTTCATCCATGTACACATTTTTTGACTTTCAGTACTTAGTTGTCTTTTTTTTCAATATTTCAGAAGATATCTAGCAGGTAAGGAGGCAGTGATCATCAAACCTTTTTCCTCCTTCCAAAGTTTTTCTTATTGATGGGTGAAGTTTGAGTTTTTGGAACTCTCTGAAAGGACTCATGTACGGGTTGGTAAAATCTAAGCCGACGACAAACCCAATGGCGATGACGGGAGTACTTTCGTTCAAGTGGTATAAGAATGAGCCGCCATACGTATATTTGTCCTGAAATCAACCAGAGATCACCATGTAAGAAACATCAATATTTTCATTATCTTTCACCACAGTTACATGAGCTTAAAATATGCTCAGATCAATGCCCCTCCTTTGATATAGGAATTGATGTGAAATGGCCAAGAAGAGTGAAAGAGAGTACCCTATCTCGAGAGCTGGTTCTTCGTTAGCCACTATATTATTGTATACCTCCAAAACAAAATTGTTTCTAACTCGGTCCATCGTTAGATTGAAGATTCCAACACCTCACGTGAACACTATGTGAGGTGCAGTAGGTTCAAGTTATGAAAAAATTTAAACGGGTCACATCTGTCATTGGGCTAACTTGTAATTTAACGGATATAAAAATGTCACATTATTTCATCATCAATAATTAATTTATTGCTATTTAATTACTTCTATCATTCAGTGAAACGACTTGTTGACTTCTGCGTTGTTATAGTTGGCTTTCGAACATATTTCCAGTATTTCGATTATTATGAAAATTTGGTAACTTTCTAATTGCGAAGAAACAATTGTTCAGTAGTTAACCCACTAAAGAATTGTTGACATTGAATACATACCAATGGCCAGCCGAATGTATGTTCCACTTTTCCCGGTTCATGTTTTGACGGATCGATTTCCCAGACTTCTTTCAGACCGAGCCCATATGTCTGGGGCTCGCAATTTTCACGCAAGTTGAATTTTTTAAATAAGGTTTTTGTCAGATGTCCATGACAGCCCTCAGCAAATATTGTGCATTTCGCATGAAGTTCCATTCCTCGCTCAAAGGTATCCTAGGAAAAAAAGGAAGAACATGAGTGTCCATTACATTCAAAGACATATAGTGAAAGGGGCAAAACGGAGAAATAATATATCGTACACTATTTAGTTTGAAAATAACATAATTTTCTTCAGATACCTTGGGTGATCCGTCTTTGGCGATTCCTACATCGTTTGTTGCTATTCCCTTTACGGATCCATCTTCATGGTAAAGAACTTCGGCAGCAGCATATCCTGGATACAACTCAACCCCAGCAGCTTCAGCTTGCTCGCCAAGCCAACTGACCACATGACCCAGTCTGACAACGTAGTTGCCATGGTTATCCATTGGCATTCCTATCAAACCAGTTGAGTCAGAGATGAGACAAAGAACTTCCCAGTTTGACCAGGGGTATGACTAATTTCAATAATAACTAAGGAAATTTGTTGTTGATGAATTTCTTTCTTACGCACCTTTCATGATGGGTATCTTGATAGCACTTTTTTCAGTCAGGAAAGAGAAAACGTCAGTTGTAACTGGAGTGTTGAGAGGAGCACCCTTATCCTTCCAGTCAGGAATAAGTTCATTTATGGCAATGGGGTCTATGACAGCACCTGACAAAGTATGTCCACCTGAAAAACGACAAATTATAAATACCTAGTTAATAATATAACTTCCATTAACTCCGTTTCACATCATATAATAAACTCCATTCAAATTAAAAATCAGCTGGTGTTCAGTACCCATTTGAGCTGATTTTTCGACCAAACAAACTCTCAGTTCCTTTCCGGCTGCCTCTGCCAATTGCTTGATCTTTATGGCTGCAGCGGTTCCGGCAGGTCCCCCTCCAACAACAACTACATCAGCTTCGTCGACAAAACGCTCCATGTTGACATCTAACAAAAGAAAAACAACGCTGAAGTTCAGAAAAAGTCTAGAGTGCATTATAGATAGTAATAAAAAGAGAAGAAAAATAACTTCAACAAACCACTTAAAATTTACCAAAAATTGACGAATTTACCTTTCCATCTTGGGTCGGTGCTTCTGTCTACGATCGTATAATGCGTGGTAATTTTCGGGAATGCTTGGTCTGATAGACATCTTTTACGGACAGAAGAAAGCCTCGATACTGGAATAACAATGAAGTAATTTTAAATGCCGAATGATATTTAAGATAGACACACTGTTCTCCAGCATACTTCTCGTACTTTTGATTGTCTTCTAATAGTTCAGTCTCAATGCAAAAACAAGACACAATCAACTGAAAAACGAGTCGTAAGGTAATAATGTAGAAGATCAATGATGATGGTATAAACATCACCCGATGCCTAATATACATACATAGTTGAGGATTACATGCAATTGTAAATCTTTTCAGTCGATTGAATAACCAGGTGATTAATTATAAAGGATTCAAGAGAAATTATCTCAGCAAAAGGGAATAAGCATTGACTTTTTATACCGAATATGATCAGCTATAATTATCGTATATCCGTATCCGAATATATATATATATTTCAAGTGAAATCAAAATACCTACTAAAACAAAAAAAAAAAAAAAAAAAAAAAAAAAAAAAAAAAAAACGCTACAAACGATTGTACAGTGTTTTATTATTCTTTGCTTCATTAGTGGTTTAAGAAGACTATACATTTGTGATGGTAATTATTCCGAACAGTGGTAAACGTTCCCACCAAAAAACAGCTTGATAACTATAGGGGGAAACTCCGTAGCAACTATTATCATTTTAATAATTTTTATTGTTCTTAGTTTCCAAATTAAAATCTGAATTTTTCGCCTCTTGGTTCATTGAAGAGCATTCTAACGACTATAGAATGATTATATAGCTCCAAGAGCTCTCGAGTTTAGCCTCATACCGAATTTCTGAAAAGCTTCCAAATTCGGCACAAAAGCTGTGATAACTCGAGAATCAATAGAGCTATCGACCACGCGATGGTCTCATTCGATTCAGCGTCCAAAAATCTATAGAAATTGATACCAAATACACTTTTTTCTGAAAAACGTTGGAAAATACGAACTTTCTCCCCCTCAAAATCCTCCAAAAATACATTTAAAATTGAGCTAGCAATGTGGTTGAAGAATTGGGCTGTTGTGAGACCGAAATTGATTTTTGGTGAAAATTTCAAGAATTTCGCTATATTATGGTTTGGCCGGAAAAGTGTTGACGGCGTACGGTGGACGGACAGAATTTTTTTTATTGGATATTTGGATTCTACATGCCTTGAAACGTAAAACATCAAATTTTGAACGGGGGTGAGAAAAATTTTTTTTCTTAGGCGATTACAATGGTTTATTATTATAATATAAACCAAAAAGAGTAATCGTCGAGAGAGAAGAGCGCAATTTTTGGCAAACTACTGACGTCTCAAACCCAGTCTAGCCACACAGAGCGTCTAGCCACAGTATACGATAGTACTACTACGTAAATAAGGCGCACTTCTATATGAAGAGGTGACGCCGTTTTGTAGAGCTACCTAATGAACAAGACCCAAACCGACTGCAACTGAAAAAGCATTGATTATTGAGACTAAGCAGATTGATTTCAGATAGCGAGTTCTTTAGCTGTTGCAAAATAATGTTTCATTTTTTAACAGAGTAGAAACAACAGGTTTTGTTGCAGTTGAAAATCTGTTCAGGAATTTGTTGATGGGACTGTCTGAGAGATTTTCTAAGGTGAATTTTGTGGGGTTTTTTACAGGAAAAATCCACTGATTGTAATTTTGAAAAAATCCTATAGTTAACATTACTCGGTGGAAAAAATATGTAAACGTTTCGTTTATCGTGAGACTCTCCTGTTTTTATTCAACTGTTAACCTGCAAACGGTTTCTTCAGTTTTTTTTTCTCTCGTCAGCACGTTATTTTTGAACAGTTAACCAGAAACAGCGCGCCTCTGGCAGGCACCGGGTGCAAATAAATAAACCGAGTTAAAACTCATCCTATTTCATTCTATATTTATTTTATTCGTCTCACCGAACCATTACAACTGTAAAGCTAGTCACTGGTTTCCACAGCTTAACAACGAGCGCTGAGAATCTATGGAATTTCGTAAATGTGTAGGAGTGTGCATAGCTAACACGGCCGGAGTAACTAACAATGGGACAATATCTTATCTAATAGTTGATCTGACGGTCATCCCGATCCGATCTAACTCGAATCTAGAACGACTTACATAAACTCAACTTCTTGTTCCTTGCACTTGGTCGACTTGGACTGGGACTGTAAACTGTTACGTAACGCGATAACGTTCCAATTCTAAAAGAAGAAGATCAATGACTAAGGTAAAATTTTCTCAAGATCGACGGCTCCCAATTGGCACATCTGAAAGTGTTCAATTGCGTTTCTCCGTGTCAATGAATCCCTATAATTTTCGAACGATTTAGAGTTTAATGCGTTGGAGGAAAAATTAACCAGGTCCTGACGGTAAGAGAGAACGTCTTTAGAACTCATCAACTGATCTAGAAAACGAACTGGGCGCTATATGTGTCAGCTGGCAGTTTCCAGAGGTCATGTCATTTGTCGAGGCCAATCTAAAATAAATCACCAATTGCTCCTATCACCAACGGCTGTTGAATATATCGTAAATTACATCAGATCACGATCGGCTTAGCCGAATTCTCGATCGAAAAGGAACGGACAAGAACGATAACAGTAGATTTCCTCGGGCAATAATTATGTACATCGCCATTCTAGAAACCGCCGGCTTAAAAACGCACACAGTTCAATAAAATGTCAACAGCAGAGTATAAAAGCGCTTCTACTTACGGAATAAAGGGCTGACTACTCTTCTCGTTGCCATATCAAAAAATAAAAATAAAACAACGGAAAACCAGAGGAATTGTGGAAACACCGACGATACAGTTGGACGTATCTAGCCGAATGTGTACGTCAAGCAGTTCGACTCGCACTTCTAATAGCTCAGATACGAACAAATCAGCTTATCTAACTGATAAGGAATTGTTTTGATAATGGCCGATAACCGATGTCTGTCTGGGGGCAAAGATAGTCGAACGAAAAAACTCGATTTACCGTACACGTAAGTAAATAGACGCAGACTCAACAACTCAACCTTATCTAGCGAATAGATACGGACTAAAAAATGATACCTCTATTAAACGTGATATAAATATCGAACTATTGATATCGATAAAATTGAAGTATCGATAAGTTAGTATCGATATCAGTTAGTAACGATATTTTTTTTAAACTGGGCCGAATAAGGTCAAAAGCAGAAAATGGAACCGAGGATAACGCAAAAATTAGCTGTGATATTTTTTAAATGATTAGCTATGGTATTTTTAAATTAGTATGATATTTTTTAAAGAGAAATTGTAACTATGTAAAAAAAATACTTCTATTTACTACGCTAACATGAAAGTAATAAATAATTAAAATTTACGAAAAATGCAATAATTCGAGAACTATTGAGGCCTGTTTTAGTTCATTTGAGAGGTCTTATTTCATTTTCAGAACGCTAAATTGCACATTTTTTGAAAACTGAATTGCAAATAATTAACACCACCTTTACTCCGATTCGTCTGGCCAATAAACTCGTAATTACTGTTCCTTTAATGGATTTTTCTTAAAAAAAAAAAAAAAAAAAAAAACTGTATTTTTGCCGAAAATTCGCTATAATAGCGATGCGGGGTATTAAAATCGACCCGGCCACAATGATATATCCACTGATATACTAACATAACTTTTATCCCGTGCTTTGACTCTTTCCTTGCAGGAAATTTCACGTAGAATTTGAAAATGTTTGAATATCAATTATAGATTTTACATCTCACTCTCTTTCTCTCTCCTTTCGACTTCCTGATGTTGTTCCTGATGAGTATTTTTAGAAAATGTCATTTAAAATCGATTGAAGCCAAGAAGAAAAATACCTTCATTTTTAAATTGTTTTAGAAGTAGTGGAAAACCATTTGCAGAAAATGTTTTCCCAGCAGACGAGCACAATTAATTTCCATTTGAAATTGTTGTTTGTTATATGAAAAAAAATTTTTTTTTTAAATCTTGTGTTTATATGTTTGATATGGCAACTAAGTATGTGATGCTTGACTTTTACTTCCATGTTAATTATCGTTGGGCTACTAATAGGTTATCATCGATTTTCCTCATACTTCCATTGCGTTTTATTCTATTCCTATTTTTTTCAGGCCGCATTTAAGTTCGTTTGAAAGCTTTGAGGCTGTTAATGTTTTATTTTCAAATTGTAGAAGATGCTTGATTTTGGAAAAGTATATCACTCTAACGATTCGAGCGTTCTTCTAAATAGGTCGATTTTTCCCCGAATCCTTTTTCGCTTCGACGATCGACGCGGGATTTCGACGAGGGGAAATTTCCCGCAACGGTGGTCACATTGTAATTGGGAAGCCCCAGGCGCGACCGCTGCTGCCCCTTACGGGAACCCGGCGCAAACAGATCGCCGTGAGGGTGAGGAGCCGCAGTCGGTGTACATCGTGAGACGTGAAGTAGTGCCTGTGTGAGCCGTGAGCCGTGACGCAGCGCAGAGCTGTGTCGGTCGTCGGTCGGATCTCTACCCTTCTCCTCTCTACCCGCAGACAAGCAGGGTCGGCCCGCCGTGTTATGTGACTATCCCTCGCCTTGCACCCATCGCCGCCGCGCTCTACGCTCCCACAGCAGAGCAGAAGTGCCACACAATTCTCTACTACACCCCCTCGCGTTGCCTCTTTTTCAACCCCCGTACGTGTGCGCCTTGTGTGTCGTCCGTGTTTCGCTAACGTTATTTTCCGTTTATTTATTTTCCCCGCGCTCCGCTCGCCGTCGAAGTTTATTTTATGTATTAACTTGACGCCATTTTGCGCGAGCGACTCGCTCCTTTCTGTTCGGTGCAGTGTTCAGTGGCGAAAAATAACGACTGCGCGCGCCCCATTTCGACGCTTTCGTCGCAAGTGCGCACAAATTGCGTGTTCGGATTCGCGCACGCTCGTCGTCGAATACCATGTTTTGTTTTCCGTCGTGAAATGCTCGTGTCGTGCCGTCTCGCAAGTCGCGATGCACTGAACACAGCTGTTGATCACCGTCACGAATTGCTGCACAGTCCGTCGACAGTCAAACTGAAACCGTTGTAGAAATGAGAAACAAAAACGACGTCGTCGTTTTATCGTAGGTGCCGGTCGTCGTCAGTCGAATGATGGCTCAAAACAAAGAGATCGTCGAAACTGAGGATTCCGAGAAGGAAAGAGAACGCTTCCTCCAGGAGCTGTCGCAGTTTCACGAAACTCGAGGGTAAGTCGAAATTTTATTATTTTTATATTTTCCCCTCCTCGAAATTTGTTTATTATTTGAAAAATCCCCAAGATTCCTTCGCTAGCGATAAGGAAAAAAAATAATCCGCGCTCGATTTCACTTCCCATGGTTGATATATTTAGCTGATAATATTTTCCGAGCTCTCCGATACATAATTAATTTTTTTTACTTTTATACTTATTGTCGAACAGAAATTGCTTTCGAAACAGCGCACTTTCATTTATAACGTTTGACATTCGGCGGTGCTCAAAATGCCGCTATTTTTACTCGGAGCGGGGGCGAAAATTCAATTGTCGAAACGTAAATACCGCTGCGACGGATTTCTCCCGAGACGACGGCTAAAAATCGCCAGATATTAAATTAAAAAGCAGATAACGCGGGCTAACCTCGAAGAATAGTTTATTACTCGTGGAATATTGATGAGATAAAATGGTCACCAGTTTTCTGCAAATTCGCCAATCGATCGCCTCATTAATTTCTTACTTATCCGCGTGCGATCGCTTTAATTTCTATTGCGACTGAAGAATCCCTTCGATTCGAATCGATGACATTTATTTTGTTCTTCGACGGTAAATCCGTCGGCGAACTATCGATATTCAATCGATCCGGTATTTCCGACTTGTTGAACATTACATGTACACGACGCCAAACAGAGTTGAAATATTTCTCGATTTCCAACGTTCGAAGAGGAAATATATATGCGATTTTTGTTCCTAGCGAAGAATCTCTGCGGGACGAAAACGGTCGTTCGATTCGTCGATTAAAACGTGGGGCCTTCGTTTCCGAAACGGAGAAACCGTCGCGAGTAGCTTTATATTTTACTGCTTCGGTTTGGCGTTTGTTGAAATTTTTCGCGGAATTATTTTCTTACCTCGAACGTCGTAACTGTTTTTGATTCGTCGCCAAATTTGAGTAAATACCGTCCGAAAGAGCATTGGGCGAAACAAATTCGGCACCAAGGCCAATAGCGGAAAACCAGTTGATTGAATGAAAACCGTCTGCGAAAAATGTTGGTTTTTTTCGAGCGGGCGTGGTTCGGAAAAATTCCCCGAGCCAAATTTTCGCCGCGATCGGAAAAACTCAAGTTCTGAATTGAAAATTGGACGCCAATGCGATAAAATCTTTCGATTTATAATTGATTATGATTTAAGAAGACCATCCGTTTTTGGTTTATTATTCAATAAAAAACCTTTGTATTCGCCCGAGAAAACAAATCTCCAACGCCACCTGAAAATTTGATGTTTTACGTGTCAAAGAATGTAACATCGGAATATCCAGAAAAAAAATTCTCTCCGTACGCCGTCAGCAGTTTTTTTTGACGAAACTATAAAAGCTAAATTCTTGAAATTTTCACCAAAAATCAATCTTGACCAGGCAATGGCTCAGTTCTTTAACCAAATCGCTTCCTCAATTTCAAGGGTATTGTCCAACGTTTTTCAGAAAATATATATCACAGTTTTTGTGTAAAAGTTGGACGATTTTCACAAATTTGGCTTGAAGGTGTAATTCGAGAGCTCTTGGAGCTATAAAAAATTTTTATACTCTTTGGAATGCTCCTCGAACACTTTCAACTGTATCGTTAGGCGAAAAATTCAGCTTTTAATTTGAATTTCTGTTTAGCGTTTGAAAATACTAATTTTCTCCCCCCAAGTACCATTAACATCGAGAAAGCGATTTAGTTAAATTGTCAGGCCAAGATTGATTTTTGGTGAAAATTTCAAGAATTTAGCTTTTACCTATAGTTTTGTCAGAAAAATTGGACGGCATGCGGACAGAATTTTCTTTATTGGATATTCGTATTCTACATGCCTTTAAAAGTAAGACACCAAGTTTTTAGGGGCGGGGGAGGACATTCCTTTCTCGGGCGATTAAAATGGTTTATTGAAAAATAAACCAAAAATGAAAACCGTATTATGTGCGAATGAAAAAAGTGAAGAAGTGAAATGTGCTTAACCAATTAAAACCAAGTTCCTAAGGATTAATAAATAAAATCAAAGGAAAGAAATCAACAGTGGCGATAAAAAGTTTCGCAGCGGTTTAATGGCTTTCGTTCGTTCAATTTTTTTAAATGGTTTTCGAAAGAACAATCGTGTGTCTCATCTAGTCTCTCCGTGTTGGTCAAGCTGTAGATTGACAATAAAACTGATATAATTACATCTTGCGCTTCTAGTATAAAGAAAAAAAGGAAAGGAAAAAAATTGCGTTGTACGACGAGTGGATAAAATTTCGTTGGCATCAGCCTCAGTCCTAGAACGTTTCGACAGTACTTCGGATGAGTAATATAATTCATTCCGGGAGAAAAATATTTTTCAACACTATAACTACTAATCAGAACACGAACGTATTTAATAATTATTTTATATGATAATCGTCGTGCATTTCATAATACATCTTGTCCATCGTACCCTTAATTGGTTCGCAATTTTCGCTATCGATGTGTCCCAAGCCCTCAAATGTTGTACAGTGAAAATTCCAGGCTCATCTGTGCTCAGTAATGTTTCTCGCATTGTTGATGAACTATTTTTCGGCCCTGTCCTATTCGTTTTGGGTCATTTTGAGCCCAATCACGGAAGGCCAAAAGTTGTGTAGATGAGAATTTTTATTGGAACGCATAGAATCCTTACATCGCTCAAATGCTGTTATTTTTCTGAGAATCCTCATTGACGTGGTTTCGAACTGTTGAACCCTTATTTGGGTAATACGAAACAAAAAAGCTCCTATTTGATTTTTGATTTTCATAAAAACATTTATTTTTTTCATTTTACATCAACAAATTTTTTTCTAATTGTAGATTATTAATTTTTATAATTTTTAATAATAGTGTTAACAATAATTCACTGTATTCACTGTAACATAACAACAATTAACATATAAATAACAAAATGCGTTGTTTATAACATAGTTTATTATTTAACAAAATATTATGTTATTTATAAAAACATATAAATATCGTAACAATAATTAACTTTGATTTAAATTAACTAAACTGCATTGATTTACAATAATTTTACATAATCTATTTTTTACATCAACAATCCTTTTCACATTTTCAAAATTTATTACATTCGGTTCGATTTTTTGCATTAATAAGACAGTGACCTGGTCTGTAGCTTTCGTAACAGCTTTGATAAAAATGCTGACATTGAAAAACGTTTTTTGGCTCTGATATTGTAATATTCTGTGTTGTATATATATGTTTGCTCTGACAGGCAGCTAAAAGTAAATGATTACGCGAATTTTGAGGGGGAGAAAACTCGTATTTTCCAACGTTTTTAAGAAAATGTGTATTTTTGGTACGTATCAAATTCTATATTTTTTCGACGCTGAATCGAATGAGACCATAGCGGGGTCGATAGCTTTATTAGTTTTCGCAGCTTTTGTGTAGCATTTGGAAGATTATCAGGCATTTGGCATGAGGGTATAACTTGGGAGTTCTTGGGGCTATAAAAATCTATCCATACTCGTTTGAATGCTCGTCAGACTTCAATTGCACCGTTAGGCAAATTAAGCTTTTAATTTGAAAAATAAAAACGATTAATCCGGGGGTCGCTACAGAGTTTTCCCTTATAGTTACCAATCTGTTTTTCGGTGGGAAAGTTAGAAAATGTTCGGAATAATTACTATCACAAATGGATAGTCTTCTTGAATCATTATTGAAGCTAAGGAATAATAAACCACATTACAATAATTTCCAGCGTTTTTACCTTGTTGTTGACGATTCTGTTGTTTGTTTTTCAGAACCTCTTCCAAACGGAATCCTCAAGTAAACGGGCGCGAGGTTGATCTGTTCAAACTCTACACCCTCGTTACGAACAGGGGTGGCTGGGTTAAGGTAAGGATTAAACTTCGCAAATTATATCATCTTACGATTTTGATGCTATTACTGGAAAATAGTAATTTCTCTCGATACGTTTCGATCGAATTTTACCGTCGTTTTGGAAACCTTGGAGCGTATTTCTTGATTCTCGTTTTATCGTTTATTTGACCCATTAAATGTTCAGCCTAACTGCGAAAATAAGCCGGTTTCCAACAATTTATAAGCCCGCTTTCGTCTCGAATATTCGATTTCTGTTCTATATTATACCTCTTTCTATATCTAGTTTAATTTTATGGCGGCAACGTGTCAGTGTGCTACTTTTCTATTTTCTCCGCCGGCTTTTGATGTTTTCTATTCACTAGAAAATGTTAGCATTTTTAATTTATATTTCAAAAGGTGTCCGGGACATTCACGTCCCCGTATGAATTTTCGGCTCGTTTTTACTTGATCAACGTCTGACAATTTCGATTGGATTCAACTGACAAAATTAAATCTGTTCGCCGAATTAAAAATCTATTTCATTTTCACTCACGGTTCGAAATGCCTTTCGAACATTTTCTCAGATCTTACTCCTAATTCGCATGTTAGCTGACTTCAAGTTGAATGTGGATATTGCAAAATTGGTCCACATTACGACTAAATCATTATTTTTTGGCGGAATTTCTCGACAGTGTCAAAGCCAATTTAATGTCGTCTATAATCGGCGTATGTCAGCAGTTAGGTATAAATTTCTCGTAACCAACCAATCGATAACATTGTATTTATTATTGGGTTCTACTATTGCTGAAGTTCTGTCGACGAGCCTATTTTTCCTATAATTTCCGAGTCGATATTGCAGTTGATTGAACTTTAAGCAATTACTGTACTTGATTTATTTTTATCCACGTGTATTCTCTACGTTCTAATTGGAGTATCTCCCAAAATCTAGAAGCTCTTAAATGATATCGTCTTTAATCAAGACGAAGAAGAATTCATCGAAGCATTTTTGGTGCTATGAAAATCGTTCTATACTCGTTGGAACGCTCTTTTGAATCTCTTCAGCTTTACCGTATGACGAAAAATTGAGCTTTTGATTTGAAAATTAAGAAAAATAAAAATTATTAAAATTAACCATAACGTGGCCGAAATCTTTATAACGATACAACTCATTTAAAATCAGTGGATTTTTTGACAATCTCTTTGTCTTCTATCCTTGTATTCTTGTCTGTACGTGAACTATCGAACCGGACTGAGCAATGAATTGAACAAAATTTAATGAGTGAACAAAAAAAAAAAAGAATGAAAAAAAAAATAAAATAAAAAAAAAAAATAATAAAAATATACGAGTTTCATTTTCATGGAAAACGGCACAATTGGGGAATTTATGGCATATTCTTGAGGAAAGGGGACGTTTTATCATTCTCTTCAGTCAGTTTGGTGCCTTTGAGTCTTCATTTCTGTATTAGGTGGCTCTAGCGTCGATACTCGAAAGCTTCCTCGTGTTTTGAAAACCTAAGATTCAATGAGGTCAAAAGGGGGAAATCCTTGAATAAATTTGCAGGAGTGCCTGTTTCATGTACCTCAAAGTACGCTCGTCTTCATATTCTTCTAAAAAAAAAAATAAAAAAGAGCATAAAGCGTAAAATAGAGCCGACCCTGAACCGAATATGATTCCTGTTTGAAGTTCGTCTACAATTTCTTCTCGATTATAATTATCTTGGCTGTTTTATTGCCGTTGTCGTTCTTTTTGTCTTAATCCTCAGAAAAACGCTTTCGGAGGACGGGGGAATTCGTTGTAGGGGAAATACAAATACCGTTAGTGGTGAAAATGCGAATTCGTTCGGTACACTTGTTTGGCCTGTTGGCTGATGTACGAGTGTTTCCGCTTTCTTCAAGGACCTTCTCTCCGTCCCCCCTTTCCCCTTGAAGGTGCAGCCTTCCATCTCTTCCCCCTCCGCCGCATCACGAACCGGGTGCCCACCTCCCGTCACCGGTTCCGTTTTGGTTTGGCGTCGAGAAGCGTCCTCCCGGCGTAATATGGTTGCCAAGTGACAAGTTCCGGCAGGGGATCCGCGGCGGACACGGCCACACGTTACTTCCAGGCTTGTTCTCTCCGCGTTCGGTCGCGGTATGCGACGGTCGCATTCTTCGCTCAAACCCACGCGCGCATCGATTTTCCTACCGGTAGTAGATGTAAATTCTGTGGCCAAGGATTTGAAACCAGTATCGATACTAGTAACGAATAACATACCTATATCGGTACAAGTCGAGCATCTAATGAGAGGCAGTTTCGAAAATTAGAATATGACGACATTGGGACATTGGGAAAGGAGGGATTGGGGATTGGGGGGTGTTTTTATATTCAGTGATAACGGTGAATATTACAACTCTGGCTGCAAGAGACCTAACCGCACACGATTGGTTCGTGAAATCGCGTGACCTTTTGCCCAGTGTAACGTAGGTACATGACGTGGACAATAAATTATGCAAGGGAGGGACATTAATTTTAAAAAAAGGTTCGCTATTGAATGATGTATCTCATTTTAATGCTATGGCCGGGAATCAATTATTCAGTGATAAAACAATTATAGTCGTCCTGAAAGAAAGTTTTAACATCTCTCCTTTAACGTCTTTCGAAGAATGGAAGCCACTTCCTTATTTTTCGAAATAATCTTAAATCAGAGAGACTGTCCGAGAGAGTGTCAAGTCTCCTACTTGTTGAAATAAACCATTGTCTACCTCCTGTGATTGGCGGTACGAAAAAACGATTTTCCAAAACGACTGAGGTTTTTTCGGCGAAAAAATTTGGCAAAAACGGTTGAAACTTTGTTGGGATGTATACCGTTTTGTGCCTCATTATGAATAAAATGTTTTTTGATAAAATACTTTTAAGTTCAAACGAAACAACGTGTATAACACGAAATTGTATGTCGAACATGCAATTCTAAACTAAGCAAAAAAATAATGGCTGCAGTGCAAAAGAAAGAAAATATTTTTGCAATTGGTTGTAGAATTATCAACCTCACAAGTTTGCACGTCACGTACTTTGGTACACCTCAAAATTAAATATTAATTTCAAGACAAAGAGCTAGACTGAAGGTAATTTTCGTGTGACAACTTTCATGAGAACTCTTCATTCAAATTTCTCACCGTATTCAAATGTTGGCGCGAACAAACGCTTATGACTAATATGAAATTATCTAACAATATCTTCTTGTAGATCGTTGGGCACTGATTTTTCTACCAATAATATCCTGTTTCGAACTCAAAACTTTCCGCTGGCCAATTATTTCTATAGGATAGGGCCACTATAGCAGTCATTTCGTTCGTCGCAGGTAGAAAGAAGGTATATAACGGTTGTTAGGTAGTTCCTATCCCAGCTTTGCTGCTTACGGTTCAACAAAAATTCTGACCGAACCGTCTCCCAAGTTCGGCAAAACGTATCGCAATTCGGACAACAGCGAACAAAAGTTTGGAGTTTCTTGAACCGGGAGCTCTTGACGTGGGCCGGTCTCCGCCTCATGTGGAGAATTGTGATCAATCTATTTACAACTGAAGAGAAAAGTGGTTATATTGTTGACAGAAATTCGCCCCAAAGTTTTCCTTGGTGTTGGCACGAAGAAAAGCGGAGATCCAAACCACTCCTCGATCTTCATCGACGGGCAGAAATTTCTAGGAACTTTTCGCCATTGTACTCGGACTGTAACTCGAAATCACTAGAGCGTATTTACCTGAGTACTTTCGTAAAGTAGAGAAGAAATCTTTCTTTCAACACATTCCCGGCTTAGACCTCGTTCAACTTGAAAAGTCTTCGTTGAATCGATTGATTATTGTTACTGACCCGTCGCTCTTTCGCAGTCTTCAGTAAAGATTTTGAAACAAAAATTGTTTCCGTTTTGTTAAAGCCTTGCGATAAAATACAGCCATAGGCACGGAAAACCACAAGTTGATAAAACCTTCGATTAAAATAACGGAAAGTGCGAATAACGCGGGAGTAAAGTATGTGATACGTGTGATAAAAATCCGACGTTGTTCGTTCGCCATAACAATCATGTGAATATCTCGAGCGCTCAAATATATTGATTTTTGTATACTGTAAAAATCGAAGTACAAATTACGCTCTGGTGAAATAGCGAGAAAAAGCTCGTGTCGTGGAAGTACGGTGTGTGAGCCAACCATTAGAATTCAAACGTCATCTACTTCCCAAAGCGAACATTTCAAAACATTGAACATTAAAAAATATTCGGGGGTTGTGGGGTGGAGAAAAACCAGGCGACTCATTCTCCAATTCTTTATTAGCTGGCATTAAAAAATATCGACTCTTATGGCGTGTAAAAATCAAAACAGAAAAAAATCAGTGGTTTACATTGATCACACAGTACTTCCATATTTGGGTCGATAAAAGATACAATCAATTTTAAAATCCAGAAACCCATAAAAGGCTGCATTTAGTATACCTACTAAAAAAAGGTCAGGAAACACAACAGCAATAGAAAAACGCAGGAATTATAATAAAATGCAAAAATGGAGTTGTGAGCCAAACGATACAACCCAAGTTTTGTAAAATGGGATCATTGTTATAGCTAGAAGGGCCAAAAATACAAAAGCGCTCGAATAAAATAACTAGGATGCGAATTATTAGGAAGTACTGTGTGTGACACTAATAATAATAATAATAATAATCAAGCATAGTTCACTGTATTACTTGACTGGATGATATTGTAGCAGCCAGTTTCACTGTCTCAATTAGAAGCAATTGCAGTACTATTACCGCCCTCTATGGTGATGTCATACTGCCTACACCTTGACAATCAACTGTACACATATATGGGCTGAAAATCGGGATGATACCGTTCTGATGATCGTTAAACCCCGATCTGTTGTCGAAATCAGGATATTCCGACATCCTCAATTTCCATGACGAATAGTACGTGTATTATAGAATTACAAACCGCTCTATCACTGGCTGAAGGGTTTTTTCCCCGACTATTTTGTGTCTTCACGAAAACTTCTCTAGATTCCCTCAGGTTGACCCGATTCTCGTATGTACTCGGATGCTGCGACATTGTACGGGTCAGGGCCTCTTGTGTCCGGACGGGGGATCCGCCACTTCTCTGCTTCTCAGCTTCACTGGTATCTCCATCTCGCGTCCGGATTTGCTCTCCTTGAACATCCCTACCTCCTTGGCTGACGACTGCCTCCTCCAACCAACCGCACAACTTTGAGCTGACTTCCCATGCTTTCTCAGTTCCGAAGAACCAGCTTGCGCCCATGGCACACTCAGTTCAGTTCAGGCGCCGCTTACTGCGATAATGCTGGCAATTTTGCCGCTCAAGACCACCTGACTGTGGCGTCCAGCTCTTTGCAAGATCCTTTTCCAGAAAAAATAAAAAAATAAAAATCATAAAACTAGAAAATCCATTTGAATGATTGTTTGCCTCTCTATTTGCTAATATTACTGTTAGCAACGTGCTTCTTAATGGCATTGGTTCTAGTTGCACTCGTTCACTGTCAAATCTTGGCGCACTGTTCTGCATTGCTTTCCTGTCAGTAAATACTTTGAGAAATCTTCGATGTGGTTCCAAATTTCGCCTCTATGTTAGCTTTGTAAATGGTATTATTGTGATTGTCGAGAGTTCGTTACGGAGATGAATTTGGAAACATATTTTTTCTAACCCCATCCTGAAGGAACTTTGACTACTTTTATGTGATCTAGGAACGATTAAAGTAACCGTGACTCCGTGCTCAACCATGCAAACCTCCGTGGCCAAAAATGTGTATAGATTACACAGTACTGTATGTTTAGGTCGGGAGGCATCTATTATTATAAAATCAAGAAATTTATATAGAGGATACAGTCAAGTCGGTTGACTACTATATTTGTGACCGTTCATGGTTGAGAAGTTTTAAACGTGATACACTTGCCTATCACGATGGGAAAACTAAACTCACTATCCGATGGGAAAACCCGAGTTTTATGCGACCGTTATGAATTTTATGCGAGTTTATGCCAACCTTCATATACTCAAGCTTCGAACGTTGCCACGGGCATGATGCCATGGGAAACAGACTCAAAATACTTCTTAATACTTCACATTTTGTTTTCGTCATTTAGTCTCGTTATGTTCTATTTCCACGATTTTTGATTTATAGCTCATGTTTTAAAAACTAGTGTTTTGAAAGCAGTTTCTATATACGATATAGGTAATAAGTTTAGATCGATTGAACTGGACCACGAATGTCCGTTTTAGAAATGAATCATGATTAATATTATTAGAAAATCTCAAGTCCTGAAATATAACGGCTCATAATTGCACCTGTAATGTACACTTTCCTTTATGGCGTGCAGATGAAGCTTGATTTCTTGAGTTACTCGGTTTTAAGCTCCCAACATTCCGTTACATTTTTTCTCGTGCATTTTTTCATTTTACTGGGTTTTGGCTTATTATTGGATAATAAACCATTAGAATCTCAAGAATTGAGAAAGGGCGCGTTATCTATTACGGGTTACCTACTAGTAGATAACAGTATCCTTTTACAATGCACCCACATCAACAATTTTTCATACCAATGCATGAGTAATCGAAGAAATTTTTCACATTTTCACCATTCCAATTCCCGCGTACTATCGGAGATTGAAAATGATAAATTAAACTGCTTTCGTATTGAAAATGTGGCTATCATAATTTCAGTGAATACTGGGATTGGGCTGCATGGTTACTGTTCAAAATTGTCGTTCCACCTTATTTTGCTCTGATCAGCGAATATGTGAAATTAAATACAATGAGAAGATTTGCTCGGAATAACAGCGAGATAGCTGGATCTTTTCGCAGCTCGTGAACAAATAGAAACTCACAGTTGCCTCGATTCAATTGAGCTTCGTCATCGTGTAGTTCGTAATTTTTTCTCAGAAAAACTCCAACGGTTTTGCCGGTAGTGCCAGCTACAGCCGCGCTGAGTAATTCAGTTTTGTTAATATCTAGCTGTAACGGGTGCACGGGATAAGGTCACATTCGGCTCACCAGGACGAAAATCAGTGAGAAACGAGGTAGATACGGAGCCTTATCGGTGAACACTCCGTGTCCAGCCGTCGAAGATAGAGTAGAAAATGGGGTGAGAAATATTCGGTGGGACGTGTTTCTTATTACGAGATAAAATCTGTCGATTCTTTGATTTTCGGTTCAAGATTTCATCTCATTATTTTTCTCTCAATTATGTTTTATGCCAGCGGATAAAATTAGTTGATTAGGCAATTGGATGTGTTCGTTTTGACTCGATGGTTAAACCGCGGTCTACAGCATCTCAACTTTTCGTTAAAACCGGTCCTAAGAAATGAATTTTTAAAGCACTTGTGACATCGTAATTAGGACAAACTCGTCGCATGCTCTGTAAAATTGTTATCTTTATTATCCTCTGGGAGAAGGTAAGAATATATTTCTCCAAACGTTTCGCATGAGATCATTTAGACTTGACAGAGATACTTGGCGCCGCTAGTTAGGTAACTACAGAATGGCCTATAATATATATCGCCTCCTCGTCCGGAACGGCGAGTACCGCCGAATCATAACGATCTTCGTCCGTCGACATGCTCGCACAGGGGAAGAATTACCAGATCACTTGAATTATTATTTTATTAGAAAAATTAACTCGAGTAACAATCGCGCACAAAAATCACATCCGCCACGTTTTCGTTTCTAAACCGCACTGCCTGTCTTCTCCTGCTGCCGTCATGCCGGCCCTTCTTGGGGTGTCGTGACAGACATAGTCATTCTCCGACACGGCCAATCCTGACAGCACCCGTCCCGGGTGTGGAATCTGCAAACACGAACAACAGTACACAGCATTGTGCCAACCATTCGGCCATCCTACAAAAACATAGCACAATCTAATTAAATTATTGTTATTATTTGTTTTCAGTCGAACATAAATTACTTAATTGTTGTCAGAACACCATTTAATGAATATCTATCAATTCAAGTCTATGACAATCATAGTAACACAAGAGCAACCGTCAAACCTTACACAGCAATAATTTTTTTTTTTTTTTTTTTTTTTTCAAACAAAGTAGGTAAGTACTTGTAACACGAAGTTGAATAATGTTTATTGGCATGTTCACAAACTTTTGTTCAGTACCAAGTCCATCTGGTTTTTCTGTTCAATTGCCAAGTCCGTCTGACAATTTTTTTTTTTTTTTTTTTTTTTTTTTTCTCAAGTCCATCAGACAATTTTTTTTTTCCCCATTGTCAAGTCCATTAGACAATTTTATTTCTTTTTTTTTCCATTGTCAAGTCCATTAGACAATTTTATTTCTGTTTTTTTCCATTGTCAAGTCCATTAGACAATTTTCTTTCTTTTTTTCCATTGTCAAGTCCATCTGACAATTTTTTTTTTTTTTTTTTTTTTTTGGCAATTCTATCGAATGAATTGAGCGTCACCCGAAAACTTATTCTTTTTTTTTTTTTTTTAATTATTTTCCAAATCAAACTTTTTTTTTTTTTTTTTTTCAATTGTCAAGCCCCTTAGACAATTTTTTTTTTCAACTTGCAATAGCTTTTGTTACTTCAGTTGATGAATCTGAATCAGAATCCTCCATTTGAGAATTGGGCTTCGGAACTTTCCTGATACGGTCATGTGCGTATTTGTAAGTCCGGAATGAGTTTAAGGCTTTCAAAAGATACCTGTCACCATCCAACAATTCAATCACTTCAAAAGGTCCTTTGTACTTGGGATCTAGCTTCGTTTGATTCCTCTCTTCATTTTTTTAAAAGCGCAAAATCTCCTACCTCTAATTTTGATAGTTTTGCTTTTCCTCGATCAAAACGGTTTTTTTCATAGGCTGCATTTTTGACAATATTCTGAGAAGCACGCTCTCTCAATTCGGTCAAGTCAACGTCTGTATTTTCTGCAACACCGTTGGAATCGTCAATTTCAACAGCGACCATGTTCAGGGGCCTCGCGACTTTACCCATCATCAACTCTAACGGAGATGCTTTGGTAATACGATTGATAGAACAATTCATTGCTAACTGAACTTCCTCCAAGGCATCTTGCCATGAACGGTCCTCACTCATTTCGATTGCAGTCAACATGTTCTTAAGAGTTAGCATGACTCTTTCTACCTGACCATTAGCCCTGCTGGCGCCTGTAGCAATGAGATGCAAGTCGATGGAGTGGGAGTTGCAAAATTCCTTAAATTCTCTACCAGCAAAAGAGCGCCCCTGGTCAGCAATTATTCTAGTAGGGCAACCGAACAACGCTATTCCTGATTTTACGGCTCTAATACAGTTAATCGCATCGATGCGACAAGTCTGATGCAACAATACATATTTGGTAAACGAATCGATTTGAACAATTACGTATTCCTTGGAATCACTCTTACCACTAAGTTTTCCCGATATGTCAATGTGAATAGTGTGCCAAGGTGTTGAGACTTTAGGGATAGGATGCAATGTAACTTGTACCTTACCAGAGTGAGCTTTTGCCACCCTGCAAGTAATGCAACTATCCACAAATTTTCTGACAAATTTGGACATACCTTCGAACCAATAATTTTCATAAACCTTTTCAAGAGTCTTCTCCCAACCTAAATGAAAGAGAGATTCGTGTACATTGTTGACAATTGACCATTTTAGAGAACGAGGTACCATAGGTAAACAAAGCGTTCGCCCATTACGTTGAAATTTTCGGAACAAAACACCCGACCGAATTTCGTAAGTTTTGCGTAAATTCTCATCTAAATTATCTCTATTCAAACTCTGGAATACTTCTCTCAACTCTACGTCTTGTTTTTGTTCTGCCTGAAGCCAATTATCTGCTATGTTTGTATATTCGATCAATTTTGATTCGATCTTTACCGATTCAGGTTTCGAAGGAGTCGGAGTAGAATGTGAACCTGAATTCTCAGGAAGGCTGACTAAACACGTTTGAACTTTAGAGGAGGAGGGTAATGAAGGAGGAACTTCGCAAATGTTGGTGGGTGGGAGAGATTGTTTTGGAGACAGCAAGTTGCGAGAGAGAAAATCCACATGCGACATTCTTTGACCTTGTCGGTAAATAATATCGAAATCGAACGACTGTAAAAAAGCCCACCAACGATGAACCCGAGGCGATAAATCCTTTTTTTCTTTTGAAGCTTTAAGGGAGTTGCAATCAGTAACCACAGTAAACCTAGTTCCCATGAGATACTGCCTGAAATGCTCAACTGCATACTTTACTGCTAACGTTTCAAGCTCGTAAGAATGAAATTTTGATTCGGCCTCTGTAGATCGCTTACTGAAATATTCTACAACATGCGATTTTCCGTCTATTTTTTGGATTAATATAGCTCCAAATCCCAGGGCGCTAGCATCTGTATGCAATTCGATAGGAAAATTTGGATTGAATATCATCAATACAGGCTCAGTAGTAAGTATACTAATTATCTTTTGTCTGATATTTTCAAGACTGGAATTCCACTGGATCGTACTTTTGGAGCTGGTTAATCTAAAAAGTGGAGCCATAATTTTAGAAAATTCAGGAACGAAACGACGGAAGTAAGAAGCTAGTCCAATAAACTGTCTAAGTTCGGAGGCTGTTTTTGGAGGCGGTAATAAAGTTAATGCTTCTATTTTGGACGTATTTGGACGAATTGTCCCCCCTTCCACTTCAAACCCTAGATAACCAACATGTTTAATAACAAAAGAACATTTTTCTTTGTTGAGATAAAAACCCGCCTTAGTCAAAACGTCAAGCACTCTATCGAGACGTTCGATAGCTTGTGGAATTGTTTCGGCTATAATTAGAATATCATCCATAAAGCATATGGCATATTCATGAGCCAGTAAACCCAGTGTATTCATAACTGCTCGTTGAAAACAACTTGGGCCATTTCTCAACCCAAAAGGCACCTTTAGAAATTCCCATAGTCCATCTGGTGTTATAAACGCCGTTTTTTCGACTGAATCTGGGTGAATTGGGATTTGGTGAAAGCCAGAAGCCATGTCCAAACAAGAAAAATAACGAGCTCCAGCTAACCTAGCAATTTGGTCGTTAATCAAGGGTAAAGGGAATTTTTCCGGAACCGTATCAGCGTTTAACTCTCGATAATCCACACATAAACGGTTTTCCCCATTCTTCTTTTTAACTAAAATAATCGGGCTTGCATATGGCGAACGGCTAGGTTGAATAATTTTTGCCGCCAGTAATTCTTCAATTTTCTCTCTAACAATTTCCTTTTCCGCTAGGCTCAGCTTGTAAGGTCGCCTCTGAACAAACTTAGTTGGGTCAATTAATCTAATCTCAAGTTCGCCCGTCCGGACGCATGTTTGTGGAATCCCATTAATAAAAAACTGTTGGTATCTAGTCAGAATTGAGATCAAATTGAATTTCTGCTGCCCAACTAGATCGGTAGTGATGTTATCGAACGTTACTTCATGAACCATAGATTGTACAGCATTCAAATTGACTTCGAATTTGGGAGAAAAGGTGAATTTACATTCGGAAGAATTGAGTAACACTTCGAAACCTTCTTTCAGCAGTTCTCTCCCTAACATGATAGTACTTCGCAAAAATTGGTCGGGAAGCACATGAAATAAAATGTTGAACTTAATTCCATCGATTGTAACATTAGAAAGAATTTGCAACCTGCTCTGCACATTGGATTTTCCAATACCCAACATATTTACGACATTGGAAAAATGTTGTCCTTTAAACTTGGACGCAACTTCAGCTTTCATAAGGGAACACTCAGAACCAGAATCGAAAGTAAAAGTGAACGACTCACCCTCATGAATCAGCTGACCGACTGGATTAACTTCACAGAGGTCGACCCTCCTTGATGAACTGGGTATCTGTCCCTCGCCTGGTTTCTTGTTTTCCGGGCAGTTGTTAGCAAAATGGCCCTCTGCTGAACATTTGAAGCAAACGATTTTCTTTTTCACCGACGATGAAGTAGGCGTCCAATAAAAGGTCGAAGGACGAGGAGGAAAACGAAATCGACACTCGGACGATCTATGCGGTCTTCCACAGTGATTGCATTTGAAAGCAACAAATGTCGACGGAGGCAACTTAGGACGTTTTTCGTCGAAAGACTGATTTTCGCTCGAACGCTTGTACGAAATTGCCTTCAGTTCGCGAAGTAATTGGTCTCTGGTCGAAACTTGTGCTGTGAACGCGACGCGCCGAACACGACCATCAAATTGAGCGATCCTAGCGAGTACAGTTGAAACTGCGATCTCTTCATTGGACGAGTCATGCCATCTGTTGGCGAGCGATGCAATCATTCGACTCGCATACGACGCTAAGCTCTCATTATCCTTCGGAACGCTACTTTGTAGTTGGAGCAACTGGGCGGCGAGCGTCTCAGAACTATCGTACTCGGAAATGAAGAGATCTTTGAACTGAGGCCAGGTCATGCCGTCGAATGATATCTTGGAGAACCATTTTGATGCTGCTCCTTTCATGGCCCGACTCAATGCAACTATCAATGCACTGCCAACGATGGGATTATCTTTTAAACATAATTCCGCGGTTGAGCTCCATCCGCGAGCGTCCGATTCCGGCGCGCCAGGATCGTACTCCGGAAGGGAAAAATTTCCGGTTGTTTGACGGGTCATGGCAGTTATCAATTTTAACATCGCTCGATTTTGGCTCTCCAATATAGCTCGCCATGGTTCTTCGCTACGATCCGCCGTTTCATATCGTACGTTATTTGGAACGCCGTCGGGGCTGCCAGAAGGTGAAGCGCGTTGGTATCCCACTTCTGATATCGCCTCCTCGTCCGGAACGGCGAGTACCGCCGAATCATAACGATCTTCGTCCGTCGACATGCTCGCACAGGGGAAGAATTACCAGATCACTTGAATTATTATTTTATTAGAAAAATTAACTCGAGTAACAATCGCGCACAAAAATCACATCCGCCACGTTTTCGTTTCTAAACCGCACTGCCTGTCTTCTCCTGCTGCCGTCATGCCGGCCCTTCTTGGGGTGTCGTGACAGACATAGTCATTCTCCGACATATATTTCTTCTTTTTCCTGTTGGGGAAGAAAGATCCACCTCATCAGTTCCACTTTACTTCATATTTAGGACGTCTCGCCTATGCTCAGTAAACATCGTCAGTTTTCCCTACAAAACACGGATTTGGCCAACTTGGAATTTGCGGAACTGCTAAAATGAAGAAAAATGTGGAGACCCTGAATTCGTATAAGAGAATGATATTGTTAAAAACAGCTTGAAAATAACTTTTTTTGTGTAATTGTACTTTTGTAATTAATTTATCAGAATCAAATGTTATCTAGCAAAAAAAAAAAGAAAAAAAAACAACAAATCACCATTGGGCATGAAAATAATTATGACCAGTGTTGAAAAAGATCCCATCTTATCCTCGGATTAATAACAATAACTATTTAAATTTGAATTAAGCTTGTGAGCAAAAAAGTGGATGTTGATAAAGTTAACTACGGGAATTTTGAAAAATAGGTTCTGTGTTAGCAAATTGATGAAATTCAATTAAGAATCAATTTAAAATTTAAGAAATTCACGGATTATTATTTTTTTTTTTCGAGTTATACTACGGTTTTTTGGGTGTTTGCTTCGAGCAGCTCTAGCTCCGACTAAAATCAACCAACGAACAAATTCATGTACTTTTTCGTTTAAAGAATTTGCCCATGAACAAAATGCGCTCATATAATCTTATCGCCTCGTGAGAATTTTTCGAGAAAACCTCCCCCATGAAAAATCTATATCGAAAATTAAAAAATTACGATTTAACGGTATCAAGAATTTCGATTTGATTGACGAAAACGTCGTAAAATATAAATAATATAAATATAAATTGTATAGGTTTTCGGAACGAAATTTGATGGTCGATTTTTTCCAAACGAGGGCAATAGCATCATTTCCCGTGAAAATTCGCTAAAACGGATGTGCGAATTTATGAGTATGCCCGAATGAACGAAAGTGCTTGGACAGGAAATTCTAGTATGGAGAGTAGTAGTACTAGTCGCGTGGTTTTCTCTCCTCAACTTCCTGTTATTGATAAGGAAGGTACACACGCAAGAAGAGTATCATTATTATTAGGTGCGAGTATAATATTTGTAATAGATTGTGTTTGACGTTCCGAATTCAAAACAATGGCTGGATTGTCCGTGGCTTCACTTTCCTTGTTGGCTGCTGCCAGACAGATTGTGACTAAGAATGTTTTCCGAGCTTTTTTGATCTGTTGTCGGGCCAGGTTTTTCCGTAGATAAAAAAAAAATGTTTGAATGAGTCGCTTAGAACGTCTTCCTCAACCAGACCAAAGCGTATCTCTAGAAACTGAACAATTTCCACGTTTTCCCTTATACAGTACCTGTATAATCAGAGAATATAATAAAATTACTGATTTCACTGCACTCGATTTTCGTTGCCATCACGATACTTGCATCCTCGACATCAAATCGGCATTCATGACTGTATGAAAATGAATTATCTGCCCTGAGCAGATACCGACCCCGCGTTTCACGATTAATTTTTTTTCGGAATTCCCACTGTTTTGTATTTCAGCTGCCAGACGGCATAAATTCGACATAAACCGATTAATGTGCCGCGCCAGTCAGACATCGTGAATATTATTTTTTATCGAGGAGCTTTAACGCTTATATGTATTTATGGGTCATTAACTGTAAACTCCTGCTCGTCTAATAAGGGCTAGCCGTCCTGCGGACTGTATCTTCTAAATTTAATATTAATTTTATGGTCAGCAATAGTCGTATTATTATTTTATGTGTGCGCTAAGAAGCATCAATTCCATTTCATCTCGTAAATAATTTTAATATTCCGCCGCATGAATTTTAAAAGCAATCGTAAATTGAATCGATTGGCGATCTAATTTTTTATCGGAGGTCGATTAACTGTTGAGCCTTGAATCAAATGTGGTTAAGTACTTCAGACTTAAGGATCAATATTCCAAGTAGACCATGACCAATACACCAAGTATATTCATTCGGTCTTGCGTGATATCAGTATTCGTTTCTCTGTCTGCCTACAATTCATCTTCCTTTCACTTTGACGTTATGAAGATTGATTGAATCTCGCTAGCTTGAACATTCTACCTGCCAACATTATTAATTATTTATTTAAATATATATCGCATCTTCGACAACTAAGTTTTGGGCGGTAATTTCCGTGAGTTCAACGTGAAATTAAGCTCTTGTTTTTCGAGCAATTTTGCCTGTAATCATACCCTATTCGAATGAATGCGCGTGTGATTTTTTTTAAAGGCAATTTCCGTGAAGGGTAATTTGACGCCTCTGTTTTAGGATTTATTTTTTTTCTGGTCAGATTTGAGTTGTGGTGGGTTTTGAGTTATTATCATACGGTTTGAGTATGAATCTAGCAAAACTTCAAATTATTGAAAAATCGAAAAACAAATTTGCACTAACAACCTGAAAGCACATCTATGCGAAAATATTATGTGATTTTATTCTGTGATTACCTGTTTTATTAGCAGTGACAAAAATATAGCGTCAAAAAATTTAATCGTAAAAATGTCTGTTCCCATAATAAAGAAATTGTAATTATGATAATGATTAAGCTTATCGCTTCAGTAGGAAAACTATTACGTCTAGACCTATGTTTCAAAAATTTCAAAACCGTCCTTACATTTTACCGAAGCACAGGAGAGTTTTTGATTTCGACGTATTCCGATCCAGGAACGCCTCGTTTGTGTAAAATACCTAAAAACCTCTCGCTCCGAGCGAAAATCGCAAAAACGTTTTCTGCTGTTTTTCAAAATTCAGCCGAAGCGGATTTGACCGGTTTTGCTAGTCAAGGCTTCGCGTCTAATTTGAAAACCCTTTGAGAACCGGTGAAAAAGTTGATGGAACTGGAAAAAAAATTCTTCCGCCGCTGGAAAACTTCTCTGCGACCAGTCAAATCCTGAACGACTCCTGCGCGAACCTTTCGCGATCCGCGCGCTTCATTTTCTGCCGAACGAGGGCAAAACGGCGTTGCACGAGAGGTGCGCGCTGCCGGTGGAAGAAGAAGGCGATAATGACAGATGGCGAGGCCGATGGCGAGTGTTCGTTCGCGGATACAAGGCCGGTCGACCATGTATGTGTGGGTTGAGAGGGCGGGCGTTGCGGCCTCCTCCAGGAGCGCGCGGAGGAGGCCAACCGCGATCACACGTACGGACTTATTATTTTTCCATATTTGCCCGAACGGGAAATTCTTGTTTTTGGACAGTAGAAGTAAAATTGCTTTAAAAAAAATCCTTTAAATTTGATATAAATACATTCTTAAGGTCTAGGCATATTTTAATTTTTGTTCGAACAGATCCCTATTTAGAAACCGGTTTAGTTTTGCGTTTTGTATTTTATCGTTCCGAGGGTTTCTCTTATTGTTAGTTACCTCTTTTCGAATTGTGAATAGAAATTATTCAAGAAGACTCTCAGCAGTCCAAGTTACTAAGCATGCTACGCTTGTTCTGCATTCATATTTCCAAGGATTAGTGGTCCATGAATGGGAAAGAATCTTCGCTCTGTGAGTGGCTGAATTTTTTCTTCGAACATTGCTTCGATCGCAATTCGTTCGACCGTACTTAATCTCTTTTACTTCGATAATATGTCATTCTGCTTAATTTGCTCGTTTCAGTTGCAGTTAGTAGTGAAACTCGTCCATAGTTTTCTTCCACTCTATGTGTCGTAATTAAGATGAAGGAAATGCAATCTCTTTCTTAAGTCGACGAAAGTTTACCTAACTCGTTGCTAACGCCGAGCTCTTGGTGCGTAATTATATCTACGTCGCGATTTGTAGAAAAATATTTTCGTAGACTATTGAAAAAAAAACTAAAATATTATCATTTGATATCTTGACGAAACGAGACCAACACCGGTCTTACTTTCAATTCGTACGTTCGTTGTGCTAGAATTCAATTTTTTCATTTTTGTCGTTATCCCTGTCGGACTTTCCTTGTGTTTCGTACGTGTGATCAGGACTGGACTCAGCTCCGCTCGTACGATTTCCAGGGAGAGCAATGTGCTGGTTTGCCAAGTGGGGCCTCCCCCTGTTACCTCCCCACCTTGGCCACCGTGCGGCGTTGCCAAGTCGTGCTCCGCTCAATCCAAACCGACCCATTGTCTGTCATTTTTCCACCGCCTAACACCGAGGCCCCTCTCTTTCACTATATCGCTCTTTATCGTTCTATACAACACGACTACTACAACTACTACGACGACTAATACCAAACAGAGCACACCATAGCTCCTCCGGTGCTCCTTTCCGTACCCGCCTTCTTCGGCACGACCGTCCATCGAGTCTTCCTCCAGGACCTGTTGGTTTTTTCTTTTTCTTTTTTTTTTTCTCCCAACCTTTTTTTATTCCTTTTGTTTCTTGTACAGCCATCGCGAGAGAACTCCTTTCGGCGCGCAGCTAAGCCTCAAGGATGGGTTAATTGTGGTTAGCTTGAGAGGAGAATCAGCCTCGGCTTAGAAGTCGAAATATCCGGGTGCGCTAAGTTGTGCTGAATATTATTCCATTTTGTTTGCTCGCTATGGTGGCCCAATTTCATAAAATCCCTCTGTGCCAGAACAGGTTTATATTTTATAAAACTATTCAACCAGGAGGAGAAATCGGTACACTGTTGATTGAAGAAGTGGCTGGATAGAATTGGATGAAAAAATAGGGATTGCTTGAAATTCAAGATCATCGGGTGAAAATCGCCAAAATCTGCAAATTACGTCCTTGAAAATTAAAAAAAAAATCTAAATCTATCGGAAAACCTCGTTTTTGGGAAACGTCGGTTTTCAGGATTTTGATGTTATTATTTACGTATATTTAATATATTGCAAAGTTGCATTAATCGCAGATAAATTTCGAACATTTTTGGTATTTGGATTTGCTCTCACCCTCGCAGAACTACCTCCCTCTGAAGTCGGTACTTTGAAAACCCGAATCGTTCATGAATGAAGCAAAACTGTGAAACGATCGAAATAATTTCGCACTATTTTCGTTAGTAAGATTAAAATTCGTAATGCGGTCTTTCCTTGATTTTTTTAGGCTTTTAATTTTTCCTGGCGGTAGTTAGTTCAATTTTTTTATTTTTCTCAAATCGAGTTTTTTTTTTTCATTTTTCTTCGATTAGCATGAAAACTTCTCGAAGCAGTTGGAAATTTAACCACAGCATGTTTTAGATTATTAGATCCTTTAAACGAAAAAGTACACGAAATCGAAATTTGAATTTGATTTCGGCGGAGCTAGAGCGGCGAGAAACGAGTACCCCAAAATCCGTAGTAGGTATCCCATCGATTGCGAAACTTGGTAAAATGAATAAAAAATTCGACCCGTATTCTCAAAATAGTCAATTTCATCGGATAAAAAAATCTGTCGGTTTTTTATTTTTTTATCTTTATTTTCATTTATTTATTTTTTCTGGCCTTTGAATTTACTGAAATTGAGTTTTAACATTTTAAAGAAGTTTTTCGCCTGTTTTATCGTAAATAACTTTTGAACCGACCACTTTTACATAGGTATATTACTGAGAGGCGAGAAAGAGCTACCTATCCTACAATTTGGTATATTTGAAACGCCTGCGATTTTTTCCGAGAATTGAAAAAAAATCAGGAAATACATGTTGGGAAGATACAACTTTCCTGAAAATGTGAGATTTTTATCAGTATTGAAAGACGAGTAAAAAGTCGTTAACTGATCGTTACAAAAAAATCGCAGGGGTACCCCTTGAATTTCAGGTGGATGTAGGTACGTTTTGCCGATCGGTCGGAATGGTGCATTATCATAATCCGTGACGTTATCTAATCTACTTGTACCGATCTATTACGCGATTGAAAATTCATCAGATTCAAAAGGAGGAAAGTGGTGCTACGGCCACTCCCTGTCCCAGTAGATGATGGGGAGCAGAAAGAGAAAATTGATTCTCCGCACCTCTCGCGCCTCTCCGCCTCATGGCAGAGTCAAGTGTCGGAAGAACGAGGTCCGCTGACAGGCTAGCTACCTGTTGCTCTGCTAACCCGTGAGGGGGAAGGCGTTCGGTCTATAGGGGGTGAGGAAGTTGCCTGTGTTGTCCTGCTCCGCAGCACCGTTTTATCTGTTGGGGGTTGCGAGTCGCCCGCTAACGTGCGACCCACTGCAAGCTACTCATCTGATTCCGAAGTGCCACTCAATGATCTAATATTTTCTTGAGACTGCTTCTTATGCAATTCAGCGGAGAATCTTGATAGTCGAGTATTTTATTCCGAATGTGATCATCAGTAATCATTATCCATCCCTAAAACGTTATTTCCAAGTAAAATTGAGATCATAATACGAAAACATAGATGGAGGAATCGTCGAGAGAAAAAAACGCGATCGAAAAGTAGCACAGAGGATAATTGCGACGTCACAAGCCCAATCTCACCACACAGAATGTCTACCTTCCATCCCACCTATCACCCAAACCGCTCCACTGTCCTATCCCCAGCGCTGCAAAGTTATTGCTCATAGCCGCGTATACACTTGCGAGCCAAGCGAGAGCGGAGCGGCTCTTGTTAAGCTCCGCTCGCAAGTTGAGACTTGTTTTAATTCTGACGAACGGCGCTCCGTCTCCTGTCGGTTTTTTAGTGAGATCAAAGGATTTTGCTCGTCAAGTTGGGAAGTGCTTTTTGGCTCCTATCACACTCGCGAGCATGACCTGGTCTTTTTTTTCTTTCTGTTTTATTTTTTGTTTCAGTTGTGCTTTGGTTCTCGACATGGAGTGAACTCAAGAGCTTCAAATATCGTTAATTGAATTGCACAAATCCCACAGGCTTTTGTTGGATTCGAAACATCGAGATCATTTCAAATCTAGAAATAACTCTTCTCACCGTTTTTCATAAAAATCGGTTTAAGTACCACCACCGTCTTTGCTTTTTTTCTTTTTTTCCCCCGATTTCGTAGACTAGTAGACGTCGTAGTAGTAGACTTGTCGCCACTCGCGACAACAACAGGGAGGTGTTCGCCAGTGTGGGGAGTTGGCTATATATGCGCTCGCGGTGTGTTTCTTTTTCCCCTGGCCCGCGAAAGAAAAATTTCGACGAATACGTGACGAGCGAGAGCGGAGCATCTCGTAAGGCGCCCCGCTCTCGTTTGTCTCGCAAGTGCATACGCGGCTTTGAACTCATTGAGTATCCACATGATGGGGTGTGTAATATCCAAAAGTAAATATTTGGTTACCAATCAATGGGGAGCAATATTCCCAAACCTTACAGGTACATTTTAATCACGTTCATGTGCCCATAGCCGGAGCATGAAATTGACTGTGGTTAATAAGTGAGTTAAAGGTCCTAAAGTCCTAGTAAAGGAACTAAATTGGAGTCGTGAATTGAGTATTTTCTTATGGTGAATTTCACCAAGTGTGTGTTAGCTTATCTTTGAGTGAACGTTAACTCCGAGTTACTCGAGATTAGATTTCACCATCAGATTGAAGGTGGCGATTAACTAATTCTAGGTTAGCTTTGGAATTCTTCGCCCCAGACGCTTGATCAAGTGGAAAATTCAGTTATCAGTAATGAGATATATAGATAGATATATAATAAGAGTAGCTGAGATGTTTGGAATTTTTTCTTATTTTTTCCTTTTCAGAGTTTTTTTTATAGTCAAATAATTTTGAAGTCCGTGCATTGGTATTCGTTTTTTTCTTGTTCTTAATAACTTAATTTAAAGTGAAATCAATCGCATAACGATACAGCTGAATACATTCCTCCCAGTTGTGATCGATATGTATAGCTCTAGTAAGTTTCATGTTGTATCATCAAGACGAATTTCTTAAATTTTCGAATCGAGCTCTCAAAAACTGCGATACCTCAGAACCGTTAATGGTCTCATTTGATCCAAAAATCTACAGAAATTGATTAACAAGTCTTAACCTTATTGGAACATAGTTATTTGGCTAAAGAGTTGAGAGAGAGGCTAAAGAATCATTATTAGGGTAACAATTATTTTTGGTAATAATTTCTAGTACCATTAGTTTCAAGTATGGATGTATAGTTTCTTCAGTTTTGGACAGACTGAATTAGATATTCGGATTTTACAAACCCTGGAACGTAATTGTTAAGGTGAGGGAGAGATAAATACGGCGACTCTCCTTTCATATTTTCTTTCATTTGCCGAGATCTTTCGCCCATTCTGGCATCTTCAGGGCTGCATCAGGTACCTATCACGGAGAATGAGTCGACGTATTATCTCCCCCTCATCGCAACAATTACGTTGAAAATGCCAGAAGAACAACGTGAAACAAATTTTGAGGGTTATATTAATTTTTGATTTTTTTTTTTGGGCGATTATAATGGTTATTACTGTAAAATAACCAAAACACCGACGCCGTGATAAAGTGAACGCCTAGAAGGGGAAGGATTTAACTTCGGAATTCACCCACAACTCAAGCCTTAACTCTTTGATTCAGCGCTTAACTCCTCGATCGAGCTGGGATCAAAATCTGCGTGTTAGCTTCTCTCTCGTAATCCGAGGATTTACGCTGTTCAAAGTGGTGAAACTCGCCTATTCTTCGGATTACCGATCACCCGAACCTTAATCCGAGGTGGTGAAATCCACCATTAGAGTGTAGCTACATGAGAGATCGTTAATTATAATCCAACTTGCTGTAATTCTAGTTGCGATAAATTCAGCGGGCGGAGAAAGAAACCTTCGTTCATGATTGAGAACGGAATTCCCGTTGATCGACCCTTTTTACTGAATTGGAGAAGTTTCCTCGAATTGCACTTCACACAACAGTTTCTACGTGTCTTTGGGCATAGTTTGAAGGTGTTCAAAACTGAATTAGGAATGTATAGTTTTTGAAAAATATACCCATCTGTTGACAATTTGCATTTGATACAGCAACAATAGGCAGTACGTTTTGACGGCCAAAAATTCCTAATAACAGCATTGAAATTAAGCCAAGCAGCATATTATTGGCATTTCTGAAGGAGTGGAATAAGTATTTAATTGCCGATCAATTGGCTATTTCTAACAAAGAGTGGGAGAATTATATCCAGCGTACATTCCAGCCCTAGATATTGCTGTTCTCTGAATTTATGTACGTATGTTGATATGCAAAGGAGCAAAAATGGCTCATCGTACTAGTATCGTTTAGGACTCGTTTAAATCGTGATTGAAAATTGCTCGGTTCGGGAACCATGAAATAACTCTGCAAGTCCACTTGTGAAACCACCATCCCAAACATATGTGAATATTTCCACCTAACAACATATCGGTATGAACGCTCAAGGTCTTGAAATGTTCATTGTGGCGTGTAATGACGCCCGACTTCCTTAATTTGAGGTCAGTATTGTACTTCCGCGTCTTTACCGCGTTACTCTTGGCGCGTTTATATTTTTATGGCTATTGCCCAATCGTTCAATTTTCAAGGGGTTATCTCCAATCGGATATTAAAGGCGCATTACCTTAAGTTGAATTTTAACTGGGTGAAAGGTACTGTTCTTCTATTAGTATATAATTAATCAACTAGCCCTCATTTGGGTACGCTGTAAGGCGGCTAAAATTGAGTTTATTGTTATTGTGGTTCCCGCACCCTATGCACTCATAACTTGATCTATTAATGCGATTATTGATAGTGCGGAAGATTGGATAGTTGAGGATTTGGAGCATTTCACTAATTTTATGCTAAGTACCATATTATTAACACTATGCGTCATCCCTCCATGGACCGCAACCCTTCTCATTCACTACTAGCACCACAATCAAGTCCAGGTGTACAATAGGTTCAGGACAACGGCACTATAAAGTGAGTTCATAGTTTCATCTCGATTTGAACTAATCCAACATAATAAACGATGACAACGTGCCAAAAACTTATTTATTTATTTTTCTTTTGATTTTCCTTTCTTTTTAACATTTCGCTATAACAGTTGGCCGTGAAGCATGTTAAATGCGGCCTCTGTATGCATTTCTTGATTCCATGATCGGTTGAATGCGCTAACCCAAGCATGGGCGTACTGTACGATCTGTACGCGAAATGTTTTCGTTTCTGCGCGGAGATGCAAGATATCAGTTGTAGTTTTTTTTCCTCGGTTTCTCTCACCTCGGTCGTTATAAATCGGCTGTTACTCTAGGAACGCTCTCTGATACCAGCTTTTTGCAAAGCTGAGCTAGCCGGGCCTCGTGTTTCGCTTGCGGACTGTCGAACCGCGCGCCGCGCTCGGTGTCCCCGACGCGACGGTCGCCTTGGCAACGCCGACGTACACAAAACCACGTGGATCCGATGCGCCGAAGGGGTGGACTCTGCCTTCACTCACCACCATCTCAATACTCCACTTCCTCTAATGTCCTAGCCTCCTTCTCGCTCCCATTTCACCCGCAACGGGTTCAAGTTCAAGGCCGTTGAACTGGATGAGGCACACGAGAGAGTGAGAGTGTCTGCTGCGTTCTCCCCCGCCCCTTCTCGCAACCATCACAGCTACCCCATCACTAGGCCAGATGAACGCACACCATACCTTTCCCCATCCCTTCAATGAGTGTTCAATGAGAAGCGGGCGAGCAAATGTTTTCCCCGAGTTAAATCATTGATGAGAATATTTCGACGAAATTTTCGTTTTCATCGCTAAACGATTTGCTATCATAGGATATCTGACGTTGAAAACTGGGTCAGTTTGAAGACTGGCATTGCTGCGAAAGCTTTTCGTCCTTCGCCTATATTTTCACGATTTTACCCGTACAAAGTGTAGATGACGTTGCAGAGCTCAAGACTGGCCTATCTCAAAATTCTACGAATGGTTTTATTGCGGTATCCGGAGAGCCCTTGTACCAATGACAGTTTAGGATGATGAATGTTCACCCCTCGTGATTCCTAAAAAAATATCAGCATAACAACCGAAGTTCAGCTTGGGCTTGGCTTCCCAAATCGGATGCTCAAATGATCGAAATGTTCGGCTAGCAATTAAAAGCTGTTTGCTGTAGCCTGTTCCCTTGATCGACCTAGTAGTGGAGAGGGAGAGAGCATATTGTCATTGTAATTTGCTAGTTTACTGTCTTGTAATTTAATAAATATGTGCAAAAAAGAAAAAAATTCGAGACCACCAGACTCGTAAGGACTGCAACGGCTAGACGTTTGCCAAACCTAAAGTTGGCCGATTCATATGAAAACTAAAATCGAGGAAGCAATCAGTCCAAGAAAATGAGCCATCTATGGTCCTCAAATAGCTTTGGGTGTAAGTTCAATGGTGTGGAAAAAATCGAACAGAAAAATGCTGAATTCCCTGTTCGGAATCTACGTGCCTTGAATTTTAAAAGGATGAAATCATATCAAATTATAATTAATAAACGAAAAACCTTTTCTTCAGGAGAGCTGTTAATCTTGTTTCTTTCCTGTTTTTATTCAGCTGGGTTGTCCAATTGATCGAATCATTTCACAATAATCCATTTCCTATTCCCAGAGAGTTTTCTCCGCTTTTCATAACAATAATTATTCTCCAAGGCCTAGGTACAGTGGCTCATTATTCATAGCCTTGTCTTCAGTAATGTATGATGATTCATAAAAGGAAAGCTCGTCGATATTTTTAACACACTGAAAAATAAGAATTGTCCTTATACTTGGCAAAAGACACTAGTTCCTATTCGTGACGCAATTGGCACTTTTTGAAGAATTCACTGACATAATAATTAAGAGACACGGACTTTTCAAAATAGTTTTCACTCCGACGAGATTCTATAGTAATCAGACATACGAGTTACACTAGCTTTTTGTTGGTACTTCGCGCTAGTAAAATTTTGTGGCCATTTCGCATCGTACGACGTAATTCAAGTAAATAATTTATATCGAATGAGGAAGATTTCTATAGCTTCTAAGGAATATTTCATCCTGGAATTTACGTATAGTAACCACTCCACTTTATGGTAATCGGCACATTTTGTAGTAAAGATCTTGTTTTTACATGGATTTTTAAAAATAGTTTTGAAAATGATGTCTGGATGGTGATTCCATTTTGGCTTTTGTCCTCTAAACACTCCCGTTAATGGAAACACTCTCTTGATCAGCAATCAAAAAGTTGCAAATCCTTACTCGTCATATTATTCTTGTCATCATTATATTACATTAATCTTCTCTGTTACTTACATTTTATTATACTTGTTACAGTTATTCGACAATTTTTTTTCCAGGTTAACTGCAAAAACGAATGGGATCAAATCACAGGCGATTTCGACATTCCGCCGAAATGTCTAAATGCGGGAGTCTCAATAAAACAAATCTATTTGAGGTAAGTTGCCTGTTTTTTTTTATGATCGAGTTGGCAGATAACCAAGCTCATTTATAGGCCTAGAGCCATGTGGCTGAGCATTCATGCGATTCACTTGATTGGCTGATCGGGATTGAAGGAGTTGCCGTTTTCACAAGTACGAGGAATCAACGAGATCTATGCTTCATACCAGAAAACATTTTTTTGCGCTCTATAGCTCATTGCTCATTTCAATTCGAAGTAAAACCATCCGTCGGTATTGAAGCATAAGTTCTTCTCTTAATGCCAATATGCTGTTAAGATAGAACGAATCAAAAGACTATTGCATTTATTGGCATGGTTGAGTTATTGACCAAATTTAAGAAAAGTGCAGATGCAGTTGGTGGGAATCGACCACTAGTCTTCCATTCACATCAGAATTACTGAGTTAAATTCGTCGTGAAAAGAAACAATTGTATTAACTACTGTGTTGTTGACTAGCACTCTTTGGCGTTCAAGAAATTATCGTAATTTCCGCTGCGTTGAAAAAATAAATCGTGTATCGAATTGTTCTTTCATAAATGCAACGTCTGAATTCCTCATCGTCGCACAACTTGAGCGTGCCGTCCATCCGAAGGTGGAAAGACGCGCTGATGGGTAGCGAGTAAATAATCGGCTCGGTTTAATTTTAGGACGGGAGAGAGGCCCTCCCAACGATTTCTGGTGAGGAAACCCATATAATATTTGCGGATATCCCACGAGATTGCCGGTGCTGGCATCAAATCCCACGGAGTCTGCCAAACACGGTAAATCTATCCAGCGGAGACTGGTGTATACTATTTTGCTTCTTCGATTTATACAAACCATTGTGAAGGCTTGGTAAATTTAAGCCGCCACAAAACGAAATGGGGGAAAATAAATAATAACAAAAATGATAAAATGATAATTTACATTCGAGAAATTAAAATCCCTACTTCTGGGCGAAAGAAATGAGAAAAAGAGAAAAGAAAAAATTATATAAAAAGGGAAAATCTTGAAGAGGGAAATCGGTCGGCGAAAACGGCGGACGACGGGTCAAGAACGGAAAACGACGGGCGACGAGGAGGCGACTTGACATAGCCAGGTCTCAGGGCGGACTGTCGAGCGATTGAGCTGACGACCGGCTATCGCTCTAGTCAACCAACGTCCATCGTTGTCGTTTTGGCATTTTGATCTAGCCCGTCGAGTCGAACTAGTTTTGTGACTAGGCTGAGCTAGAGATCGGCTTGTGCTAGGATGGCATGATAGGGCTGGTGTGACCTCGTCACACCATGCCATTTTTGATTGATCAATATGATTAAAACCCATGTGGTTGAAAATTGTAAATTTATTCAGCAGTCTTAAACAGTAGGGAAGTGTCCGTAACGTCAAAACGGCGAATGAAAATGAGAAAAACTATGGTTTGTAATTCCTTTGCTTCAATCATGATTTGAAGAGACCATCCACTTCTTGTTATAGTGACTAACCATAACTCTTGTGATCGTTTCCACCCAACAACTTATTGTTACTATAAGGCAAAAAAAAAATCGTAATTTTCATTCTTTTTCTTTTTCTTGATTTCCTCATTTAAAGTCAACTTATTTGGCTAACGGTACAGCTTGAAAGACTGACGAGCATTACAGCAAGTATAGAACGATTTTTATTTATTTATTTCGTAAAACGGTCATAACGCCCAAGTATTTACAGAGAAATTAAACAATATATGCGATCGCAGCGCCAAAAAGTTGAAAACATATAAGTTGAACTATTGATTGATGAATAAGGAAAAATAAACATGGGCACATAATCAGTACGTGCCAGAGAAAAAAACAGATTTAATTGTACGTAATGGTGTAGTGATTTTTACAGCTCTCTAGTCTGAAGTCATTCCATTTTGCCAAATTTCTCAGTCTCGAAAATGTCACACAGGAGCTGCGATAATTTGAAAACTATTGTAAGCATCAACCCCGTTGTGGTCTCATTCGATTCAGCGTCCAAAAATCCGAAGAAATTGTTAGCTAGCACACCTTTGTAAAAAAAAATAAAATAAACAAATAACCTTGGAAAATCCCAATTCCCTCCCTTTAACCCTCCCCCACCCTTGAAATTGAGGTAGCGATTTGGCTGAAGAATTGAGCCTCCGTCATTTCAAACTTCCCCCACTCGCTATATTCACCTAGAAAGTGGTCGTCGTTGGCGTTTCGCAGTTGACGTTGGAACTGCGATTCTATTCGGATGCCGATGGGTGATCCCCGCTGGTCGGTGGGAACCTGTCCGTCGTTCGGCAATGGCTTGGGGGCGACGGTGATCGAAATAAGAGGCGGGTAAGCTAAGCGCTTGCGCTTTCTTCCCCCTGCCAAGATAGCCGTGGAGTCGGTGCCATTTTCCCGATGACCACCACTGGCTCTAAGATACAGCAGTAGCGTAATTGTAGGGGGAACATTAAGGGAATACAACTCTTTCAAAACTCCGAAAATAAAATAACCGTTCAGCCTACTTGATCACAGAAAATGACTGTTTTGTGCTGAAAAATATTCAAGTTTCAATTGAACCTACATTATTTATTCTACTTTGCGCCAACCAGATATCTCTGAAGGATAGTTATATAAAAATGATTGTAATATTTCAGTTTTGCGTTTGTATTCGAACTGAATTTTGTTGCAATTTTGAGAGAACGGGCAGAATTCACGGGTCAATTAAGGCGAGCAGAACAATACTCAAGAAAGAATTCTCAAGTGGTCGTTTGACGCCTTTGACGATGCATCTGAGAGGTGGGACGATTACGAGGCGGAACTTATATCCAGTCGGAGTATCTATGTAGTTGGTCGGGATCGATTTAATTTCTAATTGAGCTGAAGTGGCTTTTAAGCCACCATTGAATGACTACGCTCATGGAATCCTGCGGAGGTAGTGATCGCCAACGGACCACAGTTTCTTAAGGAATCAAGGAATTATTTAGAAATAATTATATCGGAACGCGGTTCGCAATACGACTATCACCTTCAGACGTTTTTCCGGAACGACGTCTGCCAACCATACAACAAACCAGATTTCAGGAAAAGGATCGATTGTTAAATGTTGTTAATGCAAATATTAAGCCTTGTAAGTATTTTTTATTTTGATTTTTACTGTCCACAAGAATCGATGTATTTGAACGCTGAAGTTTTGGAAATGTTTGTTATGGCTAAGTCGTCAAAAATATAAAAAAACCGAAAAATATGAAAAATTGGAAAAAAATTAATAGTTGTTAGAATTTGATCCTTGTCACTTCAAATTCGAATTCTACGTCCAATTTCCTATAAGAATGAGTAATAATACAATAATATTGAACCCCGCTGTATTTGCAACGAATTTTCAAAATTAAAAAAGAGTTGTACTAAAATGAGAGAAACTAATAGTTGTCATCAAATTTCCGTAGTTTTGACGTCGAATTCGGATTCAGCGTTAAATTTCCTATAAGAATAGCTTCCAAAATCGAGTAAAAATAAAAGTTTAATTTCTTACTCCTGCCGATGCCAGCGAAGCTGAAAAACTCGATTCACGGAAAATAATTTCTGTGGCGCTGTTTGAATTTTTTCTCCAAATTTTTTTGCTATGTACGTGTGTAAGGCATTCAAATGAAGATTCCTGCGTAATAAAACGATTGATTCATACGAATTTGACCCCAAAAATCACAGTTATAGTCCAATTTTTGAGCATACAAAAACTGATTTTTTTGGACCGTTGGCGGATTTTTCCAAGAATTGAGAAAAATGACAAAAATACATCTTGGTAAGACACAACTTTTCTGAAAATTTCAGATTTTTAACTGCATTGCAAGACGAGTAAAAAATCGTTAACTGATCGGCTCAAGAAAATCGCAGGGGTACCCTTGGATTTTTCGTGAAACATGTTTTGATTTCGATTTCGCTCAAATTCAGAATAATGATAGTTGATGATGTGTATATCAATAATATATGCTTCATTCTTTGTTTCTCTTGCACCAAATGGATGAAAATAATGTTTAAATATGAAAAATATTATGTTTTCGTGTATATTGCAAGTATATTGTTCCGTGGATTGTGAGGGGGAAAGAAACTAGGCGACTCATTCTCCAATTGTTTATTTTCCTGGCTGAGTACTTTCTCCCGTTCAGGCATCATTGGGGCGACGTGGAGCCATGGGGTCCACAGCCCCTAGGGGACTCTATGGCTTCCACGTCGCCCTGATGATGCCCGAACGGGCGAAAGTACTCGGCCAGAGAATAAACAATAGGAGAATGAGTCGCCTAGTTTCTCTCCCCCTCACAATCCACGGACATAAAAAATGCGACGTCAATAAAGAGAACTATATTGTTGAATAAAGCACAAACGGTTTAAAAATGGATAGGTAAAATGAATAGGTGGGTGGATGGGGAAAATGTGGACAGTGAAATTACCTAACTTTTGGTATATTCTAACATCTGAATTGACAACGTTTGTTGATGGTATCTCTGGTGCAAGCTACAAATCTTGGAAAACTTTAAAGTTGTTATGTGTAGTTAGGCTAAAACTTTGCGCCAGTTGAAAAACGCAATACATTATGATAAAAAAACCCATGAAAACACCACCACCTACATACCAAATTATAGTTACTACTACTCTAATAACTATAGATTCCGCCTCTCCATTCACAGATAAAAACTATATACTAGTGATAAGGACAACTCACCACCGATATGTAAGGCAATTGTAAGGAAATTTTCAGAAATTGAGATGAGGATATAGCTCGAACGAAACTCAGAAAAAAACAATATTCAATTTTGTTTATCAGCAATGTGAAGCCAACCTTTCTCATGTTCGGCACAAGTACTCAAGGCTGATATTTAGGAATTATTGTCAAACAGTTATGAGGGAATATAACTCGGCTGTTGATGAATTTGAGAAAACAGGTCCAATTCTGTAAAAAGATGGCTAATGTGAATTACATTCCGGGAACGAAACGTTCTTACGTTACACTGCGATTTGACAAACCGATTGTTATAAAATTGATCTAGCGCCCGTTGGTTTTTATCGCAAAGGGCATTGTAGCTAGTTATCCACGTAATTCGCTGACAGATGCTAAACGTCGAGCATCGGTTTTGCGGATCGAAAGTGATCAAATTTTACATCGGTGTCGACACTGTTCCGGCTCGAAGCCGTTGAACCGTCTAGCCCGTAGCTCCCGATGACGAGTCTCAACAAGGAGGAAACTTTGCCTGCGCTGCCACCCTCGGGTGCTATAGTCGACGAGCTGAGGGCAGTCTAGTATCTTCTTCTATCGATTCGCCGCCACCTCCCGCTCGGTTGAGGAGGTGTCTCGCCGCACGGACGTTGTTCGTATGGTTAACATTCGGCTAACAGCGGCGATTAGCGCAAACACGTTGCGAACTAATGGTTTGATCGTGTTTTTATTTTTTTTCTCGTCTTATATTTATATCATCAATGGCCAAAAAAATTAATTTGTTCGATTATTTTCAAAATAACAGTTTTTCCGATAATATTTTAACCGTACTCTGTCGATTAAATAAAGGTAATTGCAAATTCTGTCGACACTTGAATGGCACCAGCGCTTTCTCCACCGAATCACGATAGCGTGTAAAAATAATAAGAAAAGCGTTCGTTTCTGTGACAAAATATTATATTAAAAAAAAAAAAAATTAGGTATATTAATAATAATATTATACCTATTATATTATATTAAAAAAAAATATATTATAGCAAGACATCTTCCGTGATGCCTGAAAATCCTGATCCCTCAACACTTTCAGTTTTTCCCTAATAATCGCAGTGAAAGACAATCGTGAAACGTCTCGTCCAAATGTTGAATTACTAAGTTTGGCATTCGGCTAATGTCGTTTGCGGAAGCCGAACAGAACCGAGAGCGATCGATCGGCCTCACCTTCCGGGCCGTGGCTGCTGTCAAAGTTGCTACCTCCTTCTGTTCCAGATGCTTCTGTCAGTTTGAGTCCGAAAGAGAGGGCAGAGGCTAGTTTCTACCTTCCATCAACTCATCTCGCTCCCGGTTTTTCCCTTCATTCAACTACACTTCGGTCTGCTTTCCGTCGTTCGCGTTTAACCGCATTTTCACGGCACTCGACCGTCACTACCCGATCCTCCTCTTCTCTTCTGCTGACAGATCAATCCGCTTCTACCTCTAGACCACACTTTTTTTGATCGGCGTTCTCAATTTGTATCCCAATTTTCCCAAAAAATGCAGATTTTCCGTCATTTATTTGCGGCATCGATTTGAACGAGCTCAGCTCTAATTTGTCTCCTAGGGTTCAATTTCACTGCTAATTAGCAATAATTTTTCTCCTATAGATCTCTTCACCCTGAAAATCCAACTTTTTCGATTTCAAGATTTTGATTTTAATAATCAACCATGACAGATTATTTTCGTACAAAATAGAATATTTGCAATTACAAGGCTTGTAGAATCTGATTATCGAATAAAATTATTTTTTCCGTCCGTCGTCAGTTATAGTTTCTGGGGAAACTATGAGAGAATGCACATGAAATTTTCACCAAAAATCATATTCGAACTCAGGCTTGCTCAAATCTTTAGCCAATTCGCTAATTCAATGTTGGGATTTTTACGGGTTTCAAGAGGAGTTGAATTTATATTTTCCTAATGTTTTTGTGACATAACTGTGTCGGGTATTGATTTCAAAAATATTTTGGACGCTGAATCGAACGAGACCGCAACGGGATCGATAGCTTATTATGGCCTCAAGTTATCCATGCCTATAGTTAGCGCTTAGGACACGAATATACGACAGTACAAAAACTAGATGATGAAATACGGCGAATTTAGGTGTCTAATAATATCGACGAAAAGAAAAAAGGCAGAAAGTACTTGGTTTTTATTGGAAAACAAGCTTTTGACACGGATAATTGGAGACACAGTTATACGCTCACATATGGAGTATGTACAACGGTGTCTTTAAAGCTCTAACATTAATATATTCATGTCCGCGATTATCGTCCTCAACTGTCCAGCTGTGTAAATCAATAGTCTTTTAAGCTTTGGACACGGATATTTGAGGACACTTATATACGCTCGCATATATACTTTTGTAGAATTTGCCGACGAAGTTTTAGACACCGTTATCTTAGGCCATGGATAGATGCTAATGTTTTTGCATAAAAAAAACCTTGTGCCGTTTAGCCTTTGGACACGGTAATGAGGATGCGAATATGCACTCCCTCACTCGTCTCGCCTTTGTGTGGTCACGTCGCCGAGGTTGGTCTGCGTGTGAGTTGTCGGTACAAACGACTTAAAGTACGATGTCGTATGTGTTTGTTTTGGAAAGGGGCATACGCTGACATTTGACGCTTTAACGTTGGTTCCTACGATGCTCGATACTTTCCGATATCGGAATTCAGCATTTTTCGGGTACAGGTTACAATTGTTTTTTCTTGTATAATTTTTGCTCATTAGATTTTTTTTGGAGAATTCTGTGACGGGCTTATTAACACACAGGTACCTTCTCGTCTAGCTGAGCAGCCGAGATGCCCTCGGCGGAGACGAGCAGACAGCGTGACCCCCCTCAACCCTCCGCCGCCCCACCCCGCCCGTCCGTGTGACTCATTTGTTATCAACTCGCCGCGGAGGGCACCCTCCTCCGCACCCCTTGCAACTCCGCCGCCCCTTCACAGCTGATCTTCGCTACCGCGTCGTCCCTTCGACAGTGAGCACGAGTCCGCGCTGATTCCGCACATTCCGCCGGCCGGCTCTGAGTCCTTGAACTTGTCGTGGAAGGTGAAGAGGTGGCCGACCGGGGGAGGTGGACGCGACGCGTCGCCAGGGACGAGCCTCCCGATTTCCTCCCTCTCTCGTCCAGGATGAAGAGCGGGACACGTGTAAAACCGGAGGACCCGGCGATACGAGACACGTGTCCGGCAGAGCGATCTGGATAACGTGAACTCAATGATAAATCCTGCGATTAATCCGAATCAGTGACCAAAGTTAACGAGTTGATTTCCGATGGAAATTCAACCGATTCTATCAATTTACCCGCGGTTTGCTCCGGCTAAAATTTTACAACGCTATTAAATTTAACTGCTGCGATCGGGAGTGACCGCTTTCCAAAAACGGAAGCCATTGGTCACCAACAATTTCGCTCCGAAGATGGTTGATTTAAATGCGTTTATCAAACTACAGATGATATTCGAAAATGTGCGGAGTTGACATTATTCGTCGGTTTCCAAGAGTCGATTGAAAGGTTCGAACTGCCTCATAAATATCGCCCTGTACGGCCTTGAGATTGTTTTTATCGTTTGGAATCGATGCGATTAACGTGCTCGACGGAATATTGTTCAACAATTCCCCGTTGCTTGGTATTTATTGAAATCACAACCATCAAACCAATAGCCGGCGTTGAATAATAAAACGAAGTTGAATCGTGAGACGGAATGCTGATAAGGTGCGGTCTGGATACTTCTACACACTCAAGCCGTTTGAAACTCCCCGCAGTTTTGTGAATATAAACGACCATGTCGATGTTACTAGTAATGCGGGCATCATGTGTTTGACAACGAAAGTTCGACGTCTCTGAACATAGACTTTAATGATAGTTACAGCTACTATAATGATGAAAAACGTGAATCACTTCCTCATTATTTACTCAGAACTAATGTTATACCATCGTTGAAAAGCTCTTGTTAAGTACTTTCACTTACAAGAACAAGCATATTTTTCCACCGTGATAGAAAATGATGCTCGAAAACCTAAACAATTCGAGAATTTTGCGACTCGTGGTTTATTATTAATAATAAACCATTGCAATCGTTCAGGGGAAAAAATTCGGTACAGCTGAAGAGAGTGTTCGACGAGCATTCCGACGAGTATAGAACGATTTTTATAGCTCCAAGAACTATTGAGTTATACCCTCATGCCAAATTTCTGAAAACCTAAACAATTCGACAATAAAGCCGCGATAACGTGAGAACCATTAAATCTATTGACCACACGATGGTCTCATTCGATTCAGCGTCCAAAAATCTATTGAAGTTGATACCAAACACATCTTTGTCCGGAAACCATTAGAAAATACGAGTTTTCTCACGTTCTTAACCTCCCCCCCAGCAGCAAGCCACTGAGGGAACTCCTCCGAAATAGGACCTTGATAGGAGGTGGGATTGTTGTTTTCCCCCGATTGTTTGGACCCTTTGAAATACGAAAATCAGATTAAAATCGAGTAAACCGTAGTATAAGGTTCTGAAGGAAACATTACACAAAAGCAGAACAAAAGTTTTCGTTCCGAGAATTCCCTCTTTTATAAATCGCCCTAAAATGAATTCACTACCGAACAATTCGAGAGCGATTTTTTCATTTCCATAATATTTGGCCTCGATCCCAATCTTTTTATACCACAGAATAGGAGCAAGTGCATTTAAGATTTCGAGCTATAATTCATAATTTACGGATCTCTGTCTGTAAAATCAGTGGTACATCAAATAAAAATACAAAAGCGACAAAATTTTGTGTGAGTTTTTTTCATTTCTCGTGTTTTCGCTCAGATGTTTGGGATCTAGTAGGTATTGATAAATCGGTTCGAAGCGAAGGTGCCAATTTCTTTTCTTGGCTCACGCGCCGGACAGTATGGTTCCCAATCGAATAGGCCACGTTCACACGACCGTTGACGGTGGAACTGTTTTTCCTAGCCGTATTCCTTAAACGCATAGCTTCCAAGTTCTTGTTAAAAAAAAAAGAAAATTTCGAGGTATCTCGACTGTTACGAAGGTAGCATACTTGGTCATTCCAAGCTGCACACTTTTGTAGCACACGGTTGTAGCGATTTTTAATGTACGCATTGACTGGATTAACAGGTGAATTCCTCTGGAGCAAACAAACTTGAGATGGAACTTCGCTGAATCATTTTTACTGACGAAAGTCGGGTAATTGACGTATAGATATTTATAGGTGGTAGATAAACATAGTTAATGGATAAATAGATACAAGTTTGATAGCTGTTGATGGAAATAAGAAACCAGCTATAGTGAGCGGCTTTGAAAAAATATTCGACTTTTGTTCGTTTTCGGCTCAGGACGACACTGGGAAACTAAGTACGCACTTCATTTCCGGAAGGGGAGATTTTCAACCTAAATGGTGAATGAAATCTGAAATGAGCACCCCTGGCTCCCCCCCCATCCCTAACCCAAAGTCAGTGCCCCCCCCCCCTATATGTTAGAATATACTAAAAGTTAGGTAATTTAACTGTCCACATTTTCCCCATGTAATGTACCTATCCATTTTTCAACCGTTTTTGCGGTATTTCACAATATTACTGGAATATACGCGAAAAGACCCATTTTGCAACTTGAAACATTCTTTTCATCCATTTGGTGCAAGGTAAACAAAGAATGAAGCATATATTATTGATATACACATCATCAACTATCATTATGCTGAATTTGAGCGAAATCAAAATCAAAACATTTTTCACGAAAAATCCAAGGGGTACCCCTGCGATTTTCTTGAGCCGATCAGTTAACGATTTTTTACTCGTCTTTCAATGCAGATAAAAATCTGAAATTTTCAGGAAAGTTGTGTCATTCCAAGATGTATTTCTGTGATTTTTTTCAATTCTCGGAAAAATCCGCAAACGGTCCAAAAAAATCAGTTTTTGTATGCTCAAAAATTGGACTTTAACTGTGACTTTTGGGGTCAAAATTCGTATGAATCAATCGTTTTATTACGCAGGAGTCTTCATTTGAATGCCTTACACACGTGCATAGCAAAAAAATTAGGAGAAAATATTCAAACAGCGCCACAGAAATTATTTTCCGTAAATCGAGTTTTTCAGCTTCGCTGGCATCGGCAGGAGTAAAAAATTAAACTTTTATTTTTAATCGATTTTGGAAGCTATTCTTATAGGAAATTTAACGCTGAATCCTAATTTGACGTCAAAACGGTGGAAATTTGACGACAACTTTTAGTTTTTCCATTTTCAATACTACACCGTTTTTATGTTTTTCAACTTTGAAGATCCGTTGCAAATACTTACAGGGGGCTTCATATTATTATATTGCTCATTCTTATAGGAAATTAGACGCAGAATTCGAATTTGAAGTGAAAAGGATCAAATTCTAACAATTAATACATTTCTTTCAATTTTCTTCGATTTTCATACTGCTGAAGTTATACCTAACTTTGGTTTTTTTCGTCACGTTCGCGCATTTTGAAAAACTACGTTCTGTGTTCGATCGATGAAAAATCGAATCGCGATTAGAAATCATGCAGTTAATTGTTACCATATTTATGCACATAATTAATCCGACGTTATTTTGTGTGAGATCGATTGAATTGTGTTTTATTGTGAGATTTTACTCTTCTTCGGGATGTTTAGTTATGTCAACCGGTGCGTCAAAAACATTTAAAAACGTGCAGAAACAATATTTACAGTCATGGCCGGTTATTGACAAATTCTGGTTGATGAAACGTTCGTTTTTTAGAAACTCGAGAGGCTATCGACTAAACCTTTGAAAGCTGCGGCTATTAAAAACTTGATAAATACGTAAATTATGCGAGCTCGGCTCTCAACTTCTTGCTTGCATTGACACTAATTCCACGACCGCCGTTTACGACGCGCAGATTTTGCAATTACCACGCAAAGATCTTTTGTAATTGTAAAATCCCGATTTATATTTTGTTGATATTATTTAAGTGGACTGTATTTTTATGTTTGATACCGAAATTAGTCACATTTTTAAAGAACGCACGAATACCATTTATTAACTTTGAAAACAAGTAAGATCCAAATAAATTCAAGAGTTATCAACCGAAGATGCATAACAGTTATCAGTCCGAAAACAACAGAAGGACGAAGAGGCCGAGAACATTCGAGAGAAACCACGATAAGGGGAAGGGGGCACACATGATCGAGGGTGAACACATGAGCGAAGCCGCACCATCGACAGAGACGCACCCCATCCATTCAACGTTGAGCAGAAATGAAGCAGCATCCTTCGGTTTGTAGGGAGTACAATAGAATTTAACATTACTCCCCCCCTTGAAATAGAGAGATATTTCAATCTGAACAGAACATCCAAGTTAGTTGACGACCGAGGAACTTTGATTGCTGACATCTTCCATGGCTTCTCCCGAAGAAACGTCAAGAATAGGGCATATCTTGACCATTGGGCGTATTAGTTCTTGTCCGCCACTCAGCCGAAGTGTTGCCACGCGAGCGATGCCGTCCTTTCCTGGGTGAAGTTTGATGATCCGTGCCATCTTCCATTCTAAAGGTTTCAGGTTTTCGTCCTTGATGGTCACTAGCGTCCCGATGGGAATGTTGTTCTGTGGATAGCGCCATTTATTTCTGAGTTGGAGACCCGACAAATATTCAGTGCTCCATTGTGACCAAAATTGTTGTTGTATTTGTTGTAGTCGTTGCCATCGATTTACCAGAGGTTTGTGATTGACATAATCAGGCTCAGGGGGGAAATTTAGTGATGATCCGACCAGGAAATGAGCAGGAGTTAAGGGTGTTGGGTCTGTGGGATCGTCTGACAAGGCAGTTAGGGGTTTAGAGTTCAGGCAAGCTTCTATACCAGTCAAAACAGTATAAGCTTCTTCGAATGTCATAACCATTTTGTCCATGGCTTTCTTCAAATGGGTTTTCACAGATCGAACGGATCTTTCCCATAATCCACCCATATGAGGGGAACCAGGAGGCAAAAAACTCCATTTTACTCCTAATTGCGCACAGTGTGACTTGATTGTTTCATTTGTAACGAAGTATTGTAATTCCTTTTGAGCTCCCACAAAGTTCGTCCCATTATCTGAAAATATGTGTTGACTCAAGCCTCTCCGAGAGAAAAACCGTTTTAATGCAGCTAGAAAGGCTTGCGATGATAAATCCGTGACAAGTTCAAGGTGAATAGCCTTAACCGCAAAGCAAATGAATAAAGCGATGTATGCTTTATGTTTAATGGATTTTCGAGAATTAGTCTTCACCCAAATTGGGCCGCAAAAGTCAATTCCACAAATTTCGAAACACCTTCCAGACGTCAGGCGCTCGTTTGGTAGACCGGCCATAAATGGTTTTATTGGCGTTGCATTTGCTTTTCTACATAAAACACATTTGTGCACAATTGATTTTGCTGCACTTTTACCATTAAGTGGCCAAAATTCTTCTCGGATGATTGTAAGAAGCGCATTTGGTCCAACATGATAATTTTTTCGGTGAAAATAGTCTAAAAGAAGTTCCGTTAGTTGGTGTTTGTAAGGCAAAATAACCGGATGTTTACGTGTCTCTGTTATGTTAGCGTTTGAAATCCGCCCACCAACTCTCAGCAGTCCTTCACTATCGATAAATGCAGATAGTGACAATAATTTACTTGTTCTTGGCAAAGTTCGGTTTACTTTAAGTCGTGACACTTCTTCTGGAAAACAATCTGCCTGAACAATCCGAATTACGAAATTACGTGCATTTTTTAGTTCGTCAACCAATATATATCCAACCGTCCGAAGAGATTTCGACTTTTTTACATTATTAATGAATCTGAATACATAAGCTGTAACGTTGAGGAGCCTTTGCCAAGAAGAGAATTTCATAATCAATTTTTTCATCATTTCCGCATTTTTTGTATCTGCTGCTATGATTAGAGAGAAAGATATTGTCTTTTCTTCGGGTACCCTTTCCAGCAACTTGAGTTTAGATAGAGGCCATTTGCTTGATTCTGACAAAAGCCATGACGGACCTTCCCACCAAATCTTCTTCGATTGAAACACTGAAGGTTTAATTCCTCTAGTAACAAGATCAGCTGGGTTCTCTTTTGTTGGAACGTGATGCCATTGGTTAGGGTTTGTTGCTTCTTGTATAGCAGCCACTCTATTAGAAACGTAAGTTTTCCATTGTTCGGGCCGTCCTTTAATCCAGGCTAAAACAATTTCCGAATCAGTCCAATATAGAATGCTGGGGCGTTTAAGTTTTAATGCTGATAGGGAGATTTTCATCAAGTCTACTAATAGTACCGCTCCCAAAAGTTCCATTCGTGGAAGCGTCACCTTTTTTGTCGGAGCAACTCTAGCCTTGCCACAAAGTAATCGGCAGTGAACCATTCCATCCAAATCTATTGAACGAATATAAATACATGCTCCGTAGGCTTTTTCTGAAGCATCACAAAAACCATGAAAACTGCAATCTGCAGGATTTCCGAAAACTACCCGCCGCGGTACCTCTATTTTATTGATCTGTGAAATTTGCTCTCGGTATTGGAACCACATTTCACTCAAATCTGATGACAAGTTTTGATCCCAAGTTGCTTTCACTTGCCAAAGGGATTGGAAAAATATTTTACCCTTAATCAGAATAGGTGAGAGAAAACCAAGAGGATCCCAAAATGTGTGCAAGTCCGCCAAAATTGTCCGTTTTGATACATTTTTTGATGTCCATGTTGGAAAAGTCAACCCAAGCGTATCTGATTTCCAATTCCACTCCAAGCCTAGAGTTTTTGTAGAACAGTTTTCCGTAGCCAGGCAGTAATGTTGTGATGAATTCTGAGACAGGTACTTCATAAATTGTTCCGAACTAGTACACCATTTACGTAATTCCAATTTGCGGGATATTAGAGCGCTTTCAAGTCTGGTTTGAAAATTAGTTAATTCTTCAACAGTATTAAAACCGTCAACATAATCATCAACAAAAAATTTTGTTCGAATTTTCTCTGCTACTTCTGGGTCGGAACTCTCAAGTTCATTTGCAAGTTGACGTAAACAACGTATTGCAAGAAACGGAGCAGATGTTGTTCCGTAGGTAATCGTTTTTAGTCGATAATACTCAAGAGGTTTGTTAGGATCGCTCCTCCACACAATTCGTTGCAAGTCAATTTGAGACGGATCAATCCAAAATTGACGATACATTTTTGCCACATCCGACGTGAGTCCGTACTTAGGAAACCTAAAGCTGACCAAAATATCAAATACATCGTTTTGTAAAGCAGCCCCTGCGTGCAAAATGCTGTTCAAACTTGAGCCGTTATTAGTTTTGTATGAGCCGTTGAATACTACCCGAAGTTTCGTTGTTTCACTTTCCTTTACAACGCAGTGATGGGGGAGGAAATAGTGAGGCCAATTATCCAATTCCAATTCATTTAATTTTTCCATGTGTCCCATTTGTAAATATTCTTCCATGAAATTGGTGTATTGTTTCCAAATTTCTGAGTTCTTCGCGAATCGCGCCTCCAAAGAATAAAAACGTTTTACAGCACCCTCCAAAGAGAGTCCAAGATTCGTCGGGTCCGTCTTAAAAGGTAATGATACAATGTATCTTCCGTCATCACCGATTTTTAGAGTTTGAACAAAGTAATCTTCGCAATATTTTTCTTCCGTGTAATTTCTTTTGCGATGTCTAACGGAGGGAAAATCAGAATCATCCACCGCCTCGTAATTATTTGTCAATGCGAAGTTGGAAATGTAACAAGAGTTTGTTGAACCAGATACATAATCGCCACTGACAACCCAACCGAAAGCAGTTTTTATTAAATATGGTTTACCGGGGCCCAAATGATGTTTCTGCGTACCAATTACTTGGAAGAAAATATTTGCACCCAAAATCCCGTCAATTTGCTTCAATTGATTGTTGAATTCGGAATCCGCAAGATTGTTCAAGACAAAATCAGGAATGTTCAGCTCTTTATAATCGAAGCTACGACTTAATAGCGATCCTTTGGTTATTTCAGGGAGAACGTGAAATTTTGCCTCATTTTTATAGTCTGAATTCTTTGATTTTATAACCGTTGTAACATATCCAAGAGATGAAGTACTACCGCGGCCGATTCCGTTGATATGGATTTTGTCCGATTCTAATTTTAATGATAACCGCTTGGCTAAATTCAGAGAAATAAATTCCAGCCCTGACCCGGAGTCAAGTAGAAATCTAGCCGATATTGATTGTCCGTTCGAATCAGCAATTAAAGCTGTGCAAGTTGGGAAAATTGTAATGACCGAATCCATGCAGTTATCAGCAAAAAATGAAATCGAATCCAACGGCTCTATTTTAGAGACGTAGTATACGTTTGAGGACCGCTTGAGTTCTGCGTTATTATTCGGCGTTTTCGTCGAAGCATTAGGTCCATTTCCGTAACCGGTAGTCGTCCGTTGTTCGCGAACCGTGTCCGCGCTACATAGCAAATAATTGTGTTTTTGTTGACATTTTGAACAAACCCGATTTCTGCATTCAGATACCCGATGAGAAAAATCCAAACATTGCCAGCAACATCCAAGTCGTTTAACTAATTCCCTTCGTCCATCTATTGATTTGTTTAGAAACGTCTTACATCTGTACACCGGATGAAAAATCCCGTTGCAGATTTTGCATTCCCGATCCACTTGAGTCATTAGCGCGGAAGATACGCGTTTTTTCAACTCTCTTGGAGCACAATTTTCAGAGACAACTTTCTTTTCGTAGGCTTCCAAGTAATCGTACTGTTTTGTCAAAAACTCTTCCAATTTTGAGAATGACGGCATTTCTCTGTTCGAAGCAGTATCTTCTTCCCAACATTTAAGAGTTGCGTTGTCCAATTTTGATGTAAGCAAATAAACCAAGAAAACATTACCGTCAGTTTCTGTAACGCCTAGTTTTTTGAGCGCGTTTAGATTTTTTATGAATAAATTATGGAGATCTCTCAAATTTTTCGCCGATTGTATTTCCAATTTTTTAGCCGAAAACAAGTTAGAAAGATGAGTTTCGACCAAAATCTTATTATTTTTGTAATGCCCAACAAGTTTGTTCCATGCAAAATCATAATTTTCATCCGATATGTCAATTCCGTTGACCACCTGAGCTGCTTCACCGTCGAGGCAGCTAATTAAATAGTGAAATTTGTTGATATTCCCGATATTTTTGTTTCCATGAATAATTGAATTAAACGATTCATAAAAGATAATCCAATCATCCTTTCGTCCATCAAATTTTTTAATTTCAATTTTGGGAATTCGAATCCCTCCGTCCGATCCGTGTTTTTTATTTACGTCGATTGCCGTACCCGATTGTCCGTGTTCCGTTGCCGTTGAATTTCCGATTAATTTGTTAATTTCCGATTGCAGACGACTCCGTGTAAAATAAAATCTTTCTTCGAATACCATGTATTCATTTTCCAAGTCCGATGTTTCATCCTGATTTTCCGAATCAGTTACCAATTCCGATAATTTGAAAAATGCGTCTTCAAATTTAGGAAATAATGATTCCAAGTTATCCAATTTTGCCGATAAAGATACTAAAGAAAACTCGCCATCTTGATCTAGAAATTTGACGATCTTAGTTAATGAAGCCTTTGCCGTTCGCAACCTTATCCAAAGCTCTTTACCCGAACTAGCCATGTCAAAATAGGAGGAATGGTCAGAATAGGGGAGGATAAAGGAAAAAGGAGGATATTATTGATAATGAGCCGTGATTATTACCTCTAGTCCGATTTGAATTCGCCGTCCATTTTTTCCACCGGAGTCCGAGCGATGATTCCATCCGGCCCGATTGGACCAATGTAAAATCCCGATTTATATTTTGTTGATATTATTTAAGTGGACTGTATTTTTATGTTTGATACCGAAATTAGTCACATTTTTAAAGAACGCACGAATACCATTTATTAACTTTGAAAACAAGTAAGATCCAAATAAATTCAAGAGTTATCAACCGAAGATGCATATCAGTTATCAGTCCGAAAACAACAGAAGGACGAAGAGGCCGAGAACATTCGAGAGAAACCACGATAAGGGGAAGGGGGCACACATGATCGAGGGTGAACACATGAGCGAAGCCGCACCATCGACAGAGACGCACCCCATCCATTCAACGTTGAGCAGAAATGAAGCAGCATCCTTCGGTTTGTAGGGAGTACAATAGAATTTAACAGTAATAATGCTTGGGAACATCCTTCGCTGATGTAATTGTTCATGTATTGAAAAATGGAGAACGCGAGGAGTTTTTATTAATTTTTTCTTGTCCGCTTGGATGTCTATTATCCTGAATGTGAAAGAAACGCTGGAGTATGATCGAGAAAAGCTTAATATTATTGTGAGACAATATTATTCCTTATGGATATTCGTAAGTTTTTAGATCAACTCATATTCGTAATCATAGAGTCCTTTACAAATATTGCAATAATAATTAACGTTAATTTTTCTAATTGACATATTGAATATCAAATGTATCCCCTCCAAGTTCTGGGAAATTCTGGAAAATTTCTCATGACAGCTGCGATCACTCGTAAACTTTTGGCGCTTTCGATTCCTTTGTGGTCTCATTCGATTCAGGTTTAAAAAATTTGATTGAAATCGATTCACACGTATGTTTCAAAAATATTTGAAAGTATGAATTTTCATAACAATAAAACCTCTATGACATATTCTCGATATAGAGATAGTTATCAGGCTGAAAAATTATATAAAATTGTATAAAAATCTTATATAGTAACTTAACATTTTAGTACTCGTAATGATTCGACCATCTTCCCTATTGATATAAAATAGAGTTCTTTCCACCATTTCCCAAATGATTGGCTTTCCTTTTCAACCTCTCTTTTCACCTTTTGCCTCCAGAATGGTCACTTTTCGGAGTCTAAACATGCAGACCCACCTCTTAAAGTTCCCCATCAAACCTAATTGGAAACACTGTCGAATATTTGAATACGGAAAAATATCATTCACTCCGTTCACTCGCTCTTCGGTCACATATGTTTCACTATCATGAATTAATTCTTTCAATCGATTGTCTTGGACATTCGTTTAAATCATGAAAGAGTTGAACTTCGATTAGGTCGCATGTAAGGAATGAGGACACGATCAAACATATATGGACAGTAGATGATATTAATAAATGAAAAATTATGATGTGCACATATTTGGTGTATTAAAATAATTAAACTGTAGCATTTATTTTTATTATTATTTTTTCAACTTACTTCATTTTAACACCGAACGTTTATCAATATTTTAGAAATGTGTATTTGATAAGAATTCTGACGAATAGAGATTTTTATAGCTGTAACGAGCATCGTTTTTGCTCTGTTGCGTTTCAGATTTTTGCGTTGAGAGTTGAAGCAGGAGAAAATTCAAATTGCTCTCTCTCCATCTTCCAATCTCTTATTTCGCCGTTTCGGGCCTCTTCTTCTACTATTCGCCTCGTAGCCATCCCTCTCATCCTGTCAATGTTCAATATCGATCAATGTTATAAAAATGCGCCAACTCGAACCAGTCTCGCTTCAACGAACTATCTATTTCTCAACGTGGAAATTGTGCAGAGCCTGCTGGATAGAGTATCATTCTATTAGCACCCGCATCGAGTCGCAGCTGTTTAATATCCGCTTGCCACTTGAATTCGGTCACTTGTAGTTGCACGACTTCTCCGCGGGCTATCGATCGTCGAACACGAACTCGTGATTATATTTTTTATTAGTAGTAAGAACTTGGAGAACTCCAGAAAACGTATCATTGTAGGAGAGAGAAATCGAAGAGTATTCAAGAATTTTTGAACCCCACGTTAGCCCAACCTACCATGCTTTTCTATCTGATTGGAAAACTCAACGAAGAGAAAAAATTTTCTGTTTTTTTTTTCTTCCTTCATTTTTAGAAGTTCTTGTGTGCGACTTTGGTTTATTACAATAATAAACCATTGTAATCGACCATGGAAAAAAATTGTCTAACACCTCGAAATGTGATGTTTTCGTTTCAAGGCATGTTGAATCTAAAAATCCAATTAAAAAAATTCTGTCCGTCCGCCGTCAACTCTTTTCTGACGAAACTATAATAATTAAATTCTTGATATCACCGAAAATCAACCTTGGTCTGACGATGGTTCAATTCTTTAGCCAAATCGCTATCTCAATTTTAAGGGTATTTTTGGGGGTTTAGAAGGGGGAAAAAATTGGGTATTCCAACTTTTTCAGAAAAAAGTGTATTTGGTAATCATTTTTATAGATTTTTGGGCGCTGAATCGAATGAGACCATCGCGAGGTCGATAGCTTTATTGGTTCTCGCAGCTTTTGTGTTGAACTAGGTAGAATTTCAGAAATTAGGCATGAGGGTTGTTGGAGCTAGAAAAATCGTTTTGTACTCGTCGGAATGCTCATCGAACACTCTCTTCAGCCATTAGACAAGAAATTTAGCTTTTAATTTGGAAATTAAGAAAAATGAAAATGATTGAAATTACAATAGTTGCTACGGAGTTTTCTCTATAGTTACCAATCTGTTTTTAGGCGGGAACGCTCATAAATGTTCGGAATAGTTACCATCACAAATGGATAGTATTCTTAAATCATTATTGAAGCGAAGGAATAATAAACCAGTGTACAATCATTTGCAGCGTTTTTTCTCTTCATTCCTTCCGATCGAGAAATTGACGAAAAACGTGAGTCGAAACGATTTATAAGTTTATTGCTGAAACTTGCTGTCTAAGCCTTAAGTCTATTGCTGCTGTTTTTTCAGAATCATGTTGAGTTTCTGAGTTCCTCGTTTAATTACCGCTCAGAATGCGTTTTGCATATTCATTGTCTAGGTGATAGCACTCCCGCGTTGGGTAATCAAGACGCAGAGTGCAGCGAGGGAAAGCATTTGAGCCTTCGAACACTGCTTAATGGTCTACTGAATAACAATAATTTTGAAATTCGTCGTGAAGGAAACCCATAAACTGAAACACGTCCCGACGATAAGCTAGTCTATCTAATTTCACCGCTGATACTCGGTGTGGAAAGCGGGTTTTTTAGATTATTATTATAATTAGTAAATAAAATAGTCTTCTTTGGCCTCGGCTTTCGGTTCGTTCAACGGTTGTAAATCCGACGGCGCATCTCGTACTCAGCTGATCCTTCTTTCCAACACTTGAGCTGGCCCTATTCGGCTCTCCCGGGCATTTCGGTTGCGAAGGTCGGTCGCCGCGGAAGGCGAACTAGGTGCACCGCCGCTTCCTCCGCCGACCCCGCGTCACCGTCGTTCTCTCGCTCGTCTAGCGGGTAGTGGTCCGTCGTCGCGAAGGACAGAAGTGGTACTCAAGAGGTGTTGCAGCTCGTACTGTTGAGGTCGAGTCGGGTTGTGTTGTGGCGGTTGAGGAGGAGGTCGACGCTTACGCTACGATCAGCTGATGAGGCGACGGACGAACGGCCCACTGCGCAGCGTTTCGGCCCGTGGGATCCTCATCAATGACGACGAGTGGGCGTCGTTGAATGGACCCCCTCCGCACCCGGCGCCACTCATATCCCCTCCTCCTGCTTCTCCCAAACAACACCTATGTCTTTGGGTGCATACCTTTTCGAGTGTTCAGCTGCGCCTTGCATTTCGTCCGACTCGCTGATTTTCACCTTCTTTTCACCGCAGGTTTCCATCGGTTCTATTCATCGCGATCGGTTGAGTTTTCGATTTATTTTGGTCACCGGGCGAAAAAACAACTGTAATTCGCTTCAAATGTCAAATAAAACATGAACAAAGTAGTATGTCGAAGACCTCGTGCACGGAGGCGGTCTCTAACTAATTCGTATCCTTCCTAGATCAAAGAAACAACTCGAAAAAAAATATTTCACCAGAGGAATGGGGGTGTTTTGAGATAGGAGAGTTCCAAATGAGACTTATGGTTACCAAATAATGGAGAGAAATGTCCCCCAATCTTTACACTATCGAATCGTTAATACTTGAGTCTCTAATCGTGACATTAATGAGGAAGATGAGGGTTTGCGAGAGAGATGGAAAGGGTGAAAGGTCATTCCCACTCAACTCAATTTGACTAGTTGTGCTTAACCTTAGGAGTGCACAAGTGAGAGATTGTTGACTCTAATCGAACTGAACGACTTTGTTTCTCGCTCAGTTTGCATTCAACCGTAATCGGTAGGCTCTTTGCTCAACTATATCAATCGATTCTCGGATTATACAAATAGAGACAAAAAATATGTTCATTGATTTAGGATAACTCCAGGGAAAATTTCACCCTTTTTCTAACGAGGAGATAAAAATTGAAAAAAAAGTGCGTATCATGTGAATAATTCTCTTGTAAAAACTCGTTCGTTCCCAAAGGTCGGCGAGGCGTTTTCGTTGAAAATTTTACAATTTTTATTTCGTTCGAAATCGGCCGGATACCTGTCGATAATGTATTCAATGGTACATTGTCCTCTTTCTTTCCACCAGTGTTAAGAAATGAATCGAATTATTGCCCAGGTTAAACCATAAGAATTAAATCACATAAATTTCAGTATCTTCGACGAATTTTTCGCTTAAATTATCTATAGTAATAGTGAAAATGTGTTGGGACGGCTGCTCGACGACTTCAATAATCTGCCAGATAAATTGTTCTCAAGTTTACTCACCATTCTCTATCCTCAAAGGTCGTGGGTTCAATTTCTGCCGTTGGGCTTGAGTTTTTCTTGTACCGCTAGCAGTTCTCATGTAGGTAGTGCATGTCCAGACTAAAGCGATCCCATCATACTTTTTTTCATCTCACCTTCAATATCCGTTTCGTTACATGAGGTCCAACCGATTTACGAATTCAGCTCGAATTTCGATTTTGTTACGCGAACCATGAAACAGTCGTACTATTATTTATTTAATTATTTAATACACCAATGATTAATTTGCTCTCACCGTTTTGCGCAGGTATTTGGATCGTTACGAAAAGATCCATTATATGGGCGAGATCGGCGAGCGCGGAGGCGTCGACGACGACGAGGACAGCCGACATAGGCGATGGTCGACGAAAAACCTCCACGCTGTTCCGCTCACTTACAACCACGGACAGCACAACGTCAACGGTGAGTTATCATTTACTCTATTTTATATTCAGTTTATTAAAATCGTTGAGCTCGAAAGTCAATATCATTGAGACAGTTTACTACGATAACTGAAATAAGCGTTTGAAATGTTTACCTATTCGTATCCTTGACGTCGTATTCGTGACGGTGATGAATTTGGACAACAATTTACGGTCCAATACTCGGAGATACTTCACATACTCTGAACCGTCTGTCTGTGGTCGACAAATGATGAAACTTGTTTTATCCCCGTGAAAAATCCATCGATTTCGATCAACTTTTCCGAAAGTACATATTCTCGATGCAGTCCAAAATCCTCGACGTAAGTTCACGTTTTTCCCTAGGCCCGGAAAATCTATTAATATGTTGGATATGGTCGCCTCGTCGAAATTTTTTTCTCTAGGGTGATTATAATAGTTTATCATTGAAAACTTCTCCTATCTTTATCCGTCACGAGTGAGTAAAAGAAAACCTAATTACGTACTATTTGATTAAAAAAAAAAAAAAAAACTTTACGTTTTTAACTTTATTCCCGTCATCAAATTCCTTCTATCCGCCTTTGGTGCGCTGGGTGTCCGCTACTTCAACATGTCAAAATTCCATCGTCCCATACTAGTGAATCACGAACTGATGAAAAAACTGAAAATGTTCGCTGTTCAACATTTTTGAACGATTGATGAATATAAAAGCTCGACCAGAAAAACATTTTTACCGTTCTTTATGAAGTGTAGAAATCTCAATTGCTCCCGGAGTCCTCAACATGTCCGCTACTGGGGCTTTCCCAGTGAGTATGAATAACTTCCCCCTTATTTCCCCTTATAAATAAATAAAATAACAAATAATGCAGTAGTTATCGCATTCGGATAATGCCTGAGCGTCTCTCGAATCCTAAACAACCCTTACAGCTGCCTTCTCGTCCTTCTGTGATGGAAAATGGTAGGAACACGTGAAGGGCAACCTCTACACTATTATACCATACCTCTGTCCGCTGTGCCGACCACTTCTCAATCGCCGGCTGGACCACCCTCGCCACCTGTCTCGTCTCATCTCGTACAACAGTTTGTACACTTGTGCGACTACCAAGGTCAAGGTCGTTTACGAGGAGGCGCTGAAAAGGGCGGGGAGGAGGTAGGAGCTATCTGGTGGGAAGTGGTAGTACTATTGGTAGTAATGCTAGCGGAGGCAGTAGCTGTGGAACGAAAGGCGCGAAATTTACAGGCGGTATGGGGAAAAAAGGGGTCCAGGGCTCCCTTGGAGGTGGTCGCTTCTAATAGGTTCGTCACACCGCAATTAAAGAAAAATAAAAAAGAAAAAGAAACGCTGCAAATGGTTGTTCAGCGGTTTATTATTCATTCGCTTCAATAATGATTTAAGAAGATAATCGTATTGTGATAATAACTTGACAGAACATTTGTAAACGTTTCTATCTAACAAGTAGGTAATTATAAGGGAAAACCCGTAGCAAGTATGGTAATCATTTTTATTTTACTTAATTTCAAATTAAAAGCTAAATTATTCGCCAACTGTACAACTGAAGTGAGTATTTAACGACTTTAATAGCTCCAAAAATTCTCGAGTTACACTCTCATGCCAAGTTTCTAAAAATCTCGAAAAATGTGCCTCAACCTCGACAACCATCAACTTATCGACCTCGCGATGGTTTCACGACTCGTAAAAAGCGTCCTAAAATCTATAGAAACTGATACCAAATACACCTGAAAAGTCACCACACCATGTCTGAAAAGTTTTGGATAGTATGAAATTTCTCCCCCTCAAAACCCCCAAAAATACCCCTTAAAGTGAGGTAGCGATTTGGTTGAAGAATTGAGCCATTATCATTTCAACATTGATTTTTGGTGAACATTTCAAGAATTGAACGCAATACTTTCGTTAGAACAGTGAAGACAGCGGACGGACCGCGGGTTTTTAAAAAATTGAATATCCAAATTCTACATGCCTTGAAACATAAAATATTAAATTTTGACGGTGGAGGGGTGGTTGATTTTTTTTCCTGTGCAATTACAATGGTTTATTATTGAATAATAAACCGAAAAATTGGACTTTGCAAGAATGTAGGAAGGAATTTGGGATTTGATTTTTTTCTTTTCTTTTGGAAATCAAGTAACTCAACATGAACAGGAAATATTTTTATCTTCTTTGGAAATAAATACCTCTTCGCACCTTTTCCCCTAAGGCTGGAGTTGAGGTTAGCCGAGCCAACCATCCCTCAGTTTTCTGTCCAGCAGCTACAATTTTTTTCTTAATGTATGCACTCTTTTCCAAACTTTATTATTCAACAACCAATAGCTATTTCTGTGGCAGTTGTGCGCCAACATTGTGGCAATCTAGACATCACACTAAGGCAGTATTATCGTTTCAAAGGAAAGGAAACAACAATGGTTTACCTCTTTTTGTGGTCACATTATTAGCAGCGGCTTCAAGTTGAAGGGGAGACAGATTGAGCGGCTCTCCTATTCCTACGAATTTCTCACCATGTGTGCCAATAACTTCGTCTTCCGGCATCAGCTGGGCCTTTTTTGTACTAGTACTATTAAAAACGCCCTATGACAATTTTTTCGCAATTCATGGAAGTCCTGACAACGGCTCAATTATTTACCCAAATCGCTATCTCAATTTTAAGGGTATTTTTGGGGGGAGAAAATTCGCATTTTCTAACGTTTTTTAAGAAAAAGGTGCATTTGATATCAATTTCTATAGATCGCTGAGTCGAATGAGACCATCGCTGGGTCGATGGCTTTATTGGTTCATCCCATCTTTTGAGTAGAATTACGGAGATTTTCACAAATTTGGCAGAAGGGTATAGTTCGAAAATTTTAGGAGCTATGAAAATCGTTTTATACTCGTTGGAATAGTCGTCTAACACTCTTCAGCTTTACCGTCAGGCGAATAATTTGGCTTTTAATTTGAAAGCTAACAAAAATAAAAATGATTAAAATGACCATAGTTCCCATTAAAGTTTCCATCCTGTTTTTTGGTCGAAACGTTCACAAATTAGTTACTATCACAAATGCCTTAACTACTAAAGCTTGATAAATAAAAGCTTATCATTCGGACGCCCTCGATCAATTTATTCCGGGGAAGCGAAAATCGCACTCGAAAGGGAAGGCCAATCAAGAGATAGCTCATCTGAGTCGTCCGTCAGTTGAAGCGGGCTGCCCGTGCTCTGTGACCCTGTCAACTCTTGTCCCCGCCGCCGCCCTTTGTCGTATTGATTACAAAGCCACGCACGACTTCCCTCGCTTTTGCGCACACAACACAACGGAGACCTACCGCTCGCCTTCTACCCTTACCTTTCTGACATTTCTCCTTTCTCTCTCAACGGGAATATAATTTTTTCACCTACCCCCTTTCCATCTCTGGCTTATTATAAAATCGACTCGGCATCGGCGAGCTACGGCTGTCCGTCCCCAGCCTCATCGCAACGGGAGGAGAAAGCCGCAGCGGACGGAAAGCGGTCGGTCGGTGAGATCGATGCGGACGAGCCGAGGCGGGTGCCGGCGAGATCGATGAATGATGTAATACGGTTATCACCTCGCGAGCTGACGGAATGCCCTCTTTTTCCCGACGGTAACGTGATAAACGTTTACCGTTGCATTCGCCGTATAAGGAAGCAATGCCTAAGAACCGATTACTGTGTAATTGTTGAAGATAATTATATAATGGTGGATGGATATCTACATAATTATTATACAAAATATCATTATTACTCGATAATTTATATCGTGATGTTTCCAATCAATTTGACGTTGTCAGATACAGTAATTATTTCCAGTTATATATCATTAAACTTTTATTTACCCATTGCATTGTTTTCGTATTTTAGTGTTGAGAGGGGAACTCATTCAAGGATTTTTGCCTTGCCAAGCACTTGAAAAATTAATAGAAAACTGGTTGACGCTAGACAGTCGATGTGACGCTAGGTCGAACTTGGATGAATTACAAGGACTGAAGAAACGTCGTGATCTACATCGCCCCGACAATACCCGAAGAGGCGATAATGCTCCATTTTAGTTTCTTGAAACATTTTTCCCCTTCGTATTTTATGAAATGAACATTTTCCGTACAATTTTAGGTGGGGGAGGGGTCCTCGAGGAACCCTTAAATTTAGAAGTGAGATAAAATAACAGTTGATGGAACATTTTCATGCCGACCTCCACTCTGGAGCTAAGTGGATCTGCAGAAGAGCAGAGCATCGTCTGTGTGGTTTTCTTGACTAGATATCACCGGCCTAACATTCCCTTTGGCACTTTGCATGTAACTTAGTTTACGTTCGCCGCGTTTCATCTTTCCTTGTGCGAGTGTGTGTTCGTTTAATTAAGATAATGGCATCCTCATGGACATCGTCGCTTGTTGCTGGAATACATCCTTAAGATCACCTTTTGAGAAATAATTTTTATCCCATTATTAACATAAATCTCATCCTTATTCATGACAGGGACAATATGATATATCATCTCTGCAGGTACGATAGAAAAATATGCATCCCTCGTAAATTAGCTGCTATTTATAGTTTCGTGTTTTTTTTTTATCCAGCCCCACGTCTACTGGTCTAATTTAAAAAAAAAAAAAAAAAAAAAAAAAAAAAAAAATGCAGTGACAATGATAATTGTGCTTGTGTGAATCGGAAAACTAATATTGCGTCTTAGTCATTGTCCGTGTTTGGTTATTGCCTGCTAAGAAGTGAAATAAATTTATATTTGTAGTTGACATACTAACTTATTTTTTTGCACCTGTTGGTTCTACGTTTAAATTGGGATTACTGTACGCCACTGTGCCATAGAAAAAATACTCTGTCCAACCTTTCATTTTAAGGCTTATTCAATCGGCTCAAACCGTTCTTGATGCTTGTTTGGCTTCCTTGTGCGTTTAAACACTGCTCCGTGTGGTGGTTTTTGTTACTGTTTTATGGAAACATGCTATAAAGTGTGATAATATGGTGATGCTATAAAGATACATTTTTCGACGTTCTCTCTTCGGTGTATTTGTTCAGCAGTCTCGCGAGTACGGCCTCTTCAGGAAATCCGATCTATAAGCACTGTAATTTTGTGGCTACTATTCCTTGACTATTTTTAGTACTGCGCGAGTCATGCGGCAAATCGCAAATACTTCTTAAAAAATGATAAAATCTCCCTTGTCCGGGAGCCATTTTACTGACTAAAGTTGCAATTGGTAACTATGCGTAATTTTTATCGGACATGAACCTTACTGGGGAGATGGTTGAAATAATAACTTCTGATCGTATCTTTCCTTTATATTATATTTGTACACCATAAACAATATTCGGTCTGTGATCTGTTAGTGTGCTGTAACGATTCATCGGGTTTTTGCTGCTCCGTTTGTGGACTAAATTAATATGCCCGCTGTAGTTATTCTATCCAGAAGTCGTTCATTCGAGCGCACTATAATTTTGCTACGCACATTAGAACCAACCAAGAGGCAAACCGTGTACTGTATTTTGCACATCGACTTACTAATTGTGGACACGTTACAAAAGCCACTAAAATTTGTTAATGTTTTTTCTTAATTTATTTGAGGGAGTGCGATTGCTCGCTCACGTCTGCACTCCCGTGGCGTTTAAAGTTCAAGTTGAGCAGTAATTAAAGAATCATTATATGGTAGTTGAATAGCGCAGCATTTATTTCGTAATTATTTCCATCGATCGGAGCCATGGCCAATCATCTCTTGCTCCGTGAAGGACACACCTCCTATCTTGAGTCATACTAGTTTCTAGCTAATTTTATTCCAATTCGTCGCCTTAGGAGTGACCGTTTCTCGAATACCAGTATCGGCAAAACGCTACTGTGCGCGAGGCGCACCATAGCGGCTAGTAATAATAATATTATAGTACTGGGTTGGTGAGGGGGAGAAGATCCAGGCGACATATTCTCCAATTTTTTATTTTTTGGCCGAGTACTTTCGTCCCTTCGGGCATCCTCGGGGCGATGTGGAACCAAAGGTTACCACAGCCTCGGCCAAAAAAAAAAGGAGAATATGTCGCCTGGTTCTTCTCCCCCTCACCAACCCAGTACAATGAGAAATGCGACGACTCAACCAAGAATAATATTATAACACGACAACGCCAACAACACTCAGCCCACTTGGGGCTATGGGTTTGTCTCAAAACTCTTCTCCTTTCCTTTTCCTACGTGCACTTGGTATATTTTAAATTAGTTATTTATTTTTCATCCCCGGAACGCCTCTTTCTCTCAAACGAGGATGCTTTGACATGCGCGAGAATGCTCTGGGAGGGTGGTCTCTCAAACATCTCCACCCACCGTATTAATGATAAATTTTATCTTTTCATCTCGTCGCATTTCTTGATGTCCGGTGGTTGTAGAGGAAGAGAAAAATCAGGCGACTCGTTCTCCAATTCTTTATTAGCTGGCCGAGCACTTTCGCCCATTCGGGCATCCCCAGGACCCTATGGCTCCACGTCGCCCTGAGGATGCCCGAACGGGCGAAAGTGCTCAGCCAGCTGATAACGAATTGGAGAATGAGTCGCCTGGTTTTTCTCCCCCTCATAGCCCCCGGATACATTTTATATTATTACATCAGTGCGAGTTTAACGTAGCTTATATTCTGCACAGGAACTCGCTTACTATTTTTGGTGGAAAACCTGTTGAAATCGGATCGTCCATTAAGCCTCAATTCGTTGATGGACAGGAGGACAATGAAGTATTTTCTCTATAACTAATAGATGGATGATGTAAAATGATATGATGCGAACAATGAACGGTTGTCCGATGAAGCCTTTCTATTGGGGCATTTTCCTTCTCGGCTAGGTTCGGCTCATGCCATTGTTGTCAGACAGTTAGATCTTAGACTTGGCTTGGTCTAAATCAATTATCCTTTGTAGTCCGATTTATGCTAAAAATACCTAACGCCTAATACCTAACTCAACATCGTCTACTCGCTCAACGACATACCTCAACGACATAACAATTTGATTCCCTCTGTTTCAGATTCCCTGCGGGAGTACAACGGCCTGTCGGTCAACCTGCACAAACCATCTGAATTCGAGAAACTCTCGCATTCCTTGATGTCGCCGCTGCCCAACGAACAGGATTTTGCTATCAACATATGCACGCTCCTGTCAAACGAGGGAAAGCATTGTCTCAGGCTGGACAAATGCCCTCGATTCCTTCATGCTCTCTTAGCTCATGCGGCCGTTTTCAGCAATTGTAAGTTTGCGACCTATTCAACCGTTAGTTGTACATTCGAATTGTCTAGAGTTGGGTTTTTAAATCGTCTCCAGCCGTCTATTCATCCGGAGAATCATCCGTTGGACAAGTCACGGACAAGTCGAGTGCGTGAAAAGTGAAGCAACGTGGTCAGGGTTGAATTTTCTTTACTACTTCAGCGCTTTCAAAAACGGCCTCTTAAGGGATTGTGTGAAAATAACTGTCAACGATTAGCTGAGGGCGATATTCAAAAGTGCACTGCTATTGAGAACTGTTTCCACGAGTTTAACGGGGAATCGTTCCATTTAATTATTACTAGCTATATGAATTTTGAACTTCGTTGGGGATTCTGATCTTGAGATCTGTGCTTGAGCATGCTTGAAACCCCTGGTTCTTGGAAGGAGTCAATAAATTACTGCTTCTCACGCAGGGACTCCTGATAGTGAGCAGAATATCAACTTGTGTGAACTCGATTGAGTAAAGAACCGATTCTACCATCAATGTGACACCAAAGACCAAAATTTATTGGTTTGAAATATCCTGAAAATATTGTCTACTGTTTTCGATTTTCGAAGTCTGTATGACGAGTTAATTTTCTGACGTTGATGTTCATTTTCATCATTCTAATGTGAAAAAATTGGATGTTCCATGCTTAGTCCTCAGTTGGAAGTTCTTTAATACAGCTTCCCGCCTTCAACAAGAGATTACTTCGCCATAAAATCGTGTTTTCCTTTGTTTCTGGTGGTTGGTGTAAGCGTGAGGACCTCCTTCTCAAATCATTGGGAATAAAGAATAGTCCAATATGATTATTAGCTACTAAAATAATTTTTTTAAAGTGGGGGCAGTACTAAAGAATTGCACAGTCAAAAACTCAAGTATGGTCCCCCAAGTTGATAATGGGCCAAGATCACCATTTTTTAATCTTATATCGTAGTATCGTGTAATTCTAACAATCACAATATCAAATATTTAAATTTCATCGTATTCTCTATCTAATTTACTGAGGTTAACTTGGGGCGCAATGCTGGAGTTGTTGACTGTGAAATTCTTCAGTACTCCCCCCTTTTTACTTCTGTGTTTACCTAGTTTGAAATTATTTTTATTGTTAATGATTGCATTGGATATTACTACTAAAGAATACCTCTTTGTCTATGTGTTGGAGAGAAATTTTTAAAAAAGAGTACGCGGTACCAATATGTGTGTCTTTTGGTCTGTATACAGTGCTTGTTATTGCAACAGTTTCTTCTTCTCTTCTGTTGCAGCGAGGTATCGCGTCCTTTTCTGTGAGATGTACTCGCGGGACCGAGGGCATTGTCTCGACACTATCTGGGAAGACACCGTCCAAGACCCAATCGTCCTCCGGTTAGCTGACGAGTCCAATTTCTCAGATATCCCTAAAGATCGGATCCCATCGCCAGACCCTTGTGCGAACCTATCGCTAGGCTATCGGCCGGAACCAGAAGACAACGAACTGTTCTGCCTTGGCCGAACGCTAGGAATACAGGACTACGTCGGCCAACGCATTTGCCAAATAGCGACGATCGTGCGTAACTTGACTTTCGTCACAGACAACGTTCCGATTATGGGTGCGGATCTTACATTCCTCCGGTTCGCGTTGCTCTGCTGTTCGTGTAGTTACAACGGCCTGCAACAGATGGGTTGGGACATGCTGGCCAACGTTGCCACCGAGATCACAGTTCAATCGCCGCTTATTGACGATATCGTCCTCACAGCAACAAAAGGATTGCTCTCCGAAGACAGAGCTGTCATCCTATCCTCGTTGGACGTGCTTAATAAACTTGCACAGTGTGAGAAGAATGAGGAGTTTCTTCTGCGTACGCTGAGTCAAGAGGTAAGTAGGAATGTGCTCTTTGCGAGGCTAGCGTACCTTGATTGAAAACTATTTTCGAACCTAATGTACATAAAGTAATCAGTGGATCAGGATTCGTTTGCTACGCCATTAGCGAAAATGTTTTTAACTGGAGTAGGATTGATTTTTAGCTAGTTGGTTTCACAGGATAGCGCTGGAAATTCCCTTTTGAGGCATAATTTTTTAGGAAAGTCCCTCACACTGGTTGAAAATGCCCTTGTATGTGTATTTCCCTATGAAAATAAAATGGAAAGATCGTGAATACTATTATGAATATTTAGAATACTATAATAACAATAATCTAAGCAACCGGTTGCTCGACTTATGTTTCAGTAACAGAATTTTGTGAAATTATTGAGTCCCTCTGGTTCACCCACCTATTATCTCTTTTGAGCATATATGATGCACCTCTGAGATATCCTCAAGGAGTTGCGGGTCATCCCAGCCAATACCCATTGAAAATCAAATCTGTAAATACTGATCAAACTCAATTTCAATTATTCGTCTGCTCCACTACTATCTATGGTTTGGAAACGAGCATGCACTTGGTTGTGAATTTGGGAATCCTCTTGGCTTATATTTGTGGAAAATTCAGATTATTTATTTTGAAAGTTTCCAATCGACTGCTTGGCCATAAACGCACAATCTTTATTTATTTATTTTTTTTTTATAGAAAATATGTTTCTTTTACAGAAAAACTAAAACCATCTGATTCGTTGAAGATATCGAAAATAGGAAACGATGCCGTAAAAGCCGGTCAATTTTGTTCAAAGTCTCGCATTCTTATTTCACACTTTCTTGTTGACAGTGAATTAACCAATAATGTAATTGAGGTTTCAATAATCATTGCTAATCGTGTCAAATAAATCTTACCTAGGGTTTGTAGTCAATGAAAAATTATTCAATCATGAATGCGGTAACCAAGACTACGGTCTCTTTGACGATTCGAGCAAATTGGACTATCTGCCGGTAGGTAACTAGAGACATAATGATATGCCACAAATAATCACATTCAAATGGAAAATAAATAAGTATGATGAGACGTTGAAATTTTGGACTAGACCTAGAGGGGGAGGATACAAACTGGTTGATTCCCAAGAATAAGCCAGAGCCCCTTGTGCTTTCAAGAGCTTCCAAAAGAATCACAATTTTATATTAAGTTATTCATGATGCATTGGTTGCTGATCATCTTTAGTTAGCCTCTCTACTTCATGTTCTTTTCTCATATTATAATCAATTAAACTGTATCGACGTTAATTTTTAAATTTTTTTTCATTCTGTAATTTTTTATTGAAACCATAGAGTAATTATTCTGAACTGTTCTTATAGAAATATCCCTACTCTTGTTTTGACGGGGCTAGATTCAACCGGTATTTACTCCCTGCATCATGGGAACACCATTCAATACTGTAAAATTGAGCTTGGAAAGTTTATACTTATCCATGATCTCAAGTTTCATAGTTCAATATTTTATCTTCTGAGTTCAACTTTCAACGAATTTAATGGAAACTTTTCTACCGAAAACTAACTTCTTTATGTTTACTCAATATAACTTAGATCCCTGTCTTCCTTATATTTGGTATGAATATTACTCCACTCTACTGGTCCGGTACAAACGTTGTTTAATCTTCTTGTTTCTGCTTACACTGTGTAGGCGATAATGCACCCACCTCTGAATTATTGTGTCAAGAGGAGCAATAAAAACCCTGATATAATTATTATGCAATATTGTTTTCCTCTGTTGCAGGTTTATAGCCGAGTCTGCTCATTCTTATCGTTACACGATATCATGCTTCTTGTCTACACGCTCGAGTGCCTTAACGCCATTAGCTCATTAGGAGAGAAAGCGTGCAACTGCATTTTGAGGGTACGCGGCGCCCTCGACGTTTTGGTGTCCCTTATCACTGTAGAAGTAAGTACAGCGTAAACGTGTTAGACTAATGTAGGACAAAAAATTATATGTAGTTAAAAAATCAGCAGTAGGGTCATTGGGTGGACGTTGTTCCTTTGCCAAGCTTTTGACAAATATATTTTCTTCATCAGGGCCTACACACAAACCATATGTATGCACATCAACAAGCTGGCATCCAATTATTCAACAAAAAAAAAACCTCAAAGAATTTTATTGATTTTTTTTTTAATCCGTCCATTCGAACTATAAAAAAAAGGTGAAAAACTGATTAAAATACAGAGGACAAGATAAATCACACGTAAACAATGACTTGCTAGGTCCATATTTTCATCTCTTGCTGGGTAAAGGAATATTCTTAACTTAAAACCTATTTGACTACATAAGATTTTATGGTCGATCATCATTAAACAATTATATGGTCTCGTATAATTCAACCATAGAACTTGATGTAGCCATTACCACTTGTGCTCACATGTTTGGTTATTTTTACCGTTACCTTAGTTTTAGTCGGGCGTAGTACTGATCCAATTAGGTGTGATCTCTTCAGTGACAAATTGATCAAAAGAAAGTTACAATCCTTAGGATTATTAATGTCAATATACCGGCACAAGAGCTTGAGTGATGTAATACACACAAACAGCTTCATCTTGGTGGTAACGATTACTTTAAGAAAAGTCTTAGGTATCTTGTTCCTACCTACTGAACTAAGCTGGGTGCTACTTTTAACATCTGTCAACTGTATTCAGGCACAGAGCTACGGTCCAAAGGCCTGTATTCAGATGAGGGTTGTGGAAACTGTGTCAGGAAATTCGACCGGCGTCGTCTGTCCAACAGCTTCAAGTAGTTCGACCGCATCGACAACGACCATCTCTGCAACTACCACGACGTCGGCAACAATCCCATGCTCGACTGCCACTGTATCCTCGTCAACATCCACCATCAGCCTAACGGCTCATTCCACGTTGACAGCATCGTCTAGTACGACTCCGTTAACAAATGTCTCAGCCGCACATTTGACGCCTGCAGTCCCTTCAGCGCAGCATGATCTCCACGTGACTACCAGCCAAAAACCAATTCAATACCCATCCCCTAGATGTGAGTTTAAAATAACGTGTCTACATATTTTATTCAATTCTCGCGCAAAATTCTGAATCCACTACTCATGGTAGACTTCATTTTAAGTTTTTCCTTGAAATCTAAACTGCTCGACAAATCTTTTAATCGCAACTTTTAATTGCCATTATTTTACTTTGAAAGTGAATAAATTTCAACAACAATGGAACTTGGCAACTTTCTCCATGTTCTTTTTTTAATTACTAGCCTAGATCTTTTCCCGTTCGGGTTCCTTTAGGGCTACATAGGTCCATGAGGTATCAATGACCCTGATGGACCTATGCATCCCTGAAGATGCCTGAATAAGGGAGGCTCATAGTAAAAAGGAAAACTATGGAGAAAAAGTCCCCAAGTTCATCTCCCCCTCATCCCAAAACAATATGGAATATGCTACAAACGAAAGGACATAGAAACTGCTTAAAAATTGTAAATTGGACTCTAAAATTATGGTCAAAAAATGAATTGCGTCTTCCTTCGATTTAAGTCTTTTTTAATGTTAGCCTGAAAATCAAAATTGCTTGGGGAAATAAAGCTGTTCCACCTACGTATGGAACTAAGCTCATAAGCGATATTTACCACTGTCAACACTTTTAATGTCAATGCACAAATTTTCACTCGCTGTTTACATTTGTGCAATGTTTTTCAGCTTCTCAATTGGCGGCAGGAAAAGAATCTAAAGATTCCAATACTAATTCAGCCCACGCAACACAACAAGTCGCACAAGAGAATGAACAATATGCGCTTTCTTGGCTTCGGAATACGTTTGAGCCTATGAACTCAGGCCGTATAGAACAGGCTGAACTCTACAAACAGTATATCAACTACTGTGCAAAAATCGGACGACGAGGCGTCATTGCTCCGCTTCATTTTCCTCGTTGCGTAAGGTACGACATTGTATCCCGTTTCCTAATTCATCCTAGTTTCCTGACATGTGCAGGGATGACTGGCTTTGCATCTGGCTACTATTATTTTTTCTGATTGGTCTATTTGGAGTCGAATAGAACAGCTCAAGCTAGCTAGTTCCTGATGATAAGCCTGCCTCGATAGATCCATGCCCTGTTTTGCTTGGGAAAAACCTGCAGGATCTATGAAACCATAATTCGGTTGAATTTGCGTGCAAACTGTTCCAATGCTTACACACACCCAAAATTATTAAAACAAGTTGTTCCCTCAAACATTATCTGGGTTTGTCTTTAGGTCTGTGTTTGGAGGTTCAGTCGGTCCAAAGCCTGCAACAACTGGAGACACTACTCACCATTACTACGAAGGGATTATTCTTCGTGCTAAGCCTATTCAGACGTCTGTTGCGTCCACCACTCCCACCACACTCAGTACATTGGTTCCTAGTACTCCATCTCCGATACTGAAAGCTCAATTGAGTGCTCCGCCCAAGCCTACGCCATCCAACGCTCATACAACCAAGGTAAGTTAATCGAGTTGGCTCTGTTCTTTTTCCCGTAGATTAAATGAATACTGTGCAGACTGACTACTACCGATGTTTATTGAAGTTACCATGCATAGGCAGTATTGTTCCCTATGTACCTTTAATCTACTGTTTTGGGTCCATCATTGGCTCCATGGTTGTGTGGTTGTATGTTCAATGTTGACATTTTCACGTCCATATTCACAAAGTAAATGGAAGTATTGTGATTTCCTGAAGCTCAGAATTCAGTACAGGCATGGAGACACTTCTTCGCAAGTGTCTGTGTTTGGATCTCACCCAGTGCTAGCTTGCTCCAAATATGAATGTGTACGTAACACTCGTACAATAATGATCTAAATTAAAATCAAGTGAATCCCAATAATTTCAGGATTAATGGTCGGCTTTAGTGGTTTTTCGCGTTCTGTAACTCGGAACAGACCATACAGACTGGTCTTCTGTTCTTGAAAGCCAATTCCACTCCCTAATTTAACAAAATGAACTCTTGATTTCCACACGTAACGCATAGAAGTTATTGTCCCCTCCCATTTCTTTTTTTTAGTATTGTTTTATACCTACTAAGGACATGAATTCTTACCTGAATTTAATTTTAGGAAGTAGTATTTCAGCAGAACAGTCAATACTTTGACCTCTTAACGACCAGATAACTACATATTAAATTCTATGTTACATCAAGCTCTAGCACACATCCTAAATAATATATTATTACAATCTTGTCCACCCAAACATGTAAGTTCTGTTTTATGTACGCACCATTTCTCATATATTGATGTTGTTCCTGTTAAAATTGATATTCATGTACCCATGGTACATTTATGGAAACGCAAAAAAATTCCATAACTTATGCGATCTCCAATGTTACGCAAGACGATCGACGATTCCCTAATTACCACAAAAGATAATGTTCTAATGCGGTGCGTGGTAGTCAGGCTTTGATTAAATGTTGGTGTTAATAATCATTAAATAAGTATGAAAATATTAATTATGATCATCGACGGGTTGGTGGTTGGTTTTAACAAACTGTGTTTTGCTCGAGTCAGATTTTGGTAAAAAACAAAATCGACACTTACATCAATGCAAATTATCTGGTGTGTGGCTGAATCCTTTACTTCATGACTGTCCCCTTCCCTTCATAGATGGCCATTTTATTTCTAGATGATTCAGGTTTTATTGTTTTAGAATTCTGATCTCTCTAATCAATAGGAAGGCTACGTAAGTGGCCTATTTTTTATTTATTTATTTTTATTTTTTTTTAAATGAAGTATTTTACTCAGTATTGTTGTAGCAATTAGAGATAAATTAGGTGAAATAAGGTAAATTAGGTATATACCTACTTAAGATTATTTTATTGTGTATTTTTTTCTGGCCAAGAGTGCTTTCACTCCTCTGGGTTAATTCAGGATTGTATAATACCATTGGTTTCAATGGCTGTTCTTTTTGTTGCTAGTAGAATTTGTTATATTCGCTGCTACTTGTACTTAAACTTGCTATTGTAATATTAGCTTGTTCTAGGAGTTGTTTTACACATAATGATTCTATTTACAACTTTCTGAAACCAATTGATGATTGTCCAACACTTGGACCAAAAATTTTCGAAGCAATTTGCACCGCTACTGCATTAGGATTAGGAGGTAGATATAAGCTAGCCAAGTTGAGGGAAACGTATTTCCATTCTCTCTTACCGATCGACGGTTTCGTGTGAACGTGTTCTGAAAATCTGAAAGTGTGGCCCGTCCTGAGTTTTTTATGTTTTCTCCTTTATTTTATAGATACCCTCTTTCATACGTTTGTTTTTATTACCTCCCTTAACGGGATATTTTTCCTAACTATATGTATAAAGCAAAACATTCATCATGAGTGGGGATGTCATAGGCGCAGCCTGGGGGAGGGGCAAGCCCACCCCCTGGAGACCAGGGTACTACGTCCCTTATCAAAACTCTACTTGCTAGCAAGGTAACAAGGAAAATTGAAAGAACAATGATCAGTTCAGTCGGCAAGTGGTAAATCATTGAACAAAAACTAAATTAAATAACCCCCCTGAAGGTGATTGATATTCAGTTCAAGAAACAAAATATAATTGATTATTTCATCAGAGTTTGTGCCTTTTGGAAGGATGTTTACCATTTGTTGACTAGAGAAGGGGCTGATCTTTGTTCAGTGCGAGCATGTTTGCATGAGTGAGATGTCTCGTAGAAAAACCTAACCTTGAAGTTTGGAAGTGTCCGATTTCCAAATCCATCTCATGGAACAGTGTAATCGATTCGTTTTCACAAATAACCTATGCAGGTGTTAACATAAATTAATCACTTCCTTAGCGAGTAAGTTTTCCTATCCAGGAATTACGTTTGTGCATCAGAAACAATCTTTTTCACCCGAGTATCTATTTTAGGTTTGCCACCGTTTAATTAACATGACTCGTGTTCCGTTGCCTCATTCCTGCGGCGACTGTAGTCACTAACATTTCTTCCTCCAATTTTGTGACAGTGATTTTTAACACTCGATGTCGTTATGTATTTTTATAAATGATTCAGTTGTTTTACATGATTTTAGAAATTATTTTCACTGGTTGCACTCCCTTACACTTGATATAAAAAATTTCCTTCACTCCCTCCAACGTTTTGGTCAGCCGTATCACTGTTTAGAAAAAAACTGTTGCTATTTATGACAGAAATGTACCCACCGATTCCTCATTAAAAAATAACAGAACGTTCAATATCTCATGTTTTTGATTTATAATGATGGAGGGAATGTTTTTATAATTATAATAACTTCTAGCAATTCAGTAGACATGTAGGATATTGCATTTTTATTTACTATCTAACAGATGAAGAAGGAAAAGACTTGGGCAATGGCCTCTCACCTTCCGGTTTGGGCCTCTATTGCAAAAGTTGAATAAACTAATACAAATGTGAGATAGCTAGCTGTTTATATGGGGCTCATTGTTATAAATACTTGGACTTCTCTACATCGTTCGTTTTTCTCCAATTTACTCTCCATTTATTTTTCTGTGACCTTCAAAATGACTAGCAATGAGTAACTTTGCTTATCAGGAGCGTATTAGTTGTTCATTGAATTTTAGATTTCAATTCATTTGTCATGTCGCCAATTCACTTCTCCGTTCAGGTGACTCAAAGGCAACAACAGCAGAGATTGCTACAAAAGCAAAACACCACTCCTCAGGCGACGCCGGTGTCAGTGCCTGTTTCATCAGTTACGCCACTGAAACCGGCAGTGCTGGATGATTCAACCATAAAAAGTATGGGAACGCAGATCAATCAGTTCCAAACCAAGAGTTTGCTCCACTATACGAAAATGAACGGCATTCGCTCCACCGATGAAAGTAGTTTGGTACGTACTCTTCTAATGGACTCAATTTGTTTTGTACATTTTCATGACATTCTTATCTCAATGGTTTATTGTGGACAAATTTCTGTGAGCAAAATCTCTTAGTATTTTGGGGCACTGGGTGGTTCTCCTTCAGGGGGTACGTTCTTATAGCATTCGTTCCGGTTTTTTCATTTTCAATCATAAATATTAATTGAGGGAAAACTAAAACAAAACTTGTACATTAGTTGTCTGAAAAATGTAAATGCCTAACTCTTACTTAAGGACGATTTTCCCACATTGCCTTCATCATGTACCCACAATATTAGACGATGGTCTCGCCTGTAGCTGCTGATGAGAGTAAAAGCGCTTAATACTTACCCTTCATACCTACTAAGTGGCCGCACAAGAGCATTGAGTAACAAAAGCAACAAATATTTAACCCCTTTTAAACATGAAATGGTTCTCTGAAATTTTCCTTTGCCTTTTACAGGATAAAACCGATAATTTCAATGGCCAAGGTGACCTTCTTGGTGTCAATGAAAGTTCAAACAATTTCTTGCGACTACCAACTCTGGCTTCGTTAGCTCCCAAGAGTAGCAGTAATCAAATGACAACAACCACAATGAGTACTTCGGCCATCATGAACGATGAAACCGGCTCCACAAGTAATTCACTTGCATCGCTTGGTTCCAGCCTTGGGATACGCGACGGTTGTAGTATTACAGGTGACTGTTTTCTCAATTCATACTTAGCCTTTTTTTTTAGTGGTACTGTATACTGTTTTTGTCTTCATTTGTATTATCCAAGGATCTTTCTACATTTTTTCCCATAGCATTATACAACAATATTGTACAATATTAAGACTTCATAGCAAGTACAAACATATGCTACATGTGCAACACAACATTAATACAACTAATAGGAACTATAAAACTGCAAGACACAAAAACATTGTTATTGCTAAATGTGACATTGACCAATGAACGCAAGTTAATTTTTAAAAAAAACTTGACAATCATGCATCTCACCCTAATTATGTCTGCATAAACCTAAAACTAATTTACGGAATTCATCCAGAAAAGTAGAGGATATAACTAGTGGAAACCTTTCTATGGACAATGATTCTTAGCCGAAGTACCTTAACCAATAATAACCGAGCACTGGTTCTTATCACTCTGAGGAGTGCATTATCGGCACTCCCCAGTTGCATCTTGCTCTACAGCCTCTTGCAATGCAGTGGGGCTTCAAGGTACAGGCCTACTGGAGCTTAAGCCTCACTGGCCACTATATAAAATAGCTTTTGAAGAAGGAGGCTCCGACTATGCTGAAAATTGTTTCTTGTTGCTTGCAGGAGGTGACGAGGGAGAGAATTCAATGAGCTCATTGGATGGTTTCCTCTTGAATGGGATCCCTTCATCGCTAGATTTGGATGACACCAACAGTAAAGATTCTTTACCCAAAAGCCTAATGTTTGCGGATTTGTTGGAAAAGAGTGTTATGGACAAAACGGAACCTCCAGTGTTGAACGGGTCGCTGCGAATTGTTGATAAAGGTATCGAATTTGTGCGGAACCGAGTCGACGACAAGGTGGCTATACAGTGTTCAGTTAAAAATTCGATCAATGGAATTGATGTCGAGCCTGGTAAACCATTGGGTGGCACCTTGAAGAGATCATTCACTGAAAGTGATGTCTCGGACCAACTGCCTAATAAAAAGCCGCATTTGAATGGGGATATAAAGGAAGTGGCCATCAAAGAAGAACTTGCAGAAATCAAAGAAGAGACTCAAGAAATCAAGGATGAGTCAAAAGATGTGAAAGATGAACCTCCTGAAGAAGGTAACTTTTTATTTGCGTCTGAAAGAATTTCTCATAACAAAGTTCACATGCATTTTTTTTGAAATTGCTGTAAAGCTCCTTTCTTTTCAATTGAAAGAATGAGATGTGCTTGTGTTTTGCTGGAGACTGATGGCTAACATGTGATTTTGTGGCTAAACTTCTGTTTGATGGTGCTTGTGATGCAGGTAATGTCTCATCAACTGCGGCCAATCTTTATGCAGCCTTAGCTGCTGACGCTCTTGAGGACGAGCCTCTTGAAGAGCTTCAACAGCAGCAGCAGCAACAACAGCAGCCGCAACAGCCATTGTTGCTTGCCTCAACTCCATCGCGGCAAATCCTTGTTGCAGCCGGTGGCCAACTAACTCAACGAGTTGTAGTTGGGGGGCAACATTATGTTGTTGCACAACCGCAAACTGCTCTTGTTCAGGTAAATCTTTCTGTTATGAGGAATAATAATAAGAAGAAGAATATTTTGATCGAATAGTGGATTGTAGTGCATTACATTTCTCATGATAATGATGCTTCTCTTTATAGAGAATAATTCTATCAAAATAAGTTTCGATCAAGGAGACCTACGGTTAGTGGTTGTCATATTAAATCATTAGGAAGGCTTCATACTCCTAACCTGTTCTTTTTTTACCAAGTTGAAATTGAATTGGTTGAAAAACAGCCCTGAGGCTGTTGCTGCACATGTTCCTTGCTGAAACCTATCTAGTGAACTCAGCGGGGTATTCGCATGATTTTTTCTGATTGGTTAGGCCCTTTGAACCGGGAAAATCATGGAAAATCATGGGTAAAAATCAAAATAATCGTGGGAAAGAAGGGTTTGCCTGGCAGGGTATACATCAATGAAGCATCATGTATGTGGTGACGAGCACTCAAGCAGTGCTTGATAGCACTACTTTAATAACACTTGACACAAGGGCAACGCCGACTTTTGAGAGTAAAGTGATCAAGTGCCTTGAGAGTTCTTTCTTCTGTCTCATGATCTCCATGATTACTGTCATCACCCGGGCGATTCAAATCGGACCATCTTTTCTTTTTCATTTTTTTTCGGCCATGGGGGTTCGAATAATTTTACGAATAGTGCTTATTTACTTGTTGGGCCATAAACCTTCGATAACTGTTGAAAAAACGAAGATTTTTTAACCCTTGCTAACACCCCGTTCAGAAAGTAATTTTTCCATCTTATTACTTCTTGTGTAGGTTGGTGTAGGGAAGGGGCCTCAAAGAGACCACATATTAAAAACTCCAACACTTTCCTACCTTCAAATTACCTTGGATTTTTATCTGACGTGCAGGGTCAAACGCAGACAGTGCTTGTCGCTCAGACACCCCAACAGCAAGGAACGGGAGCGAAAACAATAATTATCCTCCAACCTCAGAACGTGGCCGGTGCTGTCACAGGGGGAACAGCTCAGCTCACCGCTTCAGCCCAACCCAAGGTGATAGTGCAGCGGCTTCAGTCACCGCCACCTGCGCCTGCTCGGACTCCACCGCCACCCACGCCACCACCACTTATGACGAACACTAGTCAACTGCAGCAGACAATAGCGGTGGCATCTCCCTCTGTTAAAGCTGTTGCACCAGCTAAGCCGTCTTCAATACCCGTCGTTCCACCTCAGCCGCTAGTGTCCATGAATTCCCCTGTATCATCAGCGAATCGATTTGTCAAAAATGCCAAAGTCGTTGGATCGTCAAGTTGCGCTTCGTCCCAAACTGTCCTCTGTACGGTGCAGGCGGCCACGGCTACGCACGCAACTAGCCTCCTTACGACAACGATGGCATCAGCCCAGGTTGCCAACAGCAGTTCTGTTGCAACGGTGTATGCAGCTGCTCATCCAGCCATGACAACCAAAACTGCTACCACGGTTGCAGTTTCCCAATCGTCAGCAAATACAGTCACGTTGCATGCAGCACTACCGGTGGTTACAAAACCGACCGAACCTCAAGGGCATTTTCTCTGCGAGTGGCGGGACTGCATGAAGTAAGTAAACCTACTGAGTTCTCAGTCGAACAGTTATAATGTGATCAAGTTGTTTGTATTCGTGAAACAAATGCTAAATATCATCAAGTTTTGATCTTGACTTAGAATCAGAAGATAGTAATTGTATGCAGAGCAGCATTGATAATTTGTGAAAAATGTGATTTAATATAAAATTGTTTTGAGTGTACTGTTGTGTGAGAAAGTGAACTGGGCCTTAATTGGTAAATTGTTGTTTGTGTTTGTAGGAGTTTTCGATCTGGCAACGAAGTGTACATGCACGCAGTAGAAGCCCATTGTCCCCACGGCAGTCAAGAAATTCAATGCCTTTGGGAACGATGTGATGCTATGAAGAGAAAACGGCTGTCCTTGATGACGCACCTTCAAGACAAGCACTGTAATGCTGATGTAAGTGCAGTGATAATATCATTGATATGGAGTAAAAGTTTGAGTTTTGTCAACGTCCTCGTCCCTAGTAGACTGAGGCGGTAGAAGACTGCTAGTGGTAGAAAAAAGCTTTAGATAAGTGCTGTCGTTTGGTTTCACAAGAACCTGATATGGTGCAGTTTTGTTCTATTGTGGAGTCCTCAAGGTTTTTTTTATATTAGCCATTATCATATTTATTTATTTTTGGCTTATATTTATCATAGGTGATGAGGATGATGGCCGTCAGACGGAAACAACTCTCCGTCACGGGTCGGAGCGAGATCCCTGCTCCCATTCCTGCCGTTCCTCATCCTGGATATGCTCCAAATGCAGCTTTCCACGCCATTAAACGGCATGCCTTGGAGTTTGTCAATCCGAAAGAATTGCAGGTAAATAGTTAACTCCTTGATTTTACGCTGCATTGTGCTTTTGATACATTTATTTTTTTCCACAAAACTGTGAACCTAGTTCTCCCCAATTCGGAAGCGGGCCAGCTGAGATCTTGGCGTCATATTTTCAAAATATCCCCAAAAGTTGTAAACATCACTGTAACACTCAAGCAGTGACATTTTGCAATGTCAAACAGTTGACAACATTCACTGCAAAGTTGAAAACATTGCTAAGAAAAACTGACTTCTAACATTATTATAACGTTGTTTTTGATAAATACTCTTCATGATATCAAAAGTTACTGCTAGATAAACAACTAAAGGATTCATAGTACTGTGATATATACTTTAACAAAATGCTGTTCAATCAAACATTATCACAGTATTAATTCTACTAAATTATACTTGTAAAAGAGCTCTTTTAGTGAATCGGTCAAGTCATCAAGTGATCCTGAAAGTGTTGACATCAATGACCCGATACTTCCTCATCCTTGGAGTGATTCCTTTTCACATAGATATCAAATTCTCGCTTACCTGTTTCCTTATTAATTTCCACTGTGCTAGATTTTCGTGCTATCCCCTATTTCCTAACATCCGAAAGTCAAAGGAGAGAATAATCATTTGACTATATTTTTTAAAGAAATCAGGTCAATAAAATTAAATGGTTGTTTGGTGGTGAATAAAATGAGATAGTAGGCTGTAACAAATTGGCCAACGCTGCCTCTTCCTCGTCCACCCACAACTATGCATTAGCCAGCACCTTTGAGAAGAGAAATTGAATGTCAATAATCAATTCACAACTTCCCCTCAAACATCAAACTAAACATTCTAAGAAACAAACCAAAGTTGATATCGATTGCTACTTTTTAGTTAGCAAAAACTGAATGGGTCTGTCGACAACCATACATGATACCTCCTACCATGAGTTACTCTCGAGGCTGCACATCCCCAATCTCTGCCCCCTTTATGGTTAAAACTCATTGTACCATTTGATTGAAAGTGTATCAATGTTGGTCAAGTGAGAAAATAATTCTATGACGTTTATCGGTTGATTATTGTTTTGCGCAGCAGCAAAGGGCTGCTAAACCGGGCCCTACGCCCACTCCGGTTCAAGCAGAGCAGGTCAGTTCGTGCATGACGTTTGGTCGTTTCTTTTGTTTTTAGTAATTTTTCAGTAGGTATCAGTTAATGCTATGTTTGGTAAAAACACTTATCAGTTGACTGAAATTGAATCTCTTCTTGATGAGAAGAAAACAAAAGTTGACATCATATAGTTGCATGGTGTTTCAAGTACCTTAGTGTAATCTATCTTGATACATTTTGTTGATAAATAATTCCTTAAATCATTTGCCAATGCTTTTTAATGATTGAAGTTGGCTTATTCTGAAATGTTCATTCTAAGAATTCAATTGAAAATTTCAAGTCATTTGAGCTTGAGCAAAATTAAACTGCTAGTGAACAGAACTATCATCCAGAACTGTGTCTGGACCTTGGCTTTGATTTTGCAATTATGTATCATTTAGTGACATGTCAATACTCGAATCAACCAGTTTTGACGTTGATACCATTGATTTTTTTTACCAGCATGTAGTCTTTAGAATTTTTTTCTTTTTTGGGGTATCTAAATAATTACCTATTGAATGCCTTTAATAAAATTTCTTCTTTTTATAGATCTTTTCTTTACCAAACTAAATTAAGTTGGTAGTACGTTAACGCAGTCATAAAACAATCTGCGATCTAAAATTGGGCTCCAAACACTCTGTTTTGTGTCATTGCTTCACTGTTTTTTAAAATAATATAGTTATATAGTCTTTTCTCAGCAAAAGAAAAAAAGATTATACACAAGAGAAACAGATAAAAGCCGGAGAACTTTTTTTAGGGACTGTTGATACAAGTTGGTATCGATACTTGAGATTTGATACTATTATCAATGCTCCTATCGATCCTCGGCCGGTATCGTTTATCTCTAGCTCTGATTATTTAAACTCAATATTTAAGTTATTTCACATGATTCATTAGGATTGGATAATTCATTTTATTGGCTAAATTGATTGCATAAGAAGTCAGGTCAATGTCTCAATTAAAATTCATTATCCAATTACCAGCGCACGAACTCCTTCGTGATTCGTGCTAATGTGGACAGTTAGACTAGGTAGCTGTTCACCCTTTACTCACTTTATGAATACTGTTTTCCAGGATGACAACGAGGGTCCTGTGACAAAGAGTATTCGACTGACAGCTGCTCTGATACTCCGAAACCTAGTCATCTTCTCTACTAATGGCCGAAGGTAACATGAATAAATTGAGCATTTGTCAATATGTCTCTGTTTTCCCGGGCAATGGTCTTCTGCATCGTTCCTTTCTTCTTCCCCAATTTATCACAAAATGGTTTATGATTATATTGGTCATCCAACCCCACAACCAAAACGTGATTAAGATTATAAGAACTTGAATTGAAAACAATCTGCCCTTCCTCCATTAACGCTTATCTGAAAAAGCTTTGAGAGCCGAGCATATGACATTTTTTTCTCTCCAAAAAATCAGTTTCAGACCAACTATGGCTCAGTTCTTATGCTAGACGAGTAAGTTTTGTGAAGTTTCAATCAGAGGAAGTTCATGTCTCCCAATTTTTCCTTAATAAAGGAAAGAACATTGGAGTATGCCCAGCTAAAATTGACATTTCCTTATACGCACAGAAGGAGATCATCATAGTTATAGTTTTGACTATAGCAAAATTTATGTTTTAACACATTCACTGCGGATCGCAAATCGGGAAAATTCCAGTCAACCTGCATTAAATATGGTTTATTTTAAACCCAATTATCTTCTAATATTTACACTGTGAAAATTAAAACTGAGGATACGTCTACACTGGGACGGCCGCTCTGAATGTGTTAATAGCATTTAATAGCTTGAAATTTTTCTATATTCAATAGTTGTTGAGCTCAAACAGGCCGAAATTCTCTAAACACCCAAAAAAAAAAATTGTTAAACTTATTAAAGATAATCAAATCGAAGCTCCTCTGGTTTTATTTTTTGGGAACTATATTTTTTGTTGTCACCGTAATGGTAACTGTTCAAACATGTATTCAAAGAAGAAATTTGAAAATTTAATAGCGAATAAATTTATTATTCCTTCAGTGTTCAAAAGTGTCGAATCTTTCTCTTTGAAACTGAGCGAACAAGTTAGTTGTTCTTCTGTATTCAAAATTAGTAGCATCCCTTGTGGGGAATGGAAATTTTTGAAGAGACCCCTTCAACAAAAAATTAAAACCTATTAAACCTATTCATGTAGTATGTGAAAAATAAATTATTTTAATATACACCGACTGAATCCCTGAAAAACGACGTTCTTGAGGTTTTTCGATGTTTTTCAGCTTAGTAATGTGCGGTTTAAGCCATTTAGTCCTTTCATCTGAAAATTCATCAATTTTAGCAATGATAACATCAGATAAGTAGCAATATGTCACGATGAAGCCCAAAATGTCCAGGGACGTGCTTATTCCACAACAGTTTTCAAACTAGTGGGTTCACATGTCTGTATTGAAGTATACAATGAGCATTTTACCTTTTCAAAGTGAAAAGTTTGTAATTTACCGCAATTGTTACAGACACCTCACCAGGTTCGAACCGCATCTAGCCAGCGTCGCCCTAAGCAACGTTGAATCGTCCAGAACAATCGCCCACGTTCTATTCGACATGAACCAACCCAGGTGACACGCAGCAACGACCATCATCGACTAAGGCTTCGTTGTATTGTAAATTTCTGAATTCATAAAAGTTGAGAGGTGTTTAAATAATGTAATATACTAAAATTAATATGAAAGCAATGTAAAGTTGTACATATATATCATATAAATAGCGCATTATGAAAAAGTGTACGTCTTTTGGCCGCTTGATTCATGGGCTTCCCTCGTTATTATTCCAAATGAATGGGCTCCGCTTGTCCTAACTGTATCTCATCGCACAAGAACTTTTTGGGCCATTGGGTGAGCAATCAAAACCGTGAAGCCAGCAACAAAAAAATGAGGAGAAAAAACGAATCGTATTTCATAAATTGCCTTCTAAAATTATTATATTTTTAAATAATGTTTTGAAGAATATTTTTGAATAGTATTTATTTTTTGTTATGACTTTGTTTACGTGTAGAAAAAACGTGAGTCCCAATTTTTATAGCATTATTAAATACTTTTGATATCGAAATCTGAACGATGTGCATTAGTTGATTTAAACCTTGGGTTCTCTTGGAAAAACCGAACTGTATTGTATAAGAGAAAGAAATCGCAAAGATCTCAAAATGAACCTCCTCCCCATCTGGTGTAGGAATTGTTAAATATGTGCAGTCTTGTTGGAATTGGGTGCTGGCTGGCTACACTCGATGATATTTCAAAACGATCCTTCTCAACTTCTGTTGATGGAACGCAACAATAATTATTAAATAATCATTTTTTCTCATCTACTTAAAAAATGGACGCAGGATTTGGACGAAAATGAAAATGGTTAAGCTTTGTGAACTAGTTCACTCAATAGCTCAGTTGTTGAGATTCTCTATTTCTTATTGTCCATCTACTCATTCGATTCGCCTTACTGGCCAAATTCGAGCGATAGAACGGACTTGCATAAGTACCTGATTTTGGATAAATCACCTTGAGGAACATGCTAGAGTGAAGATGTTGAGCTTTTTTCTTGGTCGAACGTTTTTAGTACATATTTGCGACCGGTTTTCAAACAATAGCAACAGCAGGTTTTTAAGGTCAATATGGTAGGTACCTATCAGTTCTGAAACTGGCACACGGAGATTAATTTTATAAAAAGAAATTTTAACTTATTCCATACCCACCCGTGCAATTTCAGCCATAACAAGAATGTTGGATTTTGAGAAAATTCTATAAATATTCCTGCAGTGGAGGGAGTCAGTTCCAAAGATCATATATTAGCTCATGAGTTGATGGTCTCTCCTCAACCTAGAGAATTGGTGAATTCTTAAGTGCAGAAATTCTTTGAATTCTTAATCCGTCCGCTATCAAAATTATCCTTCTTTATGATTTGGTAGTATCAATGGCCATTTATTGTGAAGGATTCACTAGATACCATTTATACCGTTGATCTTCTAATTGTTCAAACCTTCATTCCTTTGTTGTGTTGAGGAGGAAAATAACCAGGTGAATCATTCTCCATGTTTTCATTGCCCATTTGAGCATCTGTGGATCCTAATTAAAACACGGAAAAACTAAGGCCTGGCCAATATGTACGTGGTCCTGAGCACTCTGATGGCGCTTGGTGGCACTACTCATATGTCAGTGTCTCGAGCTCCCCCTTTTGTCCCTTTTTTAATCTTCATAGCTGTTTATTCATTTCAACTTGTGTTGATTCCCTCATCTTAAACCTTCAACTTCATTAGAATCATGTGGTACTTAATAGGATATGGAAAAGAAAATCTAGTTACGGTCCAACTCGACGGGTAGATCAGAAAGCATCTAACAGACCTCATTCCATATAAAAAATAATTACAAATTTTTGAACTTTGAGTATTTCCAAAAATCATGTCTTTCTGACTCATCATGTAAATCAGAATCTGACTGATTAACTCGCTTTTGTCCAAACAGAACAACTGTAGCGTAGGACTACTAGAAGAATAACAGAAAAAGTCCATGACAAAAATCGAAACAGAACCGCTTGTCCACAAGGACGTTATGTCATTGCATAGCTACACTTTAATTTATTGACTATTTTCTATGCTAAATTCTGATTTTTGTGGTGTTCTCGAAGTAGTAGTATCAAGCACTGCCAGAGTACTCGGTACTACATACATCATGGTCACTCTAGCTTTTAAAAAAATATGGCAAATCTCAACATTACAGCGGTACAACATTGATAATAATTCTATTTCTTCTATCTTATTTCCTATGGTTTCAAACATTATAGACAAGCTCTTCAAGGTGATTTTACCCTGTTTGTTCTAAGTTCATTTAAAAGACGATTTTTATTTAGTATATCACAACGGCTACACTTTATTAATTTTCTCCACCAATAGGTTAGGTTCTACCCTTTTTTATTACATTGTCACTAGGTGGAGTTGCTTCAAAGCAAAATATCATAGTCCTAAATCTACAGTTCATTTTCTTGAATATTTACTTCTGCCAACTGTGATAAAAATTTTCACTCCATTAAATTGGAAACACATTGTTATGGAGACATATAATCTATGCAGTTTATTTACAATGTTACCGGTGCCTGATGGTAAAAAAAAAAAACTACCATTGTTCCTCTCATTTATTCGGCGTCTGCATTTTCTTTGCATCCAATCCTAATTTCGCTGGCATGGATGTTAACAATTTCAAAGTAGAATAAAGGACGAAATTGTTTAATTGTCACTGTCATGTAGCAAAATGTTGAATGTTGTTGGTACAATTAGGAGAAGCGCACGATTCCGTTAACTGCTGCATTATTTTTCTCCAATCTGACGTTGTTCCAAAATGGATTTCCACACGTTACTGTTTTTTCGGTAAGTGAACGATGTGAAGTGTCCAGCACACACCTAAGCTTATTCTCCCTTTGACGTTTTGATCCTGCCGCCTACAGCCAGAAAATGAACAGCACTTTATGATGTTTCACCTTTTCAAGAGACATCTTACAGATGAAACAAAATGTATTGTAAAACTTCAAAATATAATGGAAACTATTCAACAAACACTTTCATTTATCCTTGATCATCATTTAACGATGGGAAGACCTGGGCGTTGCTCAAAATGGATAGTGCAACTCGAATATTCACAGGTAACAGAATAGATGGAAGGCAGGGAAGTAGTTGTATTATTTGATTCACTGTTCACAAATATCTTGAAATAGATTTGAACAGGAAATTTTTTCTTGGGCCATGCAATTGTTTATTATTGAGTAATGAACCATAATGGGTTACGTACTTATATGGTTCATTGACTATTTCGATTTTTACAGGCCAAAAAAAATCAATTATTGCACTTCCGCATAATTAACCTAATTATTCGTGCGTTGTCCTATTTTTGGGTTCTCCTAGGTAGTTTCTTGATTTTATAATTGCTTATTCCTGTTACCGACCGAAAAATGGAAGTGCTGTGTGATTTATGCACACCGCTGGTTCATTATGGGAAGAGGGAAGAAAAGCTTGTTCTCCATATAATTTCTTGATGTCCGGGGGTTGTGAGGAGGAGAAAAACCAGGCGACTCATTCTCCATTTCTTTACTGGCTGACCGAGCACTTTCGCCCATTCGGGCATCTTCAGGGCGTCGTGGAGCTATGGATCCTCACAACCCCCAGACATCAAGAAATGCGAAGAGAAGGAAAAAAAGATATTTCTTGTTCAAGTACTTTTTTCGAAAAAAAAACTACAGCACTTGCAATCGAAGTATTCAATCATCACGTATAATGATCTGAGAACTAATTTTTTTAAAATATACATGTAAATATATTTTTCTGTCGAACCGCTTCTTCCAAGCTAGAAGTTCGAGCGGAAGTGCTGAAACTTGACTGCTCCCAGTGGTGGCCGAATCCATTGGTTGATCTTAAAATTCACGAGAGTTTCGTTCCTTCTACCCATGAACACAGGTACTATCTTATGAATTTGATGAGCCCTGAAGAGGCCCGAATTTGCTGGAAAGTATATTGTGTATGATGATGAATGATTCGCCTCATTTGTCTTCCCCTCAACTTCTCGTAATAATAGATTATGACAACGATCGCTATCGAACTATTTACTAATAAAAATATTTTGATCTGAGGGTGTTGAAAAATTCACGTTAAAATGAGAAAATTTATATTTTTGTCGGAAGGGTCGTTTGACATTGTTTGTTAATAATTTCAATGATAACTCATTTTATAGGCAACAGTGTTTTGATGGCGTTATTGAGATTATAGTGAGAGTTGGCTGTTTTTTTTATCTGATACAGTTTATCGAGAGTAATCTCCACACTTGAAGCATTTACAGTCGGTCGGCTCCCTCAGTTTCACCTCCATCGTCGCAACGCCTTCTTTTTCGAACCGAACGCCATCCGGGTCGTAACAGTGGGTGAGCGTAACGATTCGCTCACGGAGAAATGACTCTCGGCAGCAATAGCATTCCTGAAAATTTCAACGTAGGAGAAAATATCATGAAGAATAAGAAAAATAGTACTTGAAGGCGCCAAGCTATATTCCTAAGCGAAAATGATTATATTAATCTTATTTTTTTAGACGTCGCGTATAACTTCCATGTTTACATAGTATAAATGAAAGTATTGTAATCGTCAGAAAAGTCGAATTTGGAACGGTGGTCCTCGAAGAATTTTTCATAGTACTATACTCAGAATCACTTTCTGCACAAGTCTGTGGTCAAAAAGTGACATGAATCGCCATATCTCCCTAGAAAATGAATTAAACGCAATGCAATTTCCAGAAAATAAGTGAGCAAAAGAAAAAAAAATTAAAAAACCTTTTTCAAAATTATTTGCTTAAAAAACCAAAAAGGAAAAGTAACAAAAATGTTCCAAATTCACAGCAACTCAATCGCCATCTAACTTCATAAGTGCATCGAAGTGCACTCCCGGTCTTCAGTCAGAACTGACGAACTAAGTGAATTATCTTAGTTTCATTTATGTAAGTCCAAGGCTTCAGAGGCGCTCAAGTTATCGCTGTGTTTATTGGGAATTTTTGAGATTTTGAGTAATTAGATAAGATAAAACTCGATCATTTGTAGAGCTATAAAAATCGTTCTAACACGCTCTTCAGCTCCGCCGATAGGCGATTATTTTAATTGTAAATTAATACGAAAATTTCAAGTAATTAGGAGGAATGGAAATAATTAAAATTAGTACTTTCTCCAAAGAGTTTTCCGCATTTTACCACCGTTTTATTATACGACATTGGACCTACCTCATATTAGACCTCAGACTTAACTATGCTACAAGGGCCATTTTAAAGATTTGGCAGCGACAACTGTACACGCATTCGTAGACGGATAGCACACATACTACGGATAACAGGTCGCGGTCGTATATATTACCAGTCCATGAATACCGTTGGTGGCAATGAGCATGTATTGCAGAGAAATTCGAAACTGCGCCTCTGCGGATGGTATTAGAAGCGTTGTTAAACAAAAATGTTTACATTATTGCGCAGCAAATTGTAAAAAAATATAAATAAATAAATAAACGCTCAATAAAGCAATAAATATTTATTGCGCGAAACTGAAGAACAAAGATAAGCAGACAAGTAGCTGGCAAAATAAGAGCGTTTTTCAATGGCGTGAGACGAGGGGAGTTGAAGTAACAAAAGATGGCTCAACTATTCGAATATTTGTTAGTAGAATAAAAGTCTCGAAAAAATCAATAAAAATATATCTTGGAATTTTTTCGCACTTTTAGAAACCCGGTCGGTGTGATAACACTGGGTTGCACTTGCGACGTGCAGGCCCCTTCGCATTTGTTGACTCCTATGTCTCCATTGCACGTCCTTGCAAGTCTCCCGAGCTCGTCAAATTCCTCTGTAGAGGGGAAGCAAAAAAGTAATCACCGGACTGATTAAGTAAATTGAAAATGGCAAATATGTAACATGAATATGGTTTAATTCTTTCATATATCTGGCGATACAGGTGTTCCAGTAATTATGGAACACCTGTATTATAGATATAGATTTGATTGAGGGTCTTCAGGCTAGGGGGGTCTATTTGAGGTCTATTTTATTAGCATAATGATAATGATGGTTGACAATAAATTACGACAAATTTGTTCTATTGTTCCATCATATTTATAATCAACTATCAGATTGGTAGTATCAAATGAATTAGTAGATTTCATGAAGGAACGCACGTGCGCACCTTCATACAAGGATCGGCCGATCGGGACCGCTAGAAGAAGGGGAATCAACAATGTGGTACTAAAGGCACTAATGTGCGAGAATAAATGGACACGACGAAGAACCAGATGTTCTATAGAATGAAATTATACTCAGAAACTAAGAGATCCTTAAGCAAACATTTTGACTCGAAAGATGAACCTGTTGAAAATGAATTAATTGAGGTGGCCATTTGTGAGGCTCTGAAGACAACTTGTACATTCACCAACTCTTGTCGTTACAAGACTTTCAGAACGCAAATTATTGCTGCTGAATTTATTTATAATCGAGCCGAGGATTTTTCAAATTGATTTATTTAATTACTTTAATAACAATTTAAGATAATATGCTTTGCGGACCAAAAAGTGTGTCCATCAAATTGATTCATTGTCAAGTTCGTCAGAGGATCTAATAGTAATGAAACTTCAGTTGCAATAGAGCTTAATGCTTGAATCGATTTCACCGCAACTTTTTCATTGCGGCCAAGTATCGCATCAGTGTACTTGACTAGATGGATTTTTTTAAAAAGTGATATCTGCTACATTGCGACGAGTAAAAGTTTGTCTAAAATTTGATACTTAACTTTGATAATGTGAATTTCCGATGGTAAAGTCTCACAGGCCTCGTCCGTGTTTGATTTCACAACACCCATCACAAGCAGCGTAACAACGATAGTAAGGATTTCCATCGCCACTATGAGACTGATATATTAACGGTGAATCAAGTTCAGATAATCATAAAGAGGGAGCGAAGAAAAAGTCTCTGTTCTTGTTTCGAACTGAAAGATTTCCGAATGGAAAATTCCCTTTTATATACTAGTTCCTTCGACTCTGACCGGGTTCCCTGTGGCGTTAACACAAATGTTTCATTTACAGCCTCTACTACAGCTCTCGTATCCCTAGATTCACGCACACCGTCTCGAATCGTCGGCGCCTGACCCTTCCTGTCCATAAGCTCACACGAACTTTCTTTATATCTACATTTTTGGCATTTTCTTGAATACGCTTACTTCAGTCGATGATTTACTAAATTGAAAGGAAAAAATGCTACAAATAATTTGGGGTTAAAGATCTAAATAGCTTTTACTTGGGCTAGGTAGATAAATATTAGCAATTTTATCCAACAATAAGTAGTTGCATAATTATAAGTATGAGCAGTAAACCAGTGAGTTCATAGATCACACATTACGGTAACTACAGTTAACAAATTGGTAAATATAAGGCAATACGCCGTAGCAACTATGTTAATTTTAATCATTTTTATTTTTCTCAATTTTACAATTAAAAGCTACATTTTTTGCACAACGGTACACTTGCTGACAGTGTTTGACGAGCATTCCAACGAGTATAGAACGATTTGTATAGCTCCAAACTTTCTCGAACTATATATGCCAAATTTGTGAAAATCTCCCTAATTCTAAACAAAAGCTGGGATAAGTCGAGAACCAATAAAGCTATAGACCCAGCGATGGTCTCATTCGATTCTGCGATCTAAGGAAATTTATATCAAATACACCTTTTTCTGGAAAACGTTGGAGAATGCGAACTCCCCCCCTCTAAATCCACCAAAAATAACCTTAAAATTCGGATAGCGATTTGGTTAAAGAATAGAGCCGTTGTCAGGCCAAAATTGATTTTGTAGAAAACTTCAAGAGTTTAGCTTTTATAGTTTTGTCAGAAAAAGGACAGGAAAATTGAAGGCGATCGGATATTTATTTTTTTTTTTTTTGGATATTCGGATTCTAAATGTCATAACATTTTGAGCGGGTTACAATCAAATTTTCTTGGGCGATTACAACGGTTTATTATTGAATAAGAAACCAAAATCAAGCAACATTCAGCTGACATAAAGAAAAATAACAAGTCTCCTGGTGTTCAAATAAATTCATTTTTGCGGTCTGTAAAAATCAATATAATATAGTCAATATGCGAATAATCCTGATGTACGGTATGTGACCAACGCGATGAAAATCAGGCATCATTCAATCGCCCTCCCAGACATATAACCGCAAAGACTAGGTTAATTGGCTGATTCACAAATCGAATCTTAGTATGTCTAATCGTAGTATTATGATGTAGAGGAACACGAGTAAATTCGTTTAATGTGTGACTGCATGAATCAGAATCATTTCACATTGGAGGGAATTATGGCCTAAACTCCGAAATCAATCTTACAATATAACTCATTTAAATTATTGGAATTTGCGATTACCTTTCGTCTCCTATTCTTGTAAGTCTTAGTACCTAAATATTTTTTTTTTTAATTTAAAAAAGAAATCAACTTGAAACAGTTTCATTCCGAAAGTACTGAGCGACATCCAAAATTCAATCAATTTTTATTTTGCACATCCGCTGTGAGAATATTTTCGAAAATTACATCGAATTTGATTGATTTTGCCATGAAGATGCTACGACTTCAGACTTTTGCCACTTTTTAACCCCAGACTCAGCGAGACCCAGTAACGTCTTCAGGCTGACACTACACTTCGAATTAATTGCGATAAAAAAACTTTTAAAAATCGCAAAAAAAAGTCGTTTTGCAAGCGAGAAAATTGTCTTTGAACTGAACCAAACGTAAATATTTCAGATATTTTGATCCGCTGAATCCAAGTTTGTAGTTTACGCTTCATACTGTGAGAAAAAAGACTTTCATTTCCGACGACTATTCGCCATTTACTCTAACCTCAGAAGGTCTACCAGTTAATTCAACAAATTATCTGGATTCCCCACATCAAAATACAAAAGCATTCTACTTTCGAAATAAAATAATCATTTGCATAAATTCAATTTTTAACGTTTTTTAGTGATTTTCAAGTTTTTTTTTTTTTTTTTTTTTTTGCAATTTATCCTGAATTTTATCGGTCTATATTAGCTGAACTAACTTCATACTCGGACTCAGAAAACTCCTGCTAGTACGTTTAGTTTAGTTCATAAAATTTCATCGCTTGCATAAGTACATTTTTTTTAAAAGATTTTTGGCAACTTTCTCAAAACTTGAAGATTGTAAGGGCTCAGCCGACCTTTAATTCGAATACTTTTTTTTGCCAGTCTCAAACATTTAATGGTGCGTTCGCGGAGCACCAATATTTTCGTCGGTTTTTCAAACCGTGAATGTATGCTCAGTAGTATCCCTCCATGAAAACGTAATCCTCCTCTCCTTCTCGCGTTTCAAGACACCCTCGGACGGCGGCGGATCAATAGAAATGCCAGCTGATTTCTCACGGGAGGTTTTCAACGCACGCTACTCGGTTGCCTTTCGAGTATTTGCGGCCGTGGACGCCAAGATCGCACCCGTGCTTGAGGGTTCCTGGCAAAAGGTAGCCGGTTTTTCGAACGATGGTCGGCAGACCATCGGCGCGGACAAGATGAAAGAGGAAAATGGTTTTCCGCCGACTGCAAGCCCCTTGGAGAAGAATGCACTTTATATCAATCTGCCAGGTGAGCTGTTAATGCATGAATACGGCACGCGATTGGTCGTCACTGCATTTGATAATTAATAGATATCATCCGAACGCAATTTGCGCCTCCTCAAACGAAATACGCCCAAGTTTATTAATTTTCGTCGAATTTTATATAAAATATGAACTTGTAGTAATTCAACACAGCGAAAAGAGGACTCAGCTGTCAAATTAGTGGAAGCTTGGGAAATTAATGTTCTTCGTTGACTAAGAAACATGAAAGACAAATTGAAGGGTTCCTCACTGATTTCAGTGCTGTCATTCCGTTTCTACAATAAAAACTCTGCAACTACCTATAACAGCCTCCGTTACAATTATATACGATTGTCGATACCAAGGCGTGTATAATTAATTTGAATGTTTTCATCTTACAAATTACTGGTACCAATAAAAAAGCACTTGAGCAAATAATCTTATGTTAACTAGATATTTCAATTTCTTGAAATAATCAGTAGGTAACCTGCTTTGAAGTCAAATTTATTCCCCATCGGTAGGATTGTTTTGATTTGAAGTTTATTTGCAAAACTTACAACACATTATGCTATTATTATGCACATTATGCTATATATTCTCAACATTAACAAGTTATCGATATGAAAATTATAAATTAACTCCGTAGCTGATAATTAAATAACAGAAGAAAAAAAATCAGAAGAAAAAAAATCAGGAGAAAAGTTTTTTTTTCGTGGATGATTACCAATTCTGAACGTGGACTATAGTGAATTGAGAACATCACCGTTCGAACAACTAACGCATTCGCATTAATTTCAGGTTTTTAATCCGTTGGCCAAGGCGTTAAACAAACGGATAGGACTATCAAAATTCAAACAAACGATAAAAGACAGCATCCTGAAAACGATTATTTAAGTGCTGTTGTATATATTCAAATTGTGTCAGGGAAAATCGATTTACGGTGTAGGTATGATGGCAATTAATTACATAAAAACTACAACATGTGTCTTAAAAAAAAAAAAAAAAAAGTTTTGATTTGATTAGTTTGATTAGTCGCTGCTTTAACCTCATACTAGTTGTTGATCAATCACAATCATTACAATCTATTTGATGAACAGAAAGGTATGAAAAGTAGGTACTGAACGAGGTTCGTGCGCTTTGGTTAAAATTGGCTTTATTACATTGTGTAAAATACATAACATAAATTAACAACAATAATGAACCACTTAAGAATAATAAATTCAACTGTTTTAATATGTACAATCGATTGGAAATGAAAAGAAACGCACTCAGCACTGATACGAAATAATCATAATTACCGAACTAAACTATGGCATTAAATTTTGCTGAATACGTTGAGAACGACCGTTCTTATTGAAACGAAGTGAAAACGGAACCGAAAGGGTGGCGCGCACCAAATTAGGATCGAACTGATATTTTTCCATTAGAATACGCGATTTCTCTACCATGGTAGTTCACTAAACTAGTCTGAGAACGATGAATTTTCAAGTAAAGACTTAGGGATTCCTAAAGTATAAGATAGCCCGATCTAATAATTTCCATAGCTATATCAGCAAAAAATGTAAAAACACTTGTAGTGCTATTCTTGATAAATAATTTACACCTTATTTCCGTTTTATAAGTAGGTTTGTGTTCTGTTTAAATACAATTTTCAGCATGGGTGCAAACTTTGGAATGTAAGTGTGCTGAGTATCCTAGTGCTGACCGCTTGCAATGTGCTCCTTATGCTCCGTCTACTTCACACGGAGTGCACGAACATCTCAGCCGAATCAGTGCCGAAGCCACATCCACCACTACCTCCATTGGTTTTGGATAACATTGTAATTTCCAACGTGTCACCTGTTTTCAACGTCGATCCTCGTCTTGGAAGGTGATTCTAAATTTAAAGGATGTTAATATTTCGGTGTCCTTTACTATCCGGGTCCTAAGAGAAGCACGCGGGTTTTCACATTTTTGAGTCTACTGGCTTGATTTTTAATTACAGTTGTTGTAAACTAACGTTGCGGCCTTCGCAGAGTTGCTTGATTTTGTTTTATTATTCATAATAAACCTTTGTAATCGCTCAAGAAAAAAATTTTCGAACCCCTCAAAATTTGATGTTTTACGTTTCAAGGCATGTAAGAATCCGAATATCCAAAAAAAATCTGTTCGTCTGCCGTCAACACCATTCTGACGAAACTATAAAAGCTAAATGCTTGAAATTTCCACCCAACATCAATCTTGGCCTGTAAATGGCCCAATTCTTTAATCAAATCGCCAGCTCGGTTTTAAGGGTATTTTTAGTGGATTTTCAGGGGAATAAAATAAATATTTTCCAACGTTTTTCAGAAAAAGGTGTATTAGGTACCTATCAATTTCTACTTTTTTTTTTTTTTTTTTTTTTTTTTTTTTTTTTTTTTTTTTTTTTTTTTTTTTTTTTTTGACGCTGAATAGAATGAGACCATTGCGGGGTCGATAGCTTTAAAGGTTGGTATCGAGTTAGCTGTACCGTTAGCCAAAAAATTTAGCTTTTGATTTGGAAATTAAGAAATATAAAAATGGTTAAAATTTCAATAGTCGCTACGGGGTTTTCTCCCATAGTTACCAATCTGTTTTTCGGTGAGAACGTACACAAATGTTCGAAATAATTACAAGCACAAATAGATAGTCTTCTTAAATCATTATTGAAGCAAAGAAAAAATAATCCGCTGCACAATAATTCAGCGTTTATAATTGGTTATATCGGTTATCGACTCAAATATGGTAGTAATGTGTGATCTATTCGCACCACTGGTTATTTTTATTTTATAACTACGTCCCAACGATAACCAAATAGCATTCGTGGAAATGAGAGATTCTATTGAAATTGTCTAGTATGAAAAATGGTGGAACCGGAGGGAGCTACCACGTTACCTACGTCAGCAGTTTTTTAGTCCCAGGAATTGGGCAGCAATTCGGTTTGGTGGGTGGGATGGAAGTTGATGCTGTGTTGTGAGACTTAGCTGGTGACGTCAGCTGTTTTTTCTATTTCTTGCTACTTTCTGAATTAGTTTCCCATCTCTCGACGATTCCTCAGGCAATTTTCTTTTCTTTTCTTTTTTTTATATTTCACTTGGCAGTAGTGTTTTTAGGGACGTATAATAATTATCGATTATCGCATTAGAAATAAATAAAAATCTATGCGAATTCCCCACAAGACAGTATTTGCACTTGAGAACAAACCAATTATTAGATGTTGCAAGCTTAAAATTAGATTCGCTTTTCAGATGGGACACAAGGCACATGTACAAGATGATCGACCATGCGCTGGTTGGAACATTATTTATAGAGCTTTCTGAGAAGTATTCCGTCTGCTTGGCAACACAAACCTCGTTGGAAAAAGTCCACTCTCTGGTGCAAGTAGCACATCATTGGAACGGACCCATATCAGCCGCTTTGTTCGCCGCAGGTGACGAGGAATTTTCAATCCTACAAGGTCAGTATGCAAGCCGATGCAGCTCATTGTGACTGCTAATACTTTGCAACTTACCAAGAATTTCCAATTCTCTTGCAGATTACATCTATTTTTTGCGAAGATGTTATGCTGCTGTAAGAGAACGCGTGAGCTTCCAATTGGCGTTTCCTAAAGAAAAAGTTCCCACTACCACTTTATTTGTCGAAAAGTCGTCACATTTGGACTGCACTCGGCCGGAAGCCTCTCTGGGAAAACTGCTCAAGAAACGCTCGCCGGAAATTGTCCGTTGGCGTTTGCGAAACCCGTACCCGCAGAACCACATGAGAAATTTGGCAAGGAAAAACTGCCAGAGCCCTCAGGTATTTTTGACCGACGTGGACATAATCCCTAGCACGAATCTCGCCGATGGTCTGAACGAATTTTACAAGACCGAAAACTGCAAAGGGCAATGCGCTTACGTTGTTCCTACGTACGAACTTGATGACCGAGTGCCGTTCCCAAGAAACAAGACGGAACTAGTTCGGTTGACGGGGCGAGGACTGGCCAGACCGTTTCATCACAAGGTCTTCATTTACAATCAGTATGCGACGAACTTCTCCAGGTAGGTTCAGTTCTTCGCTTGAATTTACTTTTGTAAATTAGAACAGGGTTTTTTCGATTTTATAAATTCCCACCGTTTGAAGCTCTGACCGAATAAAAGGGGTACTCATGGGAGTTTTTTCGTATCGAGTAAATGATTAATGCGGGAATTCACTCCATCATCATTTAAAAAATCAATATAATCTACTTTTTCTAATCGAAAGAGCAGTCGCAAAATATCGAGTGTGTAAAATTAAACATGTAACATTTCAGCATCATGGGTTCATTAGTTTGACTGTGTTTGAGGAACAAGCAGACATTCCAGAGATTTACAGAATCGAGGATGACCCTCCCCCCTCCAAACGTGACGTCAACGTGTCTCTGCAACGCCTCTTCAGGCACCAACGCCCGGTGTGGAATTAGGCTTGCTTAATTCGAATGGACAACCTAATTTAAGCTGTATTCTTTCTTTTTCTAATTGCAGATGGGAACAAGATAAGTACGTCAATGCTGTTCATGTTAGCCACAAAGTAACGAACTTCGAATTTTTATACGAGCCATTCTACGTAGCATCAGATTCGGTTCCTCAGCATGATGAAAGGTTCATCGGCTACGGTTTCACTAGGAACACTCAAGTAAGTGGAAATGCTAATTTTAGATAGTGATGTAACAGTACCGAACAGTAATGGAACGATCATGGGCATTCCGTTTTATTGTGAACCTAATGGCAATTAGGAGAATTGTAAAATGCCCTTTAGGGTCTTCGTTAATAGTTATGATCTTTGTCCCTCATTTCCCTATATGATTAATTTCAACTCAATTAACAAGTAAGATTACAACAAGTACGAAATAGCATTATCTTTGAGGTTACCAAAAACATTATTGCAATACGAGCAATGCAGAACAGCATGATGAGTTCAGCTTAATAACAGTTCATTGATTGAAAATTTTAGATCCAAATAGAGCTCCTGCTCACAGGCTTCCAGAATACAGGAATCTACGAAAGAAGTAACCCATTCAATTTTATCTGCTAGCTAGGGTTTTCTACTTACAGTAAAAGAATCGATGGTTGAATTTTTTTTATTTTGTTTCATACTTCGCCAAAATAAATAGGTAATTCTTTTCCCCCAGGTGTACGAAATGTACGTTGCTGGTTACGAATTCTTCGTTCTTTCCCCGGTGTTCACAATTCATTGGGGCCTTCAGCATCGAAAAGGACGGCCGTCTTGGAGAGAGAGGCAGAATACCAACAACCGTAAAAATTTCGACCAATTTAAGAGGGAAGTTTTCGCACGCTATCACAAGGATCCCCTTCACATGTTCGCCCACCAATCGAAAGATAACAAGCTAAAATGATCTTTCACCATCAGTTTCATAATCATGTCTATTATATTATTGTTTCTATTCTCATTTATGTACCTTTGTTACCAGCTGAGCTTATCGTTAGACAATGATCTAATCTATTCCGAATACGAAGCGTGATTTCGTAGTCATTTTAGGCGGCAGTTGCACTTTTTTCGATCTCAATTATAGTGACTTTATGATTATTGTGAATATACCAAGTATAGCTTTTGTTCCGAAAAGTATAATTTATTTAGAAACGGTTGTAACTAGCACTGCTTTGAAAATTATGTGCAACGATTGCAGGGGAAGCTGCAACTTCAATCAAATATTCAAAAGAAAATTACGCTTTTACGACCAAGTCGTCTTTTGGAGGTTCGCTTACGTTATTCTCATTCGATATAACGCAGGCTCAATAACTACTGAGCAGGGATATAGAGGTAATATTGGTATTACCCCTAGTTCTCCTAACAACTTCTTTTCCTTTTTTTCCTTGTAATAAGGCAGACGTAATTCACCTACTAGCTATCTGAGCGACTTCTTCCTCTGATAAGCTTCATCCCCATTTCAGATTTATATTAGTTAGCAGTTATGGAACAGCAACTCATCGTCCGAGCTGTTCACCAATAGTCTCCCCTCCGATGTAATTTAGGATTTCAATTTTTAAAATGTACAATTTATTTATTTATTTGTTAAATTAACCTCTTACGTTTTGCCACATTTATCAAACATCAAATAATATTGACTTATTTCAAGCGGAAGCCTGAATGTTGATTATTTCATTGTGGTCTCTTCCTTCACCTTCTTTAATATCGGAAGAAAAAACAATTGGGGACCCTAGACTAGCGCTACTTGGATTCATACATTCAAATCAAGTGAATTGTATTCTGAGGTTAGTGTAAATTTGCAGTAAAATAAATTACTAAAGGCACGTCTCCTCGAAGACAAAAGGAGTTTAAGTAGGATAAAGTTTCAAGGAGTCATAAAAAAGCTTCTACAATTTCAACCGTCTTTCGTCCCTACATTATTCTTATTTGAAGCATTGAATGCAAACATACCGAGTATGTAACCATACGGTGGGAATTGTTACTAGTGTGTAAGACGTTAGTGTGTTGTTACGAGTTGAATATATGTGAATCAGAATTAAAATGGGAATAAATACAGAATTTTAACCGGGGGAACTCGAGAAGCGATAGTTACCTACAGTCTGAGCATTAAGCCTCTTAAAAATAAGATATTCTTTTATTAAAAAAGAAGAAAGAGAAAGAAATTGCTGTTTTCTATCGATATAATAGACGTACGTTCAGACAATTTTCCTTCCGATTCAGATTGAAATTAATGTTCAGTGTTTTTAATAAATGTTCACTACTTAACAGTATGGAAGTATTTCGTTAAATGCTGGAAAGCTCAAATTCTTTCGTGAATGTATCGAGCGGAATTATAATAAAAAAAAAAAAACTTTGTGATCACTATGCGCGCAGAATCACAAGGATGACTAACATTCTTCAATGTCTTCCTATTATTGTGTATATAAATACCCGAAATGGGATCATCTGATGCAGGAATAATACGACTATTTTGTATCATAATATTTTGCACGTGAAACTTTGTACCAATATATATGTATGCTGAATACAATCCAGAAAGCTGTTCTAGAACCTTATTATCATTTGACCCCTAGTCAGAATGCAGTTAGACCTGAAACTGAACGAGCTCTACTGACGATTTCAAACGCATTTCTAATTTTCACACAAATATAGTCAAATTTCAATTTTGAGCAACGACCAGATTCAAGTCTTGATAAATAATGACGAGCATAGATCATGGAACCAACGATAACACCAAATTCGCCTTAGCGTGGAAAGCCTATCTTCGAAATATCTTATCTAAAAGATCAACAAATCTACTCGAGATTAAAACCCGCATCAGCGAATGTCGTGGCCGAAGACAGCGGAAAACTAAAAAAACCAGCTGAATAGTTTTAACAGCAAAAAAAAAAAAAAAAAAACCAGCTGAATAGTTTTAACAGCAAAAAAAAAAAAAAACCAGCTGAATAGTTTTAACAGCAAAAAAAAAAAAAAACCAGCTAAATAGTTTTAACAGCAAAAAAAAAAAAAAAAAAAAAAAAAAAAAAAAACGGGGGGAATCAAGCGTTGTTACTGACATCACACGGAACTACGGAGTGTGAGCCAAAAATATAAAAATCAAACGCCATCTGCTAGACCTTGAGCGATGATAGTTGATTATTTGTGTATGGAGAGTGGGAATCTATAGTAGTTTTAATTTGGTATGTAGGTGGTGGTGTTAGAATGTACTTAGTATCATAAAGTATTGAGGTTTTCAACTGGAGCAAAGTTGTAGCCGGGGTAGACGTTTCAACTTTTAAGTTTTCCAAGATTTGTAACTTGCACAGTGTTTAATTTGAACAAAAAGTCGTCAATTCAAATGTTTGAATATACAAAAGATAGGTAATTTACCTGTCCACATTTTCCCAATGTAATGTACTTATCCATTTTTCAACCATTTGTGAGGTTTTTCAACAATATTAGTGAAATATACACGAAAAAATCACATTTTTCAACTTTAAACGTTCTTTTCATCTATTTAGTGCAAAAGAAACAAAGAATGAAACATATATTATTGATATACACATTATCAACTATCATTATGCTGAATTTGAGCGAAATCGATTTCAAAAAATGTTTCGCGAAAAATCCAAGGGGTACCCCTGCGATTTTTATCAACCGAACAGTTAACGATTTTTTACTCGTCTTTCAATACAGATAAAAATCTGAAATTTTTAGGAAAGTTGCATCTTACCGAGATGTATTTCTGTGATTTTTTTTATTTCTCGGAAAAATCTGCAAGTGGTCCAAAAAAATCGGGTTTTGAAAGCTCGAAAATTGGACTTTAACGGTGATTTTCGGGGTCAAAATTCATGTGAATCAATTGTTTTGTTATGCAGGAGTCTTCATTTGAACGTCTTACATACGTACATAGCAAAAAAATTGGTGATAAAAATTTAAACAGAGCCAGAGAAATTATTTCCCGTAAATCGAGTTTTTCACCGGCCGAAATTTCGAGCTCCGCTGGCATCGGTAAGAGTGAAAAATTAAATTTCCGTTTTCAAGCGAATTTGAAAGCTGTTCTTATAGGAAATGTAACGCTGGATCCGAATTTGACGACCACTATTAGTTTTTCCCAGTTTTAGTACCACGCCACTCCTACGTATTTCAACATTGAAAATTCGTTGCAAATACTTACAGTACTGTACAAATTTAGTTAATTACATTTCCTACAGGAAATTAGACGTAGAATTCGAATTTTAAGTGAAAACAATCAAATTCGAACAATTAATAATATTTTTTGACTTTTTTTTCAATTTTCATACTTTTGGAGTTTCAACTTAGAAATTTTTTTTCGTCACTTTCGAACAGTAGACTTCAGATTATCAGCGGTCCTTCTAGCCTTTTATTGAACTATTTTTATATTTTATAAATGAAGTTTTTTAATTCGTAGCGGTGGAAAAATTAGATGTTACGAGGAAAAACACGGCGCTTATTAACTCAAATGGCGGCCCTGTATTTCTCCGGGACTGCATGATAGAATGGTACTGAATAAACTTCAATCCCAAGTGAAGAAGAAGTGCGAGATCACAAAAAAAAAAATAAATAAATAAAAAATTGTTCTTCCGACGCTGGCTAAATGTTTCTTAGTTAACATAAATCACGGATTAGAACCAAACAAGCTTATTTCCTAAAAAAAAAAATGAGAACACAAGAACTGTTGCTCAAGTGTTTTCACACATGAGAAAATCCATACTTACGTCCAGGCAAGATGAAAATGTTTCCTTGTAGGGACCAACTTATACAAAATGAGGAAAACAAATAAAAAATTGTTCATATAGTTTATTGCACTAACACTCCTCTTACAATGGTGAAAATAGAGTATTTTTAGTACAGTCTTGTAACAATTGAGATAAAACAATCAATTCGTATTACATTAGAAAATTACATAAAAACGTCAACGGTACGAATATAAAGAGAAGAATAGAAGATCGAACTTGCCTACCGAAGTTAAATGGATCCATTTTCAAATCGAACTCCAAACCACGCCAATTTCTCAAATCTTAAGGTCAGAACAAATGTACTTCGTTAGCTTCGTAATTGAAGCAAAATAGCAGTTGGTTAATATCGCTCTGAAAATTCATACTCGGAAGAAGAAACAAAACCTATCGCTAGAACAGAATTGAAATAAATGAATATTATCGTTATCTTCAAGTCACACTTTAATTTCACAGATAAGTTCATCGTATTCAGAACAAATGTATCCGCTCTCAAACGAGCTGAATTTAAACGAATCTCAAGAAATCGACAATAACATGGCTTTGCAATAGTTTTTGCACGCAGTACGGTATTTGAGGAGACAATATTATTGATGAAAAAACCGAACGGTCGAAGCATTGTTTTGTATAGAAAAGTTTCATACTCGAACATTTGCTCTTTTGTACGAGGATGCCACTGACATACGCTGTTCGAAGGTTCGTTAACAGAACTCGATTAGTTTGTGGAATGGCCGTCCCAAAAACTGAATGGCCCAGCAAGCGCTCCTCAGTTCCATTATTTGTTAAGTATTTTTTGGAGATAGGCGAGCATTTTGTGAAGATCACCTTCATTAGTTAGGTACCTACAAAGATGTTGCCCCGTGAGTGATGTGAACCTCCCTAGCTCAGAAATAAAATATTAGTGTTTTAGGCCTCACTTGTTATCACTATTAGGGAAATATAGTTTGTTTCCGATACTTGGTATTATTTAATGAAATAGGCACCTCCTCGTAAGTTTAACAAGACAGATAGAAGACTCGCCAGTTTTCTGAATATCTGTAACGGATATTTGCGTGAAATGTTGCAGGTAACCCAGGACCTCGATTAATTGTTTTTGAATATGAAAGAATACCAAATGCCATAATTGCAAGTGTACCATTATCTTGGGGACTTGGTAAATCTGACAGTGGTTAGATGAATGACGATGTCCTTTCTAATCTATTCTATCCTTGGCTGGTCAAAAAGCACATTCCACTACCCATAATTTTGTTCGTTGATGGCCACCAGTCCCACTTAACACAACAAACCAGCCAATTATGCAATGATAAAGGGATTGTATTGGTAGCCTAGTACCCAAATGCTACAAGGCTACAGGATTGATGATTGAAGTGGACACCAAATGCTAAATGTGACAGTTAAGCCCAGATGTAAACTCTGGGCACCGTAACTGGGACGGGAATCCACTAGATGGTGGAGGCGTGCGAGGATGAAAGAATCCGTCATCCCTATTGTGAAAACCCTGGAAATACAACTCGAAAGAGTTGAGCTTCCCCCAGATTTGACCATGAATTCCGCGAAAACAACTTTGACGAATGAGGTGAACCGCCGATTCCAAATTGTGGAGCTCAATGTCAACCAAGCCATCGCCACAATCCTTGACCCCCGATTCAAGGCCCTCCATTTAGAAGACCCAATCGCCATCTCTTCAGCCATGAAGCACATTCGAAAGGCTGTGAAGAATACTGAAAGCTCCAGTTCTTCTGATGACGATATCCCCGGCGATTCTCAGCCGGTAGATGCAACTATTGAGCCCACAGCAGGAACCTCTGGCGATGGTTTTGCAACGAGTAGAACATCTGCTATGACCGACTGGTTGACACGAACAAGCAGAAGCATTGTACGACGATCTCCCCAATGGTGTACCAACCCAAACACATAAATTCAATTCACCCTACCAAGCCACAAGATTAAAGCAGAACAGAGATATTGGGTTCTGTCTCTGGTTGTTGAATATTACAGACGCCATTGAATCTCAGAAGTGCACATTTCTATTGATGAGCAAAGACATCTTGAGGACTATCAAGGTGACGAGTAGCTGCAAAGAAGGTGAAAATATTTATCACGTCACAAATGGATCCTCACTATCAGGATGTCAAGGGCAAGATGAGTAGTTCCAAGGAGATGATCGCCACTCTCACAAAATATTTTGCGAGCCATCTGGTCGGGTATTCATCGACAATTTGATGCTGCAGTTCAATCACATAAACTTCAATCCATGTGAGGAAATTCCCCTCAAGTTCATAAACCGATTCAACAAGTTGGTGCTGAAAGTCAAAGAGTTGAACAAACTGATCATGAACTCGATATATGTGAAACAGGTCTTCCTATTCGCGATTAGGACCTGGTGTACTTATCAGCAAGATAAGTGAAAAAGGTTATAAACTCATCCAGCTGAAAAATATCATCATCAACGAGTTAAATGAGAGAGAGCAAATGCCAATGCCTTGCTGACCCAAAAGAAAAACCCTAAACGAGTCGGGTTATGAAAATCAGATTTCAAGGTCAAAGAAAGTGATGTTAGGCACGGCAACGTCACTGGCTATGCTTTCAACTCCTCAAGAATGAGTCATGGAGAGTTAGAAAAGTTTTCACTAGCATCAAGCGTGGAAACCAAGGCCATGTAAGTGAAAGGTGTCAGTCGCAGATCCGCAAGTGCTATAATAATAAAATACCATCAGCACAACCCCTAATGAGGTGAAGAGTGCAATTGGCTTTGGTATATTTTTAAGCTTGAATTATGCCCTGACATAAGCGTTTCCAAAGAACTGATTACTTGTTCTTCGCACTGTCTATTATTGAATATTACCGTGCAAAAGCAAGTATTGAGGTTTATTGCAGGATAAGACAGGATGGTCTCTAATGTTGTCGACTACGTCACAAAAGATCCACTTGGAGGTCAGAGTTCCTAAGAAAAGAAATCAATTATTTAGGCCACGTGATCACCCCAGAAGGGATAAAGCCAAATCCGAAGAAGATTAAGGCAATAAAAAACTATCCTATCCCCAGTACACCTAAAGCAATAAAAGGCTTTTTAGGATTACTAGGATATTATAGAAGATTTGTAAAAGACTTAGCTAAGCTAAGCAAACCGTTAACGCAATGCCTTAAGAAAGGAGAGAAAATAGACATAACTAATCCTGAATTCATACACAGTTTTGAGGTATGTAAGGAAATCCTCATCAATGAGCCTATTTTAAAATATCCACAATGGGACAAACCATTTACTCTAACGACAGACGCCTCAGGTGTAGCTCTAGGCGCAATCTCATCACAATCTTACAATGGTAAGGAAATGCCTGTAGCATACTGTTACGTTTTTACACTACGCGGATTCGTATGGGTCTTTTGAGCACATTGACGGGTGAGGATATTACTATGGATATCACAATAAAGAGCTTCTTGTTCCTGGTGTTGACCAGCGTGACTTGGGGCATAAGCGTGAGGCTACAGGGGGAGGGTGAGTGTGTTGCCAGAGTGGAAGCGGGCGCTCTCACAATCAGTCCTTGCTTGAACACAGTCCGTGTGACAGGGGCCCAAGGGCAGTTCGTGCTACATTGTGAGGAAGTCGCACAGGCCAGACTGTTTGGCACCATCCATTTTGAAACAGGGGGACTCACATGCACAACTAAACACACTTTAAGAACAGTTTCCTAATTTATTAATAACGCACAATTATTACTCACAGTAAACACAACAAACCAGCCAATTATGCAATGATAAAGGGATTGTATTGGTAGCCTAGTACCCAAATGCTACAAGGCTACAGGATATATGATTGAAGTGGACACCAAATGCTACATGTGACAGTTAAGCCCAGATGTAAACTCTGGGCACCGTAACTGGGACGGGAATCCACTAGATGGTGGAGGCGTGCGAGGATGAAAGAATCCGTCATCCCTATTGTGAAAACCCTGGAAATACAACTCGAAAGAGTTGAGCTTCCCCCAGATTTGACCATGAATTCCGCGAAAACAACTTTGACGAATGAGGTGAACCGCCGATTCCAAATTGTGGAGCTCAATGTCAACCAAGCCATCGCCACAATCCTTGACCCCCGATTCAAGGCCCTCCATTTAGAAGACCCAATCGCCATCTCTTCAGCCATGAAGCACATTCGAAAGGCTGTGAAGAATACTGAAAGCTCCAGTTCTTCTGATGACGATATCCCCGGCGATTCTCAGCCGGTAGATGCAACTATTGAGCCCACAGCAGGAACCTCTGGCGATGGTTTTGCAACGAGTAGAACATCTGCTATGACCGACTGGTTGACACGAACAAGCAGAAGCATTGTACGACGATCTCCCCAATGGTGTACCAACCCAAACACATAAATTCAATTCACCCTACCAAGCCACAAGATTAAAGCAGAAAAGCGGCGGATATTGGGTTCTGTCTCTGGTTGTTGAATATTACAGACGCCATTGAATCTCAAAAGTGCACATTTCTATTGACGAGCAAAGACATCCTGAGGACTATCAAGGTGACGAGTAGCTGCAAAGAAGGTGAAAATCTTTATCACGTCACAAATGGATCCTCACTATCAGGATGTCAAGGGCAAGATGAGTAGTTCCAAGGAGATGATCGCCACTCTCACAAAATATTTTGCGAGCCATCTGGTCGGGTATTCATCGACAATTTGATGCTGCAGTTCAATCACATAAACTTCAATCCATGTGAGGAAATTCCCCTCAAGTTCATAAACCGATTCAACAAGTTGGTGCTGAAAGTCAAAGAGTTGAACAAACTGATCATGAACTCGATATATGTGAAACAGGTCTTCCTATTCGCGATTAGGACCTGGTGTACTTATCAGCAAGATAAGTGAAAAAGGTTATAAACTCATCCAGCTGAAAAATATCATCATCAACGAGTTAAATGAGAGAGAGCAAATGCCAATGCCTTGCTGACCCAAAAGAAAAACCCTAAACGAGTCGGGTTATGAAAATCAGATTTCAAGGTGAAAGAAAGTGATGCACGGCAACGTCACTGGCTATGCTTTCAACTCCTCAAGAATGAGTCATGGAAGAGTTAGCAAAGTTGTCACTAGCATCAAGCGTGGAAACCAAGGCCATGTAAGTGAAAGGTGTCGGTCGCAGATCCGCAAGTGCTATAATAATAAAATACCATCAGCACAACGCCTAATGAGGTGAAGAGTGCAATTGGCTTTGGTATATTTTTAAGCTTGAATTATGCCCTGACATAAGCGTTTCCAAAGAACTGATTACTTGTTCTTCGCACTGTCTATTATTGAATATTACCGTGCAAAAGCAAGTATTGAGGTTTATTGCAGGATAAGACAGGATGGTCTCTAATGTTGTCGACTACGTCACAAAAGATCCACTTGGAGGTCAGAGTGACGCAGTCCCACCATCATGGGTCGTCACTTTGCCTTGTACAGACTTGAAGCACTTCTGATTGCCAATGGCCAAAACCCTCATGATGCTTCAACATTGCCTTACAAGGAGAGCATGATGTTGGTGGAGCGCTACCCGTCACCCTCTCCCGACATTTTACAGAGCAAGTGAATGCTCTACTAAACTACATGAAAAACAATCCACTTTGTTCAGGAGAACATATTGAAAATTTCTGGTACAGGACTGAGTTCCAAATAAGAGGCAACCCTCGTTTGCAAATGCTTCCATAATGTGCCAACATACCAGATTTTCAAACTAGATGGCTAGGAGATAATCGAAAAAGTCGTTTCGTGCTTCCTAGTTGGTAATGATCCAGAATTGGCAAATGTCATAAAGCAAGTTCAAATGCACAAACCAGCTTTTTACTACTTTGTTGTCGATGAGAGACATGAGAAACATCCACTTGTCATCATCGTATCGGGGATGCCGTTCCTCAAAACTGATAGCACCAGTCTGAACCTTGAGGCGCCATCATGGGTCGTTACTTTGCCTTGTAATGACTTGAAGCACTTCTCATTGCCGACGGCCGCGACCCTCATGATGCTCCAACATTGCCTTACAAAGAGAGCATGATGTTGGTGGAGCGCTACCCGTCACCCTCTCCCGACATTTTACAGAGCAAGTGAATGCTCTACTAAAATACATGAAAAACAATCCACTTTGTTCAGGAGAACATATTGAAAATTTCTGGTACAGGATTGAGTTTCAAATAAGAGGCAACCCTCATTTGCAAAAGCTTCTATGATGTGCCAACGTACCAGATTTTCAAACTAGATGGCTAGGAGATAATCGAAAAAGTCGTTTCGTGCTTCGTAGTTGGTAATGATCCAGAATTGGCAAATGTCATAAAGCAAGTTCAAATGCACAAAACAGCTTTTTACTATTTCGTTGTCGATGTTTAGAGTAATCGTAGGCTGGTCTCTAATGTTGTCGACAAAGTCACAAAAGATCCACTTGGAGGTCAGAGTGACGCAAGAGGTGCTCAAACCCTCCACAGAGTCCTCAGACTAAAAAACAATTCTCAACAACCTGCATCTAACTATGAGAAACATCTACAGGTCAACATCGTATTAGTGATGCCGTTCGTTGAAATGATAGCACCAGTCTGAAGCTTGAGAGCGCCATCATGGGTCATTACTTTGCCTCGTAATGATTTGAAACACTTCTCATTGCCGACGGCCGCGACCCTCATGATGCTCCAACATTGCCTTACAAAGAGAGCATGATGTTGGTGGAGCGCTACCCGTCACCCTCTCCCGACATTTTACAGTGCAAGTGAATGCTCTACTAAAATACATGAAAAACAATCCACTTTGTTCAGGAGAACATATTGAAAATTTCTGGTACAGGATTGAGTTCCAAATAAGAGGCAACCCTCATTTGCAAATGCTTCTATAATGTGCCAACATACCAGATTGGCTAGGAGATAATCGAAAATGTGGTTTCGTGCTTCCTAGTTGGTAATGATCCAGAATTGGCAAATGTCATAAAGCAAGTTCAAATGCACAAAACAGCTTTTTACTATTTCGTTGTCGATGAGAGACATGCGAAACATCCACAGGTCATCATCGTATTGGGGATGCCGTTCCTCAAAACTGATAGCACCAGTCTGAACCTTGAGGCGCCATCATGGGTCGTTACTTTGCCTTATAATGACTTGAAGCACTTCTGATTGCCGACGGCCGCGACCCTCATGATGCTCCAACATTGCCTTACAAAGAGCATGATGTTGGTGGAGCCCTACCCGTCACCCTCTCCCGACATTTTACAGTGCTAGTGAATGCTCTACTTAAATACAAATTATGTGGAGAAAACACGCGCCTATCCCAAGGTCAACAGGATATGAGACAGCGGAAGATCAATCACGCCACAACTCTCCCACGCTGAATGCACAATCAGCAGGAAGTGCTTATCGCCCATATATAAGCCGAGAAATCGCCTAGCCTCTTCACTTCTGGCTACGACTCCGTTTCGCACAGTCTCTCGTCATCCGTTCTCAAACTGCTAATATTGTCTTACTATCATTATTCTTTGTAAATTCAATTAAATAAATTTTTAAAAACGTTTTGGCGGAAACCCAAAACATAATTGGCGCAGCCAATAGGACAATATTCAGCAGCCGCAAGATAATCAACCAAGAATCCAGTGGCTGGACCGATTCATCGAGTCATCACTGAAGAAGCCTACACATACACCCCAGCCGAAGTCACCGACAGAGACGAGACGACCCTCAACCACGAGACGATCTCTCCAGCGAAGGACAGGAAGAATCAGCAGACGAAAAACGCAGAGACCTGACGTGAACACAGCATCGTGCGATGTTCCAGCTGTCGATCCTGTAAGTCAAAAATTTCTTCCTCCTCGCTAATTTTTGGCGTACAATTACGACGGGCAGTATAGCACGAACCGTTGTAATCCGCCTAGAGTAAATCATAAGTCATTTAGGTATCCACTGCCAGTATCGCACGAACAGAGGATCATGGCTATGAACGCTCCATTGCCCCCAGTTCCTGAAGAACTGGCTATGGGTGGTCTTAGAAGGGAATACCTGGACATGGTTCCCGAGTTCAACGGAGAAGCGGAGCTTCTCAACCGCTTTATTAATACCTGTGATAGACTCATCGTAAATTTTCACAATGACAGAAATCCACACAGTTTCCAAAACGCTTACCTCCTAGATTGCCTCATGGCAAAAATAAAAGGGAAAGCGGCAGCCGTAGTTTTTTCGCATCCCTCGGATACGTGGGACGAAGTAAAATGGGTACTGCAGAACAATTTTGGAGACAAACAAGAATCGCATACTCTCGTCCAAGAGATGTGTAATCTCAAACAATTTCAATCCGAGGATGGATATAAATTTTATGAAAGGTTCAACCAAACGCTAATGGCGGCTATCGCCAAAATACAACGAGAATATGATGTTCGTAATATAGCTACTATAAACATTGTCGATTATATAAGGAAGCTTGCCCTTAAGTGCATGCCAAAAGGTTTCAATGAACCGCTAGGTTCGTTCATGCGAACAAAGAACCCAATCAGTATGGACGAAGCAGCCAGTATACTCATAAACGATTATAGTCTGCTTCTGTCCTATAAGAAGACGGATAAAGTACCGCCTAAGGGTCCCCCGAATACAAAACCCCAAATGGGTTATAAGGTGAATCCCCATGTGACGCCTTCGTATCAACAAAGGCCCACTTACGATACAAATCAGGTGCGAGCTGACCTCCACCGAACGCAAACAAGGCCGCCTCCGAGTGGTGCTTTTAGGCATCCAAAGCAGGAGGTAAGGTCCGGGACCTCTACGCAACCATTAACTCTCTCTAGGAGAGATGGACCCAATGTCCATTTGCTGGATACAGGAGTAGAGGAATTAAACATTTCTAATGAAAGTCCAGAGGATCTTTTTTAGGAGAATCTGCACACTTGGGATAACCACCGAGTGTGCAAATTCACTTCCTTATATATAATACTTACTGATATGAAACTTAAAATTTTAATAGATACGGGTAGCACTCGCAGCTTCATAAATCCCGATCTTGCTATGAATAAATTTAATAAATATGTAACCACGGAGCCATTTCAAGTGTCGACTCCGCTTGGAACTACTAGAGGAAATAAGAGCGCTAAGCTCCCAATTCACTTCATGTTTAAAATAAACAAGAAAGCAACTGGAAGTTTCTTCTTGTTTGACTTCCATAGATGTTTCGATGTATTATTAGGATTGGATATACTGAGAACACTAGGAGCAAAAATAGATTTAAATAAAAATGAAGTGATAATTGAAAGTAAAAAGATTCCAATTTACTTTATGACCAGAGTAAGAGGGAACCCCTCAAGCTGCCAAGTAGGGCTATAACAAAGGTGCCTATAAAAGTTAAAAACGTGAAAAACGGGATAGCAATGATACCCCACAAAAAGGGAAAGGCTTTAGAAATTCCTAACTGCCTAGTAACCGTTGAAAACCACGTCACTCAATGTATGGTCCTAAACAATTCTTCATTCATCACAGATGTAGAAGCAATCGAGTTGAACGCCATAACATTCGACGAAAAATACTTACAGGAAGGCCATAAAAGGACCAAACCAATAGAAAAGAAAATCTTACCGGAACTTAGATTTAATCATCTAAACCAGGAAGAAACAAACGAAATAACCAAATTAATTAAAGAATATTCAGACTTAGTATATGTGGAAGGAGAAACCCTCAGCGTAACTCCTTCAACAAAACACATAATAAAAACCTTAGATGAGGAACCTATCTACACTAGGCCGTATAAATATCCTGAAGCGTACAAGCAAGAAGTTGAAAAACAGGTTGATAAAATGTTATCACAAAAGATCATTCAGGAATCCGAATCACCGTGGAACTCCCCAATCTGGATTGTCCCCAAAAAGGCAGATGCCTCGGGATACCTCGGTCTAAAGAACGGTCCACCTACCTTTCAGAAATTGATGGATAATGTTCTGAGGGGAATCCAAGGTGAAATCTGTTGTGTTCATGGACGATATAATTATATACTCATCAAGCCTAGAAGAACACATTATTAGATTAAGGCAGGTATTTCAAAGGCTAAGAAAGGCTAATTTAAAGATTCAATTAGATAAGTCCGAGTTCCTAAGAAAAGAAATCAATTATTTAGGCCACGTGATCACCCCAGAAGGGATAAAGCCAAATCCGAAGAAGATTAAGGCAATAAAAAACTATCCTATCCCCAGTACACCTTATGCAATAAAAGGCTTTTTAGGATTACTAGGATATTATAGAAGATTTGTAAAAGACTTAGCTAAGCTAAGCAAACCGTTAACGCAATGCCTTAAGAAAGGAGAGAAAATAGACATAACTAATCCTGAATTCATACACAGTTTTGAGGTATGTAAGGAAATCCTCATCAATGAGCCTATTTTAAAATATCCACAATGGGACAAACCATTTACTCTAACGACAGACGCCTCAGGTGTAGCTCTAGGCGCAATCTCATCACAATCTTACAATGGTAAGGAAATGCCTGTAGCATACTGTTACGTTTTTACACTATGCGGATTCGTATGGGTCTTTTGAGCACATTGACGGGTGAGGATATTACTATGGATATCACAATAAAGAGCTTCTTGTTCCTGGTGTTGACCAGCGTGACTTGGGGCATAAGCGTGAGGCTACAGGGGGAGGGTGAGTGTGTTGCCAGAGTGGAAGCGGGCGCTCTCACAATCAGTCCTTGCTTGAACACAGTCCGTGTGACAGGGGCCCAAGGGCAGTTCGTGCTACATTGTGAGGAAGTCGCACAGGCCAGACTGTTTGGCACCATCCATTTTGAAACAGGGGGACTCACATGCACAATTAAAACACACTTGAAGAACAGTTTCCTAATTTATTAATAACGCACAATTATTACTCACAGTAAACAATCGAATTTATCACGCGCACAGTTAATTTATAACACGCACTGTCGATTTATAACACTCTTTCATTGAAGCAGCTAGTTCTTCTTTCATTGAAGCAGAATTTCTCTCGAGCTCTTCTTTCATCGAAGAAGCTAGTTCTTCTTTCATTGAGGCAGAATTTCTCTCTAGCTCTTCTTTCATTGAGGCAGAAGTTCTCTCTAGCTCTTCTTTCATTGAAGCAGAATTTTTCTCTAGCTCGTCTTTCATTGAGGCAGAAATTTTACTCACCTCCAACGTCAATGAATCCAAAGTGACAATCTTGAACAAGTATTGTTCAGGATCCAACCCCTCTTCTAGAAGAGCGTTCTTGAGACGATTCTGTAGAGCACTTTTGCTGCCTGAGGAATCCAGATCTCTTTCTTCGAGTTCTTGTTTCAAGTCGGCCACTTTAAGTTCGTAGAGTTTTCTCGAAGACATTTTCCGACGCGTAGAGTTCACAGTCACTCGCGAAAGGTTCACAGTCACTCGCGAAAAGTTCACAGTCACTCGCGAAAAGTTCACCGTCACTCGCGAAAAATTTTCGGTTCACTGCACTTAAAGTTTCACTAAGTCTGACCCCACACCTGACACCAATTGTTACGTTTTTACAATACGCGGATTCGTATGGGTCTTTTGAGCACATTGACGGGTGAGGATATTACTATGGATATCACAATAAAGAGCTTCTTGTTCCTGGTGTTGACCAGCGTGACTTGGGGCATAAGCGTGAGGCTACAGGGGGAGGGTGAGTGTGTTGCCAGAGTGGAAGCGGGCGCTCTCACAATCAGTCCTTGCTTGAACACAGTCCGTGTGACAGGGGCCCAAGGGCAGTTCGTGCTACATTGTGAGGAAGTCGCACAGGCCAGACTGTTTGGCACCATCCATTTTGAAACAGGGGGACTCACATGCACAATTAAAACACACTTTAAGAACAGTTTCCTAATTTATTAATAACGCACAATTATTACTCACAGTAAACAATCGAATTTATCACGCGCACAGTTAATTTATAACACGCACTGTCGATTTATAACACGATTCACACACGATTTATAACGCGATTTATCACTGGTCGAGCGCCGAGACAACCGAAGTTAACTCAGAACACGGAATTCGGATAACGGAATAACTAACTGGCAGTTCTCGCTTGCCGGCTTATATAGGGGCGGCGGTCGGTCTAGAAGCGGCGAGCCCAGTTGGACCCGACCGGCTGAGCCTAGTCGAGCCCTCCCGGTCGAGCCTAGTCGAGCCCTCCAGGTCACTTCTAGAACCTTCTCGCGCTGCGCTTCTCAGAAGGCCGGCGGTCCCTTGCTCGTTACAATACGCAAGCAGAACATTAAATGAAACAGAGAGGAAACTCTCTACGATAGAAAGAGAATTGTTCGGAGTGGTTTGGGCATCCAAACATTTCCGAACCTACCTACCTATATGGTAGAAAATTCAAAATAATTACAGACCACAAACCATTATAATGGTTAGCGTCACTGAAAGAACCTAATTCCAAATTATTTAGATGGAAAGAAAAATTAGGGGAATTTAACTTTGAAATACAATATACAAAAGGGAAAAAGATTGGTAATGTCGACGCCCTTTCTAGGATAGAATTAGGATTGTTAAACCCAGCAGAATCAGTAGAAGCTCAAGCTGATGAAACAGACCTGTGCCTCGATTTGCTAGAGGATGAAGAAGGTAAGACTACCATTCACTCCACTAATGACAGGACAGGCTCGCAAGGGATCAAAATAAAGGAAACCACCTTGAATAATTTTAAAAACCAAATAGTAATCGATACCGGATTAAATCCCGAGTTCCAGGTGGAAAGAATAAATATTTTTAATAATAAAACCAAAATGGTTGTAACTTTCCCTAAAGAAAGCTCCGAAGAGCAAATGATAGAATTCATAAAAACTTACCTATCACCGGGACGCTCGTACGGGATATATTTTAAGAATGATATGTATGAGAAATTTTCGGTAGCTTTAATAAAAAATTTCCAAAAAGATGCAATCAACTTAACTAAGGTAACGAAAGTACTATTAGACATTGAAAACCGTGATGAGCAAACGGAGGTAATAAGATACTATCACGAAGGGCTAACTAACCATCGAGGAATAGAAGAAGTATATGAAGAAGTAAAAAGGAAATACTTTTGGCCAAATCAAAAACAAGCCATTCAGGACTTCATAAACCAATGTGAGACATGCCTGAAATGCAAATACGATAGACACCCTCTAAAGCCAAAATTTAACCTTGCGGAGACACCAACTAAACCATTAGAAATAGTTCACATGGATAAGTTCTCCATAGAAGGAAAGAAGTTCTTAACCCTAATAGATAAATTCTCTAAATTCGCTTACGCATACCCAGTGCAATCAAATGCTAGCATGGAGGTATGTCATAACTTACTAGACTTCATGAACCACCATTGTCTTATAAAACAAATAGTGTGCGACAATGGAACAGAGTTTAATAACGAATTATTGAAAGAAGTACTCCTGTTATGGAAAGCCTAAAGTGGTAAACAACTGCTAATCGGTAAATCGGTAAACAACGATAATTGGTAAACAAGCGATAATTGTAAACACATTAGCCCTCGTACTTGTAAACACGATATTATCTATATATAAACCCCATGTTCTCTTGTACGATGTCCTTTAGTCCGCCAGTGCTTGCGAGTGTCGCGTCTATGTCAGTGTAATCTCGGCTAAATAAATTTCAGTTTTAAAAACAGAAAACCAGCGATCGTTTTCTTAAGTCTCCAACTTCATAAAGTGGATATTCACTTCACTAGCACTCAGAGTTCCACATCGAATGCTCCGATAGAAAGATTACATTCCACACTAATAGAACATCTCAGATTAATCAGTAGCCAAAAAGAATTTGAAAAAGATTCTACTCAAGTTAAAATGCAATATGCATTGCTAAGTTACAACAATAGTATACACAGTGTAACCAAATTAACTCCTTTTGAAATAATGACGGGACACATAAAAAATGATCCTGCCATTGCTATAGACTTAGAGCAACGAATAACAAATGATTACACACAGCAACATCGAGATAGAGTTAAATCGCTGTACGAAATCATCTTTAACAGAATTAAGAAACTAAAAGAAACACTGTTAGAGAAACATAACGAAAATAGAGAGGAAATTCCTGAACTTCCGCCTGACATCTTTGTTAAAACAAAGCAAGTCCAACAAAAGACTAAAGAAAAATATCAGAAGGAAAAAATAAAAGAAAAGAACAAGGAAACAAAAACCTTAGAGTTAGAACCACAACATCATAATAAGAAAACAAAGATACATGCGGCTAACGTAAAAAGACCCAGGAAAATAATTAGTCCAGAAAGTAAAGAATCAGTACCAGAATCATCTACACTACCTCTAGGGAAACAAGAGGAAAAAGGATCAAACAGAGTGATAGAAGAAGCCTAAGAAGCCAGTTTTTTCGTCAGTTTAAATTAGAGCCTAAACGTTGACAAAAAATTTTATACGTAGCACAGCAAAAACTCATGAAAAGTAATCAACTGAGTTAAACAAGTTGCAACTTCTTCGAGGAATGTTGGCCTCTTTCAGGTGACGCTATTAATCTGTAATGTACGTGTGACCTAAAGATTGTTTGGTACCAAATGCAACCTCGAGCGGTTAAGGACCAAGGTGAGAATCAAATTGGCTTTTTCTGCCCCATTAAAACCTGGAAGATTTGAGCGTTTAAATGATGTAAACCAAGTTCGATCTTACTTTCCTCCGCTCAAAAGTTTAGCAATAAAAGGCAATGGTAACTCAACGGTAGCTGTATCACAGGTGTCTTCACAGCACTGGTCATCACTGCAATGTATGTGAAGGTCCATTTGGATGAAAATACTTTCCTGGAACAAAATGGGAGCAGAGATACTGCTGTTTGAAACAATTGAAAGGTAAAATGAAAAAAGGAGGATGAGGGAAAATTTCCACAAGATTAGGGTATCTTACAACGGCAATTTTGTAGGCAGTTCAATTCCTTAAACGAAAAGTGCCAAAATTACACATTTGAACGATTCTAAGTGGAGCTAAAGCAATTTGAAGGGAGAACCCAAAAACCCATGGTATCTAAATGATTGGTAACACAGACAGAATAGAGAATCTCTTGTTTTTATTTATTCATTTTTTTTCAACTTGAAATGTTTGAAGCAATTAAAAAAGAAAAAAAAGTAGCCAGTAATTGCCCAATGACTTTTGTACAGACTAATTTCCATACATATAAAACTCAGAGATAAGAAAGAGCTATCACAAAACATAAATTTTGGTATGGTTAAAACTACAATTCATTATCCTACAAAGTTATTAGCTTTAAAAAAAAACCCTGTTTTTTATCGTTAAGCTGAAGGGAAAAAAATCTATCGAGATTGATTTTATTATATTTAATTACTTTTCAATCTATTCTAATAAAAAGTTCCAAAAATTGTCATCACAGATACTATGCACTTTCTAAACCAAGCTTAACATGGCGAGTAATTGTCAAAGTGTAACTTGACAAAGTAAAAAATAGAAAAGCAATCGATGGAGTTTGGACTATTTTCACATCACATACGTACAGTCAATAATCGAAATGGAAAACTATGAATAGTATAACCCTAAAACTTGAAAGAAAAGGAAAGACTGATAATTGTGAACAAATTTCCCTTGTGTTAACCACAAAGTTGGATTCAGCGTTACTTTTACTGTAAGATACGTTTTCGAAACCGCTCAAAAATGAAGGATTATTTTTCACCCTCTCTGATGCCCATTGAAATGAGGAAATCTTGGTCGGTTTGAAACTCGGTACATGGAAAATAATTTCTGTGGCGGTTGGTATATTTACGAGTGTATAGGGTCCAAATGAAGCCGAAAGTTAAAAGTTTATAAATGTTTTTTCCCGCTCATATTTCACAAGATTTGTTGAAAACCGCATAATGGTTGAGAAATGATACGTACATTACTTAGGGAGAAAAAAGAAAGAGTTTGATAACCTATCTTTACGTACTGCAACTATAGGCAGGGAAAAACAATACCAAAGGCGCAAAGGAAAACCCCTATCCAAGGCACCAGAAGGGCGCCTAAGCCGCTTTTGGACAGCGTATTCGCCAGGGGCCCAGCAACTAGTTTACTCTCTGTACCTTAACGTTAAGCGAGGAAAAAATCTACATGCACGGCTGAAAATGGACAGTTCAGCAAGGACAATAAATTAGCTTTTCTATGGAGTAACGATATAATATTCAAAGGAATTCAAGGCAAGAAAGAATGAAATAACACTAAAAGATCATTTTTATTCACAATCCATTTGTTCGTAATATAATACATTGCTTAAGACAGATTTCACATTGTCCTTAGTAAGTGTACATTTCTATACCATACAAACTCAGAAACGACTCGATTGTTCAATTCAAAGCCATCAGGGTCATTAACCAAGTACAGAGCATTGTTTCCGTACAACAAACAGAAGTTTCTTGTACATTTAGAGATGTTGATGCTAAACAGTCACCACTTCAACAACCATAGTCAAATGCTGAAATTAAATCAGTCTAGTCTTTTCGGCTCACCCCGAGTAAAGTAATGTAAAGTAAAAGTAAGTAAAAGGAGTGAATTTTTACAGAACTAGATTTCATATCAAATCTCATGCAACTGGATTTTGAATACTGAACCCCCCCGTGAATACTGTAACTATTACGTAGGTACCTTCTCATCTGTTTACCTTTTCCTAAACTACATTATTCTCAAATGCATTTCAGTTTCTTCTTTGGAGGAAAACTTTTTCGCTGCTTGCTGTGAGTGCACAAGGTTTTCTTGAGAAAGCTATCGAAATTGAAACTATTAAAACTTGTTGATTGCCTTTTTGGATACATGTTGTATATTCCTTTTATTTATATTGCTAAAGTAACATCTTTTTTAGGCCTTAATTTTTATAACTATTAAAAGTTTTCGAATGAGTTGTCTACACCATAACTGTTTTAATTTAATACAAAGAAAGTGGAAATGGCTAAGAGGGGCTGAATAGGGACGCAAATGGCTAAGCCGAGATAAATTCTAAATCTAGTTTATCTTGAGAGACCGCACAGGGAAAGTACAGCAAGTTGTGTGTGGCACTTAGATAAACTTGTCGTCTGAAGAATGGCCAGGAATGAGTTAAAATACTGAAACTTATTCAATTTACTGTTGAAGAAGGCACTTACCAGGTCAGGAGTCGCTTCCAGCAAATGTTGCAGTACATTAGAACAATTGAAAAGAAAACTTGGGACACTTCACCGCGACACTCACAAATGGCTGGGATTATTGATCTTAACCTTGCACACACTTACACTTTTCAAGACTAGGGTTTCCATGCAATGAAAAATTGAAAAAAATTCTGAAATTTTTCTCTCCAACTCATCAAGTTGTAAAACATTCGTAACTACATAACGTAACTAATTCGTAACTAATTCTACAATGCAGGTGGTTTGATTCCCAAAAATATAGAAACTGATTTTCCACCACTTCTCAGTTCTGTTTCACTAACAATCGACAAAACAGCTGAATCTATTGTCAAATCCAAGTGAGCTGAACCTCGTCATTCAGATCAACGAGATCAAGGCTTCCACATTTTAGGTAATAAGACAGAAGGTACTTAATGTAAGTGCATTCATGCAATTTTACCTTAGCGTGCTGCAGGTTGATAAGTGTGGCACAAAGTGGTGGATTTTTCCCAGGATTTTCAAATTGCTGAAAAAGATAATTGACAATTGAAACGCGATTGTAAGCGCAAAGAAACCCGCTGCAAATTATTGTGCAGTGGTTTACTATTCATTTGCTTCAATAATTATGTAAGAACATTTGTTTTTTGGTGGTTTTTCTCCACCTCACAACCCCTGGACAGCAAGGAATGCGACGGGAAGGAAAAGAAAAAATATATCATTTTTGTTTTTCTTAATTTAAAAAATAAAAATAAATGGTTGAAACTCATCTTTAACCAAATAATTATTATCATAACAATTAGCATTTTGGAAAATGTGCTGGAGTGATTAGAAGATGTGTGAAGAAAATGTACTAGAGTAAACACGATATTACAGCTATTACGTGTGTCTACTCTTGCCAGCAGAATGAGAAACTGAGGGTCTGCAATAGGAGCAGGGCCTGTTTTTGCAACACCACTACTATGATAACTAAACATACAGAGAAACTATTGCTTAGAAACCTTTCTGTATACAGCACCTAACCTCCGTATATCTATTGGAGCTGTCTTTCACACTTGTAGAGAACTCTATGAAAAAATAAGGAAACCTATTTAGCTCCTAGTCCCTTTCCGGAATGATTAAAATGACAAGGCTGCCTTAATTTAGAAATTAAAGAATCAGAATGTAATAGCAGCTGTCGATCAGTCTCTTTTGATTTTAATCGCATCATGATTGACCTTTACTATCCAACTAAATCCAGAGGAGAAAGTGAAGGAGAACATAAAGTGGTCACATGGCAGTTTTAGTTCTGGTAATAGAGACTGGATAGTTAGTGTGTAATCTCTTCTTTCAGTGTTCAGCTGTTTATATCAAGATTAACTCATGATATTGTTTTTGTTCTCCGCAACACAACAAGTTTTTCCGTTTCGAATTTTTCAACACAAAAATAGTGAAATTAGGGTTGACAAGTTTTACGCCAGTTCCTTCAGCCAATTTACAATCCTCAAGCTCAGTTTAACTACTAACTTCTGGGATGTGGTACGTGATCATCCAAGATGATGGAAGTGGAGGTGGTATTATGTCAATCACGTTGATGATGTGACCTCCATGAGCAGTAGCGGTAAGTACAATCTCCACATCCAAACGATGGAAATTTACCATTATGGGCTGGGGGCTTTGGCTTTGATTTATCCATATTCTGAGTTCTGAAAAAAATCGCACAAAAAAAACCTTAAACAATATACAAGAGTATTCCAATAAATTTCAACCATACTTCCAATGTCAAATCAGGCCATCTCATTTTCAATAAATCAGGTGATACAAACCTTTAGCGGGGGTAGTCAGTTTCATTGATGGCCCACCTTGAACTGTGAAATGAGGCGTCTGGTAGTTGGCAAGTTGGGATTCGAAAAAACCTGCAACATTACACTATTCGTAAAGAGTGTTGCTCTAAAGGGCAAAAAAGAGCACGGAGAGAAAAAAATGCTGGACCGATTTATTGGAATTTGTAATAACCAAAAGAATCTCGGTTAGTAATTCTGAAAATCAGAAGACGACGAATAGAGAATATATCTAAGAAAAAAATTAAGTTACATCATTAACCATCGAAATCAATTAGACGATTCAATAGAATTTCCACTTCTTTTCAATGAAAATACCAAAATTAGTGCATATTATGCGTAAGCAACTGGTGAAAATGTGTAGGAATTCACATGGATATAATTCCCATTTGCCTAGAATGTGGCCATTCTACAGCATGACATCACCACTCAACTGTAATTTCCATAAAGTGACTAGAACAAGTGGAAAACTTACTTTCTCTAGCTTTAGCAGCAGACAAAATTATTGTCTCATCGTCAAAAATATATTTGGAGATATGACTGATGAAAAAGCCATTGGGTTGATACGGATCTTCATATGCTCGTTGATAGGGGCCAGTCGAGTACAATTTGATGAAATGACTCTTATTCGAAGGTTCATAGTTGAACTGCTCGCGTGGCTTTACAGCCTGCACACTGGAACAATACAAGCATTGGAAAAATTACCATAGGAGTATCACGAATGAGTATCTGACATGCTAAAAAGAATTAGAACCGAACCATGGCTACTCCTAATATCTTTGTTGCCTCAAATACGACACTCTGGCCATGCAGCAAGATCTTTTGCCATTCTCACCTACTACTGTGAAACTCTTTGAGGCACATGTCCATGATCAGGATAAGACTGACTTCAGCTGCATTTCCCTTTTGAACTAGAACTTCATCGCAGATTGCGGGACTGACGACTTTGACACCATCACCCCAACTTTCGCAGTCAGTTGCCATCATGTAATTGAATGCCGAATATTTGAAACCGTGGCCAATGAAACAGAAAACACCTGCAGCAAATTAACATCAAGTAAGGAAAATTGTAGGTATAGTTTAGTTGCAGTTACAGGTAATTAATTTGTACTTAAGTAACCCAAGACAAAGATATGACAGTACTATAGAATTAATGGGGTTCGGCAGAAGGCGCCTTGGATGAGAATGAACCAATAGATGGCGCTAAAAATCAATCTGGGTCAGACAGCCTTTGTTACATAACCCTACTCTCCTTTGTTGGCGATATTCTCAACCACTTCTAAACCTCCACCCTTTCCTTACTGTCACCTTCCCGTTACGCAGGCTATTTCTTCCGAGATTAGTTGTGGTTTGGTCTTGCATTTTTAATATTTCAAAAAAATTGAGTTTCATAGGTTGAAAAATACAACTTCTCAATTAGTCATGAAGTATAAAAATGCTGCAAACGATTGCACAGTTGTTTATAATTGCATCAATAATAATCTAAGAAAACCATCCATGTGTGATAGTAACCATTCCAAACATTTGTGAACATTTCCACCAAAAAACAGATTGGTAACAATAAGGGGAAACTCCGTTGTAAATATTTAAATTTTCATATTAAAAACTAAATTATTAGACTAACGGTACAGCTTAAATAAGTGTTGAAGAGAGTCGGTGTACAGACAGCATTATTTTTATTGGACATTAGAATTCTGCATTCCTTGAAATGTAAAACATCAAATTTTGAGGGGGCTTAGACATTCTTTTCTGGGGTGATTACAATTGTTTATTATTGAGTAATACACTCAGATAGAAGGTGGCTCAGATCTAGGACGGCAATTGTTGCAAATTTTTCCGGAATTGTGACAGTTCCAGATACGGGACAGTCACACTGAATGTTTAAATGGTGTAAGTTATCAATACGTAGGTACTAAGTAAATTTTGATTGAAATCTTCATTTATCCACGCATAACTTCTTAAAACGGGATATAATATAGAATAAACACAGTTTACACATTTATCGCTGATTCCAAAAAGTTATAAAACTTCGGAGAGCAGTAAACTACTCCGCTGGTCAGATGGCGCAACTAAATCGGCTAAAATTGTTGAAAGGAATTTTGATGTTATTTTAGTAGGAGTTCTGAAGTTGAGCAAGAGGAACTGAAGAAGCTGTGAGCCGTATTTTTCTGACGCCTACAGCCTGAGAAATCTACATAAAACCTCCCAAAAGTACATATTTCGGTATCTGCTTCACTCGAATGGTAATATTTTGCCAAGATTCTAGGTGGGGTTTTAGCCACATCCATAAAAGTCATTTTGAGTTTTAAAATAAGAAAATCGGACCACTGGTGTGCCCCAAATTTACAAAAAATCTCCAAAATGTGTGAGACCAACGCTGTAAACCAAACTATGATTTAGCAATTAACACTTGTCTCCAGAGCCAGAGTAATGTCTAGCTCTTGAGGGGTTATCAGGGCTCTTTATCCATATTAAATAATTTAATCAACTATTTCATGTTTTAATTTTGATTTTAAACACAAAATATGATGACATATGGATTTTCTAAGAACGGTGCAAAAATGCTGGAGCATGGAAAAACACACAAGCCCAAATGCCATACGCCTCATCTGTTCACAGCAATCAGCGCCGCTCTATACGCCCTATCACATATGAGATTGGAGTAAGCAAGAGCAGGCAAAAATCATTACCGTACGAGCCCGGGGGAAGCAGTTCGAAAAATCGGTCGATGGCTTTTTCCATGACTGCACCAGTTAAATTGAACAAGGCGATTACTTCAAAATTTAGCTCTTTCAATTTTGTCGCAAGGAGCATGATGTCGCTTCCAGGCGTTCTCAGCGTATCGAAATTATCATATATTGAATTTGCGATCAATAGAGCCAGTTTGGTGGTCGCTGGAACAATGAATACAAAAAGAATGATATATAAGAAACAAATTTAAAACAGAAAGTAGTCGGTATCAACTTAAAAACAAATAAAACTTACGAGGAAGAATAAGGTCGGCTTTCACCTGAAAAAAATTTTGAAATAATCAAAACAGCATGCACACACAAAACAAACCATGATGTCTATACGGACTCCTGCTGATTTATGCTGTTAGCATAAATATATCAGCAATTTGGTTTCTCAACCGACTTGAGAGGAGATTGCTCAAGCTGACTTGGGGATTTGTTCTCTGTATCTGGTGTCCGCTTGCATTAAATACGATCAGGTTGTTGGTTTTTTCTAAGTTCATAAAATCCCTATCAACGCCCGTTATTCAATTTTTTAAATCAGATGCAGCTAGTACACATGGCCCCAGATTTTGGAAAATGCCGGAAAACGAGATGTTTGCAAAAAAAAAAGCAACGTTAGAATTAGCAGGGTCATAACTTTGCTAAGAAATGGCTGGAACTACATTTTATTATTTGAGCAACATACTGGTAAAAATCTCTTTACCGGTGAGGAACTGGCTCAGTTTCTCCTTCTGATAATTGACATGACTTGTAGAGCGGAAAGTGTTTGGAAACTTGGGGCAGACTTTCAACTTTTTGAGGTTGTTAGTGCATAATTTTCGAATGCGCTGGAAAAATTTTTATATTCTTGTGACTCAAAGTAGCAAGACTTCCCCAAAGCTCTAGTTATCATAATAAGGCAGTCAATTATAGTTAATAGAGCTAGGTTTGTAAAACTGCAAATATCGTAGGAATACCTTTTTTCATGGTCTTTAACTGTCCAAATACAAGCGCAGTTGGCACACCTCCAAGAAAAAGTCTGCTCTTTTTGAGCAGAATGGAAATCTCGCAAGAGCGAAGAGGCTAGTGTGTTTATGCATTTGAGATTCCTGATATTGATTGATCCCCAGCCAAAGCAATCTTCAAAGTACAAACAAGAGCTCATAGTGATTTGGGCTAACCTCAACAATGGCCGCAGTACTCCATAGCTCTCCAGCTTCATTGGACGCCAGACATCGGTACTCTCCACTGTCCGCCGGTGTCACATTTTTTCGCTAGAACAATAAACTCATGGGTTGCAGTCAAGATGCAACTAGACTGATAGATTAATTGATCTTTGTTCAATATTAATATATACTCACTTACAAGTAATGTATTTCCAGTTTCATTTCTCAATTCAGTGAAGCCTTTATACCACTGCAAACTATAAGGGGACAAGCAGCTGACCATAACGCTGAGGGATAGAGATGATTTTGAATCAAGCATCAAATTAGATGGCAAGTTATCAACAAATGTTGGCAGTTCGTGCATCATCTTGCAAATGACCGAATCCGACACGATCTTCTTGACACCGTATTCGTCTGAATGTGAAATTTCACAGAAATATTCACCTTCATTTTCCAGCCTGTAAACAATATAATATACAGACCTTAAGGGACAAAATCACTACTTTTCACGTTTTTGCCAAATTTTACTCTTTGTTGTCCTTGACGCCCACCAGAAACACAATCCAATCCTTCTTGTTGGGGTTCAACCAGTTTACCCCAGTTCTAGTAAGAGAAATCAACCGAGATTCAAATTCCGACTGCATTTAAAAACCCTTAGATGCTAAAGTAACTTCATATTTTGGTAAATTCTTCTACTTCTCCCATTTGACTCTTTGTACAAATCGTTGCGAAGGCAACAAAAAGCACAGGAACGTTGACAATTTTTAAACATCTGTACCTCGAAAAGAAGCAATTGAAACTATTCAATCCTCAAATTGTCTCAAATGGCATCTGCATCAAACATTCTGAGTGAAAACTAAAAATGTTTTTAGAGAGTCATTTACTTACATTTGAACTATAACTAATTCAAGCTCATGAAATATAAGACAACACTACAACTGTTTGTAATAAACCAAATTACTGACACATTTGCGGGGTTCAAGAATCAACTTTGTTTCATTTTTTGAAAGGCCAACCATTGAAAAAACAAAATTAAGCGAATTAATAAATATCATCTACTTACGTGAAGTTGGCAATTTTCAAAGTTCCTTGAGTACAACCGTCCAACAGCATGTTATCACAATACCACTGGTAAGAAGGGCGAGGCAAGCCGACAGCCTTGCAACTAAGAAATAAATTACCATCAATGGGAACGTGTTGACATTTTTCTGTAACTCCATCGTGATGTATACAGCTTGGATCTCCAGCGGGCTGTTCCACTATTTGTAGAGGTTCTGAAAACCAAATAACAGATTAATCAAACAATGAAGTTTGTACAGTACTCATTATTGAAGCGAAGGAATAATAAACCACTGTAAAATCATTTGCAGCGTTTTTCTTAGTCAACTAGGTAATTTGAATAAGCCTCCGACTTAAATTTCATGATATTTTAATCATCAATCAGGAGTACCTTTTCGTCGTAAAAACATGGAAAATGAGTGACCATAATAGTAATCGTGGTTTAACTCTAATTCAGCGCTATGTTACATTTTAGAATGATGCGGTCAAATCTATAATTTACCTGAATCGGTTAGGAGTGAGAGGGTCTCTAAAATATCGGCCGATCTCAGCATGGACTTGAAGGCTTGAAAGGTGCACATGCGAGCCTTCAATTCGTTCAGCAAAACCGAAGAAGGAGACGGCGACAATCGCATATGGTTCATCTGATAATCGCAGAAGAGTCCCAAACTGAAATAACAGCGAAATTAACATTGGTAAATTAACATTGTCAACCTCAACGTAATCTTCAAACTAGTAAGTTAACGTACGATAGAACGAACTCGTCCTCACGTTTTCAAACTCGAAGTGAGCGTCAACCAACGGCCGTCCTGATCCAAGGATTGTAAAACTCTCAAGTATTTCTCCGGTTGAAGATTCTCCACATCTTCAAGGGTTTCAGCTAAAGAGTCGTCCATGATGTGGGGGAATTTTTTTCGCTGCACTTACGTTGCCAAGCGACAGTCACAGACTGTACTTCTTCCACGCGGCTCGAGCTAACTTCTCATCCCCTCGAAGACGAAGTAGCTCCGTTTACGTTGTAAACCGTTATAAACTTTTTAAAAATAAGACTTACTAACTACGCTAAACATGATATTGAAACTGACGGCTCCGAGATCGGAGCAACAACTGCGCCGCGAGAAACGGCGGTTACCACTCTGACTCTACTGGGCCCAAAACAATAAACATTCGTTGAAGAAGGACGAGCGACTGGAATACGATTGAAATACCTAGCGCTCTCTACCTAGGAATCTTTCAAACTCGTCCTCTTCGAATGTACGTCGAATTTACGACCTGATTCTGCCAGAATATAAACAATAACCAAATCGAATCTCGTTCGAGCAAATTTTCTCCAATTTTCCTGTCCCTAATGCGGAAAATGTTTTGTGAAAATGTTTTGAGGGTAAATCAGTTTGGTAAAGCTCGATTTTGGGATTATTATAATAAAACCATTGTAATCGCCCAAGAAAAAAATTTCCAACACCCCTCAAAATTTAATGTGTCACATTTCAAGGCATGCAGAATCCGAATATCCAATTAAAAAAAAAGATAACAATAATAATAATAAAAATAAAAAAAAACCCTGAAATTATTGTACAGTGGTTTATTATTTCTTCGCTTCAATAACGATTTAAGATTATCCATTCGTGATAGTAATTCTTCCAAACATTATATTTTTGTTAACATTCCAACCGAAAAACAGATTCGCTGAGCAATGTATATTATGCGATCACTTCTAGTCATTTTCATGCCTTTTAATGTTTAATTTTCCCCTTTCTAGTCACCCCTGCATTTGAATCTAGTTCCCCTATTTATTTTAATTAATTGGACTCTAGGTTCAAAAAGGGGACGTGTTTCAGAAATTTCCTATTCATGATAATCCCAGCCCTGTGGAGCTAATTACAGGACCTAGGTATTTAAAAAAAAAAAATTATAAAGGAGATGTTTTCTGAAGAGGCTTCGAATAGCGTAAGCTTGCGCTAGAAGTTTAAAGATTCAAAATGGGATAACGTCGCTGTTACGTCTCAACCTCATCCCCACGTTGAAAAACAGATAGGGGAAAACTCCTTAGCAACTATTGTAATTTTAATTTATTGTTATTGTTCTTACGATTCAAATGAAAAGCTAAATTATTCGCCTAACGTTACACCTGAAGAGAGTGTTTGACGACCTTTCAACGAGTATAGAACGATTTTTATAGCTCTCTTGAGTTATACCCAAATTTCCCATGTCAAATTTCTGAAAATCTCCCAAATTCGGCACAAAAGCTGCGATAACTCGAGAACCAATAAATCTATCGACCCGGCGATGGTCTCTTTCGGTTCAGCGTCCAAAAAATCTATATAATTTGATACCAAATACACATTTTTCTGAAAAAACCCTGGAAAATATGAATTTTCTCCCCCTCAAAACCCCTCAAAATACCCTTAAAATTGAGCTAGCAATGTGGTTCGAGAATTGGGCCGTTGTGAGACCGAGATTGGTTTTTGATGAAAATTTCAAGAATGTAGCTATGTAGTGAATGTTTAGCCAGAAAAGTGTTGACGGCGTACGGCGAACGGACAGCATTTTTTTCCATTGGATATTTGGATTCTACATGCCTTGAAAAGTAGAACATCAAATTTTGAAAGAGTTCAGTCCGTCTGCTGTACCTATCCATTATTTTTCGGGGCCGTATTGAACTAATGGGGGGAAATTCAGCACTCATAAAAACCCCGATTTGTAAACCAAGTTGAGATTGAATCTGGGCCATTATTGAAATTTTCATCAAAAATCAATATTGGCCTGAAAATGGCTCAATCCATTAACCAAATTAGTGATTTTTGCGACCTATTTTCCACACTGCACGTGATGAAGTTCAAGCGAGCCAAGAATTGAATAATATAACGAGCCGAAGCCGACTCTCTAATCTGCATTTGCTTATTCAAGACATTATTATCTCGTCTGAGAGATGAAAAATCCGCTGGCATCACGATTTTTGGGAACTCGAGCCGAGGAACGAGTTCGCTTGACCTCGACTTTCTGCAGACAGATACATTGTTAGTCAACCGCTCCTTTTTTTAGGTATTGCTTTCGAATCAATGACTGTTTTCAGATGACGTGTCAACTTCAAGCTCGCTAAATATCTCTCTACGGACAATCGGACGAGCTGAAGACGACAGATGAATTTTGTTGTGTTCAAAACTTCCATACATTGATGGGGGATTTCAACAGCTCGCCTTCGCAGGAACATCGTATTAAAACATTTTTCGTTCGTCGAAAATCATCTTTTAAAAACAAAAGCCTCGTTTAGGTAACACTTCAAGGTAGAATAAAAACGATTTTGTAGCCATTTTTCGACCAACACCACGACACGAATGAGATGAAATAAAATTTATTTTTCTATCTCACCTGTCCATCGAATGAGAAAAAAAACAGAAAAATGCCATTTCATAGTTAGCACCGTAGTTGGACAACAGCAGTGGAGTATTTTTTCAATCTAACGTAAAAACAAGGCTACTTGAGTCATGCTCAAAAAGGCCCCGAAAAAGGCAGGGTGGCTGTCGAAGGCAGGCTCCCATGAATATCGCGCCAAAAGTCAACTATTTTACGGTGAAATTTTCAAGTGGGAAATCGCAAGGTTTTTGGTTCATTTTTCCAACAATAAACCATTGTAATCGCTCACGAAAAAAACAAACATACTAACCAACTTTTTAGGTGTAATGTAATGTATGTAATGTGTTGAGATTCAACATATTTAGAATACGAATATCTAAAAAAATACTTATTGATGTGAGAAGACCATGCATTTGTGTTGATGACTTGTCGGAATATCATTTATGAACGAAAAAATAAAAAAAAGATAGGTAACTAAAAGCGAAATTCAGTAGCAACTATATACTATGGTCATTTTAATTATTTTTATCATTCAAATTAAAAGCTAAATTATTCGCCTAACGGTACTGCTGAAGAGAATTTTCGATAACAATCCCAACGAGTGTAGAACAATTTTTATAGCTCCAAAAATTATTTAAATTTCTGAAAATCTCCCAAACACACGGAAGCTGCGATAACTCGAGAACCATGGAAGCTATCGACCCTGCGATGGTCTCATTCGATTCAGGGTCCAAAACTCTATAGAAATTGATACGCAATACACCTTTTTCTGAAAAACGTTGGGAAATGAGATTTTTCTCCCTTTGAGAGTTCCTTTGCTCGCTTAAATAGTTAGTCACAATTCAATTCCTGCATTTCTTGATAAGCACAATATTATTTGAGAGTTGTTCCCTATTATTGTATTGAATAATCATATACATGGTGGAAGACAAAGGAAGAATCGTTCTCATTATTACAATAACCAAAATGTATATATGTTTGTGCATACTTTATCAGGAATAGGTGTTCAGCGTATCACTGGATAGCTAAGTAAGAAAATTGATATAGGTACTCTAGTAGAAACCAACCCGTTGGATTTCATTTTTTTTTTTTTTTTGAAAGTTGGGAAAATTATCATTACCTTCCCCCTTTCGTTTTTCATTGGCTACGGCCCTGAGCCAACATGATGAAAATTCAGGGTAAAAAATTTCAGCCACTTGTTTACAACCTTTAATGTGATGCACATCATTCATAGAAAAAGTTTTCAACTCGAACGTAGCACAAAATCACTCTCGACACAGTCGGATTAGCAATGTAGAAAAAAATCACAGCCTAAGTGGTCAGAACGTCATCTTTTGACGCAAATTTCCTTAACGCTAAGATAAATAACAGTAACTAGGAAATATTGTTTAGGATGGGCATACCTAAAAACAGTTAACAATCCACAGCCGATGGGTGTGACACTATCATGGTCCAGCTCGTTCAACGAAAGCACTTGGGTCAAATGAGTGACAAATCAGGAGAGGAAATGAAGTATCAAAATAGTATCAAATATTTATAAACGTTGAAAAGGAATGTGGCATAATACAAAATGAAAACCATCTCTTCTACTAAAATGTTCACTATGGCACAACCGTTTGGTTTTTCATTACTTGCTGAACATTTCACCAAAAAGGGGGATAAATTTTACAAATCAGACGGGGAAAAAGAAAAAGGTCAACTACTACTCATTAAACCAAGTACTTAGAAAGACGGTAACCTTAACACCATCATAATACAATTGAAAGCAATAATTCTAAAATACCCACAATGATAACATACAAACTAGTGAGCATTTGTAAGGAGTCATTATTACGAAAATAAAAACCGACAAGGGAAACTGTGAAGAAAAAAGGAACAGACATTGTAAGGAAACATTACGAAAATTCAAAGTCAAAATAGAAAAATATAGCCAGGCTTGAAGCTGAGGGTGTGGCTCCTCAGAATGTACACAGTCTATGAAGATGCAGCGTGCCCAATTGACAAAGATGTTTCGATAACAGGTTGACATTTTCAATTGAAGCACTGAGCAATGGAGAGAAGCAATATGGAAAGAAGATTTTTTAAAGCTGAATACCGAATTGCTCAGGTATCATTCTTCATGTTTGAGAGATGGAACTTCAACGTGAGAACCAATGATAACACCTCCAGTAGATTCCAAAAAGCTTTTCACTTGATCAGCACTCTCCAAGGTGACTATGTCAAGCACTTCAGAGACAGTTTCAGACTCAATAACTACAGTGTCGTCTTCATCTTGTTTAGAAATCTTATGCTCGATGGTCTCATTCACATCGACAGGATTGAATGGATCGCTGGCATGGAATTTGATAGATCGACTGCAGTGATAATCGTCGTTCTCGAAGTTTGCTTGAATTGTGAAACACTCTCCAGAGGACTTAGACGCAGGATCAATAGCAGGTGATACTCCAACATCGATGACATTACTTTCAACTGAATTGTCGGAGTCTGTCAAATCAACAGTGTGTATAATTCTTTGCTTGGTGGAAGTATTTTTCTTCCGCTTGACGATTTTACCTGTGGATGAAAGAACAAGCGAACATGACATTGGGAAATGAATAGAAAGAAACAGGTTACAGATTGCTTGAAAGAAAAACGCTACCAACAACCTCAGTTGGCTCATAACTCGCAACACTTTCAAGATTGAGATTATTTTTGTATTCATAATATGAAACAATTGGTGTGTAATGACAACACAGTAGTAACACTTTTGAATCAACGGTTATGGCAATAAAATCATAGTTGTTAGTTGCTTATTTTAATAAAATGTAATAAATTTAATTGAGCTGCAGAAACCTCTGATAAGGAAGGTTGCTAGTTACATGGAAGAAACGTTAATACATTGTATACATCCAAGTCAAACACACAAAGATAAAGAAAGGCTCATTATTGAGAAAGATGAATTAAACTTACGTTTTTTAATAGGACGTTTTTTAGAAACGGTTTTCCTTTTCACAGATTTTTTCTGAGAGGTTTTCTCTTTGTCTGGCCGATCAGTTTCAACAACGACACATCTGTCATATTCATCCTCATTATCTGCAATCATACAATTACATGCAAAGTCATTCTCACGCTTGTGAATATGGTTGAGTTGTTCTCAAGCCAAAATTTCAAGAAGGAACATTTCAACCCATAATAAAGTTTTTTTACACTTGAATCTAATTTAATTTCAGTCATAAATAACAAGAATGTTAGATTTTTGAGCTTATCATCACGCTTTACCAAATGAAAGTTTGTGAAATGCCCCACAAAATCAACTACCCGTTTTTGAAGATCAGACCATTAGAATCGGCCTTACAGCAATTTGAAAAAGCCTAGTCGAGAAAGCTCGTGACAGACTCCTAATCGGAAAAGCGTCGTATCTAAGCATGAAGTTAACTGAATTCCAAAGTAGCATTTTCAAGAGACAACGGGGTTCGGAATATGTTTGGGCCAAACCTGATGCCAAAGAAGCTTCTTCTTCTAGAGGCTCATCCAAATTAGTGGGTTTCCTTAAAGGAACAGCCGAATCGATGAGTTCAGTTGCAGAATCAGTTTGCGACGAAGGGGCTGTTTCAACTATCTGACTAAGAAGCTCATCCTCCGTGACTCGTCCGGCGTCTTCTTTGTTAGACGAACGCTCCCATTCCATTCGTTCAGCTGCAATAATACATGTATCAGTTATTTGAAAACAATTGTAATCTGGCAAGAAATTCTTGGATAGCAACAACTTTGCATGGTAGTTAATGAAACACGAACCGAGCAAAATACTTTTTTTGGTGCGTTTTTTTGTAAGGGACCCAAGGCACGGTTCAGTAGAATTAGTGCGCATATTTGTATTCGACACGGTGTATTTGACTTCACGGCAGATCTTTTTCAGTGCTTTGTCGGTAGCTGAAACAGGCGAAGCTCACAGTTTTCCATTCCCAGTTTTCAAGTTAGAAACAACAAGCGCTCAACGCTTATCATCGGAGATGATCATTTTTACTATTGAAATCGCAACTCACCTAAATCTTTTTCCACATCGTCCATATTCAATTCGGACCCCTGGGCACCCAACACTTTATCAACAAGAGCCAAATTACGTTTCTCTTCTCTTTTAAATTTGGCTTTCAGGTTTTTTCGACTCCTCCCAGGAAACATTTGCATCATACAGGAAAAATCCGTACCAATGCAATGCAAGGCTTTGTAAAACTTCAATGTGTCTGCAACGAAGTACAATATTATAGTAGAATACGCGCAAGAACTTGGAGAGTTTCTATTCGACAATAATTTATTTCGATTCACAAACAATTCATTGACAATGTAAGAATCTCAGTAAATACAAATAAACCGTAATAAGTATCAACATCACATAACAGGATTTAGTGTCCACTGTACGCACAAATTGAATAGTACACAATTTTAGAAAGAATAAAATCGTAGAATAGTCACAACATACAGGAAGGTGTGAAGAAAATAAAAATAGTGAAAACGTTGAGAATAACCGGGAAGAATAGTGTCCGGACTACTGATGAAAATATAAGCTAAGGAGTTTTTCTTTCCTATTCTAGTAAGCTAAGGAGCTCAGTTATAAATGGTAGAAAAAAATCATAAGGTGAATAAGGTGACTTGTAGATAGATAATGCCTATCTTATAAAAGATTAATAATAATGAACCGAAGAAATTGTCCGCTCTGAAGAATCCAAATTAAAGCAGAATGATCCCACTTGTCTGGACGAAATAGATCGCTGAACCAAAGGCAGACTGGAAGACCACGCTTAACTGAACTCTGTTGGGTAACACCTCAAGGTTTGACCTGGACAATTGGATCATCTGTTGTGATCTACGACATGAGCTGCATTCAAGGTTATCCTTAGTTAAGGCTCCAAATTGACACAGAGCGATAGCTTAAATGGTCGGACAAAGATGTGGATGATTACAATAGATTTTGAAACAACTATCCAGTACAGCAAACGGATAGTGATGGCAGAGTTTTATATGGAACCGGAAACTGGTGAGTAAACACAAATAAGAACGATGCGATGTTCCTTGGATTGAAGATAGTCCGTCGACGACAAAGAAATATGCACCGATGTTCAACACCGCTTCTTGTTATATTTAATCCCATCACCCCTTGAGCGCCGTGTCAATCAGACAAACCCCATATTTACCAAAGTAAAAAACATTTTAATTGAACTTCAGGGTTCCCTTCTACGCCTGTTGGTCTGGTTACTAATAAAAATTAGGTAGGTTTGGATTCGGTCCTTGCACCTGCAATATAATGGGTATTGCAGCCAGCATAAACATTGGAGAATTTCCATAGCTTTTTTTTTAGTAAATATCACGCAGAAACTGAATGATGGCTCAAATCTGCATTGCTGCTGAGGATAGGGCAGCAATGCGGTTCGATACATGGTAGATGGGATGGAAGGAAGACCCTCAGTGAGAAGAGACTGGACTTGTGATATCTGCAATCTGTACTTTTCAATATTTGCAGCAAACTGTACTTTTCAATCTTTGCAGCAAACTGTACTTTTCAGTTGTGATTCTCTTTTCTTGAGGAATTCTCTTTCAAATGGTATTCTATTTTTTTTTTTTTTTTAAATAAAATTTCAATTCAACTTGGAAATGGTGTTATTAGGGATGTGACCACGTACCTACTGAATTTAAAATCGATGCTAAGTCCCCATTACTTGGAATATTTTGAATAACAGCATATCATGGAAGGGATAGAAAAATATTTAGAACGAGTAACAAATATACCTTCGAAATCCCAGGTCAATCGGTTGGCAGCATGTCGTTTCATACTCTGACCAGGCAAGTCTGATTCCAGCACAATCGGCGAATTTGACAAATCAGTCTCAGGCTTCTTGACCACCTAATCAAAACAAAATTCTCGATTGGGTACCACTCTTAGAAAGGGAAGTCAATATTTTTCCATTTAATAAAAAAAAAAAACTTTTCATATAAAAAAGTGTTTCACAGACAATTAATTCTAGTCCGTAATCAAATTAGGTTTACATTATCAATCGAGTAAAATTTCTAAGCCAATTGTTCCATGTTCAAATTAAGTACCATTGAGTTCATTTCTGTAATACTTCCAACTTTAATTTGTCTACTGACAACCCGAAACAATTAAAGTAGCATCACTACTCGATGTAGAAAGAGTTCAAGATAGTTACAGATTCACTATTTAAAAAAATAGCCCATAAGCATGAAATTAAAGAGAGCGACCCAAATTCGTATTGTAAAATATCAAATTACTCATTGACATTATTTGAAAATATGAAATTAAATATTTTTTGAAAAATTGATCAGATACCTAATGGACTAATAAAATGAACAATTCAGAGCTTCAAAAATTCAACTATGACAAAGAAGTGGGGTGAAATTGAACTCACCAAACTTTCAGGAGCCAATACAATTTGACCTTCATCGCCAATTTTCACTTGAGGCACAGGGACGGCACTACCTGAAGAGGCAGTCCTGTAAATAACGTTCTAATTAATTCTGAGATTTTGACAATGATTCACAGACGCAGCAATAATGGGTAAGGAAACAAAAATGCAATCTTACTCCGCTTCGTCTTCACAAGGTTCATCCAGGCATTCTTCATCGTCACTAGCTTGTTGTGCATGTTCCAACTTATCCGGTTTGGTACCCCTAAACCAAATAGAAAGCAGGTAAAAATAAGTCAAGCAGTTTTAAAATTGGCGACCCACAAGAGTAATTAGAAAACGATCATCAAATTCCTTTTCTTAAAAATGGCACTGTGTATAGTTATGCAATATTATCATGCCAAATGCTGTAGAACTTTTCTTCGAGTAATGGTCTCATCAGTATGAAAATATGACGCAGATGATGCAGAGGGCTTTGGACTCATTTCAAGAAGCTCCATGAAAACGAACACCAAGTGCAACAGAATGAAAACCAACCAGTATAGAACACACAATTGTTTGGGTCAGCAGATCAATTACATTCAAGTCGGTCAGCATCTGCTATTGAGAAATGAATCATAGTAACAATCACTATGTGGAGAAGTGTCCATGAGCTGCACACTATCCAATCATTCTTACTCAAGTTCAACATTTGTTATCAGAGGTCGATTCTGCTTGAGGATAGGAGTGGTTGAGAAACGAGTTAAATATGAAATCAATTTGTCACTCAGCAGAATTCACTTTAGTTGAATTTGGTATTGCATCTAAATTTTGATACTGGGTCAATTTGTAACAGGGAAGAATGCCACTGAAATTTTCCTAGCCCATTTTCCGAGCATGGCTCTCAAAAAAATTGTCAAAATGCTACTTACTGAGGCTCTGGAGGAGTATTTTCATTGTCAGTCATCTGATTTTTGCCTTTGGACTCATCTCTGAAATAAATGAAACGTTGATCAAGTTAGGTGAGTAAATTAATCTCAGATTTAGGATGTAATTCACTGACGATTATCTGGTTATTGGAAGCTGCTACACTGTATAAACCTTTGGATTCGTTCATTTTCTAACTACTAAATACTTCAACTACTCACTAATATCAAGGGACTACTTTCTAGCTACATGCAGTGTTCATCTACAACAATCTAAAAATGTTTCTAGCACGGTTGATCATTCAGGCAATTTTAGCCAATCATTGACTTTTTTCATTTTGATGGTTCCCTACCTCTCAGGGACTAATATTGATTTGTATGAGGCGTATATAGGCAATATAAGAATTTTTTGATTATTCTGAAGGCAAGAGGTGGCGTAGATGGTAGACAGGTAGTGCACCATGGCTACTCAATGCCATTAAAAAGGCCAACAACTTCTTAGGCAATGGGCTGAATCACACACCTAGTAATTTATCACATTTGAACTGGCAAGGGACCAAACTACAGTGTGCTATCTGAAGCATCTACAGCTCCTTGGATCAACTGCCTCGGCTTCAAGTATGACCAAAACCTCTACAGGTGCTTGCTAAGCATTTAGACCTGTCAGGACACACACAACTACAAAGGCGCCTGGCGTCTATTGTTAGGAAAGTATCATTGTTCCCATTGTGTGTTGGATTGGAATCGACCCTCTTCCATGTAGAAAAAAATTAATTCTGAAGAAATAGTATGATTTTATTGCAGCAGGTACAATCGCTAAGGTGAATTTTTTGCTGGAAAAAAACCAAGAAGTCACCAACCGGCTTTTTGCCAGCGGGCACTGCCTAAGATATTGAAATAAATTATCAACTGCCAAATCATGTTTTGAACTCTGTTTTTGCACAAAATTTCATGTCAACAGGGTTAGATAGCATTCAGAAGTGCGTAAGCTTCTATTCTACAAAAGCGTGCGTGGTTATTTTGAACTGAACCCTTTACCAAAGAGAACACATACATTGAATTTTCAGGAGGATTGTAAAAGATGAGGTCGATCATTCTGAGCTTGGACATTTCAGGGGCGTTAGGTCCATATTTTTTAGCAAGATTTTCCTTCACTTCAAAACTCATTTTCCCATATGTTGAAGCTGACAATGTTGGAGCCCTTTGTCTGAAAAATGAAGAACGAAGTTTGAAGTAAAGTAGACGCATTTGAAAGTTACAAAGTTTCCAGAAAACCATCCTCCAATTACTGGTTTTGTGCCAGCTTGTTTTTTTTTAGCAAGTTTCTCTTCCACTATTATTACCAAGTATCAAAAACCCTAATTAGTCTAAAAAATATCCCAATACTCAACTATGATTATACCTAATTGAATAGTACCTAAATAAACCTCAATTACAATCACCTAGTGTACAGTCAAGACAAAGCAATTGGGCAAGTAAATTATCTGCCCAGATAGAAACTTGCTTTACTTTTCAGCTAAGTCATATTTATGTTCTTGACCACTTCCACTGGCTCAATAGCCATTCAGCAAGCATTATCAACCAAGCCAGTGCTTTTAGTTACTTACCGAGGTGTACATTTTTCTGATAAAAAATAAGTCAGTTATAGATAGAAAATAAATAAGTAGATTGTAAATTAATAACAAATACATAGGTAGGAACAATATGAATGAATACATTCACATTTTGTTATTAGCATCAAAAACTTCAGGAAGGCCAGGTCGAACAGGTACGTTGAATCAAGAGAAATTGGTGTCTAGAAGCACCTAAATGTTTGTTATCTATCAGTTATGGGTATGATGACATGATAAATTAGGTATGTGCATACTCATAATGACAAATCACTTTAAAAAATCCTAGGCTCACCTTCCAAGAGATGGCTTGAAAGTGGGTTTTCCACTGAGACTGAGGAAAGCCATTGGCGTTTTGCGCCGCTCTTCGGCCCGGGTAAAAATCGTCTCAAGATCTTCCACTTTAAAGGAAGCTAAGGTGTGTAGGCACTTTTGTAAAAGCCTGGGATTGCATGTAGCACACATGGTGGGTTTGCTGGAAACACTCAGCTGGCTCCGTGGACCAATGATGCGCATGCGAAGAATCGAATTGCCCCCCAATGCATGATCATGGCGACGCAAATAGTCGAGTGCATTCAGCGCATGACCAATGCGCCCATCTTTTGGGTCGACCTTGCCCTTGTTACTATTCCTGGAAGTGGGAACGGTCAACGATTTTTTCTTTTCAACGTTGGGTTTCTCATTTGTTTTCAAACTAGTGAGAGGTCTAGTCTTGGGCGCCTTTTTCTTGTCATGAATCGGTAAAGGAACAGTAACATTCGAATCTATCTTAACATCACCGTCCCCACACAAATCAATAATAGGAGCATTGGGGTCCAATTCGTTATTGTTAGAATAATCATAATTTTCGTTTGTATCAACTTCAGTTTCCTCGGTTTTTATTTCTTCCAATATCATCGACTCAGGTTGGAGGGCGGTTTCCGAGTAAGAATCATCTGTTAATGGATTCAACAGCTCACAAACATTAGGCGGGCTTGGAGACTTGTTGGAACTATCAAGAAGTATTGGTGCAAGGAGGCTAGCTCCTTCTTCCGTATTTTCAGATGCATCAGCAGCTGGTAACACTTGTAAGTTATTTTCCTCCCGACACAAGCTTATGTGACCTTCACTCGGTTGTCTGACATCATCGTTAAGACTATCTTCTGTCGTTGATTCATTCGTCTTGCCACTGGTGGTACGCTGTATTTTAGGAGGTATTTTCTTCAACAATATCCTCCGATGAATGGATTTCAATTTGGAAACGGCAACATTTTTGTAGGCTAATTTGTCACTTATGTTAGAACAAGACTCAATATTAATGGCTACAGAGTTGGTATTGTTGATGACCAAAGTCTCATCATCAGGTTGAGTGTTCTCAGCTGAGGATGAGTCTGTCGGTTCACAAGTCGAGTCACTGACAGCGTCTGAACTTTGATTTTCAATCTCTACTGGTACAACATCCACAACACCGGAACTTTGTTCCAAGGAAAATGCCGGAATTTTTGAAGAGCCACGCGCTGAGCTAACTTCTTCTAGCTCTGGAGTATGGATAGGAAGAATTGGACTTATTCTAGGCTCAGTCTTCGGAGAAACATCAGATGAGAGGGCTCTTTCATCGGGGTTAGAATCTCCATCAGACACAATTGGTGAATCAGTTTCTGCAACAGCAGGCTGCGATGCAAGGGAGCTCTCCACAGTCCGCTTCTCAGGAACTCGACAGCCTAGTTTCGGCTTGATGCGAGGCTTAAGTTTCCCTCCGGAGAACATTATCTGAAAAAGAAGAGAGTATCATTGCGAAAAACGAAATTGTAATATATTTTCAGTAGCATAGCCATACTACACGATGATGCGTTTCCATGTGCGGGACTAAAAACCTTTTACTTCCATGTTTATGCACCTAGTAAATGAAAGTACTGCGATCGTCCAAAATGTCAAATAACTTTCTGACCAAGTGTCTGTGGTCAAAAAGTGACATAAATCGCCATATCTCTGTGAAAACTGAATGAAACTCAATTAAATTATCAGGACATCTTCTCCCGGTGAATTAGCAAAGTTGGCTTTTATTGAATTTGGATAACACACTGCACATTTGAGATATAACCGTTTGAAGTTTTTTTCCGGTTCGATTGTTACATGCTATAAGAGTCATTATTATTCAACCTTTGAGGTCTTATAATGATTGTTATGATGAGCAGATGACACTTGTTTTTATGTATTGGCTCCCACACAGTACTTCCATGCTATGAGCTTTTATCACAATTTCACAACGCTTATCATGTATTTTGATTTTTACAGGTCCCAAAAATCAATATATTTGAAAGCTCAAGGTCTCTAAGAACAACTATCGCCATATATCCTTGAAAAATCATTCGAATTCGATGAAATATTTAATTATCAAATTTCAGACACCTAAAACACAGTAGTTCCCCGCTATATCTGTTACCGATTCAAACATGGAATTATAGTGTGATCTAAGCACACCACTGGTTTAAAATTTATTCTTGTGGGGAGTTGGATTTTCCGTACAATTGTCGTTAAAAAGAGAGCCACGAAGGTTACATAAATTATCTACACACGATAGTAACAACTATGAGTAGAACGTTTGGAAAGCACTTTCCTATTTTGCAAAAATTTTCAACCGTTGAAAAGTACGTTCATGACCGATGACACTGAGGCTATTGCATTATAAACTTGGCTGACAATAAATACGAATTCATTCAGATTCCTGTCATAGGTTCTAAGACATTTGACATTTCAGACATTCCGAGGAGGCACGAATACTTACGTTGTCAGTTCACAAGAAGACGCGTCCAAAAACGACTATTCGAGCTTGAAAACGATACTTATATCGCAGTTTGGTCAACAATGCGGAAGTAAGAAATGTTGTACTGAACACATACCGAGAAGAGATCGCAAGTTGTGGAAGAATTTGACACCTGAATATCATGCGCAAGATCCCAAAATCACCGGACACATATATGACAGTTGACCAAGGCGAAAAATCAGACACTGCCTGGTAGTTCAACAGGAATTATCTGACAAGGTGAAAAACCGGCGAAGGAACGTCAACAGTTTTTCAACAGAAACACAAGTGAGATGCTGGCCAACCAGAGAAACGAAATCGTCAGAGCACGGCGCGCATATCAAGTCGGAACGAGGGGGAATTGTTAACACTCGCCTGATAGGAGATAGAATCGATACAATCGAAATATTGTGATATCGATACTTTCAATACGTTCGAGGAGCCATTCAAGGGGTCAGATAGTGACCACACGTTTTAACAGTCTATTAAATATCACGTTTTAATTGAATTATTATTTCAAAGTTGAAATTTCTCACAATCGACATTATGCGTACATATTACTGAAATTATTTCAATCAACAACCACTTTTGTAAGAAGTACGTAATTTTCACTTATTTACTCTGTAATTGAAATGAATTCATTGAAATTTCACTGTTATCCTAAAAATTAATGGTAAATTAAAACAAACAGAAATTGGAACATTATTGCAGTATAAATATAAATATTATTACAATCACGGCTAGTCGATGTAGAATCGCGTATGGTAAAAAGTGATAAATGAAACTAAATTTAAGCCTCGAGCTAGCACTGGCATTGTGGTAGCTAACATTTAGAGAATTAGACAGTTTTGGTGTAGAAGGGGAGAATTTAACCAAGTGAAACTTTCTCAGATTCTTATTGTCTAGGCCTAGCGCTGTCACACCTAAGCGCATCCTAATGGCAAAGTGGAACAATTGTGTTTAGAGCCACTTCAACATCGCTAAGCAGCCATATGTATGAGTACTAACATGTTGTATGCATTTAAATTTGGATGGCACGATTTTTTTACATTCACAGAGGTTATGATTTTTGTCAGGGAAAAAGTTACAACTGCACATGAAAAAAAATTGAGCCATCAAAAAAGATAACAAAAAGATATATTATATATAATAAAGATATTCTCAATAACTAACAATTGCACGAATAACTCGAGTCGCAGAATCAATTCAAAGTAACAATTAGAGAAGAGAAAGAAGTGAGTACATTTCACTAGCACAGATGAAGGGGAAAAAATTCCGATCGGAGAAATATCGATAGATCTGATCACTACGATATCGATACTCTGGTATCGATGTCACACCCGTGGTGTTACCACTGTTTCGCCGATTCTACACTAGAGCAGACGAGCAGACTAGCAGAGCGCCCGACGACAAAGTAAAAGTACGAAAATCAACAAAGATGGATGGAACAGGAAATGCTTGGCGAACTGCAGGCGCAAAACTATCTCGACAGGATACATAAGCATGACAAACTCAACTAACTTCTCAGCGCTCATTCATATGTAGATCATAATTAGCTATAGAATAAAAGCCAGTATTGAAGTAAAATTGATCGGTTGGACGAGTAATGAGATCAATCAAGAAACGGCTACCTCCCTTCCCTGTTAGCAGGCTGTGCAGTGCGAGTCTTCTCGCGAGTCAAGAGAAACGAGACTGGAAAAACGCGCGTTTGAACGTAAAACAACAAACGAGTATTCCGCCAATGACGGCAGTTCTTTTAATAAGAATGCCTAAATATAGTGATACACCTACCTAAAGTACCTAGTGGTACCTAGCTTAATTTTCACCGAGCAGTCCTCCCACTCCACAGTGACATCGTTGTCCTGACCCCAAAATTTACACGAAATCCTCAACACTCATCAACTTCCACAAAACTTCCATAAAAGTTTCCAATAAGTTCATCAAAAAACGGAAAATATCAGTTTCGACATAGTTATCTCGGGCGATAGGTACCTACTAGTTTTTCGAGAGTACGGGGGGGGGGCAAATTTGACAACTAACCTACGCGTGCCAACTTAGCTTTGACGCTCGAGAAACGATTTCACTGCGCTCCTAATGCATACAAGTATTTCTTCTCGTAATTACTGTACATCTAAATGAGCATGTAGCGACTATTTTTAAAAATAATAACGACATGAAATTTACCGACGATTCCTGCTCACTCATGTTGAAGACGAAGTTGGCCAGACTCCAGCTCGGTGAAAATAACTGACTCTGACACTCTGACATGGAGAAAAATATTAACATGGAGTAATGACAGTGTTGCCAGGTCTTAAGTGAAGGTTTCGTGGAAACGCCGACCTAGTACTGGAAAAAGGATAAACGGATGTTTTATAAACAAAAAGGGGAGAAATGTACAGAACCCTATAGGACGTTGACCCCCCCCCCCCAATTTCCCATTCATAGTTTCCTAGTATTTTTTCACGTATTTTTTTGCAACGATCTTTAATATATCATCATGACAATCAGTAAATTCCGAGTGCAAATTCACAGTTGCGCTGCTTTGTGTAGATCGAAGGACAGGTTTTGCAAAACCGACAAATTGGTTGAAAAGTCAAATGTCCATTACATTTGGACGTGACCTTCAAATATTTAATAAAACATTTGGGTCCCTTGAAAAAACGGATTTATCATAACGATTGCGTAAATGCTTTTTGCGCAGTTTTGTCATATTTAAAACCCATGCAATAAACGAGCCGATTAAAGAAAATGTGGAAAGATTGTTCAAAAGAAAGGGCTGAAAAAACATGGTATAATCATTGATGAAGAAATCAATGTACAGAAGAGATAGTAATTAGAATGAAATCAGAATCACAATGAAAAATAAAGAATCAAACTCAAAAACAAATTCATGTAGTTCCAATATGCTCACAGGGTAAAAAAAGTCGGCGCCATTGTTGTGTATGTACAAGCAAAGCAGCTTACATTAATGTACACATGACGATTGAGAGAAGTTATGGTACTCCAATAGCATACATGAACGTTATCGCTCAGCTTGTCAGCATGTTTAAATCGCTTATGCTCGCTTGAATTGCTGCATCTTAAATCGCTTATGTTCTAATTTTTTCCCATTACTCACAAAAAAAAGAAGGAAAACGGAAACAAATAATGAGAATGGGGAGGAAGGTGGCACTGAGCAATGTCCTAACGCCTGACCTTGGGCTCGATTGGCTGAAGAGGAGAGGCTAAGGATTGACCATTATGGATCATGTAGGTACGTGGTGCCTTGATGGCAGTACCTGCATTTTTTATCCATTGCCACAGCTGCGTGTTTGTGGATGGTCCACGGTCCGATTTCTATTGGAGTCTCCTGTTTGTGGTTTATTGCAATAACTAGAGGGCTAAGCGCCGTGGCGGTTCGGCCACCCAACCCCTGTGGGGGGCTCCGCCCCCAAGGCCCCCCCGGCGCGGCCCGTCGTTGGAGGGGCTGTGCCCCTCCTGCCGTGCCTTACATATCGGCGGGATGTTGTCCTTTTCACTACTTGTTTATTTCTGTACGGAGAAATGTAATTCATAGTTTTATAGTAGTTACTGTAATTTCGTATGTAGGCGGCGGTGTTTTCAAGTACTTTGTAGGTATCATAAAGTACCTAATCGCAACTTTCGCAAAGTTTTAGCCGAGATAACATGTCCAAGTTTTCAATTACAATTCAATTACAAAGTCGAATCTGTAAATAAAGTTGTTTTACAATAAAAATTGCCGATTTTATGATTTTTTAAAAATCGTCCGTCCTTTCTTGCACACCCTGTATATATCCACGGAAAACAGACGGAATATTTTTTAATTGGATATTCAGGTTCCATGGGCCGGTCAAAACCACATACTAACATCTGTGTTCTATGACTATGACTATGACTATGAGACTATGCTCTATGACTGATGAGCTTCAACAATTTCGGTTCTATTCTGATACAATCAGGGGTAATCTGGACTATAGTTTCATAAATGTCGTTATGATAATATATCTTCTCACCGATATCAGTTGTGGTCCCTGTGCATGAGGAATTCCCACGCCATCCGTAGAGTATTACGGTACCTATTACTGTAAGGTAGACAAGATCAACTATCCGAGCTTCTCGAAAATCTATTTTGTCAATTCCATTTGAATCCTCTCCTCGTCGCAAGGGCGCTTCTCGCCTCAGGCCGACTGACGCTTTGCCGCCTCGTGAAAGTGTGCCGAGAGTATTACGGTTGAAAAGAAAGTAGAAGACGCCTTCCGATTTATTATTAAGGAGCTGATTAAAAAACGGAACTAACTCAAATGGTTCACTTCGGAACAGTCGCACGGAAGGCTTTGTACGTGGTTCAGATTTTCATGCCAAGGAAACAGTCCGTTTCTTGGTTAATGGGTGTCAAGATTCATTAATTCACTCGCTCCTCCTAAAATATCAATAGGTATCCTAAATCCGGGCTTTCAATAGTTAGAATATTCTCAATAGCCTTAATTGTCAGAATTGACAGAAATCAAACTTTCTACGCGAGTCCGATCACTTTTTTCGCAACTGTTGCCAATTAATTATCCTCCTCGACTAAATTTACTTCGGTAAGGTCTTATTTCGTGACGAATCATGCGAATAATTTTTTCTCCGTTACGTTATTTTGTATTTTATTGTGATGCCAGGCAGATTTCTCATTCGTCACAATAATCTAAAGGTGTGAATAAATTCACAATTCACATTGTGAGTATAACTCGTCGCTTTGTTGACAAGGTAATAGTGGAGCTTAATTCAGTTCAGATAATTTTTGCAATAGAATACTATGTCAGGGTCAACGATTTATTATCCTCTTGGCTATTAACAACCTAGGCTATCGCCGCAAACACATTTGAATCATTGATTGAAACCTATGGTGCACACAATATCCACAATACGTTTTATTTGATTTCGCATGGGGGAAAAAAATTATAAGGCTCATATTTTACAAATGTGACTAAAATTCAATAATTCCTCATAAGTTTATTGATGATCAGCTTTGGGATTTGTATTTTTTGTCCACACACTGTTCAAAACACGCTTCCCAGCACTTACTTGCACCAGTGACATCAACAAGTCGTTTGAATATACCAAACGATAGCTAGTTTAACTGTCCACATTTTCCTCATTTAATGTACCTATCCATTTTTCAACCGTTTATGCGGTATTCCACAATATTGCTGGAATATACAAGAAAAAGACCCATTTTCCACTTTAAACATTCTTTTCATCTATTTAGTGCATAAGAAACAAAGAATGAAGCATATATTATTGATATACACATCATCAACTATCATTATGCTGAATTTGAAGGAATTCGAAATCAAAAATTTTTTTGCGAGAAATCCGAGGGATACCCCTGCGATTTTTTTAAACCAATCAGCTAACGATTTTTTACTCTCCTTTCAATAGAGATAAAAATCTGAAATTTTCAGGAAAGTTGTATCTTACAAATATGTATTTTTGTGATTTTTTTCAATCTTCGGAAAAATCTACAAGTGGTCCAAAAAAATCAGATTTTGAAAGCTCGAAAATAGGACTTTAACCGTGATTTTTGGGGTCAAAATTAATTTGAATAAATTGTTTTATCATGCCGGAGTCTTCATTTGAACGCCTTCCACACGTCAATAGCAAAAAATGTGGTGAAAAAAATTTAAACAGCGCCACAGAAATTATTTTCCTTATGTCGAGTTTTTCACCGGCTGAAATTTCGAGCTCCGCTGGCATCGCTAAGGGTGAAAAATTGAACTTAGGTTTTTAAGCAATTTTGAAAGCTATTCTTATAGGAAATTGAACGCTGAATCCGAACTTGACGTCAAAACGACGGAAATTTGACTATAACTATCAGTTTTTACTAATTTCAGTACTGCAGGTTTTTATGCTTTTAAACTTTGAAAATTCGTAGCAAATACTTACACAGTCCTGTTCAATTTCAATCAATTAATGATTCCAACAGTGAATTAGACGCAGAATTCGAATTTGAAGTGAAAACAATCAAACTCTAACAATTTTTTTTTTTTTTTTCAATTTTTTCGGTTTTTCACACTTTCGAAGTTTTAACTTTAGAATATTTTTTCGTGACGTTCGCGATTTTTGAAAAAATAGGTTTCACGGAAGCAATTTGAGAAAATTTAATTTTGAATCGATTAAAAATAAAAAATCACACGGAATATTTTTTGTTATCGAGATATATGTATTTCACCTTTTTGGTAAAAAACAGGTTTTCGCTTTTCTTCGAGCGCCAACAGCTCCGCGGGGGCAACATAAATAGTTAAATACATATTCAAATATACCAAATTGAGCGACTCGATAGCTTTTGTAGCTTTGATTAATGAGATGATGCGAGAAACATGTGTCGTTCAATCTTCTGCAAGGACATGATATAACAGGGGCGACCAGGAGCCCTTTTTGCCCCTCTAAGCGATCGGACCCCCGTAAAGTACCACGGGGAGAGTGTCCAAGGGGGGAAGGGGGCCCTACTTTTTCCTCAGCCGGTCTGATGAACAGACGACTCAGTCCTATTCCGACTTGAATACTGTGTACCAGGATTAACCCTGTTTATCTCCTCGCATTTCTACTGATAAGGTAAGTCCTTTATTACTTTACTCCCAACGATTAGCCCGTATTGTTTTCACAGCGACGTGATTCCAATTAAATGAACACAATGTCGATCATTCCGGCATTACCGGGATATTATTTTTGTTCAGCGAAGATATATTGCCAAATTGTGAATATTAAATTTTCCCCGCTAAGCTTATAATGGAAAAATTAGAGCTGGGAGCTCAATGGTTGTATTGCCAACAACGAAATACGCTAATTGCAAGAAGTTCATAATTTTTGAAGCTCTATAAAATGGACAACTAGCTCAGTTCTAATAAATATGTATTTGAGCTGTCAGTTGGAAAATGAATTGGAAAATATAATGTTTCTGTAATATGTAAAGCAGACGATAATGTTACCCGAATTCTATCCATGTATTAGAAGCACGCCGTAACATTTTTTAATTTGCAATCATGCTAAATGAGAGAATTAATATTTATCGGAGTCCCCATTTATTGGAATTTGTAGCCATAGTATTAGCAAAACGTTTGTTTATAACCATGGCACTATCTTATGGTAATATAAAGGCAACTTTATAGTAAAGGTTTTTATACAACGCTTTCTATTATGAAGGTGCTAAGACGAAAAAAAATATTTCCGATTCATTGGGGCCCCGACTCATAATGAGCAGTTTCGCTTCAAAACGCTCGCGATTTTATTGCTGCAATAAAAAGTACTATTAAGTAGAAAGTAAGTAGTATAAAGGTTTTTATAGGCTGTTTATTAAATTTATGATTGTCTATGGACAACCTCAAATACTGCAAACGATATAAAAATCCCCATAGACAAATTAATTTATTTAATTTGGCGCAATGTGGTGATGGCGCATCCGTTTAGATTTCAAACTTCAAAGTGAAAAGCTAGAAAAAAATAAAAATGAAAAAATAATAAAAAACTTATTTACAGTTTAGATGATAAAAATAGTTATGAGCAATACGAAACAAATGGCCAATTATTAATTAAAAATAACTCAATATTGTCCTCTAATAGTTTTTGAGCTATACGTGGTGGAAGTGTACTCATATCTGAGAAGTGTAATTTAATTGAAGTGAATCAATTGTACTTTTAGGTTGGCCAAATTAATTACTCAAATTCGAATAGATACTCAATATAGCTACTATGTAGTTCAATAATATTATCAGTTCAGTTAGTGATTGGTGCAGATGAAAGAGAATGATTTCTCCCTCAATTCAGATTAATTCGATGTCGAATATTTGACTCTTCTATAGTCGATCGATTTTCGGTCCTTGGCTACCCAATTCAGTTCCTCCTCCAATACTGGGTTAGTAGATTTTCAGCTGAGTCCTCGTACGCGACGACTCATCCTTCGGGTTCCGCATGAAGTGTCTTGCCTGCCCTGGCTTTCCCTCGCCTAGCTCGCACTATTTCCTTTTAATTAGTCGGGTTCAATTTTTTAAAGCATCTTTCTCCTCCACCTTCGGTTAATATCTGCGACTTTTCTGAGCTGTTGTGTATCCAGTGAAAATTAAACCTAGCCGTTTCACATATTTCAAATATATTATTTCCTCGGCGTTTATCTTGGCCAAAATCTGACGGACGCGACGTTTTAATCGAAATGTATGGCTGACAAACAGGAGAAACTCAGTTCTCTAATGTTTGTAAATCGTTGCATGAAGATTTGAAAGAAGCATTAGGACTGACGTTGAAGAAATATTTATACCCATTCCTGTGAGAGAGCATTTCAATTTTGAACCAGAGGGAGGCATATGTCTTGTATTTCCAAAACCCTCTCGAACATTTTTCTACGATGACTTGTTGATTTTCGGTATCCCGAAACAGTGAAAATCGAACACGCTATCATCCAATGACGTTACCCTATAGTTATTCGTATTTCAGTTCAATATCGTTAATCGATAAGCCTTTTATTCGTGCGAAAAGGGAGGAACTACTTGGACGATGAATTCAAGAAGAATTATTGGGCAAAACTAAGAGAATACCGACCAGAGAGTTCGTTGATTATAATTTAATGGATGGAGTCTAATTTAGTCTAAATATACAACCTAATAAAAATAGAACCAAAATTGCGACGGGTCATTTAACTCGACAGGTGGTTTTAAGACGGAACTAGAGAAATTTCGGAAAACACATGCTGCTTCCAAGATGCAACCGTTCAAATTTTTATCTAGTTTGATTTTTACCGTTCGAAAATAGATTTATTAGATGTTTCAAGGTTTTGGTATATTCGTTATGGCTAGTAGATGACGTAATATTTTCATCGTTAGGATCACATCCCCTACTTCCGCATTTTTCGTGCCATTTTCAGTACATATATGTTCAGTACAACGAGTACAATCGTGATCATCTTCCCTCCATTCGAGCGTAGTCCTTCTTAACGATTATCAAACATAGGTGATGAGCTATTGGATACCATAAGGATTTGGAAGGTTTCCCTCTGCTCACACTATTTAGATAAAAATGTCCCCTTGATAACACCCCTCCGCACTGGTTTCTCTCATACGTCCAACAATGGTAGTATTCTATGTGTTCAAAACGATGAATAAATTAATTTAATGATTTGGTGAATTGTTTGGAACACGAAATTAATTAATATATAATTAATCTACATTTACGCGAGTCCTATGTTTTACCGACCGATATGGAAGTATCAAAGGACTTTTTTCTCCGAGCATGTGGAAACGGAAAACTTCAAATAGATTTGTGAAAGGCTCCATCTTCGCACAATTAAAAATATAGATCGGTAATACGATTTTTATCGTGGCTAAATGATGAGCATTCAATGCTATTGCATGATGATGCATTTGCTGATAAATTATAATAAATTATATATATACAAGCCTTAAATATCACTTATTAAGACTTAAATATCACCGATTTATTTTTGATGTTAACGTCACGGATTATACAAATATAGTGGTCAGAAAAGTAGTGAAAATCAATCAGATATTGCCACCAGCGGCTAGATTTGAGAAAGAATTGAGGCCGTAAATCTCGGTGACAAAATGGACCGTGTTACAACGGAAACGGTGACATTCACCTGGCCATCTGAATCGGACGTAGCGGTCAAGGTCGGCGCGTGTTGTATGCCTTTGCTCCACATCCCTACTATGATGGAAATAATGTGCTGGATCATTTTTCATCTATCTGCAGGTTGAGGGGGAGAATAACGAGACGACCTCTTCTCCATTTTTTCTTTTTATTACGCCGAGTAGTTTCGCCCGTTCGGGCTTCTTCAGGGCATTGTAGGACCAAGAGTACCTATGGCCATAGGTGAAGAGGTCGTCTCGTTATTCTCCCCCTCAACCTGCAGAAAGAAATAATACGACCACCTGGAGAAGAAAAATTTTTCATCTAGATTTTATTTTAGAGGCGATCCTTGGTTCGATAGCTATTATGGTAAATTCGTCTACCCGATTGAAAACGTTGGCCGTGATTTTAGAAGAGGATCCTTGGAACAGGCAGTACCTACAAGATATTAGCGCAAGCCGGTTTGCACGACGATAATCTTTCTCCAATCTCCACATGGATTTCTGACGATTTCTAATATTTAATAGTTAGCGCAATCACGTAGGTATCTACTCACTACTAAACAGGTTCAGTAACTCGTCTTCTCCTTCTACTCCTCTCCCTGTCTCGAGATTTTCTAGCTCTTTCACTGTTGCTTCGACGCAATAACGTTCGCACAGTGATAGATAACAGTTGAACTGACTTGAGGAAAATTGACCCTTTGAATTACGAATTAAATCAATGAGTTTTGAACCGAATTCAGTCTTAAATCCTATGAATTGGATCATCGAATTTTATTTTTATTAACGAACGAGAGAATCAATAATTAATCGTTTGAATTCAAATGTGAATCGAAAGAACGATGTTACTAATACGACGAATACAACGTGTGACGAATATGAAGACTATGACTAATCGAATCGAATTATCAATAGAATGGAAAGTGAATCGAATCGTTAATGAATGTGTATCGAATGTAACTCAAGACCATTTTTACTTTTTCCCAATATCTTTGATATCCGAGTTAGAAATGTGAAAAGTAAACTAATCGCTTGAAAGTATTCATTTAAGGTTGTAGGCAGCAGCGCATAATATCCGGGGAAGTAAAACATAAATGCGAGCACTTCCCTTTTCAAATCGCTTCTTGAGTTTTCACGTTTCCACGCTCAGCCAATCCGACCATCTCGCTACTGACTATCAGCAAAATTATCTTTCACTATTAGAAATTATTTTCCTACTTGATTTCATATTTGATTAGTCATATACGTTCAATTGAGCGAGTATTCGTATAAAACTCTTTTTGAAAATTACAATAATTGTAGAACAATTCTTCTCGTCTAGCGAGTATTTCTATACTATTTTTCTCTCTGGTTCATATATAATCATTAAATTCAGCTACGATACTTAAACGACCAACATGTCGGCCAACATTAAGTTGGAATTAAAATGAATTAGACGCACTCGAAAAATGAAAAATTTCTGGTTTCACGTAGTTTAATCTACGTTTAATCAACGAAATCGAAGAATGATGCAGCTTCCGTAGATGCATTTGCGTTTATGTCATTCGCCTTTCTAATTGGCTTGGTGATAGCATTCCCGCGTCGAATAGTCAATCAAACGCAGCAACTCAGCCACATTTGACGAATGCCCGTGAACCCTGCTTCAGTCGACGATCGCAATAATTTAGTCCCGGAAAAGTTCGTAATCCAATTATATTCTCTTTGTAAACAATGGCCGAAGGAGCAATAAATTGCGATTTCAAGTTGGGCGGATACCGTTGTCCAGATGTTATCGGAGAAGATGTTGTGCAGCCGGTCCTTGATTTAATTGTTGGCCCCCTGTTTAATTGAAAGCCGTTTTCGTAGTCACTCTCACTTTCCTCACGTCGGATTAGGTATGCCCGGTGGACGCGCGTTCTGTTGTGGTGTCTAGTGCCTGCCTGACTACCGTTTCTGTCTGATATCCTTATACCTCCAACTTGCCACTTGTGCCTAGTTCGAGTCTCGTGGGTATCCAAAGCACGTTCCGTGCCGTTTCTAATTTTCACGCCCTGCCTCTGAAAAATGTACCGGCGTTGAGTTTCATCCTTGTCGCTGCGCATCACTTTCGATTCCGTACGTTAGCTTCGAGTGTTCCTGAATATTGTCCGCTTGCTCATGCGCGTCGTTTGCGCAATTAAAACCCGGCGGAAAGATATTGACGAAAGTGATTTTCTTTGGCTACGCGGGTTAATCGAGATACCGACTACGGTTTCCTGGTCATTTAATTGTCTGCGTCTATGAACTTTCGGAAATCAATTTGAAACTACTCGACTCGGAAGTTCGTAACTATCCGAATCACTATAGCGCCAAGATCTTTCGCCCATTCGGCCATCTTCAGGGCTGCAAAGGTCCATCAGGTACCTATGACCTATACAAGTTAGGAAAAACACAAACAATATATTGAAGAAAATAAAACTCGAGTACTATCCTATTCTGAAGGGTCTGGGGTAAACAGATTCAACTTTAACGGCCAGAGGGGCTAGGAGCTTAAGATACTTATTCGAAAAGAAAGGAATTATGTTTGAGTATTTTACTCATACACCTATGAATCTCATTTCGCCTGTTTATCGATACTATAGTTTATTACGAAATTTGGTTCTAGTAATTTTTATTGGTTGGTAATACAGTGCATTAGGTGTAAATAATAAATTCTTGTCCTCAGTATTAATATGTTTATTAATTTTATTAGGTTAATTTGAGTTTATAAGTAGAACTAACAGGTTTTTTTTTTTTTTTTTTTTTTTTTTTTTTTTTTTTTTAATGTTGGTATAAATAATAATTCTCACAGTAAAACGAATAGTTCTATTTGCTCGTACGTTCTGTTATTTTTATTTTAGATGTTTGAGAAATCGCACTGGTAAGCTATTGTTGTTATTCATTCAAATAACGATTAACATTCTGGTTGCGAACGTTAGGTTCACTTTTACAGTAAATAGATACATTAATAAATGAGACGAGTTTATTGAAAACTCCTAAGATACTTTTTACAACGCAAAAAGGTCAACAGACCTTTTAATAAACATAAGCCAATAAATTATAATTCCTGGCCTGGTAATTCACCAACGCTCTTACTTCACTGTAACGCCAGGTTCGGAGGCAGACTACAGAAGTTCATTTTTGAGAGTAGTTAAACATTTGAAACCACCATGATTGAAGCATTTTCGCAAGTGAATCAGCGTTAGAACCGTTCTACATAGACGGCTGTTTCTGGAATGTTTTCATTTACAAGGAAATGCGTGTAGCAAGGCCAATGCTGCCGTATTAAACAAGGATTTATTTTGCGTGTATCGCCACGTCCTGTTGAACTGTAATCAACAGAAGCAAGCCAACTTTCTTCATAGCGCAAACTGATCTGATATGGTAATTGTTGCGAGGTAAAGCTGCTTTCAGCTCGAAACTCTTACTAATAGTTGTTGGAAATTTTTAATTGCAATCTCCTCGCATAATAAACGCCCACTTTTGCAATTTATTGATCTGACGTGATCAATTTTTACCAGATGTCGACTAGTTCATTTAGATACCGATGCACGAATTTGTTGTGCCTACTAAACTCGATTTATCTCGAAGTTGAAAGCGTTCATTTCATCACTCTTGCAATTAAAAACACACCAGCTTCATCGTGCGAATTATCGATGGGGTGATTATTCAAATGCGCGTGAACAATTTACATTTTTATCGCATCATTACAAAAATCAGACCGCTTGCGAAATTGCGTTATCTATTTTCTAACGGTCAGTGCTCTTACTTTTCCACTTTTCCCTAGCATTGCGCCGAAAGTGGATTTTTATATAACAGAAATAATCTTTCGAACACTTTCCAATACCAGTCGCCTGCCTAAGTCCAACGTAATATAGCGAAGCCTTGATTTTGCCCAACGTCTTGCAAATTTACCCCTGAATCCTCCACATTGCAAACAATGTGCGTCTGTACATTGGAAAATGGTCGGCATTGAAGCGTCGGTTGATTCGATTCGGTGTATACCGTCTACAAAAACGTTACTATGATCAGAGTGTCTTCTTAGTCACAGAAACACACTCATGCATAGACAGAGGATCCCGGCCGTTCACCCATCGTTGGTGGAATCCCACGTCCTTGAAGTGCTGATACTAGTCATAAGTATTGTAGCGACAATTATTTAACCTTTGGTAATTATTTGATTGAGGGAAAGACTCGGCTGACTTTTATTGAAACAGAAACGGTCTTTCGCAATTCAACATAAAAGCTGCGATACTTCAAGAACCAATGAAGCTATAGATCCCGCGATGGTTTCATTCGATTCAGCGTCCAAAAATCTATAGAAATTGATACCAAATACACCTTTTTCAGAAAAACGTTGGAAAATGCGAATTTTCTTCCCCTCGAAACCTCTCAAAAATACCATTAAAATTGAGGTAGTGATTTGGTTAAAGAATTGAGCCGTTGTCAGGCCAAGACTGCTTTTTGGTGAACATTTCAACAATTTAGCTTTTTTAGTTTCGTCAGAAAAGTGTGGACGACGTACGGCGGACGCGGACGGACAGAATTTTTTTATTGGATATTCGGATTCTAAATATCTTGAAACGTAAAACATCAAATTTTGAAGGGGGCTTGAAAAAAAATTTTCTTTGGCGATTACAATGGTTTATTACTGAATAATAAACCAAAATGAGGCTATTATGACGACAAGTACTCATTTTGGCGCAAAATCATTTTGTATCAACAAAAAATATTCAGACCAAAGCGCTAATTCAATCTTTCCTAAAGCGAAAGCTAATCTTCTGGTCTTATATATGTATCAGAAGCTTCAAGTCGAACCTAGCTGCTAAACAGCCTGTTATATTATCCTGAATACGAGAACCTACACCATTGTGAAATCTTATGATAAACACAACAAAACCGTTAAAAAAAAAAAAAAAAAAATTATTATTATTGCAATTGCAATCATTCGCTGAGTATTTTTGCTTCGATCTCAATAATTGTAAATGTCAGGAGCGTTGAGAGATAATTTATTGTTAATTTCATTGAGAGCTCAATTAATTTGATTTGATTATTCATAAAATCGTTCGTTCCCTGATTACGCTTGTTTCAAACTCGCCTTGACATAATGTTTCGAAGAGCTCGTTCTAATCTACAAATCGCATTAAAAATCTACCGTCAATACATCGCCGTGGGAGAGAAAACGAAGGCGATTCGATAACTCGACGTCGACTGTAATTGGCTGTATTCCGTCACGCTGTCAAATCAAGTTTCCCTTTTGGAAAAAAGTTAAACGTTTGATTTTACAGCGCTCTGCACGACAAGGTCCTATAAACAATAGCGAATAGTTCATCCTAACTCAGTTTCGCCGATTTACAAGCGTGAATGTTGTTTTTCTTTCCGTTTCGAATGAGCTTGAACTCAATATGACCCGTTTCTCACGATTTCATCGTTTGTGCACAATAATAACTCGAACTTCCCATCTGCTGAAAAGTCTATTGACGTCGTCTTGGTAAACATGTGAACTTGAAAATATCGACGTTGAGTTCTGCTGAAAAATTGGTATTTATAGTGTCGCAGGTCTTCTCTTTTTCAGTTGGCGGACATTTATTGCCAATTAGGAAATCCAGAAATTTATATGAATGCAATTAAAGTACTGTAAGAGAAAGGAATTATGAAAATCATGTCGAGAGATCTTTGCCTTAAAAATTGGAATCGTCGTAAAAAGTCATTCCATCGATGAACTTAACTTGAGTCGTGATTAGAATCTTTAGGACACCTTCATGTCAGATATTTTACTATGATCTGATAAAAACTTCACTCATTTTACATTCAACCTTGATCAACCCTTTTAGACCCGGTTATCAAATATTTGAGTGGCATAAATTTCTCATGAAAATTGGGCAGTTTTTCTAGCCAGGAAACCCAAGCAAATGTTTGATACCCAAAAGAAAAAGAAAATTGAAATCAATTGAATTAGATCATTTAGAAAATTGAAAAATACCCCTAAAATTGAGGTAGCGAAAAGGGTATTGATCCAGCGTCGGTCCCGCTCAGATACTCTATCTACATAACTACATCTACATCATATTCATATCTAGCTCCTGTTGTTTCCTCAGAAAAGTGCTAATTGCGGATGGGCAGACATTTTTGTTACAATATTCAGATTCTGCATCATGCTTTGAAATGTAAAACCACTAATTTGGAGAGTGGGAATTGGAATGGTTTACTATTGAATAGCACATAGTTTCGTATAATATCCCGGGTTTTATTACTTGTTCATTTGAAGTGTTTTTTATTTTATTTTTAAATGTTTATTTATTTTTTTTTTTCAAAGTCCATTTTATTTTGGTTTGTTTCGTGCCCCTGAGCCAAGTTTCCACTTTGGAGGTTGGGGCTTTCTGCCAAAAATATTTGTTTCTTAACTCCGGGAAATCCATTCCTTGACGTGCCCCGCGAAATGCATGACTGAATTATTTATTCATTTTGAAAGTCGCTTCTCTCGGGCGTGAAGGTTCGTTAGAGAGAACTTCGATGATTCGAAATGTCTTCTAAGTGGAGCAGAACATGAATTAATATTCAATAGCTTCTACCGTTTGAGTCGTCATTAATTAATCTCGCAACTTGTCCTGCGATTTGTAATCAAATTATCATTGAATAAAATAACATTTTCATCGACTTCATAACTCGTGCTGAACACGAATCAAAATCACATAGAGTGAACTTTTATCTTTTCGATATTAGGAAACAGTCATCGGCTTGGAAATCGAAGTTCAGGAAATAATTTCTGTATAGCACCAATCGTTCCTGACTTACTGGCATCATAATTCCTGTCTTATTTCATTATAATCGATAACGTCGGGATCATCGGGTTTATTGTGGTAAACCACCGCGATACGAACTTTTTGAATTATAAATTCTTATTGATTTACTTTGTTTATTGGGGAGCGAAATCGGAAAAAATTCTCTGGATATTATTACAAACACAAAAATGATCAATCGTAGGCATCGCTTCATACTAAACAATGTGTGCCAATATTTGCTGTACTGCGAGTGGACGGGGCTTGTTTTAATTAGTCCGGGTCACACGCAATGCTTCCGCGCTATACATTCATGCAACATTTTTCAGTAAGTATACACATTTTCGGGGCTTCTGTTTGTAAATCGAAACGATAACTTTTAATATAGCGGCCTTCAATTTCACTTTTTCAAGTCGCTGGGCTGGTTGGTGGTTTCCAGTCGTGAGAAATCCGTTAAGGAAAACTGTTCTCTTGCCCAATTTTACTTTCCAGTCAATTTGCTTGGTCATCTTTCATAGTGAAAAAGTTTCCTCGTTCTCCTGTTAATTTACTGGTATCGATATAATTTCTATCGTGCAGACTGGTCAGTTCACTGTCATTCTCTCCCTTGGTAAAAATGGTACTTGATGTAGACCACTTCTCGAATTCGCTCACCAGTTTCTTGATGTTCGTAAGAGCTTCGTTTTTCCTCATAAGATACCCATGTTTATCACGTCGCACAATCCGGTCTTCAGCGAGAGCTTATAGAAGTTTCCCTTCGATATCCAAACTTGTATCAAAGTACCTGTTCGCTTATAGGACAAGTTACGCGTAGCATGTAGATAACGTTTCGTCGTGTGACGATCCAGCTAATGGTGCTACCGATTATTATTTTTTTGAAGGTGAATCGCCCCTTAATCCGTTGAGAAACTTGGCCCTCTAGCCGTTTCTGGCCCACCGGAAATTTAATTGACTTTCGATATTTTCTATGGCGTTCTACCCATGGCTGGTTCCCAAGTTCAGCTAGGTGTACAATTTTGGCAACATCCATACTAGCTTCTTTCAGCTCCGGGGAAGAAAGATCCCATTCTTCATGTCACAGCCTGTCTTTATTGAACGTTTCGTCTAAACTCAGTTGCCCTTATCAGCTGAAAGTAAACAGCTATTAAATAAATAAGTACTTTTCAAAAAAAAAAAAAAAAAAATTCTAACGTATATTTATCTTATAAGGCCAACTAAGTTTTGGCGAATCGTCCAATAAGTTGAAATGAAAAGGGGAATTGGATTTTCTTCCCTGGAATTGATAGAAGCATAGAATATTGATGAATAATAGAAGATCCTGGACATCAACAGGAAAACGTCTATATTGCTGTTGTCGATATTGTTAGTGTAGAACCACTGCAAATTTGCCATTGCTCCAATGAAGATTTAAGAAGATTATTTCCCTCCCATTGCAACCGTAATCGCCTAACAGCGTAGGTAGTGGATTAACGGACAGAGTGGCTAGCTACCAGGATACCTAGTATCTATATTTGGCTCGCAACAGCCGATTTTCCAAACTCAATAATTGAGCTTCTTTTCATCGTTATGACTATCACTGTAGTAAGAAGGCAATAGTTACCACATGGACCAATATTGTGCTAAAGAAGTCAGAAGGGGATCGGTGAGTTGAATGAATTTTGTGAAACGATTCGCTTCATTTGTCTTCCTTCAACCGACAACTATTAATAATTGAGGGCTTATGAGTAGCTGAAGTTTTCCGAATATAGACTGCTATTTGAATTTTAGATGTAATTTACCTCTGGCTGGAATATTTCAATTAAAAAACGGTAGTTTATGAATTCTCTAGTTCTAGAAAAATTGTAACAACCAGTGGACTCATATCCACAAAAAAAAAAAAAAAAAAAAAAAAAAAAAAAAAAAAAAAAAAAAAAAAAAAAAAAAAAAAAAAAACGCAAGTCAAGTTGATTAGTTTCTGAGTAACTTTTGAAATGGTTAAAAATAAGGAATCAAAAATTCCAACTTAACTCACCTTTTGAATGATAAAAAAAGGCAGAGATCAGTGCGATTTCCTTTACTGTAGATGTCCGGGGTTTCCAAAAACTGCTCCAGCGCTCATGACGAGCTATTTCGGTGCCGAGAAACGACTTTCGTTTTCCCATTGCGAAATGCGAGTTGGCGTTTTGATTTTGGAGGAAAACTACTGTTCATGTCCCAATAGGGGAACCAAGGCTTTCGCTTCTTCCCTGGACCGTAAGGGAAATAGTGACTAGTAAAAATTGGGATGGCATCAATCTAACAAAACAGGGATCGTACAAAGTTAAGTTACGATTTACCCAACAGTAGCTGATACCGGTCAGCATTACCTATTACGCTGTAATGCGGCTTACTTCGATCCCTCATTGCAAATTCACCTATGTATAATTTTGCCTATCATTCTGCCTTCTATGAATCGATGTCGTTTCTTTTTGTTTACTTTGTTATCCTAGGTGAAGTACACCGCGGCTTGTTCGCACAGCCAAAAAATATTTACCAAGGAAACACTAAATATATCGTTCGATTGGGGATTAGGAGAAAATAGTAGGACGATGGGAACAATGCGTACATTTGGACCACTGGAAGCGTTATATTAGTCAAATGTTTCCGTTAGTGTAAAATATATAGTGATACGTTTAGTCTCTCGGAATTCGCATTGACAAGGAAACCAACATCGTGGAAATAGATTTTTTGTACTCCATTTCATTTGAAACATTATTCGAATGTGTTCTATGGAAAAACTTAAGAGATATAAATCTAGGTGTCGATTGTTCGAAACAGACTATCGTAACGTTAAAGTTAAAAATAGCGTAATACTCATTCAGTATATACCTACTTAGTAAACATTCGAATGAAGTAAGCGATAGGAATGAAGGGTTGGAATTCGCACGTGCTTCCATTTTGTTTGAAAAATAGACTTTTACTGGAATTGTCTAGTGCTTCTGGCGACCTAGACGAAGAGATGGCCGTATGATAGAACGGTAGGAAATAACGTTGACTGCCCGTCGACCACGTAAGGGCGGCCTGTACTACGATATGCGTGAAAATTCCATGGAGCGTGTAGCCCGTGCATGAAGTACGTGCCAGTCCGCTGAGCCGAGTTTGCTTTCGAAATCTTCCCTGTCTATTCATCTCTTACTACCATCCTCTGTCTTGTCTTCAATTGGTCCGAAAAGTCTGTCGTCTGTTCCCTTGCAACAGCTCAATCATCCGCGTGTGGGATCAGTTTTTCGGATGTGACTCTCCGCTCATCTTAAAAAATAGACCTCGATGTTTTCATTCGTTTCCGTTCGGGCATGATGTCTGAGTTTGTAACGTTGCTTTCACTCTTGGTCGCCAGATATGTGGCGACACTTATTGACATGAGTGGCAACAGATCGTCGCGGAGAAACTCCAATTTGACATTTTTCTGCCGCAAAGGTCATGCTTAAACGGGCTGAAAATACCTATGCAATGATACCGCCAGGTTTCAGCTTTGCTACGATCAGCCATACTATCTCCAGTGTTGCTCTTTAGTTTTCCAAATCGATTTAATTAATTGACCAGGTTCATAAAATTGCGTCTAGCAAACTGGGAATCAATTTAATGCCAGTAATTGCGTACAGGGGATTTACCGGCATCAAGTTTTACTGCGCCTTTCTATTTTCCACGACCCCGATTACCAATCTGTTGAAAATACATTTTTAAAAGTGTAACCCCCCAACAAATCGGCTACTGATGAGCATAATTTTATCAAGCCTTCTACAGATTGATGATGTTAAATTGGCGATTTATATCGGTGATTACTCTATGTTGAGAGAACGAGATGTTAGCTGGCCCTGGCAAAGGAAATTAAACGACAAGTGGAATATTTTTATTTAAAATTCACTAAAATGATTATCAATGTTGCCCCCTTTAATGAGGTGACGTTTGTAAGCTCACAAATTTGCACTGAGAGATCGCTTCCTCGCCTCTGCGGTGCCCTGAAATGAAGAGGCCTTAAAATCGTCATCCGAGACAAACAATTCTTATCCTCGTATTAAAAAAATAAAATAAATAAATAACTAGAAAATAAAGCAACTCTTGCCTTCCAAAACTGTTGGATCATTTTTGGTTCCCTGTCTGCAACCAGAAACGAAAGGGATTACTCCGACACCGTCTTGTTCGCTTTATTGTTCTTTGTTTTTATCTAATTTTGATTCATATTTTACACTGATTGTGACTCTTGCTCTGTTTGTCTTCAGAGATTTTCTCAAATTTTCCCGTCAGTGAAAACGTTCTCCAAATGTCACCTCTCGGAGAGCGATTGCTCACGTTATCCAACAATGAGGACAACATGTTGTTACGAGCACATTCCTATTATGTAAATATTAAAACCTCTTGCGAATTCTGCTGCCGTACAATGGGCCGTTTATTGTGGAGCCTCCCATCTCAGCTGCGGACACTTTTTTTCACTTTCTTTGGCCTTCGACAGTAATTGTTTCCCAAGACTAACTTACATGGTTAAGTAAACGCGGAAACGTTTTTTGTTCGCAAAGGGAGCATTTTTTATTCGATGCGTACCCGTTGTTTTTTCTTAGTCATCGCAGCTTGATTCATCTTAATGATCCCGTGGAATTTTTTGCCAAGGACTCGTTTATTACTGCAATGTTTTTACCTCTCGTTCCGATTTATTTGTTTTATTCGCGTTTTCACAAGCCCTGTTTAACTTGTCTTTTTCAATTATAGAGTTCAAAACTTTTCTCGTGTAAGATTGCGTGTATGATTGTGTGTTATATTATCAAGTATTGTCAAGTTATATTGTCAAGTATACAGCGTGGGAACCTGAGTTTGCTTCGTGTTTACCCGGTAAATGGAAGTAATAGTGTTATTTCGGAACGGAGGTGAATTTGGAAAAAGCATTTCAAAATACTATACTCAGAAACAGTAATCATTTTGTTTAATTATTCAACAGTAAACCGTCGTAATTTCCCAGAAAAAAAAACCTTTCAAACGCCCCCTGAAAATGTGATGTTTTACGTTTCAACGCATGTGGAATCTAACTATCCAATAAAAACATTCTGTCCGTCCTCCATTAATACTTTTCTGACCAAAATACCATAAATGAACTATTATATGGTTCTGAAACCATAATAGCTTATATAAATTCTTGAAATGTTCAACCGAAAATCATTCTTGTCGGGCAATGGTTCACTACCCTAGCCAACTCCTCAATTTAAGAGTACTTGGTGAGGGGTGTTGAGGGGGGAAAATTCGTACTTTCCAACTTTTTTCAGAAAAAGGTGTATTTGGTATCAATATCTATGGATTTCCGGACGCTGAATCAAATGAGTCCATAGCTAGGTCAATAGCTTTGATGCTTCTCGAGTTAACATAGCTTTTATGTGGAATTTTCGAAATTTCTATAAATTTGGTGCAATGGTATAACTCGCGATTTTTAGATTATCAAAACCGTTTTAAACTCGTTAAACGCTCTCTTAAGCTGTATCCATATGCTATAATTCGACTTTAAATTAAGTTATTAGGATAAATGCTAATTATTAAAATTAAATTTGTTGCCGAGGGGTTTGTCATTTTAATTACCTATTTGTTATATGGAAACGTTAACAAATGTTTGGGATAGTTAAAAATGCAAGAGGATTGTTTTCTTTGATCATAATTCTAGCAATGGAATAATAAACCCCTGTACTATCATTTGTGGTGTTGTTTTTTTTTTTTTTTTCAAAAAGCCAGCGTTATTAACTTGCGATACCAATATTTCAAGACAGTTATCGTTTACAAAAAAATATGTTTTTTACGGCCTCTATAAATCAAAATAGATAAAAAAAACGCTCTGAGGACTAGAAACCAATGACCTCTGCGTCCGTGATGGAGCGTGACTATCGGTTGTTAACAAACGAGGCGATTCGCTGTGACTTTTGAGCCACGCGTATTGCTTTTGACGAGTGAGAGGAGCGGGAGCTCTCGGGGATAGGACAGGAACATGTGCACGGGTCTTCAGTCGCCGCTTCTGCTTTCTAAACGCTCTGAAATGAGCTTAAGACGATGCGATGCCGGACCTGGAACAACAGAGCTCTCGTCAAGGACCGGACCGTGTCGCTTGGACGTTCCGAATCAGGACAACGCGACGAAATTTCCTTCGGGCTCAAATTCTTTTGTTCTTCATCGGCATCGGCTGACGCAGGGCGGAATACGTGCGCGCCCGCTACCGCTTCGGTTGCCTGTTGAATTCATATGAGGCTGTCAAGTCGCACTAGTAGCAGGTGAACATTGTATGAGACGAAACCGCTGAAGTGAAATTCAACTTTGGAACTTGAATATGCCGAGCATCGCTCGCAGGGCGTGCCATGTGGGGCAGTTCAAGTAAAATCTGCTTATCATATTTGTCACATATTGGAGAAGTTTCCCTTGAAACGCGTGGGCCATACAATTTTGTATAGAAATGAGCGTCCAACTTGGAGCTACTTGTGAACACGAGAATGGTGCGGTCAAATGAGCCCAAACAGTTCCGAAATGTTCATATTAAAATCAAAGTTCATCAACCTCTGATTCTCTTAGTTTATTGTTCACTAATTCACTTTTATTATTCAATAATAAATCATTGTAATCGCCAACAAAAAACTGTTCTCTAAACCCCCTCCCCCTCAAAATTTGATGTCTTCCGTTACAGTAATTATTCCAAACATTTGTGAACGTTCCTACCAAAAAACCGATTGGTAACTATAATGGAAAACTCTGTAGCAACTATTGTAATTTCACAATAGTGTGAAATGAGGTGTTTTTTTTTTTGTAATTTTTTTTTCTTCTTAATTTTCAAATTAAAAGCTAAGTTTTTCGCCTAATGGTACAGTTGGAGAATAATTTTCCTTGGACGATTACAATGGTTTTTGCGCAATCCAAGACACCATTCAGGGCGGCTGTTCTGTCCGCCGTCAACACTTTTCTGAGGGGCGTATAGTAGAAAAATTCTTGAAATGTCCCCAGGGCAGTGATGATTACGAGTGACTTTGACAACGCGGTAGTGATCTTTGTAAACAATTTCCAATGTCGTAGCTCAAATTGTTTTTTTTTTTTTTTTTTTTTTTTTCAAGAAAATTGTTGACTGCGTGCGGCTCGAATGGTTTTTTGAAATTTGAAGTTTACTTTCTTCAAACGTACATAATGTATCATTACTAAAGTGGAATATGTTCTTTCCATCCTTTTTTTGGTCTTGGGCAACGTGCACAAATTTAACCCCTCTATGGTCTAGACTTCAATTGAGTGGACTGTAAAAATTCGTCACCGGAATGAGGAGAAAAAAGGGCAGTAATAGGAAACGTGAAACGGGGTCGCAATGTTCAACGATTGAACATGTACTCAGAATTAATTCGCGTTCACCACTCGTCTCGGCCGGCTCAACTTTGTTGGCGGTGACATTGAAAAGCCGGCAGCGGATCGCGATCTTCTCAAGAGGACACGGCGGACGTCGACAAGGAAGTATAATAACCAACCAACGCGGTATAATTAACCATCATGTGAGAGTTTTGCTAACAAATATATTTGTACATTCTTGGAAGTCGGAGCGTTCTTATTGAGCGTCAACCGGAGCACATACTTGTCCAGTATCCGCGCTAGGATTCTCACGATCTTCACAATCCCTGAAGCACGCACGGTGACCCAGTGGCCTTCGCCTTCGAAAACTTTGAACCAGCTTCGGTTAGCGGTATTGCGGCAACGAGAGAAATGTCAAGAGCCCGTTCATCCATTTCTCGTGGCACACTGAACTGTTCGATCAAGTCGAGACTCTTTTGACATCCAAGACATAAATATTTCTTGATTATTTCTTAATTTTGCTATCTTAATTCTTCCTTAGTATGGACTATTTCAATGATCTGAAGAAAACAAATTGTTTTCGCTCCAAAGGACTGAGCTGAGTTAGAATTGCATTATTATTATTATTATTTTCCTTGTCGTCGCATTTCTTGATGTCCTAGAGGAGAGGGGGTGAAAAACCAAGTGACACATTCTCCGATTCTTTTTTGCTGGCCGAGCACTTTCGCCCGTTCGGGCATCTTCAGGGCGACGTGGAGCCAAAGGTTCGAAATGCATAGAGGGATTCTAAATCGCAGTTGTTAACTGGTGTTTTTATTCGATAACGACACATCGTTCACCCTCCAGGCAAGGGCAGTCCAAACTGACCCATCAATCGAACAATTTAAGAGATCGCAGTGTGAAATATATATGATTCACGATTCTACAGTGTTCTATTATGAGTTCACATAAAATCGGAATTTGAAATTAACAAGTTCTGACATCGAAAAATCCTTTGATGAGTTTTTGACATTTTTATGGCACACATAAACTCGAAAAGCGTAAGAAAAAAATTTCTGATGAGTTCCGCTTACAACTGTGTCGCTGTTTAGGAAAAGTAACTTCCTCATTTTCCACGCCACAAAAATCATTCACCACTCGTTCGAAAGCCCTGAATTAACTGTGAATTTTTATGTATTCACCTCACCAGTAACTATCCCGATAACTGAGATTTAGGGTTATTGTTGAGTGTATATAAACAATTTGGTAATCAACTTCGCATTCGTGTGTTGCTATATAAAGTTGAAACAAACGTTAAAAAAGCGTTAGGTGTAATTCAAAACATTAAATTCAAATTATTAAGGAGGTCAATCTTAATAACCTTAATTGGTTGTATTTGAATTGAGTGAAAAATCATAAAAGGTTATGTAGGAAATCTAACGGGACATACGGCCATGAACGAGATCATTATAGTAGTTTACTCCAACCTCCCTTCCTCCAATTTTTGTAACCGTTCTTTCAGCCAGATTATAAACCTGAAGGTTATTACTGTTACAAAATTACGTTGTTGTCATCTGATCAGGATAGAGTTCGAAGCAAAGCCAGATTTGCCCAGCTTTCGGAATAATTTATTTCCTTCCTCAGGGCCTACAAAAATTACAAACAATGTGCCAGACTCACACACAATCGTACAATTACGAGTTTAACTGACTGCCAACTCAAGCGTGCAATCTTCCATACCCGATGATGTTTAGAATTTAGAATATTCTGGTTAAGCGCGGGAACTGATTTTAAATTTAAAGGGACGCGCGCTAGTCAGCTGATAGCATTGCATTCGGTTGCGAACCTGCGCGAAACCGTCCGTTTAAGGTCACGGTCAAAGAGATGCAGTCGTGGTGAATGTTCAATGGAAAAACGGCTCCGAGTTCCGTCACGACGACAGGATCCTTCTCCCACTAAAAGAATTGCTACTGCCACAGGGAACTCTCACTAATAGCGAACGGAACCCGAGGCGTTGTTTTTATGCTTCTTATTGCCAATCAGTTCCGTACCGATGTCAATCACTTTCACGATGTTCTTATGATGATTGCCTTTTTTTCTATTGATTTCATTTTCCATCCCTCCGGACCTCTCAGGTTTGATCTTCTTGATCTTCTTAATATTTTCTGCTGGATGTTTGTACTTCGTATAGTTCTAGAGAGCATGTATTCATTGATGGATGAATGTATTTCTCTGCGACTTTCTCATCTTCATAGTAAGCCCGATCAACCTGAGTATCAGATTCCCTTCAACATGCTTTAAACTTCACTTCGTACTGGCCTCACCAAAAGGAAAACATTACTTATCTAATGATTGTCCATTTTCCTCATACCTTTATCGAGGATAGAGCAAATCAAATCCAAACGTTACAAAAAAAAAAAATCGAGTTATGATCATATCATTACTATTTAAAACAAACTCTGCCCTCGAGCATTCGCGGAGCAGACGAAAGAAGTCTTGCCATCGTCAGACGAAAAATCTTATTCGACGATTTCAAAAGTTCCAGAACATTTTTGGGCTTGCGTCCAACAGTTAGCATCGTCCTTGTGACAAGCGACACAATAATTTTTAATCCGGTTTTAGTGATCTTCTCAGATCAGCCAAATATGGTTTCTTATAGATTTCAGCTTGATCGGAACTGTATATCGAGTACTTACAACGATTCTGGCTCCTTCGAAGCTGTATAGATCATTGCTGTAGCTATATATCATTATGGTGACTTTGTAACGATCTAATGATACACGGAATTAGAGTTATTGCAAGAATCATGACATTCACATGTTCAATATTAACCATCCAAGGCAATAAATCTTACACAATTATTCAGTATTGAATAAGATACCGTCTAATATTATGTCTCATGTGGGAGCTGACGCTCGACGTAATCAATTTTCCTGGGAAAAACTCGAGAAAAAAATTCCAGAGGAGATCAGAAAAATTTGGGCTCGAAAAAAAACTCAAGCTCAATGCCAAACAAAGTCACCGGTTGCAGGAACATGAATGTATGCCTACTGATGAAGATTGTCCAGCAAGAAAAAACCGAAATCGCGAAGACTAGTGTCAGGAGAGTTCCACCTGAACAGAAGTGAGCTCTTCAGATTGACAATGATTCGATTTTGACGAACTGTGAAGATTTTCCAAATTCCTAAACGATAAATTAACCTCCTAATGTTGGATAACATTAACATTGTCGATTTGAGTATTATAATCAATCTACAGATGACCTCAACAATTCAACCGAAACAAAAGTTAGCTAAAACCACTCAAATTTATGATTCATGAAAAAAAGAGAAAAGAGCACGACCGCTTTGAAACAACCCCCTCAATGACCCTGATTCTCAAAGATGTCGTACAGAGCATCAAATTCAATAACGAACCTAACGAAAACCCTCGTACAAATCGGCAGGAGTTGGACCATTATTGGGCGAAATTATAAATATAGCCCGATTACACCACATCGCCCATTTTTTGTGCATTCAAAAATGACATTAGGGCCAACCACAAAAATTTTGTGGCGATCAGTTGAAGAGCTGGAATCTATACACAACAAAGCTCCGAAGAGCTGTACTTGCGCCTATGGGTACCTTAACGGAACACATACAACACTGATGGTGCCGGCAAAACTACTCGTCATAAAAAAGCAAAAAAAAATAGACATTCAGTCGCTCTATTTGCCTCTTCTTAGCTAATGATTGCGTGAAATAATAGAATATGTTAATTCAGAATATGATTTAACTGCATTCTACAAATAAAAGGTAATTATGGATATCAAACCAAACATTACGTAATATAAATTACTTACATGTCACATGAACAGGCTAGAACCGACCGAAGTTCATGGCGTTGTGTGATTATTCAGAACGGGTCGACCTTGCCAAGCATCCTTCGGGTTCATTGCCCAGCCAGCGGGCGACGCGACGGACGATCTCATTCTTCAATGAACCGAACGGATGATCAGCTGAGCGGAAGAGCTTTCTCTTCAACGTGCAGAGAAGATAGTGGCGATACCATGACGCCATTACGTGTAAATCGTTGTGGTTTCTTCGCTGAGATTGCCTAGCGAGTAATGCAACAGTTCGGACTAAAGAGCCAAAATCGAGATTGATCGATGCCAATTAGGGCGAAAGACCAATCAGATAAGAACAGTTTAAACCCGGAAACGGATTCAATTTGCAACCGACGTTTAAATTAGGTTTGATATAAATGGTCACCACGACCGACAATTATTATAATTAAGCCCAAATGACAAACTTGATCGATATCATGCGAGCTAATGTAACGATAGCGTATCATTGTTTATTTTTGTCAATAGTTGCTTTCACTGAACGATTGATCTCAATCGTTTGTTCCCTCAATAGACCCTCATGCTCTCTCAGTGGACTCTCAACACCCACATGTTTGCAATGGAATCATAACTAACGCATAACGCCATTTGCGTACTCAGAGTTCAGCACAAGCACTGATGTAATTATAACGTAGCACTTGGGGCTGAGCGTCCCTGGCGGCTTCGCCGCCCAACCCCCTTTTTGGGGGGCTGCGCCCCCTCAGCTATTAGCTGCGCCCCACTCGGCGCCCCACGGGCGCGCGGCCCGTGCCTTACAAATTTGTTGGGGGTGTTGTCATCGTCACTACTATATATTATATTAGGTATAGGTATAGTAGTTAATTATTTGTGAATGGAGAGCGGGGATCTATAATAGTTGTTATTAACATTAGTAGTTGCTATAATTGGTATGTAGGTAGGGGTGTTGGAATGTACTTTATATCTCATAAAGTATTAGCCGAGATTGACGTTACAACTTTTAAGCTTTCCAAGAACTTGCACAGTGGATAATTTGTACAAAAAGTCGCCAATTCAGATGTTTGAATATACCAATAAATAGGTAATTTAACTGTCCACATTTTCCCAATGTAATGTACCTATCCATTTTTCAACCGTTTTTGCGTTATTAGACAATATTAGTAGACCATACACGAAAACATCACATTTTTCAACTTTAAACCTTCATTTCATTTATTTAGTGCAAAAGAAACAAAGAATGAAGCATATATTATTGATATACTCATCTTCAACTATCATTATGCTGACTTTGAGCGAAATCGATTGCAAAAACTTTTCGCAGAAAATCCAAGGGGTACCCCTGCGATTTTTTTTAACCGGACCGTTAACGATTTTTTACTCCTCTCTCAATGCAGATAAAAATCTGAAATTTTTAGGAAAGTTGTGTCTTGCTAAGGTGTATTTTTGTGATTTTTTTTATTTCTCGGAAAAACCTGCAAGTGGTCCAAAAAAATCAGTTTTTGAAAGCTCGAAAATTGGACTTTAACCGTGATTTTCGGGGTCAAAACTCATGTGAATCAATTGTTTTACTATGCAGAAGTCTTCATTCAAACGTCTTACATACGTGCATAGCAAAAAATTTGGTGGAAAAATTTTAAACAGAGCCAGAGAGATGATTTTCCGTAAATCGAGTTTTTCGAGCTCCGCTGCCATTGGCGAGGGTAAAAAACTAAATTTTCGTTTTGAAGCGAATTTGAAAGGTATTCTTATAGGAAATTTAACGCTGAATCCGAATTTTACGTCAAGACGGCGTGAATTTGACGACAACTATCAGTTTTTCCATTTTTAGTGTTGCACAACTTTTATGTATTTCAACCCTGAAAATCAGTTGCTAATACTAATACAGTACTATTCAATATCAATTTATACCTCATTCTTGTAGCAAATTTAACGCTGAAAAACTGTGGCAATTTGACGACAACGATTGGTTTTTATCGTTTTAGTATTCCACCGTCGTTATGTCTTTAAACTTTGCAAATACAGTTCTGTTCAAATTTGATTAATTAATGAGTCCTACAGGAAATTAGACGTAGAATTCGAATTCAAAGTGAAAACAATCAAATTCGAACGATTAATGTTATTTTTTCGGATTTTCATACTTTTGAAGTTAAAACTTTGGAATTTTTTTAGTCACTTTCGCGAATCTTGAAAAAAGGGTACTGTGTAAGCAAATTGAGAAAATTTAATTTAGAATCGATTAAAAATAAAAAAAAGGACACTGATTATTTTTTGTTTTCGAGATATATTCCGCTTTTATTTAAAAACGTGTTTTGAGGTTTCTTTGATCGCGAATAGCTCCGCGGGCACATAACATACAGATATAATTAAATATACCAAATTGTAGGATTTTGATAGCCCTTTCTCGCCTCTGAGTAATATACCTAGGTATATAAAAGTGATCGGTTCAAAAGTCATCTGTAAAAAACAGCGCAAAGACGCTGTCGTACATTTTTAAAGCGTAATAAAATTTGAACGTATGATCGTTCTATTTCAGAATGCTCAGCAATTTAGGTAAAAATACCGACCATTTTTGGTTTTGCTTGATTTGGGCTAAAAATCAGACTCCTATTAATCAACTAACTCTCATAAATATGTGTGCTCAGAAAGGATGAAATATTGGATTGTAAAAGGATTAGGACCGTTTCCCTTGATTCTTTGAAATTATACGTTATGACGTAAGTCGTTAGATTGGTTTCTCTAATCATGATTGATTTTTTTGGACGTCCCTCTTTGTACTTACTCTAGTTAGATAGCTAGTTTGCTGTGTACTTCATACATGGTAGCAAACGCTCTTTTTGTATTGGAGCGTTTTCGCCCCTTCATGCATCTTCATTCGATGAGTGTGATTACATCTGTTGGGCACCTATCTGTCGGTTAAATGTACATTGTTGATTGTTGTACGATGTGAATGTTCAACTCTCAACTTCAACTTCTATAGACTGGTGACACGTTATACCGAGATTTGAAATAGGAACTTTCGCTCAATACGGCCGTCAAATTTTTCGACAAGCAAGTGGGTAAATGAATAAATAGAAGAAAAAAATTCTCAATCAAATTCAACCCTGTGACGGAGATTACAAATCGAGCGAAATCGCCATAAATCGCTTGTCGCGTGCATGCGTGAGCGTTTCGCGGCAGGATCGGTTCCCTTGGAGAATCAGGTTCAGAGAAGTCTCATTAATGGGTCAGGGTCGTTGCGCAGTGGAGGTACCAGCTATGGAACCTGACGCTTCTGGCTGCAGCGGGCTGCCATGCCCGGCCGGCGCTTGAATACTCACTGCTTTCTCCTCGCAATGTTTTCACGCGCCAGGAGAGCGGTCGGTAATTTTTCACCGTCCCCCTGAAGGTATTATAACGAAAACGAGAGGAAAACTCCTCGACATTGCAATTTTCTCGAAAAATACGAAATGCCTTTGTCACGACATCCAATAGATTAGGCACGGTAGATTTCTAGTTTTTGATAGGGCTCTAAACAATTTCATCGCGGTAATGTTTTATTCGGCCACTGAGAAGTTCGAGGCTGGTGAACCTGCGGGCTCATTCTCGTCATCTGACTTCAACTTCGTGTTGGATAGTAAACATTGAGCGGAAAGATTTCGGTGGACAGCGTTCGTGAGAAAGCTTTATGCACGTTTTGCGAATTTTCTGCGACGGTTGAGCGGTTTGAAGAAATTTACAAAAAAAAAAAAAATAAATAATAACTGTTGCGCACAGACATGCAGTGCTTCCATGCTTATGTCGGTTGAGAGGTGGAAGTAATAACAGTAACTGTTATTAAGAAATTAATAATGAAATGCATTTCTATTGGACGCTAGCTTAAAAAATTTGGACTTTGAAAATTAGCTACTTCGTTAACATCTACTATCGAGACTCAACCCGAAGAGTACCGATTTGGTTGGATGTGGAACGTTAGGTATGTCAGTTAAGGGGAGGTGCAGTTTTGCTAGTACGGTTAACAAATGATAAAAGGAACGTTCCTTTTCCTCTCTTATCTGTCGCATTTTTCACATAGTTATTGGGATGAGGGGAAGATAAAGTTTTTTATAGATAGACTTTTTCTCTGCGGTGCTTTTTTAATGGCTCAGATCTTTCGCCCGTTCGGGCATCTCCAGGTCTCGGCGGTCATATGTACTGGATGGACCTATGTATGAACAAAAATAGCGTTTAATAGTAAATACTAATTGAACCTGTTCCTCGTTCCTCCCATATGATATATGTTTTTGTGATACATATGATGCCCGTGCGGGCGAAAGATCTAGGCCACTAAAAAGAACTATGGAGAAAGAGTCGCCAAGTTTATCTCCTCATCCCAAGGTCCTTTTCTTGTTACCATCGAGTTTACCTCACTTTAGTGTCCATACTTTGATAATCGTTATGAAAGAACGAATATTCCAAAAGTAAGGGAAGGTGACAATCTTACGACTTTATCAATCTAATTTTTCCAGACATAGAGAATCCCCTTGAGAAATTGTTGATCACAGCGTAGTGAAAACTCCATTTTTTGCTATGTTCGATTAATCGAAATCAAATAGACTGAGTTCAAATATCGCTGATTGATTTAAGGCAAAACCTGTGGAAATAGAAATCAATAAATTCAACCAGTGGACCCAGAAATGGAAAACGGAAAATAAATAACTTTACCGAGGGCATGTTACTCATCATCATGCACAAAGGTAACCGATGATTTTATCGGAATGAAATTCATAGGGCACAAATTTCGGTGAAGTATCCATGATCTCAAAAAATTGATTAGAATCAGATCGAAATCGAGCGACTTTTATGCATGTCATACTAATTTTTCGGCTGCGAGGACGATCACTAGGCTTTCGCTTTGCTCCGCAGAGGCTCGGCAACTGCTCGTAAATAACCAGCCCTGACCAGCTTACCAGTGGCATATGTTATAAGAACTGCTTTTCTTTTACTTTCTCATTCAGCAGTAAAGTTGAATATTTCCAATTTAAATGAATAGCTATATCAATCGATATTCCTCCCAGAGCTTTGATTTATGTTTGGATCGTTGATTAATAACATTTTTCAGCTCTATCAAGTGGTCATTGAAAGCAGATGAAATGTTGAGCGACATGGTACTAACACGCGCTGCTACCGTGTTAAACGTTCTATTGAAGACTAATAGCTCGGTGACCAGTTAACGACGGACAACATGCGCCTTTCCCGGACCAGTTCTACAGCCCAACAGGCAGTCGTCGCCTGCGCTTGCAAAAAGTGAAAACGGATTGAAAGCGAGAAAATGATTGTATGCTTTTTTGACGCGATGTAAAGTTGGCCGTGTTGAAGCGTTGGCTGATTGTTGGCCAACTTTAGAACCACTGCTACCCACGTGAACAGAGGTTTCCAACGTAACCTCTAGAAATAGTAATAAATATACATTATTAGATTGTTTGAACTCTGTCGATTAACAGGCATGAGGATTAAACAATTTGTCTTCGATATTTTTGATATTCTTCCAATAGAAGTTGACGCATATTGGCCAGTAAGTACTTCAATGTTTAGGACGACTGACCAGTAATCACGTTATTATAAGATAATAACTTCGACTTATCGTGCTGAACTCATAGAGCACCCACGTGAAGGTTTTTACTTCCAAAAAGTCTAATTCAGATCGAAGGTGAATTTGGGGTTTTTGAAATGTTTTATTTTACCATAGTCAAAAACACTTTCAAACAAGTGTTGTGAGTGTCCGTTTGTTTGTGTTAAAAAAGCTAAAAAAAAATTCGTCATGTCTCTGTGAAAAATTATACGAAATTGATGAAATTTTCCGAAAATTTTCTCCCAGTAAATGTGCAAGATTAGCCGTCATTGCATTTGCGGATAGCGCACAGGACGTCCGAGGTATAATCGGGTAATACAAGCGTTTTTATCCTTTTTTTTAACGGCGATACAAATTAATATTTTTGAACAGTCAAGGTCTTCGTTACGCCAAGCAGATGACGCTTGGTTTTTTTTTATCGTTTTGCTTAGAGACAATACTTCCTTATTATCCTGTTTCGTGAGTTTATCTGTTTTTAGGTCTCCTGGCTAGTTTTTCAAAAACAATATTGTAGTGTACAAATGTTTTGGCTTTAGTATTTATAAGATTTAAGTATTATATTTGCCTTATTTTAGTATTAATAAGATTGGCCACTGTGGGGTAGTCACTATCAATTTGAAAGCACCTTACTTTACCACATCGTAGAAATGGTTGGTGATCTTAGCTTTCATTTGAATAATTAATAACATCCTCTATTTAGGAGCTTGAACTGAATGCCTAGCAATACCTATGACGTCAAACAGAAATTTACAAGTTTATTCATTGAAAGTGTATTAGAGTCTTTGAAGATCTCCCTTGGATTCATTTCGTATAACCTGTGTGTGCTCTTCTGCAGTTGCACGCGCATTATATCACCTATCAAATTGCGTCAGATCCTCTGTACACCAGTTATCCTTATTCCGAAGATGTTTACAATACCAAAGCCATTATCGTGCGGCAGTAACATCATTTCTTCGCTACCTGTTCATCGGAGCAGGATTACGCACTCGGAATTACCGAGTGTCGAGCGTGTTGCGGCCTATTGGAGAGAGTGGATCTATATAGTTTTGTAGCAGCTGGTGTATAGGAAGTTCGCTTGTAACAGGAGTACACAGGATCTTTTATTCACTAGAGAGGAACATATTCGAAGCTAAATGGGTTGTTCCTATTTGGTAAGATCTTATATCTCAAACTGATTTCCGAATATGAGTACGAACCTTGCGCTTCGTCGGTTCATATTCCTATTGAATAAGATTTCATTGCACTCGACCACACGGCCTCTTCACATCTTTATCTACTTATTTGGTCGAAAAAATTGGTCGGATAGTGATGTACTAAAACGTGTCCAATCATATCTTACGCAGTAAAACGGCATGGAAGAACAACTGGAAGAAAAGTAACCAAACCTTGTTTTATCTGATTGATTGCTGATCGTTTTTTAGACATTATTTGGAGGATTTTGAGATTTGTTAGTTATGCACATGGGTAGGTACATCAAAGGAGTTAATTTAAACCTAGAGTCATTACATAGAGGTGGGAAACGATGGAAAGAGCTCTCCGTACTCATTAGAAAAGTGGTGAATTAGCTGAATTAATGATTCTAATTACTGTGAAGTTACTTGGGAGCCTTAATTATTTTTCACTTTTCAGTGTTTTTGATGAAAATATTTCGCCGTGAGTTTTAAAGAAATACTAGTTACACGGAATTCCCTCAACAAAATAAATGTTAACAAAGTCGGTAGATCTGGATTGTTTTCAAACAGAATTGGTCATATGAACGAATGAGTTTCCAAAATGCAAGAACGTCAAAACCGAAGCCAAAATCCGAAAGTGTTGCCGATTTTATTTTTATAATCCGTTTATAGGGGTAAATTGCATTTGAATGCAAAATAAAGTCAGCGTTTTGAGAAAAATCAATATTGCTGGGATTTTGGCGTATGGAGTTCGCTCTCTTTCTTACCAATGTTTTATAGGTACCTAACTGTTCGTTTTATTTACATCAATTAAGTTGATGATCCTTTCCCTGAATTATACAAATAAAATCATTAAAAAGCAGGAATAAAGTTGCAAGAAATAATAAATGAATTTAGAGTCTACAATTTTTGTAGCATTTATATACAAGTACGTATACTATATAAATAGGTACGAAAGGTTACACGGACGCATTGTTTTGCGGTATTTATTTGTAGATTTACAAGCTTCATTCTGATTTTCCCTGGGCCTAGTTACATTTCTTCGGTTCTAGGTAAGTCGGTAGAATTGGACGTTTCGATATCTGAACATGGCGTGAAATCGTAGCCAACGAACGTTAAAAAGCCGTCTCGACTCATTCTTATCTTTGTGATCTACATGGTTGGCTCATTTTCCTATACGCAATGATTCTCTTCAGTTTTATCACTATGAAAATACGTCTTGCGCCCATAGTTTCGACACAAACGAGCACGATTATCTCGAACGTTGGACATCGCAGACGCGTCTTCCGTCCCCGCGAGCCGAGATTGCATCTCGCCTTGTTTTCCAATCTCGCAGTCTGGTAGCTGGTCAAGATTGCGATGAAAGGAAGCGAGTAAACTCAAACCGCACCGAGTGGAAGCATTACACCAGACCGGTTTAGGTTTTCTCCATTCGCACTCCGTCCGTCCGGTCCGCAAATGAAGAAATAATCGTTGTCTCGATCCGGTTCCGCTATTTTTATAAGAGCTGTAAAATCCGATCGGTAATCGGGGATATTTTGGGGATTGAAAGAAGTCTTGTTTTCTGACAATAAACTTCAACTTCAGGATTTCGAGTCGTATTTTGATTGAAAAAAAGAGAAAAAGAAGATAAGTTAATCGCCCTGGCGGCGAACGGAAACAGGATCCACCTTCTCAGCTGGCACCGGATTATGGTAGAACGAGCGAGCGAAATTTCCAACGCGTCAACTTTCGGCGCCGACGACAATATTTTCGTAGTTGCGAACATTCTGCTGTCTAAAGGTGGAGTTCCGCATGGAGACGCCGCGGCTGCGTCTCGTGTCCACGTCTCGACGCTGCGTGCAGACGCGGGGAGAGGGTAGTTCCGCATCAAGCGGCCAGACGCAGCCTTTTGAACCCCAGCCGAGAATTCTGAACCCCAGTCGTCGTCAATCCGTGTCCGCAACAATATGGAGAACAGAAAACGTGCAGCCTCGTTGTTGCTGTACAACATCCTTGTAGTCACTCCTCTCCATATAATACAGTATTGGATGCTCTTCCACATGATGAACGAGTTTTTCATCATCTTCTGAACTAAACCGCGACATTTTTTGCAAAAAAATAAACTTGCAAGAAAGGATGTGAGCGAGAATGAAATCAAAGTGCACACATCGCGAGCTAGAAGTCAACTGATAACGAGTGTGATTCACAGCCTTCATTGCTGACGCGCATCAGTTCGCTTTGTGATGTGGGTTTGCATATCCTGGACGCGAAGACGCGCGTCTCGACTGGTCCCTCGAGCAGTCGAGACGCAGACGCTCAGCGTCTCAAATAATTGGACGCAGCCGCTGCTGCCCCTCTCGAACTGGTTCCCTTGAAATACCCTGAAGGAGTCGCGCTTCTCCAGCCGCGGCGTCTGTGAGAAGCAGACGCAGCCGCGGCGTCTCCATGCGGAACTCCACCTTTAGACTACCGCTCTAATCCAGCTTATCATTGGAGTGGTCCTATTCCCCTCTAATATAGCCTAATCCGAGCGAGGGGAGGGGAGTATTTTATTTTAGTGCGATCATTGAACTTGAGCATGAATTATTGGACTGTACAAGGATTAGGAATTTCTGCAGGTTGATGGGGAGAATAACGAGACGACCTCTTCTCCATTTTTTCTTCTTTTTATTCCACCGAGTACTTTCGCCCGTTCCTACCCCCTTGGTCCTATAATGCCCTGAAAAAGCCCGAACGGGCGAAAGTACTCGGCGGAATAAAAAGAAGAAAAAATGGAGAAGAGGTCGTCTCGTTATTCTCCCCCTCAACCTGCAGAAAGAAGTAATACTGGAGAAAAAAAAAAAGGATTAGGAATGTTACGTTTCCCTCAATTGCTTACATTTGAAACGACAAATTTTTTTTCACCACTTGTGCATGAACATGAATTTACACGTTTTGTGAGAGTTTTAACAAGTTGTTTCTTTGTTGCAGGAGGAAGTGCACAGAAATGAGCACGACTCTTCTTATTTTATTATTAGGTGAGTAAATCTAACTTTACCGTTGTATCCCTCGCATCTTTCTCGGATCGCGCTGGAACATAATTTCGACAGTTATATTTTTGGACGCTGAATCGAATGAGACAATAGCGGGTTGATAGCTTTAATAGTTCTCGAGTTATCGCAGCTTTTGTGTTGCATTTGTGAGCTTTTCAGAAATTACTAGAAGTTATTACCCCTGAACAATCATTTTCAGCGTTTTCGGTCAGCTTTTAGTTCTATTGATACGATTTGTAATGTGAATGATCTTGCCAATAGGTGCCATACAACTCAAGCGATCGAGCATCTAGTGTATTTAATGTATTTTCAGGTTAAATATCAAAGATTAGACAAAATTCATGTTAAGGCCCCATTTTCTGAAATTAATCTACCCTCTTTCTATACATTCAGTTATATTGTGAAGTAGTGTTCACATTTTCATTCCAGGGGAGTGTAATAATTGTCGTTTATATACAGCCGAATTTCCCACTTGCCATGGGAGTGAACCGGGTCATTGCATACCTGGCGCCAGCAGAGAGCGTTTTAAGATAAACCGATCACATTATTCGGATAATAACCGCACCGAACGGATTTCACTGGCTGTAAACCAGTGCGTTGCATAGGAAGCGTAAACCTGAAGAATCGATGGTTCCAAGCGGCGTTAAAGATCCTTTCACGATTGTTCCATCTCGAGTTTCATCATTTTTGAAAGGGCTCTGAAGTCCGCATTACGTAAACCGCAAAACCAAATGCCTATAGGTATCGATTGAATAGGCATCTTTAATGAAATTTCCAATCCAACGGACCATATCGGCTCGTTTTTATCCGTGATCACCAGGCGGCTGCAAACCACGGAACGTTCAGCGGGTGTAATCAGTTTCAGAGCTGCGCGGCCCTTTTCAAGAAATCGTTGAGAGACAATAGGTGAGAGAGACCATAGTTGGCTTGTTTGAGCGTCGTTGCCAGGCCCAAGTGGGAACAATAGGAACGATCGAATAGTCAATACAGTCGTAAATACGTGGTCAACATTTTTATTTATTTTTCTTAGCGATTGTAAGGAACATTAAAAAGTTTCCATTCTTTTAGCAACTTGTTTCGTAAAAAAAAATTTTCATGTTTGAGTCGGTGACAGGTATAAACACATGAAACCCATACAAAGGCCACAACAAGGAACCAAATTTCCATAAGATTAAACTTTATCTTTTTTCCCAATTATAAACTTTTATTTATAAGTATAATAATGAACGGAATAGAACCATTTTAATTATTTAAGAGATAGTCTGAATGTTTTTAGCTAAGCGGTTTAAATTTGCTTGAATTTAGTCGTGGAAAGTAGTTTAATTAGACTCTCAACTATACGTCAAACAAAACTTTTCTAATTCAAGGGTGTTCAAATGCGCCGATTCGAATCACCAGCGGTAAAGAGCGCGAATTCGAAAGAATGGAATTGGGAATCTTTCCATCTTTGAAGTAGGCAGCGCGTATAAATAAAAGCGCGGTGAACTTTTTAAGAGGAAAATTGATTTTTATTCAGTTTATATCAACTGGGTCGGGAATCGTTTCTAAAAGGCATATTCGAAATCGAGCTTCATTTTTCGGAGTTCAACAGTAATTATAAAACTTTAGAAAATGAGAATTGACCCCGAATTCTATCTACCTCGGAATATTGAATACATTTTATTTTGTCGAGAACAAAACACTTATAATTCTGATCAACGACCTGGTAAATCAAGGAACAATTGAGAGGAAAGTTTCCAGTCTGTTTCAAGTATTTTTTCTATCCATATAATGTTCTGATGTTCATTGGCAGTCACCACATTTACCCTTTCGTGCAAAGCAGTAATTTGATTGAACTTTTGCTCTCATAGTTGAGAGGGCATACAATGAAAATTCATTATCGTAGTTTGATAACTGAGAAACGTTATTTCGATTACGTGAAGGGTGTGAAAAATGCTACACTCACAAAAAGAACTCTGAAAGGAGACCTTGTTGACAATAGCAGCTGACATCGTGCGCACGTAACCGTGATCCACTTCTTCGCTTTTCTTCCCGCAATGACAGTCCTTTTTTCTCTCTTCCTTTTTTCATTTTCTAGTTTTGTACTACATCATCATCTCGAGCGTTGAGCAACGTTCGTTTCCTTCATTCGTTGTGTGGACTCACACATTCTATGGAGCTCTGCTTCCTTGGCTCGGGCGAATCTTTATGAAAGAACGTGGCAGTGACGTTTTGTTTAATATCCCCTGGCGTCCAAAGGAACGTTTCGATTGAAAAGTTACCTTTCAAGCTGATATCAAGGACGGATTATTTTCGTTCTTTTGGATGGAACCTGGCGCAGTGTATTGATGGAGTGTAGTAGGACTTGGAGTCATGCGGCCAGAATCTGATGAGCGGCGCTGTCCCAATGTGCCTTGAAGGAGAACGAACCAATTTATCTATCGGTGAAAATCACACATCTGCCGGCCTTCTTTACTTTACCATACTCGCCAAAGATGGCGGTATCTCGGTACCCTTTCCTCGCCGCCACCTTCCCTTTCCTCGGGATATTTTTTCTTCTGACTTAAGCCATGGTTTGGTGTTGCTTTTCTATTTTTCAAAAAATCAAGTTTCATAGGTCAAAAATTACATTCTCAATCCGTGATGAACTAAAAAAACAAAAAATTATGACGTTTGTTAAACATTTATCAGATTATAAAATTCTAATTCTATAAATTTTCCAAGTTTTTCAATACGTAAGTACTATAATGGTGGATTTCACCAAAAAATGGAGTTGGAGTTAGCCTTAGAGTTAGCTCGTCTCCAAATGTTCATTTCAAAATCAGGATTGTCCACTCGCTTTTCAGTACCACCTCTTCGAGAGCTTGGTATCAGCGAATTTCCCTCTTTTATTATTGCTGCATTTCATTGATTAGTTTCATCGCATTGCTGTGATGTAAGAAATAGGTTAATGCTCGTCATTGCATCGATGAAGTAACTATAGAATCAGAAGTTAGATTCTTGTAGAAGCTATCCGCTCCTAAAAGACGCAGTTACAGTTTTGGGTCGGAGCAGTAGTTAAGGAATACTTAGAATCTTTACATGGACAAGTGAAAACATAAGCGACTGTTCCAGTAACTGGATTGATTCAGGCTAGATCAGCAATCAAACCAGTCATTGCCATCACTTGAAAGCTCAAGGAATGTTGTATGTTTAAATGCCTAACTGCATACTGTTCGTATTAACTTGCTTATTGCTCATCCCTTATTTTATTCACTATAGTAACACTCATGAAAGAACACACATCTATCTTAGCGGCTACTTCAAGTATCACTACTATATAGTTTTTACCCTCTGTATGGAGGAGCTGGTTATCTATAGTTAATATAGTAGTAACTATAATTATGTAGGCGTGTATATTGACGTTAATTAGGTAATTATTCCGAACATTTGTGAATGTTCCCACTGAAAAACATATTGGTAACTATGGGGGAAAACTCCGTAGCAACTATTGTAATTTTAATCATTTTTATTTTTCTTAATTTCAAAATTAAAAGCTAAATTTTTGGCCCAACGGTGCAGCTGAAGACAGTGTTTGACGACCATTCCAACGAGTTTAGAACGATTTTTGTAGCTCCAAGAATTCTCGAATTATACCCTCATGCCAAATTTCAGGAAATCGTGATAATTCTACATGAAAGCTACGATAACTCGACAACCATTTAAGCGATAGACCCCACGATGGTCCCATTTGATTCAGCGTCCAAAAATTTGTAGAAATTGATGCTAAACACACCATTGTCCGAAAAAAAATTCGAAAATATTAATTTTCTTCCCTCAAAACCCCCAAAAATACCCTTAAAATTGAGCTAGTAATCTGGTTCAAGAATTGGGCCGTTGTGAGACCGAGATTGATTTTTGGTGAAAATCTCAAGCATGTAGCTATTATAGTTTGGTCGGAAAAGTGTTGACGGCTGATGGCGTACGGACAGAATTTTTTTCCAAATTGGATGTTCAGATCCTACATAGTTACATGCCTTGAAACGTAAAACATCACATTTTAATTATTGAATAATAAACCAAAAACTTAGAACGATGTGTGTTATTCAAAATTCAAGAACGTCTGATTTTACTCAACTACCAAGTGAATGCTTTATGAATCGATCAGCCCGGATTAGAATACATGGGTACGTTTGGTTGTCTGAAATAACAATATCCTACACTGATATCAGTGCTAATAGACCAAATAATGCGTTTTCTGCCGCGTTCCAACGTGCAATAAGTACATTTCACGCTCTAGAATTGTCAGTTCTCTTGCACCTTGAGCGAAATTGAAAGTTCGCGGAGATGAATTCGTGTGGCTTATTCGTAAGAAATTAAGGCGAGGGAACGTTATAAAGATATTTCGTCCTTCGAGTTTTTCGCGTGTTTTTCTAGTTGTCGCTGATGAGCTCGAAGTCGCAACCTCTTGCTAAACCGACCTCCAGTGAGAGTGAATCTAGGTGGCATAACTCAGTACCTAATCACGCGTTCTCTACTAAGATGAAACGGCGTAGCACGTGGCCAGTTCTCTTGAAACCAAGCAGCTACGTTACCGTAGCATTACGTTTTCCTGATGCAGTTTAACTACTTCTGAATATTGAATATGGAAGGAGCATTGCAGAAGTTTTGTAAAAAAAATAGGTACACACCTACTAGTTTGGAATCATTTAAAATAGATAGGTACTATTTAATCCCCATTAGTTTTTACTCTATTCTTCAGATGAGATAGTTACCGTAGTATTCACATCTTGCCATTTGGGTCGAGTGCCCCGCTGGCTAGAGAGAGCGAAAAAAATTTGTTTCTCACGACTTCGAAAGCCTTTCAAATTGGGAATGTAACGAAGAATCAGCCGAAACCATGAAATTTGGTCGACAACTATAAAATTCTCCCAACTCGTATTTAGGTTCCGCAATCTTCCACTTCCAAACTTTGAAAATTTATTGACAACGGTGGGTAGAAGAAAACTATTCGAAACTTGATAAGTTCAAATAGTTTAATTTGTTCTTCCGATTTATCTACTTCTCTAGTTTCAACTTTGAAAAATATGGAGGTACTCTTTGTGGGAATCACTGTCGAAACTGTGTGACGAAATCTTTTTGGAAATTAAATTTAAATCAATCAAAAAGTGGAAATAAAAAATTTATCTGATGTTTTTGTAATTTGTTTGCAAGAGCGTTTGGTTGACTATTGGAGGTACTCCAAAAGTCAACTCCGTCACTCCTGTCGAACTCCTTCTTACAGTTGATTATCATCTATTTTTCAGGTGCAGTCCCGTGGTCGGCCACTCACGTCTTCTACGGCAAAGAGCCTGGACGGGTACGAAAACATTTCCATTACCTACCGAAGTTTAATGAAAATTTTTTTATTGAGTATTATTCTAAGCGCCTGGACGCTTCAGGGAGAAGTAAACGTCCACTTATATTCTTTTGGTGTATTGCTCAATAATAAATCATTGTAACCGCTCTTGGGAGATTACAATTGAATGAAACTTCTAGCTCTGATAAAACATTCAACTTAACCATTCTGTTAAATTTAGTCAGAACTTCATTCTACGAAGTGCCTAATGAGGAATTAGAGGGTTTTAGGAACCTTCAAGTTTTTCGAAGAGCCATTTTAGCCGAGTATTCTTGTTGCCACTGATGTCCTATACGGTTTTACCTAAAACGTGCATCGGTGTATAATTAGGTAAATTTTTTTTTTGTTGTTGAAAATTATGAACCTCAGTTCTAGTAGGAAAGACCTCAGTGAGCTTCTCGAGGAGAATTATTGCTAGAAATGTTTATAATAGATTTTTTTTTGTATTATGCTTGAGACGAGAAAATCACACACATAACGGACAAATAAATAAATAAATCAAGGAATACTTGCCTTCGTCGCATTGCTAAAGAAGAGAAAACCATGCGATTCATTTCCTATCTTACGCCACCACAGGTATTCTACCTCGGGTGTCTACAGCCTGAGCTTTTTTCACCCCTTACCGCTCCATTTCGGTAAGGAATATTTTTGTTTAGGTACCTGATGAAAAAGGATTTTTTTTCACCTCAAAAGATGAAGGACTGTCTAGATTCGATTGATTTGCACCTGCCATCTTGGTCGTCCTGTTAGCATCAGTTATAATCTCGTGCCATATTCAAGCTGGAGCTGGATTTCCGAAAAGAGAATTTTCGAATTCGGCTGATAGCCGCGTTAAAATTATCCTGATAACTGCAATTTATTCTTGGTATCCGACCGTACCTAAACATAATGGAACTGGTCGGGATCTGAAATTTATTTTATTATTATTTTTCAAGTCAATAAATTTTTTATTTTCATTGCAAATCACACGTTTCTGTTCAGGGAAGCAAATTAATCGAAATTCCGAGTTAAAACAATGTCCACGTCAACTCCAAATTTGAAAAAAAAGAGAGAAAAAAAATTATAATTAGCAGAAAATTTTTTTCTACCAACGATTCAGTGGAGACGACTTGAAAAATCCAACCTCCTGCCTCCTAGATTGATTAAGAAAGTGGAACAGTTTCTCATTATTGTCGTATTTCACTAGCATCGAAATGGAATACGATGGAACAGACGAATGATCGGACGGTACCATGGACGGAACATGCCTTACTCGTACCCTCCACGGTATTACAGTAAGGTTTGGAAGGTCAGTGACAAGCATGGTCTTGCACCGAATAACGAAACAAACTGCACAGCATCTACAATGTGACTAGCGACTCACAAAGATGAAGGATTTTATGAATTCAAACACATACCTACTTGACCTTTGTGAAGGATCCATGAAAAAAAATTATTTTCCTTCATGACACGTACCGCCTACAATCTTCATGTAGACGTCGGTGTATTACTTACTGGAAGCATTGTCGCTGGTCTGAATGTGAATCATGTTTCTTACTTTTTTCCAACGGAACTGAATTTCGTTCACGCTGCTTTTAAAAAACGAACCGAAACCGCTTCTACGCTTACCGCTGCCTGTTTTTTCCTTTTCTTTTAAAAACGTGACTAATCATTTTCTGTAAACTACTTACTTGGTCAAGGACCAATCACAATATCTGTTTGCACCTAATTCTACTGTTCGAGCTGCTGACGATCGATGTGAAGAGGCGTTTGATCACCGATAAATTATACACACGAACCGGCCCTTCTTTAAAATCATCTCCTTTCTATCACTGAATGACAATTTTTCAACGAAATCCATTTTTCAGTGTTCTCCTTGCAATTTTCCAAAATCTGTATCGTCAAATTGAGTTTACGTTTGGAGCATTTAAGCTGTTGGAGATATTAATACGACGTTAATTGACAATCATAACCGTCATTAATAATCATAACCGTCAAAGCGAATCGAAAATTTTTCGATTCGCTTTCTATTTCATTTGAATCGAACTGCATCTTGCGGGTGGGGAAGACTCATTGCGTCACGATGTCTGTTGTACATTACGTATTCCGTAATGCGCTTTCGCCTTCATTAGCCTCTTCAGGATTAATTGTCCAGTTAATAAATTGGTTGAATGCTTTGCATCACCACAGAGATGAGTTCGGCCTTAAATAATTCATTCAATCATTATTCATTCATGACTAAAATGAGCTTATTAGTCGAGCTGAACTCCGTGTATTTGATATCAAATCTGGCATTATTAACTGGAAGATACGCCCTGAAGTGGCCTACAAAGGTGAAAGTGCTCGATGGAATAAATAATGTACTACAGAAAGAGGCGTCAAGACGAGCAGCGACAAACTGATAATATTTTCTGTTTAAAGAACTATTGAAGATTCTTTTCGACTGTTGTGCAACTGTGTGATATGCGGCCTTTCAACTCAAACAGTCTCTAAAAATTTGGAACAAACTCGAAAAAACGCCGAGATTTGAAACTGACCCAAATTTGCTATTGTAAAGTTAATATAAAAATACAAACTTGATACCATTTTATTGACAAATTTAACCAAGCTAAGGACGCTCATGAGAGGGTAGGGGAGGGCTCAAGGGTCAATTGGCAGTTTTACTTATCCTAGAACGGGATATTATTTTTAGAACGTTTTGCTACGTGTTAACTCTCCTGAAAAATTGCTGTAAAAATATGGAAACTATGTAGAAACTTATATTTGCCTTCTTTTCCAGCTTACAAGACACCCTTATGAAGAGTGGAGACCGGTCAGGGAAGCTCCTGCGTTTGGGAGGCATGTAGTGCACAGCCCAACACCTCGCTACCCAGTCTTCCATAACAGCAAAGGATACTCGTACCCCTCGTCAAAGAGAATACTCAACCAGCCGTTGGCAGAAAACTCCGATACAGTGGAAGTTTTCTCACCTGCACCGCCATCAATTTTAGGGTCCTTGAGCGTGTTTGGGCATGCGACAGTGAACGCGCGTGAACCTGCCTCACACATCACAAAGAAATCTCCTAGGCCCCAATATACTGCTGATTACCCTCAATACGAACGTCCGAAGTTGAATAATTATAATGTTTGGAATCAGTTCGGGCCTCAAAATCAGTATCCCCAGAATGATTATTCTAAAAAGCCGAACCGTTACACTGATTACAATGACCCTTACTTCCCGGATTCAACTCTCAGGCCGCCACCTCGAGAATCTCTAAAGAAAGTCTCAAGTTACTCTCCTATGGCTCAGTCTACTTCTTTGTCTCCAAACTCATTCTTCTACGATCAACCTCAACCCTTTCAGCCATCAGCTCCGGATCACAGCTTTGAGAAAGTACGCCAACCGATCAACTCTTACCACTTTACTTCAACTGCTGGGTATTCTACTCCAGTTCCTCTCGACTACAGAACAACTATAAACGACTACGATCAGGCGACTAATTCATTTTACAAACCCGTGAGCAATAAGGGTAGCCATGTTTCCTCATCCTGGAACAGAAACCCGTTCGGAGACATAAGCTTAAGTACACGGCGACCTGATGTTTACGTGAAGCCTGTTGTTGAAGAGAAAGAACCGGTCAAGGATCTCTACAACCAGTATTCTCATCTTGGAAGACCTTTCCGAAATCCCGATTATACAACAACTGTGAACTCGCACAGGGACGTTGAAACATATTCACCATTTGTGACGACGTTCCCATCACCACCGGATCAGCATAACGTCAAGTTCTCCGATGTGGCTCACCCGTTTCACGTCAGGAACGACTTTCGACACCACAATCCAACAGGAGGTAAATCTGAATATGCTGTCACACAAAACACCTACAATCAAGATGTTTATCCCATCACAGTAACATCAGTTGATGCTCTAACCGAACCAGCACGAGATTTGATGAAAAAACACAATGATATAAATAAAGATGAACTTTACTTGCCAGAGGTTGTCAGTCGACCGTTTTCAAAAAATAAAAATAATTACGAACCAAATTCTGAGAAACGACCTCAAGTACAAATCACATCGTATCAAGGATACAAAGAAAAATCACCATCTACTCCATTTTTGCCTACACCGACTCCAGATGTGCGTCCTTATGCTCCCCAACCAACTATAGATGAAGAAACAACTGACCAGCCGGAAGTTTCAAGCAACGCCCAGGATTATAACTATATATCTACAATCGATAACCAATATCATGGTATGAATGATGGAATAACGGATTATCCTGCAATGACAACAACATTGTTGGTTGAAACCACAACTACACCACCTCCTAAAACGAAGCCAACGTTGAAGTCTAGACGGCGGCCAACCAGACCATCCCACACATCAAAACACCCTGATGGTTCTAAGTATAAAAACCACAGAGTGCCTGATGATGAATATTCAACAACTGTGGACTATTATAAATCCCAGAGAAGAAGGAAACCGAGCAACAAGTACAGAGACAACTCAGAATTCAAACGCTATAGAACAACTACAACAAGCACAACAACGACCTCCCAACCGCCAATTGAAGATGCCACTGACATATTTATTGAGGACACTACAATAATTGCTGAAGCTCCTAAGGCTCAGGATCAAGACATTATGATTGATAATAGGCATCAAGGGGGAGGATTGAACAACTTTGACAACTATTATTCATCATTTAGTGCAGATAGAATTTCTCCTGTAGAGAATGTTTTCAGTAGCCAATCACCCGAGAGAGACATATTCAATCTGAATTATGCTGACATATTTTCGGAAACAACGTCACCTTCCACGACAACAACATCATCTACAACACCAGCGACCACATCAACAACGACGACAACCACAACAACGGCTGCGCCAGTTTCAGTCACCACCCCAACCCAAGAGAATTCCTCGATATCTACTCGCTTGAAAAACAAATATGGAAACAATCGTCCTCGATTCAGCATCAAAGAATACAGAGATAGATTAAACAGGGGAAGCTCTACTACTTCCGCCCCCAATAAGGATGATGAAACAACAACACTAAGACCTAAAAACGACATACCGAAAATATTGAGTCGAATGAGACCATCACAGCATCAAAGATCGACTACTGAAGCACCAATTAATTCGCAAGATGACGAAACAACACCAGAGCCCAAATACAGGAAGTATAAACCTCGACTTGGCCCTTCGAGAACGTTTTACAAAACATCAACTACAGCCGCGCCTGAGTTAGTTGATACGACAACAACTGAAAGGATCAATACTTTCCGCCCAAGTACTAACCGCTACAAACCAGGTACAGGCAAATATTACAGTAGGTACCGAACTTCATCGTTATCTCCCAAAGAAGTTGACGATAGCCCAGTGACTACAACGGCAAAGATCACAATCAAACCAAAAGGGGTATTTTCGGCCAAACGAAGGCCAAATCCAATGAAGAATCGCCCCGAAGTGACCAAGGACGACGAGGGTTCTGAATCTTCGGAAGAAATGCCATCGACTCCTAATTTCGGAGATACTTTAAAACTAAACGACAACGAAGTCATCCCTGCAGTGCCAACAAAGAAAATTGACGACGGCAAGACGATCATAACTGGAGGCGATGATAAGCTAACAGAAATCAGTTCCAATGATAAGACTCCGTTGAACGTGATTCCACAGCATAACGTTCCGCCGACCGGCAATGAAGCAATGCGAGTAGCTGACCTAACTTCTTCATCCAGCAACGATTTCCATTCCTCGAACATTTTCAAAACAAACATCATCAGTAATAGAAGGATTCTTCCCAAGATAACTCTGCCAACTGAAGAACCAATTTTACCACTGGAAGCTTTCTTTCAGACAAGACACAACAACTGATTGTTTTGGCTTAAAATGTTGTTAGATTTCTTTGCTAAGTCAATGCTCCACGTTTGGAGTTCTCAAACGCGAGAAAGAGTTTAAATACAAAAGGAGCTTTTCGAAGAATTGGAAGCACCGAGTGGTTAATGGGTTACAGTTCATAATTTCCATTCAAAAGTTTGTTTGTCGTGGATGAGAACACATATTCCATGGTATTGTGAATTTTAGTTCTAAGTAACACAGCTGCCCAAGACTCTCAGGGAACTATGAAATATGGAAAAACCATAAATTTCGTTGCGTTTTCTCCCATTTTTTTCCAACTGAAACGTGGTTGTGTGAATGAGATTGAATGACTGCATACAAGAAAACATCATCAGCCAGCAGTAGGTTTCCGTTGAACCTTCTCACCACGAATCCCTTGCTTTGGGATTATAGTTTCGTGAAAATCACAATGACTCTTCTATTCTTTGTAATGCAGACGCTCGAATGTTCGTAACAAATTGTCCACAACTCCTAGAAGAACTTGGAAAAATGTGGTGTTTGTATCATCTTTAAGAGAGCAATTTTGTTCAGTTGATTTGTGAATTAACTATGAGTGGAAAAAATCAATAGAGCAAAAAGCCTACTTGTTCAGCTATACAAGCACTGGTAAATTCAAGTTTTTAACCCTTCCAGAACCACTTAACTTGTAGTAAATCTATTTCGATAGAAGTTGGATTCTATATTTCCATCTTGGTACAAACCACTAAAGGCAAATGGCTCATACACTCGACAGCTCTTTGATTGAGTTATGCGTCTCAGTTGACACAACTAATTTCCTGAAAAAAAAAAAACGGCCGAGATTCACAAATATTTTATTGGGAAAGAAAGTTCTCCTGTAGATCACTTAGGCAGCTGTGATGATTTAGTTTCTTACTGTTCTGACCAGTTAGATGAAAATTGGCAGCCATCAGAAACTACCTTTGAGTCCAACGTAATATTTTTTGTACACCTCTTTCATGTAATCGTAATTGTTTCACTTATGAATGAATAAATGTGGACAAAATTCATCACCCACGGACCTATTTATTTTGTAGTCACCAAAGTCAATTTATTTCTTCTTGGTCTTTCTGCAAGCCAAGATCTACTATTGGATATAAAAAATTGTACCTCCACTTATGTGACATGACGAGGTTATTATCTATGTAAATAATGTAAGCTTCTCAAAACGTATTTTGCTGTAAATAAGTTGTGAATAAATTATTGACGTAGATTAATTTAAGAATCTGTATCGAACCGACAAAAGCTGAGTGTAAATTTCATGTTTAAAATTATTATTTATTTGTTATTAAACAATCAATGCAATTCAGTGCAATAACGTTATGTTTCATTCAATTTACCCATGGTATTAAATATAAACTATGTTCCATCACAATCGAAGTGTACATTTTGTTCTCCTTTTATGTATGCGCCGCAAGAGTGTTACAATTATTTTGTTTTTTTTACGTATCTTAGAAGGAAGTGGCGTCTAATAATTGCTCAGCTGACAACCATCAAAGTAGTAATACAATGTTTCTATGCCAATATATCACGAAGATCCCATTCGTTCAGGAATAATAGGAAAACCTGAAGTTATTGGTAATTAAATTTATTGTAACGATTCAACGATTTATTACAAACGTTTTTCAACAAAGTTTCCACTAGAGGTACCTTGAGAAGTACTTTCAGTACCGGTCATAAAAAAATAAATAAGTTGAGAGAAAAAGCTTCAATGTAGAATTTATACATAATAATGCTCGCCATAGGTAAATACACAACTTATAAATTAGTTATATCCAATCACGTGCAAGTGAATTCAGTTTAAGGAAATAAGAATGTACAAAATTCTATTATCTATAAATAGAAACAACCTTCACTCGAGTAGATTAAAATACAAACTATAATATTATTATTTGTGGAAAATAATGGGCATGTGCACAGTCGTCCTGATACTTTTAACTTTACCAAAGGACCGATTCATATAGTTGGCCAATTGGTTAAAAGTACGAGGTTCACAAAACATGAAACGATTCGCAAAGATCATCGCCGAGTAAGAAATGCCAAAACGGAGTCATCCTGAATCTATTGTTGATTGTATTTCTAGAATTGAGTCATAATTAGATTTAAACATCTGTAATCGTCACTCTATCTTAAGGTAGACAGCTTGTAGGAAGACCATAACTTTCTTTACCCGACACAAAGCACTTGAGGTTGTTAACAGTTACTGAATAACAATAAATCACGTTTTACTGTTCATGCTATCGACGACACTAACACAAATAGATATTAGTGTGTGCCAGCATCATAATTCTACACATCTGTTTGTCATCTCCATTCACACAAAGGAATAGGTATCCTCAGTTACATAATAAAGGATTTGAATGAGTTACTTTACATTTAGATGGACTTGTACTGTTACTCTCAAACAATAAGCATTATTTGGAAGCTATCCGGTTCTAGCAGTCGAATATCAGCAGGTAGAAATGAGACTTTTCAGTCAGGCTAGGGCACCGAAGAGATTCACCTCCAGTCCTGCCTACCTTCTCTACTACATGAAAGTTTAGAGACCAACCTAAAGCAGCGGCAACACGTGGGGTTTCACCAAAACCGAGTAACTCAGGTTGAATTTCGGTAAAAAATTGTACACATGCGAAGTTTGCCCAACTCTGAGCATGATACAAAGCATCAAAAAATGTTTGCGAAGCGAATTAATGTGCAATTAATAAAACTAATTTAGAATGCAAGCCAATGCAACTGATGACATGTGCAGGGCAGACAGGATGTAGACTAAGTCAGTCGATACCCAGTTTATTTCTCTGACTTATAAGGCAGTACTAGCTTCGGCGGTAGACGTACTAAAATTAATTTCATGAGTGTGGAAATTGATCAAACATTGTTTTAACAGAGATACTTGAGTAATAGACATTATATATGTAACACTACATTGCTGTAATCAAAGATTAAATTAATTGGTTAACATCTGGAAAGCGGCAGTGCACAGCTGATCGGACTCAAGTATTTTTTGCTGTGTGCGTACCCATGTCTTGCGGTAGCTCCTAGAATGTTAATTCCTTCTAACTCAGGAAATAAAACGCCTCGGAAGCGAGCACGCAAATAATCGGCAATTGGCAAGTAAGCTGTCAAGACATAGAGTTGGACGAAATTCTACTCAATATTCGGCAAGCTTTGTTTATGTAGGGGCCCCTTAATAAGCTGCTTTAAAACTAGGCGTTGAACTGGCTTAGACTCTTATCTGTCATGTGAACATAAGATGTAGAACAATTTTTCTTTTTATAAAATAGAACTGCTGCTGCTCTGAAATTCTGCAACTCATTGAGAAATCATTACACACACAATTGTGACCGGGGTATTATTATTGACTCGCAGGACAACACTAATCCTGTTGATCCAGAATCACTACTTGTTATTGCTTATAAGTATCACTTGAAAGTTTTGTCACAGATGACCCCCTGAAGAGTGCCTCCAAGTTCAACTGAAATCTATTCCTTGTCGCAGAAAATATTCCTGGAACAACATTTTACCAGAAAACAAGTGTTGTGAATGGTGAGGACCCCACTCATTCATATTTCTCTACTGGTGGAAGGAAGTTCTGAGACATACATCATCCTTTACTCGTTTCTGTAAGCGTTTGATGAACCCAGCATATAACAAAACTGTTCAACATTTGAACCCATGAGATAGGACTTCATTAGACATAAAAAATAATGCGTCAAAACGGAATATTTACACAGCTCGAATGAAAGTTAGCTGGCCCAAACAAATCGACAACTAACAGGACATAGTTCTCAATCAGGTTCTCAGCAACTGAAAAACTGCAGTACTTAAGCCAGTTTTGTTTGCACATATGTTTGAACTTCATGGTACACGCTGACATTTGAAAGGCAACGCAAATTCAAAATTTGAATGATAGTACTCAAGGAAATTTCACAACTCCCGATTATCTGGATTGGCCTTTTCTGTTAGTTGGCAACTAGTTACAAAACAGCTTACAGTTGAAAATGGTACTGCATACAGAGAAAGATAGGATATGATAATGGTAATTTTTGTTCATAAACTATTTACGTATTATGAAAGCAATGCCTTGTTGACTTTTCACAATGTTCGGGGAAAATTCAGGACTATATTCCGGTAGCAAATGTAAGGTTTGAGACGCCAACTCAGCCCAGAATAAAGCGTGGGATTTCAAAATGATTAAATCAGTCAGATGCACACTTTGGAAGCTATGCACTAGAAATGGAAAAAAAGTGCCAACATTCTAGAATGATGTGGGAACCAAGGTCTCAATTGATTCGAGATTCCCTTTCATATAATTGTATATCTCTTCCAAAGTGTTACTCAGGTTAGGACACTGCTTTATAGGTTAAACTTGGTGTTAAAGATCCACCCACGGTCATACAGGGCGATAACAGTAATAAAATTCAGGCCATGCAGGATTGTCACACAAATTTTTCCAGTGGTTGTACAAACATCTAATAAAAAAAAATAAAATAAAATAATAATAATAAAAAAGGAAATTTTTTTAAAAAGTTCTTAGGTAACTCGAAAATTGGACATCAAATCGACTGGAGTTAAATTTTTCTGCAAAACTGTTTATACAATGGCACTTGACACAAAAATTCCTCAACATAGTTTTATAGACATAACAAGAGCAATTCGCCAACATTGTGTAGAAACATAATCAGGTGATATATAATGGTTGGAAGAACGCTCAGTGATGCGGCCATTCCTTTCCCTGTTGTTGAACTATATAACTTAAGGACATACTGTATACAAAAATTCAACCAAATTTTATCCTCGAACTAAATCAATTGGAATCCTTAGACGTCTGATTTTTGTACTAACTTTGTGATTTTTAGTTGAAAGACAGCCCACGTTTGCAAGAAAGAATAGTGAGAGAGAAAAAACACCATGTATATGTTGAAGAGACAACAAACCAAATTAGACCAAAACCTCGATCTTACGAGAAGAGACGTTGCCAAGACCTTCAAGCTGTACTGAAACTAATGATTACGTTCATCTCATAAGACTTGTTTCTATAGCAATAAATCAATCCCCTCAGCATTTATAGAATCATCATGGTGAAGTCATCGTCCTGTAGTGCAAGTCAAATGCAGAATGGAAAGGAATTCAAATTTTTAGTTGCAGGCTCAAAACACATTCTAAACAAGAGTATTATTTCTTTGGTGAAACCTTGACGATCTAGCATTGCATGAGAGAACCATCTGTTGGTAGCGTGATGGCAGCATTTCTCCCAGGAGTCATACCACATACATACCATCAAATGTTATATAACCATCACACATCAATGGCATGATTGTAATTGAACAAATTTTTACTCTAAAGATCATTCGTTCACCAAAGATGCGAGTAATTTATTAGGTTTCGCACTATTTTTCTATCTCAAGTATTGTCCACGGGGAAATAATTTCTGCCAAAACCTTCAACTCTGACCAAAAATAGTAGAAAGCTCCCAGAATCCGAGTACTTAATTGGTGCCTGAATCCAAATAAAACCAGCACAAAAATGTAGTCACGCACGGGGATCAAACCTATTTACCGTTGAGAAATGAGTGAATTAAGCCCTACTTATACAATACACTGAGTTAATTATGATGTATTTTTCTCATTCCTTGGTAGAAGCGCTGGAATCGTTCAACCCACAGCCTCCAAACACTATCCAGCATGTCATGACTGGCATTTTATTTAGTTTTCTAGGCATCTTCCCTGTCTCATTTTGACTCGATCAATTTTTACCCAATTGACTTGCATCATTCGAGGATCTTACAGTTATGGTTGACTCCATTACGATTAAAGGAAGAGACACTGGAAACCTTTAGGCTGATGATGGCACAGGTGGAATGTGGCGGCATCATGACTAGAGGTAAGCAACTAGTTGTACCCTTGTTCTTCTGCTGTTGCAAAATATCAGATTATTCCATGCTAGGGTTGTAGTACTGATTTGGATCCGTTTGCCACCAGTCATTTTAGCAGTGTTACACCATCATTGAAATACCGACATCATTAAACAAATTTCTACACCTAGTGCATGCAAATGAGTGTGAAAAGTTATTCATGTTTCACCTCCAACCGGCTAATATCACCAATACGTTTGGTACAGCACATTGATGAAGTTTTATTCTTCTCAACACAATACTTTCATGTTATATGCAAGTTTAGATAGGCATTTCTCAAGCTATTTATTTCATTTCAAGGGCTACAGACAATGAAAATGCTCCATTTTGACGGTATGATTTCAGAAATATATCAGCTGGTTGAGTCATAAGTTGAGAAGATTTTTCACTATCATTAGACTGCTTCAGGCTGCAGTTTTTGGGACGAGAGAAACATCTAATCACCCTTTTTGCCATGAATCATTTGAACAGGTACCCTCATTTTTGTATCAGCCCATTAGTAGTTTAACTCGAGTCTAATTTCAGATCATAGATCACTGCCCAACAAGAAATTTGAAGATATACTACAATGATTATTGTACATCAGTTAGAATTTTATTATTACTTTGTATAGGAACGTCGGGCACTATTGTTTGGTGATGTAAATGTACATTTATATTCCTACATTCATCCAGTCTTAAAAAATACCAATGTTAACAAACCCATGTGAGTACTCAAAAGGTTCAGAAAGGCGAAGAAACTGTAAACTGTTCTTCATTGCAAAACAACCATTCCTCTGCAAAATTAGTTTAATTCTACTTTTTGGTGTACTAAGTTTTTAAGGCGAGTCATCAGCAAGAAAATTTATAGGTACAAGTTTAATATCTCAGTAGTAGCAATTAACTTAGCTCAAATCAAATTGCATTCGAACCTGGATTTAGTTTTGTTTACAATAAAGATTTTACAGCTGAAGAAGCAAGTCCTGAGCAAAACTATACTGAGATGCCAGCATTGACAATTACAGCGATGATTCAGATTGCAATGCCACAAAATGATTCTGCTAAAGTGATTCTCATTTTATAAGGGAAATGGTTCAATTGAGATTTTACAAGGTTAAGATGTCACACGTTTATTTAATTACCGGATGGTCCATCATTAATTGAATTTGACCAGTACAATGGACACTGTTTAGATAGAGGCACATAAGTTTTATCTTCGGGAATGAAGATAACAAAAAGCATGAGATAATTTGGAAAAATTAACCCGGGCCTAGATTACTTGACAATACAAGCAACTGTGATTGATTTGGAAATTAGAAGACACATTCAGGAACCATAGTTGCACTTTTTGCGGTCTTTCTAAACTGAGGTAGTTCAAAATGAAGGAAATGGAAAAACTGAATTCAAAGAATGAGAGAACTATCTTGTTTCAATGAATACACATAAAATTTTGACTTGGCTGAATTACTGGCTCCAAAAACGCCCTCGCAGACTAAGCTATAACCTGACTAGTCGACTGAGAGCCAGGTGAAAGTTCGTCTGAGGTCAACAAGAACGAATTTGAACACAGGAGCAATGGGCCCCAATAGCTCACGCTGCAATCCACCGCTAACATTTCACTGACCTAAGCTATGATGGACAACACTGGAACTACTTCGATACCCACAGCAACTGCTTTGTGGGTGGAGGAAAAACAGAGACAACTTATCAGTATTTACAAGGTACAACTCGGATTCCTTCACAGTTGATGATTTGGTCTAGGTCAGAAGTTACCGTTCACCTAATCAGCCATGGATACATAGTCAAGAGGAAAATTTTAGGGCCACGAAGAGAGTCTGTGTTTGTTACACATCTGAACATGATATGGACCTGTCACGTTAACCAAACCAGAGCAGCTACCAACCAGGAACAAGAAACTGTTGTAGATAACCCTCCGGATGGTCAGCATGAACAGACAACCTCAGAACAGTTGACAAATGGTGCACAGAGGAGTAACAACTCCAGAAATGACACAGCTTCCATGGATTCCCTAAAAAACCTCATCATGGGGAGCAACAACGTTTGCGAGCACCCCTTGCCCAGTCGCAGTAAATGATAGTACCACAGTGGATCGTCGGCAGAGGTTTCGACTTCGTTGAGTTGTCAATGGCATAAAAAAAAAGTAACGTGGTGAACTGGAATTGGGCTACTTCTGGAGGAACAACTCATTGGCCCACTTTCATAAAAGGGGAAGGTGTAGCATAAATAAATAAATCATTTTTGTGCTCGCCACAGCTCCTTCACAGACAAAGTGACAACTAGGAGGATAATGTTATCTTTTTCAGAGTTGATAATTCGAGGTAGGATTCAACTAAGCTCGGCTCACATTGTCTGTTGGATATTAATAAAATGCGCTTCTGATCCCATATAATGATTGAACGTCACAATTTATTTTTCAAGTTGCTTTCCTCTCCCTCCTCTCTTTGTGGGAGTGTGAAAGCATAGGAGGAGGTAGTGAAGGTAAGGTAGTAAACCTTAGCCTGGTTACGTACCTAATATTGTGGTGAAATATGCTAAACCTAATGGTATGACATTTCAATAGCGACTGCCCTCACTTGGCATGCAAACGTCGAGAGAACACTAGGGTAAGAGAAGTAAATTTTACTTCACGTGCTCTCATACATTTTCAGATTAAAGTTAGGCTCAGCAATCTTCAAAACATACCATTGATTCTGACAATAAATAATAGATTATCTCTAGGTTTTAATAAAGTCTAACCTCGAAAATACCTAAACAAGCATCAACAAATGACAACTGATAGAAAAAGTGATTTGCGAAAGAGAACTGCTCAACGAAACCATGAATGAAGTCTCGAGTCTTTACAAGCTGCTTCAATTGAATAGTTTCAACTGAGTTTTTACAGGTTAATCCTTACCTAATAGATCAGCCAACCTCTGATTTTGCAGCATGCGCCAATAAGAGTATTTACAGAACACCATCTGGACCGACTACAATGAAATAATTCAACTCTTGACATAAGAAATTATCTAATTTTCTATGCGATATCAGATCGGAACATTGGAAGTAAGCCATTAAAATTTGACTAGCACTTGAAAGGACGAGGGAAAATTAACCAAGTTATTTTGAAGGTGGATAGCTTCCCTTTGTTTCAGCAGCATTCAACATCGAATTAACGTTACAAGGTTTCATTGATACTGATAAGAAATTTTAATAAAAATTCGATTGCCATTTCTTGTGTTGTTAACAATAGAAAAAAAGGAAAGGAAAAAATTAATGGCAGACTGAATGCAAAAATTAATCATTGTCTTTCACTCAGCCACAATGTTAGTAGGAGACCTTGGTTGTGGTGCTGCTAAATCATTTGAGCAAATGTAGAAATTTGGTGGTGAAGAACAGCTAAAGAGGCACAATCGATGTTTGTTTCCCTGAGAACAATATAATAAACAAAATTTCAAGAAAATGTATGATAGCAAAAAAAAGACTTGCACATTCAGGCAAGAGAAGAATAACAATTAAATTAATTCTAATTCTTCTTCATTGCTTTCACGGATGGCCTAACCAATTAAGTTACACAAAATTGATTGAAGCTGACAGAAACACAAATCCTTGCTGAGAAATATCTTCAAAAGTATAAAGCAATAATAATACGTGTAGAAATTTTTCTCAGACCGACTAGAACTGGAGCAAATTTGCAGAAGGGAAAACATTTTCAACTCACCTGTGTGAGTGGTGTTCAGTTCAATCCATCAGTATATCTTCTACACTGGCAAATGCGGAAGAGCCTAGGCCACTTTTGGACATCAGTTGTATCAGTTCTTTGGCATGAGCAACTGCGATTTCGAGAGGAGGTTTTGGTGCGAGGTTGCTTGATTCTGTCAAAAAGCAATGGAAGCATCCCATATTTAATAAGGATGAAAGTGTGCGCTCATCCTTTCAGAAAATGAAAGCAATACTAGAGTGGAATGGGCCCTAGTGAACTTAGAGTCCTTGTATCCTTATGATATAATTTTGAGGGGACACTTGGATTCTAGAATCGCTACTTCTGTGTGATATAAGATGATTACTCAAAAATAAGAAATAAATGTAATAGAATCGAAAGAAAAATAATAGTTTAGCTATTTTAATGAAAGGTTAGTAGAAATTATTTGATCTGCAAGATCCAGCTTTGAAATGAAAATGAAAACTAATAAACACTCACCAAGTATTGCCGAATTCAGTTGTGCGCACACAGTTTCCCTTTGTATAGGATCTAGTTGCCATCCAACTGGACTGCTCCATGGATTAGAATAAGCAAGTAGACTAAATGCATCCTGCAAAAAGTTAAACATGTTTTCAATGGAATGCCTTTGGTTAAAGCAGTTAATAGTCAATTAATCGTGAAAAGGGAAAAAAACTACTGGCAAAAATATATTAACGTTGATTATTCTCAGTACTACTGGCTCATGAGCTGGAAAAACAATATTTCATATCCTACAAAAGTTGACACAATGCTGTGTAAAATAGACTAAACAATGCAAAATGAGGGGAAACTAAAACCAAAATTGGGAAGCTATATTTAAGAAGACAAGAGCAACAAATACAAACATTCCATCAACGACTGAGCAATTCAGAGCCCAATTTATAGCAGTAACTCCTCCTATTTTGGTAATTAATCAAGTTTTTTTGTGTCTTGCCTGTTCTCTTCCATAAGTTTGGTTGATAGGAAATACCCTGCATAAGATTTATCAGGAAAACATGAATACATTTTGGCTCAGATTCAAGAAAAAAAGACAGTTGATTGCATTTTTTTTTAATCCCAAAAAACCAGCTCCAGTTGCTTATTCGTCGGGGATTTCATACTTATCAATGTACCTAATTAAATTCGAATGTATGATGAGCTTTTTATTCTCCGCACATCAATGATTTGTTTTGGTGAGGCACTAAATAGCAAATTCTATCAAGGAAACAAGAAAACACCAGACTAAAATAAAATTAGAGTTTCATCCACAGCTACCTTATCACAAATTAGTCTCTAACCATGAACAAGAAACTTAGCAAAATGGTAACATCACATCATCCAGATTTGTTTTACCGAGTAGGAAAAAAGCTACCTACAATATCATACCCACCCTAAAATAAGGGATTCATTAATAGACACCATTTAAGGTAGATCACGTTTCAGGAGTTTTTTAAATTTACTTCATCATCATGATCATAACTGTTGAGGGTAAATGCTCTCTCAGGTAAAATATGAATAATTTAGCTAGGATTTACTCGAGACTCAAAAATGATATGGGCTGTTCCCTTATTCTAGGACAGGTGCAATAAATGCAATAGTACATACAACTGATATACCTATTTAAATATAGAGACGAGAAATTACCTGGAGCATATTTTTGTTTTCCTCATTCTCGCCATATTTATTGGTCAAGTTTTTATTGTACTTATACAATTCCCGGCCGAACTCAAGCATCCTTTCTATGGCAGGTCGGCTACCACCACACACACTGTTGGTTTCCGAATATTCCATACCTATGACAAAAGAGCAGATGTAATCATTAAGGTCAGCCAATGTTGAATTTTATGAATACCTTGAATATAAAAATGGGTAACATCAAAAGTAGAATTGATCTCTAACTGGAACAGTGAAGAATATTCCTACACGGTACAAGGTGATAATCATCCCGAACCAGTGTGTGAAGTTGTCTAGAATCGTTAGTTCCCTAAGAAAATTTTTTTAGCACAACAATTGTTTCCGTTTCAGTGAAAACATGAGGGTAGATTGTCAAGAGAACACATCTAGCCGTGGAAACTACCAAATTCCTTGAGACTACTTATAGGGATTGCGGAGGGTGTAACTGAGCGATCTACCAAACGTTATAAAATTCAAGAGACTTTGCGAGAGAAGTCTTTACGCAAAAATAATAGCAAACTTGGCCAAGCTCTTGAAGCTAATAGATGCAAACGGGCCAACTTAGCAGTGAGGTGATGCTCTGCAATTCAACCAAACCTATTGAAAAGGTAGGGGGTGCCAAATTGAATCAATCCTTCGTTATTTCTCAAGGAGTAGGGGTGGGCCGAGGGAACTGAAGAAAACTTTGAGAAAAAATCATAGCTCTCATTCAAAATAATAATTTCAAGATTGCGGTACTGTTTCAGTAACACCTCTTAATTGCTTCCAGCAATGCACTTCTCAATTGCTCCTTCTAGCCCCTCATAATTGCTTCCAGAGGGAAACACCTTGCTTTCTGCTCTTCCCTGCTTGCACCTCATTTTTAGGCGGCTTGATATTGTGGCTCAACTAAACCTCGTGGGCGCCCAAGTCTCTGTTTGCACGACAGATTGACACAATCTGGATCCAGGAATGTATATATTTCTCGCCACCTCAGAAAAGCTGTGGAGAGTCACCTGTGACAAAGTCCTGACTTTTTCAATAAATTCACCTGCGTGCATTCCACATGAGGTTAGACAGCCTGACAAATCCGAGGTAGGCCAATACCCATCTATTCATCAATACTGGAACATAACCCTTGTGGATCGTGGCTAATTTTTTTTCTTTTTTTTCAGTTTTTGGTTGATGAGCTAGGAATGTAATGTATGAAATTCCCCTATTTGTTTTTTATGCCAATATAGAAGTGATTAATAGTTCATTTTCTTTTGAAAGCCCTTTCCGCTCAACAATGAGTATTTTGAAGATCCAGGCAGATCTTAGGCTAACTGGTTCTTCCATTATGACAACATGTTAGTACGACCCTCTATGTGGAGCAGTTTCTGAACGGAAACGGCAAGTCACTCGCCTCCAAGGCTAAAGAATATGCCAGTAAATGAATTAAAAAACTGGTAAAAACAATGGAAGTGGATGGGTCAGGGGAATTGAATTGTGGTCAAAAGGGAATATGATGAAGGTGATCAACTGGTAGCAAGTACAACTAGAACCAAAAAGAGTATTTAATTTCAATCATTTTACTTCCATGTTTAGGTAGTAAATGGAAGTATTTTTGAGATAATTTCATTTTTTTGTGAATAATAATTCCATATCACCAACCATTAGGCAACTCACCAGAATCAGCAAATTCTTCTTTACTAAAACCGTTCGGCGAATCACAGGCAAAACCATTTTTATTGTCATCTGCATCCATTGATTCATCGGCTGACTTGGAAATTCCATTCACCTCGCTACAAGTACAAACATACGACGGCAATGTACACACAATTCATGGGGCAATGACAGGAGAAATATGGACAACGAATATTATTAGCCGGAAGGGAGAGAGGATACCCCTGAACTAACACTAACAATCAAACAATTTACAAAGAAAAAAAAAGAAAAAATTGTCTACCAGGAAAATTTTTAGCATTTAGCCTAGAACAAAGAGATATAACCAAGGCGGAAATTTTGATACAGCCAAAGTTGAAGGAGTCTCAGCTAATGCCATTCTTATGTTCTATAGTACCAAGAATAAGTTCATAAGTGATAAAGTTAATTGAACCCTCTACATGAAAAAGTAATATCATATTAATTATTTTTCAATGTGTAACCAAAGAGATAGAATTTCTACTGGCACCAGGCTGTTAACTAGCAGTTCAGTTAAGGTTCACTTTAATGAACCAATCACTTTATATCAACGGGGAAACTGATCAAACCCCTCACCTTTCTTCGTTATTTTGACTATTAAATCAGACTTCAGTAAGTCTTGTCTTGTTATAACAACACTTGGAGTATTGTCATCCCAGCTGTTTTTTTTTCTCTTTTGGCCATGGAGATCAGTCATCAGTCAAGTTTTTTAATCAGTCATGAAAATGTGACAACCGAAAGAAAAACACCAAGAAACTAGAAAAATCATGGTTTAGGTCTAATTCGATCAGGGGTCCTGAACCAACTCATGTTGTCTTCGTAAATACGGCTGCACCGAAATGTGTACATTGATCTCACCCCCTTAATACATGGAAGCAAGTCACTGAGTTTGATTTTGCCGCTTTTCGAGCTATGGAGTGGTTCAGTATGGCAAGCGTTCATTATGGCAACAGTTTTAGACCACATTGATAATAGATGGTGTAGTAATTGATAAATACCTCAATTATCTTGAAGAAGCAGTCAAGAAACTAGAGAACCCAAGCCAACCAATTCCTAGCTCTCAATTCTAAGCACCACATTCCTAGTATATAATTTCTTTTTTGATATCAGGAACAATAATGCAACAGGTAACCTTGACTTAGCCCAGCTTCAACTAACACACTGTATTACGTAGTGACGACTATTTATTGAGAGGTGCTTAAAAAATTGATTAGTATTAACAAGATAGCAATGCAGTTATAAGTCAAACCTGAACAATTCAGTCGACTGGATCACAGAAGTGTGGCCAACATGTCTGTTTGGAGGCTCCACATCACACCCGTTAACCATTTCAATGAACTGACGACATTTCAACATGAATTGTAAATTGGGCCTGTCTTCGAGCAATCCGGGATACAGTTGCCTCGTGTTTTCAATCGCTTCACCCATCCGCCCAGTTAGTACTAATTTCAATATTTCTGAAACATAAAATTGAGTCTATCTGATAGAAGTACGAGAAAACTTAGAATTAAAGGATAAACCAACAGTTACTGGACCATACAGAACCTATGCATATGCATAGGTGAAGTTGGAGAAAACAAACTCACTTTGTCTATTTTTTATGGAATTGATTTCCTCTTTGAACTCTTGTCCTGTAGCTATGGCAAACGCTTCTGCAGTGGCGCAATATCCGTGATGAACCAGGTACGAACTGACAAGCCTGGTGACAAACAATATGAGCAATGTCGAATATCATGGCAAAAATAAATACATATGAGCTCATTAATAGTAGATTTCAGTTGACATTGCAAGTGATCATTAGAAATTAAAATATCAACAGTTCCAACCCTTCAATCGTTAAGAGTTTACCGTCCCATTTCAAAACTGTAATTTATAATTAACACGAATAAATCAATGAGTTGGATCCAAAACATTCCATGATAAACCTAAACACAGAAATCAGGCTTACTTATGCAGACTTGATTGATGTTCATTGTAGCCATCTGGAAAAGGGAAATTTTCTATCGTCGTTTTTGTCCTAGCTTTCAATTCTTTCATGACGTCATCTATATCGAAGACAAATGGAGATTGGCCAAAATTGGCGTCAATCACTTCACCGGGAGTTTGTAGACCAACGGTTGGGTAAAGGTTGTTCTGCAAAACAAATTAGCAACAACTTGAAAGGGAAGTGAGGAGAATAACAAGGAAAATACTAGGCAACCGCAGTAGACTCAGCAGATGAATGGGAAGCACGAAATAATTACAAACTTGTTGAACACAGATAAAGAGTGAGATTGAACGATAGCAACAGAGATACTGATAGTTAATACTAATACAAAACATTTGGTTGAAGTTTTTTTTTTCTCCCGAAATACTTGGTTAATATAAATCTTTACTTACTGGCAACTCAGTGAATGCTATACCGAGGTTATGGCCGTTTTTTGTATAAAAACAAGTATTATCGATCATATTTACACCACAACCAATGACATCACCAGTGGTGAAAGTAGGACCGTAAGGAATCCCAGTGCCTGACGAACAAAATGAATGTCCATCGTCACCATGGTAACCATAAGAATGTTTGTCCCAACCTGCAAAATTAAGAGATTTATTTACAATACACAAAAACAAAACAAAAAATATGATGCCCAGCAAGACAAAAGGCCTTGACATTGGATGGACTAAATTTTGATTTGATATACCTTGAAATGTAAATATCAAATTTTGTGGAAGGCTTAGAAAATTATTTTTCTCGGGTGATCACAATGGTATATTACTGAATAATAACCAAAAAAGACCAATGCCATGATTTGAAAGGATAAGTGAATCGAGGGAAAGAGAGAAGGAAGGGGGATAGAAGTGAAATGAGCGGAAGGGGTTAGACGTGGAAGGATTTTACTTCAGAATTCACCCACAACGACTCTCCAAACTCTTAGATTTGAGCTGGCTTCCGTGGGCTAAGCAGTTATGGTGTCTGTTTGGACTCCAAAAGGTTTGGGTTCGAACTCAGGCCACGACGCCGGTGTGGCCAAATTAAAAAAAGAGGCAACAAAACCCCTTGGAAGCTGGGAAAGACAATACCGTTCCCAAAGACTTGGGAACGGACCTTTTTCAGATGTAGTACAGCAGTTCAGAACAAGAACGCCTGCTGATCTTGAAACAGTGATTATGGCCGGTCGCAGTGTCCACAAACGACAATGAAATCGTAAGGTCGTAAAGTGGAAAAGCTCTTAAGCAAGACACCTGCCTTCATTCTTCTCGTTCAGTTGTACGTACAGGTTTTCTTTTTTAAAAAAAAAAGAAAAACCTTATATGAGTAAGCTGTTCTTGTAATCCGAGGATTAAGACTAACTTATAGCGGTGAAACTCACTTTGGGCCAATTCTTTAGATTATCTGAACCTTAATCCAAGGTGGTGAAATACAACCTTTAGTGGATGTAACTTAGTGCAACTTTTGATAGTGCTTAATCGCTTGACGACAGCGAGATCAGAGCATGGTCCATCTCACATTGGCAGAAACCTAGCCCAGTAACTATTACTATTATTGATTTTTAGGAATGGGTCAACATAGCCCAACTGCTGATGTTTTAAAGTGATAACACATTTTAACACTGACTGAACTTCTCTATTCTACCTCTAGAAGTAAACTTTCTGACTTTTGTACCTGGAAGTCTGTTCATATTAACTCCTTGGGCTGACAACCCAATTCCCATGTAGCCGTCTCTTCCTTTGCTTACGATCCTCACTTCAAAATAGTAAAGACCACATGATGCTGGGATAGGATGGGTTGCACGAACACTAGCTGCATCTTTATGAGTTTTACCATGACCTGTGAAAAATAAAAATGAGCATCAACAAAAGTTGACAAACCCGCACTCAACGAGACCAACTACATAGAGCGCCAGAAAAAAATGGTGCAGTTTCAAAAGATGAATATAGAATCGCAGAGGTGAAACTGCAGCAAATGTTTCTGGTGCGCCTTCACTCTTTCATGGGTGAGTTTGCGCTATCTTCTCCTGAGGAGATACCTGAGGGAAAATATTTGCCCTTACAAAATGGAAGACCTTCAAAACCGTGTCATAGTTGAAATGTGGCAGGTACCGGATGAAAACGTAAGAGGTTGCCTACATCAACGAGCCGCTGCTGATGGCGCCTGCCAGCCCACTTTCTTGACATAGTTCTAAGGACCTACGATCTCAAAATGGGGTGGTGTATGGAGAAAAAGTTTAGGAAAAATATTGACAAGAGTTCGTTCTAAGGGGAGATAATATAAAAATGAGTTTTCCTTGGTTAAATAGTTTGTTCAAAAGCAGAAGGCGAATTAGGTTTCAGCTTGCTTTTCATGTTAACTCAAGTTAAATCATGAATAAAAACGAAAACAGGATAAATTCGATGTTATAATGAAAACTGTCGGAATCAGTGAGTCAAAGAAAAGGACAAGAACAACAGAACAATACAATAATAAGGGGCCGGATTCGATTTGTGGTCATTTATTCATCTTGATTAGAATTCTTTTGTTTATTTCATAACAGCGTGTTAGAAGTTTATTATAAGCGTTCGACAAAGGAAAGCAAAGTTTCAGTTTTCCAAAAACGTTTGACCATATTGTTAACTTCAGTTGTGACCAAAATTTGCGAGTTATTTTATTTATTTATTAATAGAGTATAATACCATTGCAAAAATTTTTCTAAAGAATGTACCTACACATATTCATGTATATACCTTAGGCCAAGCCTGTGTTGTTGGACAAGAGTTGCTATAGCTACGTCACTGTGCTTAACAAGTCTATTGAAAAAAACAACTAGATAAATTAAACATAAATGCTTTTAAAGAGTAGATCGACTCGCTCGCACCATAATTTTATCAGCCAAAGGATATTTTTTTTTTTTTTTTTTTTTTTTTTTTTTTTTTTTTTTTTTTTTTTTTTTAGTGTTGCCTAGAGGAAGCACATGGGTTTTTTATTTCGGAGGGTGAATTCTTATGGATAACACAAATAAAATGGTAATCTAGTAGTCAGAAAAATTTGGGGTCGTGGGTTTACAACATTTCGTTGAAATTGAAATCCTATTGTAATAACTCTTTGCCTGAAACAGTCGCCAATCATCATTATCGACGAGTTATCTCCGCTTGATATCACATCGCGGTTATTAAACCGTGTGAACCGAATTAAGATCGTTAATTCCTGAACTCGAACATTATTGTCGTGCTCGATCGACTGTAAACGCATCGATCGAGTAAACGTGCATAAATCTGCAGGAAGAACAAACGAAGAGCAGAGCATCGGATAGCACAAAAGAGTTGGAGAAATGTATTGTCAACGATGAAGAGACACAGTACAACGCAATATCGCAGATGTGGAGCAGAGCTACCTCTTGCGAAATACCTTTGTAATGAACTCGTAAGTTGCCGTTCGAAAGTCCAATATAGTTGAATTTGTCTTTTGGGCTCCATGATCGTGGAAGTGGCGTTTCATCTTCGTTAACAGCCGGATAAAGGAGTTTCAACCTTTCGTCCAGAGTCAGGGCAGGCGACGAGACGGACATTCCTATTTTGGACGACTGCAAATTCATCGAGACTGAAGCTGGCCCGTTCGAAATTGTCAATATAATACGATCAGATGAGAGCGATTACGACATTACGACAGAAACGTGGAATCAATCGCGGGCGCAGGAAACATTTTGAAAGTAAGAAAAGGAATCATAATCGTTAACGTAAAGTGGAACTGCAATCGCGATGACATCAAGAAAACAACACAGCAAAGCACAGAGGACAGCCCAAGTGCGACGAACTTTCGAAGTCGTGAGTCTCGTTATTGCCAGTAGTCGCGCTGCGATCGCTTTTAAAAGGAACGCGAACATATCAGGTTAAATTCGAAGCGGATCACGATAAATCGACCTACAAATTACATTCACTGGACAGGTGAGAAAAAATATTATCCACCGCCCAATTAAGATGTTAAAATGATAACAGTTGGTAAAATTATATAATTTTACCTATGTACCTACAAGTTAGTTTTTTATTAGGGTCGTACACAGAATCAAACCTTGGTAGTAGAGTCGTTACTCGAAAACTGTTGAATCTATCAATCTCGTCTGAAAATCGATTGAAATTGAGATACCAATCACGCTTTTCGTACTGGGTTGGTGAGGGGGAGAAGAACCAGGCGACTTGTTCTCCGATTTTTTATTTACTGGCCGAGTACTTTCGCCCCTTCGGGCATCCTCAGAGCGATGTGGAACCATAGGTTACCACAGCCCTGTGGTAACAGCTGTGGTAACCTATGGTTCCACATCGCCCTGAGGATGCCCGAAGGGGCGAAAGTACTCGGCCAGTAAATAAAAAATCGGAGAACAAGTCGCCTGGTTCTTCTCCCCCTCACCAACCCAGTACGATGAGAGATGCGACGACTCAACCAAGAATCACGCTTTTGTCCAATCCAATGGTGCGTGTAGCTGGGGCCACCCGTAGTGTAGTGGTATGGAGCGTTAGCTCTCTACACGGTGGAGTTGGAGCCGGGTTCGAATCCGGCTGGGGTCAATCATGTTTTGAGGCAATGAGTAGCCACGAGCGAAATCGTCAAAATTAGTAAGTGCAGAATTGATGGATAATCTTCTGATTCCCCTATAGAAACGGCTGACGACGTCCACGACGGGAAATTTTCCCAGTTGGACGAAAATCCAAGGTGATGGTGCGTATAGCTAAGCAAATTTCCAAGTGCCTTGGCGTTGAAATATTAGTGAATTTTTCGCGGGCTCTAAAACCCGAAATGAGGTCGCAGTCTCGAAAAAAGAACCATGCAAGCCGGCTAAACATAATCTGCGTTGCGGGTAGCAGACCCGCCATTCGAAGGCGCTACCTATAAATAAAATATCCATCGATTTTGCGTCAATTTTTATACATACAAACGATTCAACATCAGATAATTCTCATGGTGCAAAACTGAAAATTATGAAACAGAAAAATTAGTACGCCCCTACAGAGTAATTCGCGCAACATCATTATTTGATTGTAGATACAAAATGGATTCATACATCATTATTGAAGCAAAAAATAAAATAATAAATGACTGTTCAATCATCTGCAGCGTTTTCTCTTCTTTTTCTTATACATGGAAGTTTTTCGAGAGAATATTCTGGACGTTTTTAATTGAGCAGGTGGTGTTTTGTCACTTAATTTTTGTGTGCTCATAAAACACTCTCTTTAAGAAAAATAAAAATAATTACAATTACAATAGTCTATGAATATATAAGATATAATGACTAATAAGATTATATGACTATAAGATTTTAATTTCCTTTGGCTATTAATCAATATTAATATTAAGAATAATATAATAATAGGTACTAGTTTTTTTAAAAAATCACTATGTACCTAATTATTTAATTAAAAATTATAATTTTGAAATCGTGGGAAGAAAACACTAGCCACAACGAGAATCAATAGCGAATGAAATGAGAAAACCAATCAGTCAAAGGAAGTACGTAGTTTACGAGGGTAAACGCCTAGACTACAGGTTACAAAGGTGTGACAACTATCACCAGTAGGAAACTATCCACCGTTGTGGATACCGTTTATAAAAATTAATATAAGTCGAGTTTCACTCTAGCTTTCAATGGGAATTGACTCTTGTGGAATTGTAGTGAACAGTACAATTTGGCGCAGTCGGTTGGACGGGCTCGAACCAACTCATTTATTGTTGCCATAGACGAATATTCCAAGTTTACTCAGTCACTCAGATTACAAGTCATTGGGTACATTTGCATTTCCAACACGACGGGAAAAGTGTATGACCAACTTGATTATAATTCTTAATTGATTATGTAAGGATGAAAGTTACGTGACCTATAAGAGGAATGGAGCTGGATAGGAGGTTGTGGTTCTACATTGCTGCTCATGTGTGTGCCCATCTCGGTCCCCGTGTCTGTCCCCAGATTTTACTTCTTTTTTTTATCTCTCTCAATCCTTCCTGTCGACTTGACCTTTTCGATAATTTAGACCACCTGTCCGATCGTCCAGATATTTACAGCAACTAAACTCTCTCTCCCTCGCTCCGAAGCTCAGTTATCCTCCTCCTCCGCTCCTTATCCTTACAATCCAACCTTCTTCCCCAACGTTTTTACGGCTCAGTCCACTCTTCTATCTGGGAAGAATCAGAAGAATATCAATTTCGGAACTCGAGGCTTCTCGTATGCAAATACCGCAAGATAGCCCCGTCTCACTCTTCGTATTTATATTGATGTTGATAAAATGCTTCTCACGCTTTATTAGTCGGTAATTTCGGTTGAGTTCTTTCCCCAGAAATCGTGATAATGAGAAGACTGGCCGACGATGGTCAAAATTGACTAGTTTTTTCTTCCTTGCTCTTTCCCGATTCGGTTTCAACTAACTAGAGCAAACGGCATAGGATCCTCCAACAGCTCCCCCTCTTCCTTTCAATAGCACACCTCGTCTAGTAAAATCGACATCAACGGCTGATAATAATCGTAACTTCAACGGAATCTAACAAACCGTCAAAACAGCGAAAAAGTCAAGGTTTCCTATTCAATCGAGCTTTCCTAATGATCTCTTCAAGTGTCAAGCTACAGTATTTGAAGTGTGCAGACTTGAGTAGCATTTTCATATGCCAAGGATATTCAGAAAATCGCAATAAGTTTGAAAGCAATGTTTAAATAGTATTTTTGAATTTCTGCAGCGCCTGCTGTGACAAAAAATATAACGCGCCGAAGAACCAAATTTGAACCTCCCGCATTGTAGTTCCACTTTAACGGGCGTGGAAGAAAATATTAGTTCACGATTGAGAGAGGGTTCCTATTGGAATATTATTCAATTCTGTGTTGGGAGATTTTAAAGCATAGCAACTCTGTACCTTGTTTTTATATGTTTCCGTTTCCTTGTTGGTTCTGTGTGTATATGTCAGGAAACTCGGATCATTCTGTTGCTCAGGTAAAATAAACTGAACTCCTAATAATATTTTTTTATCAATAAATACCGAAGTTCGGCCAGTTCACAGAATCAATGCACTTTTCTCCTATCAACGATTTCTACGTGTCCTTTTCTTTTCTTTTCCGCGGCAACTTTTGCAAAAGATCTCCCAGCCGCCGGAATTCCACAACTCAACAAGTTGACCCGGGCCACGAATTCCAATTCTTCAAACTTTATCAGCCAGCAACTCATGAAATCGTTTGCTACCTATATGAAAAACAATTCCCATTACAGCGAAAGAAGCCCCACACAAAATTTGTTTCCCCAAAACGACGTTCTTCTCCCATGTTTATGCAACAACGCAGAGAACTGTAGTAATAGTTTCAAAGTCATAATTGGACTTATTTGTTTTGAGCTCAATTAATTTCAGAACCGTTTTGGCTTTGAAAAACAAAAATGAAACAGGTACTTATGATTTCATACAGTACATATTTGATCTGGTTTAATTTATGCCAGTGATCAGGCGAATATTTGATTTTTTTTTCGCAGGTGTACCTACCAAATCCTCTTCCCATAATATTGTGCGGTGATTTTCGTCTACATTGTACACTTCCTACTTAACTGTAAAAGTCGGCATTTACAGGTCGGAGAAAAAATTTATTCATCTTATCCTCGTATAATTTTTCTCTCATATTTTCCACTCCGAAATTCGTCTATATCCATAGTATTCTGCAGCTTCACATCAGGTTACGGGCCGAAATCCGGCTGATTTACGCCTTTTACTAAAATAATGAGGCAACTTGTAGTCGGATGCGAAGATCGTTCTAAGCCCCTCGTGTTGGACGAGCTCGTGTTTCTGCGACACGAAAGGGGAAAACGACGATAAAACATTGACGCACAAATATACGAGGCAGTGCTTTGAGAACGAACAGCCTGAACAGGCGCTTAATACTTCCAAAAACTTCTCAGCGGAATTCAACATTTTCTAAAGCATCGTCTGAAGCGTTATGGAGAATCGATCCCAGCCGAGCAGCGCGAGCCGGGTGGAGGAAATTGACGACGAATAATCATGTATTATGATCATGATAGGTAGTTGAAAAATTTCAAATTCAAGTCTAGCAAATTGTTAGCTAATTTTGAAAGACGAAACGCTACTGTGCTGAACAGAGGAATGAGGAAGATAATTTATGTTTTCAGGTACGCGTTTCTTAGTATCAGCAAAAACGAATTTTATTTGAGCGAGTCAAACGTTGTAAATATGTCTAAGTACGGCGTCACAACGTCACCGTAGAACAAGAAAAATTCAGATATTAGTCTAGTTCCCTAATTTATTCATGGCTTATTCCAAATTAACGATTTTAACCAACGGATTTTCTAACATATTATCTGCCCTCAAAATATTATATTTCAAACATGAAATAAAAAAATTCTGGTTGTTTGTTTGTTTCCCAATTCTACAAAAATAGTATAATAAATTCTTGTAATAGCGAAGGAGTCGCGTTGGTAGTAGCTGATGTGAGGTACTGAATTCCCCCAATCTATTAACAGAAATAATTATTGGTTCCTCATTGTTCATACATTAAGTAGTTTTCCGAACACTATCACACTCAGCTGAAAATATCTAGGCGGAAACCAATAATTTATGCAGGATGACTGACCGGGAATAATTAAATTTAAATTAATTCGATGGGAGTAAAAACATTGATACAAAAATATTTCAAAAAACTCACGGGCTTTTTTGTATTGTTCCGTTTTGAGGCTCAATCAATAAAAAGTCTCTTGGGCACGACAGCGACTGACTTTAATATAGGTAATATTTCACTAGGTATAATAAAAACCAACATGAAAGTAGAATTGGAAAAATAGAACGGTCAACATAAGATAATAAGGAAATTCTTTGTTTTTCAAGTAGAATCGAATAAGACATTATTGCAGATATTTAGAAAACATTCACTTACACCGAGTGGTTATTGTAGGTGAATAATCTCGCGTGAAGTTTAGAATCCAATGGGGTCCCCCATGGTGTACCACAACATATAAATTTTGTCGCTTAGTGTGCTCAACGGTAGGTACAAACGATAATTTCACACCTTTATCGAGTACCACGCAATCCTTGTTTCTATGAGAACCTGTCTAATGCTTTACATTCTCATTACATAATTATATGCAAGGAAGATATAATAGAATACTGATGTGATTCCATTCGCAAAAATTAAGTAACAAAAATAAACCACCTGCTCAATTAAAATGGTCCAAAATATTCGTAATAAAACGTCAATGAATAACAAAGAACAAAAAAAAAAAAAAAAAAAAAAAATGCTGCAAATGATAGTACTGTGGTTAATTTATTATTCATTTACTTCAACTGAGATTTAAGAAGACCGTCAAATTTTATTAATAATACTGTACCAAACATTTTTGAACGTTTCCACCTACCAAGTGATTCTTAACTGTAAGAGAAAACTCCTCGGCAAAGATCATAATTTAATATATCTTTACTTGTCTTGATTATCAAGTTTAGATTCAAATTATCTGCTCATTACAATGAGTATAAAACGCTATTATAGCACCACAGATTCTTGAGTTACGAACGTTGCTAAATCTCACAAAATGTCTAAAATTTCACACAAAAGCGGCAATAATTTGAGAACCATATAATAAGATACCGACTCTGCGATGGTCTCATTCGATTCAGCATCAAAAGACCTATTAGCTAAATAAATTGACACCAAACATGCCTTTGTCTAAAAAAAACCTTGGAAAATAATAATTTTCACCCCTTCAAAATACCCTTACACTTAATGTATAGATTTGGTGAAGAATTGAGCCGTCGTCAGGCCAAGATTGATTTTTGGTGAACACGATAAGATTTCAGATGTCGTAGTTCCCCAGAAAAGTGTTGACGGCGTACGGATAGCATTTTTTTTAATTGGATATCCGGATTCTTCATACTTCGAAACGTAAAACATCAAATTTATGGGGGATTAGAATTTATTTTTGTGAGCGATTACAATGGTTAATTATTGGATAATAAACCAAAAGGGCTCTCCGATTGTGTTCATTGTAATTTACGGAAGTGAATAATTGTATTCACTACGAAGAAAAAATAAACTATGGCACTTTCACATCCAACCCTTAATTCGGTTAAGCAGTCAAACACATGACAGTTAACTGTTCTGAAGTACGAAAATTGATTTCGTCTCGTATCGAGAGCTCGAGTATCTCTCTAAAAATCAACATCATGCTTCTGAGAATTCCCAGTCTAGGTATCTGTAATATTTTTCCGCAGAAGCGCACGCAAGGTAATAGGGACTCACCTGCATTCAAATATAAAATATATAGTCGACGCCATTCTTTCCCTGCAGTGATTGGAGATAAAAGAAGCCGACCATAATAGCCCCATAGTTTCATAGTTAAAGCGATAAATCTTCAGCAGAAAGGCAGATCGTATTGTGACAGCGTTGAACCGTCCCATATATCAGTTTACAGGTTGAATAAATTTTGCTCGAGTAGGCAAATAACTTGAAAAGTGGATGCTATGATTTTGACTGAATTCGGTGCCTTCAAAATCTGGCGAATGCGTCTTGAGTTTTATCTGATACTCAACCACACGGAAACATCGGGCATTCCTTGCTGAAAATAGAAAAGAAAAAGCCGTGGGTAGTTCGAACAAGAGGCAGCGAAGCAAGTAAAACATTATTCGGGCGAATATTTTCCTCGTAACTGTTAGTCTCTTCGCCCATCTTAGTCACCTCGAACTACAAGGGGTTTCCAAGAAGCTATGCCAATAGCTAGGCAGTTGGAATTCACAACCTTCTCCGTTCGTAGTCGTAATAATCAGCCAGTCTTGTGTGCCCATCTAACAACACGTTCCGAGTCGAACTACTCAACTTTCCTCTCCATTATCCACTTATTGTCGACTGTGTTCTCGACCTCTTTGCAATTAAGGGTCAGCTGCCATTTCGACGGTAAATACATTTTCCCCGCCCGATTAGTCCAGGATGATCTCATTCTCAATCACAAGGAAAATGCGATTGGAGATTCTACCATTTGGTTACCGCTATTCCTTCTTTACTTGGCTTACTCATTCAGGTCAATGAAAATTAAGGGATTGATCGGGGATAAGGTTCAATTACAGGAGAACAGTTTTGGTTCTTTTTTTGTGGGATTGCTAAAACGACTTGTGAACCGCATGGTTTTTATATCTGTCGTTTCCAAATGACGCGCGACTATGTGCGAATATAATTTTGCAACTTAAAAAAAAAAACTTCAGCACAACAAGCAAAACGCCGAATTTCCGGAGTTTCAGTAGCCGGAACTTTTCTTTTTACTATACGAGAAATTTTTCTCATCAGAAAATTTATTCCTTCGGTTTTTTTTTAGATAGAATGTTTTTTCAACTGGAAATGTTATCTGCCCTGATGTGCTCTATTAACCTCGGAAAATGAACGTTTCCGATTGAAGAATATAAAAAAAAAACACTGGCGCCTCAACGTCATCGTTGGCTATGAACCTGAGTAAAACATGCTCCATCGCTTTTACTTCAACATAAGTAACTGACAGGAAAAAAAACTCCGGTAATTAATGGAAAAATAAATAGAAATACAAGGTACTAAGGGCGCATAATGGTAACCAAACAGTGGTGTGGTACTCGGCCAAACCATATTGATAGCAAATTTTCATTATTTTTTTTCAATTTCAAATTTTTTCATCTATATGAATACAGCGAAATTCATAGTCGCAATAAATTCTCCACACAATTTTGGTCTCTCGCGATGAAGTTGTGGAATCCCATTTTACTAGAAAATAGGAGACGAAGTGGAAGTAACAAATTACACTAATTTAAATGTATTATAATTGTTTGATCGATTCCGGCGTTTAGGCCATCGTTAGAGATATAAGACCGATGACTCGCAATTTCTTATACCGTTTCAATGAAGATAAATACCAGACTGCAGAACTTTTCTAGAATTCAATAAATAATGCTAACAGTTTACTATACATTAACGCGTATGTTTACATTATTAAATTCTAGCCTTACGATCTTTTGGTAGGCAGTGAGTATGAAATACGATAATACTGTTGTGTAAACGAGATCGAAGAACGGCATATTTTATTCAAAATGCTATCATTCAAAGTGTATAGTCGAAGGTATGCATAATATTGCCTAAATAAGGAATATTGCATCCTCTGGCTTTAATTTTTTCATTTACTCTCTTTGAACGTCGGTTTCGCCAGTTTTCGCCAATGTTTTCAACCTTGTTGTCATAGATCCGTATGTTGGTTGCGTTCAAATTATCTTGCTAATGCGCTTTGAAGTCCTTTTTGAAGGATACGTGATAATTAGTATCTAATGCTTGGATGTCGACGCTTGGCATTTTTGAATTCTGTCAACGAACACGACTTGAGAAATTTATACTTCCGTGTGGCATGTTTACGTAGTAAGTGGAAGAATGGCTATTGTCCCAAAAGTCGGATTCGGAACTGAGGGGAATATTGGAAAACTTTTCAGTCTCGTACTCAGGAACGCTCTCAAAACAAGTGTCTGTGCTTTTTCCTATTCTCGAGACTGGTTACTCGTATCTTGGGATTTTTTCTCTCAAAATTAAGGTTATTTTACAGGCTATATTTCTGTTTCTATGGTCTCGTGAGCAAACGAACCCCCAATATTTTTGTCAGAATATTGTCCCCCTCTCTCTCTCCTTGACTTCCTTCTCTCATCGACGGTGACATTTTCTTGCCAACTGGTCAGATATGCCCAATATACGAGGGTAGGATTGGAGCTATGTTTATTGCGTAATCCAGGGCATATCAGAGCTGGTGTGGAGAGAGCTCGAGGTGGCGCAACGGACTTGCGCAGAGAACGGGATGGAGGAAAAGCTGGAGAGGAACGGTTTATAAGACAATAAAAAAAGAAACCGATATAAAAAAGGTGAGTAAAAAAGAACCGCGCAGTGGTCAGACGATACGGGTGGCGGGGGTGAGAGAGCGCTAAGATGGTCGAGAGAAGCTGCGCTGTCTGAGAGTAGCTGTAGCACTAAGGTAGGGGAGAGGCTACCTCACCTTTCGTATACCTCCCACCTTCGTAGAGCCGACTCTCCTCGACCACCAGACTTCACCTTCCCAGGACTCTCGTATTCTCAGGTCTTCTATACTCTTCCCACTCGGAGGTCCTCAGGACGCCAAGGTTGGAAGGTGCACGAGGCGAAAAGAGACGGCACGAGACGATCCGCCCTGTGTGACAGAGACGCATGGCCTTATGTGTACGACTGAGAGGGTTCAAGACGACGCGAGTGTAAGATCGAGATGGCGAAAGATGCGTCGCTCTTACCATCCCCTCCCGCCCGTTATACTGTTCGAGAAAGGAGAAGTGCGGGATGGAACGTTCGTCGGCACTACGACCTGATGAGCCGGTCCGATTCCGATGCACTTCGCGAGTGATTGCGTTCGTGGTAATTGTTCACTTAATCGCAGATTATGGCGAAGCAACCTGACTGGATGTCATCCCAGAACGGCCTATTTTCAACTAATCGGTCACTTTTTCTTTTCATCTCAGGGCGAAAAACTACTTCCATGTTTACATAGCTAATAGAATGCGATTCGTCCTGAAAGACGAATTTGCAAAGACGGAATCGTACGTCAGTAAATCTGCGGTCGCAAAATGACATTGTTCGTCAAACATCCGTGAAAAGTCAATCAAATTTTAATTCAATTTCGCTAGAGTAGTCTTTCGGTAGCTACGTAAAATCTGACTTTTAATAACACACAGTGCTTGATAAAAGCGATCCATATTTTATCTATTTTAATTTCTACAGGCCGCAAAAATCAACTTATTTGAACGCTTAACGTCTTGAAACATTAGTAATGGCGAGCTGATGACGCCTCATGTTATCGTGATACGTCTATACCGCATTTCCCGGTTATTCGGATTTTTCTTGCGCTTTTTTCTATTTCTGAGTTCTCTGGTTAGAGAGAAGCGTCAACTTTCAAAAACTTTGCATTTAAACAATCCGATATTTGAGTAAAATGGCAAAATAATTTATATTCTAGAAAAATTTGAACTAAGTAAAAAAAGTTGAAAAAAGAATCCTTCTATTTTAGCCATAGAACCACACGGATAATACGATGCGGAGGCAAAATCCAAGTTATATCCAACCGCACAAAAGCGGTGAGTATCTCAAGTAAAATAGTCAGCAACGGTGAAGTTATGATAGAACAGCATTTGCTGCTGGAAGTCAGAAGAGCCTATACGAGGAACAGAAATACGTTGAATACAATATTATTTTACCATATTATCCTCAAACAACCCGTTTCATGGCCACGGATGATTCTACCATGAAACTTAATAGGTATACGTTGCTATTAACTACTCTCACCGCAAACAACTTGAGAAATATTCGCTCGGTAGAAAAACTTGGACCCAGAAGCACTCAGTCATTCTTTGCACTTATAGACGAAATCTTATTTCGCTACAAATTTGCAAAGGCAATGAAGCGAAGCTCTTCTTCTACAGAGTATAACCAGCGTGATTTTCAGTTCTAAGGAAGGTTTAGAAAACCGTCTCTGGCGGTAAAACAATTTCGCTTCATCATCCTTTAGGATGTTTGCAGAAGAAAATGGATAGCCTTCGTTAAAACAATCCCCTGCCTTTCGGTAAATAACGGTCGCATAAAGCGCGGCATGAAATTGTTGTTCGCTCCATTTCCTCCAGGACGAGGCGTCTGGAATGTTGTGCGGAGAAGCTGATATCAGTTTAAAAAAAGAAACAGTTTGTACGATTCAGCGTTGAACGAAGAGCATTCTAAGTTTTCAAGAAAATAAAGGGCAAAAAGATGGTTTACTGTTCAATAATAAACCATTGTAATCGCCTAAGAAATTTTTTTAACCCCTCTCTGCTGTTGCTACAGAGTTTTCCCTTAGAGCTACGAATCCGTTGTTAGGTGGAAACATTCACAGATATTTGGTCAATTTATTATCACGAATGAGTGGTCTTCTTAAATAATATTTGAAACAAAGGAATAATAAACCGCTGTATAATCATTTGCAGCGTTCTACATTTTTTTTTCGAATAAAACTTTGTTGGCGATAAGGTCTGAAATCGCATCAGTAAAAATCGGGGTTTCTAGTGAAGTTTTCCAGTTTGAAAAATACCACTTGTCTCACGGCAGCAATTTTCTAGCCCTGGGAAAATGTATGTAGGTTTGTACTACGGATAAGAATTAGTAGGGCCGTGTCAAAAATGGAAGTGATTACTTGAGGAGTACAATGATCCAATTACGGTGAATCATTATTCGTTCTGAGATTTAATTGCTTTTGAGACCAATACTTAAAATTTGGTGGCTTGACCTTTTTTTCCGTCAATAAAAATGCCAACTTTTCAATTTGGAATTATTATTCGTGTTTTCGATCTTGGTTTTATTTTTCAAATCTAATTCAAAATTCAAATCAAATTAGGAATTAACATCAATTCATTTTCAATTTTTAGTACAGTCTCGAACTAAACGGAGCTACCGCGTTGTCGACGTCGGCAGTTTCCAAGCCCTGGTGATGAGGCAGCAAAGTGAATTGGTTGGTGGCAGATGGGGTGGTGGGTAACCACTCTGAGTAATAAGGCTGGGCTTTGCGCTTGTGCCTTCAGCAATTTTCCTCTGCTTCCTGCCAATTTCTTTCAATGGTTTTTGTTTCCAATATTTTTTCTATGGCTGTCCTAGTTTTGTTTTGGGAAATGGAAATCTTGGTAAATTTGTAGCAGCTGTTTCTCGAAAACTATTGATCGATTTAACAACCATACAGAAGGGAAGTCTGATTATGCATAAACAATATTTTGCTGTTGTAATTTATAGAGTAATACTATTATTTTTATGTTATTGCGTTAGGCGTTACTGTTCAAATTGTCAGGAATGCTCCCACTCACAAATTCTGCCGGGATTTCTTGATAGCTGACTTGTAGGGAAGCCTAGAACGAATTTACCAACAAGTCACATGAAGACACCTGAAGAAAGACGTTTGCCTTACAAGGTAGCCTTTACGCGATCTTACAGGTAATTAGATGGTTCGAAAGGGACACGAAACAGGTCGTGCGAGTAGCCAAAGAATTGGAGGAGTCATGGGAGATCTCAAGCAGCGAAGGACAATCAATGACGCCGTTTAGTAGCTTATGGAAGAAGCTCTGATCCGACAACCAACGGAGCTATGTGTCAGACACGCATGACTGGCTCCAAATCCACATTCCATGAATGGATACATAACATGAAAGCAAGCAACGCAGAAATATACGATGATGACTTCATTTTTACTTTCGTTTTTCCTAGATACTACTACCATCCTTTTTCACGATTCCGGTAGTGCGTATTTTGTATTTTGATTTTTACAGGCCGAAAAAATCAATATATTTCAACGCTCAAGGTCTTGAAATGTTTGGGGCGGCGATTGAATGAAATGCATTTCTTATCTCGTCTCCTTGTTATACGCATATTGACTATATTTCGATTTTTTCGGACTGCAAAAATGATTCTTTTTAAACGCTGGTGGGCTTGAAAAAGTTTGTTTTATGTCAGCTGAATGTCGTTTGATTTTTATCATTGTGTCACACACCGTTCTTCGTCGTAATTCGCAATTTCTGTTATTTTATTTGCAGCAACTGCACCCGCGTTTTGTGTACATGGGTCTCCTTGTTTGACAAATGACTGCATTTCACAAAACACCGAACTTCCGCCTTATGCAGTTTATTGACTGTTTGGTTTTTTTAGGTCGCGAAAAAAACTACAATATTTTTTACGCGGGAGGTTCATAAAATTGGTCCCATTTTACAAAACTTGACTTGTACCGTTATGTTAGGCTCACGTTTTGTACTTCCGCATTATTAACCTAATTGGACGTTTTTCTCTTTTTGGGTTCTTCTTGCCAGTTTTTCAGTACAGTTGTAGAGTAGTAACGTTGTGCCCTTATCGTAGGAGCTTCTTGATTTTATAAATTGGTTATTCCTATTACCGGCTCAAACATGGAAGTGATGCTGTGTGTTCTGTGCACACCACTGGTTTTAAAAGGTTTCCGACATTGTGTGGTGACCAAATGAATGAAAATAGGGCGCACAAGCGGAAAATAATACAACTTGATGGCTTCGACGTAGGAGAAATTTTATGGAGGAGTTTGAGGAACCCAACCGCCCTACGAGTTCGCGTGGCAATCACGTCTAGATGATCGTCTCACGAAGGTCTCGGATGCTTGACAAAGAATGCATCCATTAAAGAAAAGTAGTGGATAAAAGTGTTCTGATTATGACAGAACGAGGTAGACTTATGGAAACCGTTTCGGTTTTAAATGCTAGCAAATTATCTCAATTATAAAAGTATATTGTTTAAATTTTCCGAAGAATTTATCCGATCACAATGAAATTCGCGGAAACTGACAAAAGATGGCAACAATAAGTAGCAATTTATTAAAGCCGCCTAAATTCTAGTTATTGACACAGATAATTAAAAAGCACGACCTTGAGCAGAAGAAATTCCCATTCTCTGTCGGTGCTGGGCGGACATGTTTTCAAATTTCTATATCCAATCCACTTTCCGAGGTTAGCCGCCGAGCAATACAGATGGTTAGCAGAGTCTGGGTCTGTTATACTCCTTCGTATATTTGCTGAAGCTCTCTGGTGGCTACTGTGGAAACATGTTACTTGAAAAAGCCCGCGGCCTTTTTGAACCTCAACATTTGTCGCGCTAAGTAAGAGCCACTAGGATCGACATATTCGCCGTGATTCGACGACTCGATATTTTCGGGTACCCCATGATGAAATCATTAACAGGATTTCCTATTTAACTCGTTTGATGCAGACGAAACGTACCATAGATTATTAAACGCCTAGAAGTAGACAATTAACCGGTTAGAGGAGCGGTAATTACTGCGAGTGAAGTGAGCCATCGAAAATTAGGATGCGCGAAAGGAAGCGTTCAAAAATTACCTCACATCTTGTCCATCAGTTATGCGCAGCGGATGCGCCCACCGCTGTCATTTCGCTGTCGTGCGAGTGAGAGAATATTTTATCGGCGCCTCAACAAAACTTTGATAACACGTAGAACAAATAACGTGGTAGCACAGTGAGATGCTGCTTTTAGCGTTCTCCGTATACTAATAAAAAATACCAATACAAAAACCGTTATTATTATTTTTATTCATTTTTTTGTATAGTCACAGCGTTTTAACATTAGTGGTCGATGGTTCTGGATAATGTAAATGTGGATTATGTATATCATGAGTGTTTCATATTAAACTTTTAATTTTGCATTTTGCAACAGTTGGACACCTATCAATATATCGAAGAAGATGTTGTAGGGATGAAGCATGACAATGATCATGATCATGATCATGATCATGATCATGATCATGGTCATGCTGAGGGTGTTTTTGGAGGGGAATTCCTATTTTTCAATAAATTTGAGGCGTAGGTGTATTTGGTATCAATTCCTATAGATTTTCGGACGCTGAGTTAAATTAGACCATAACAGCATTGATAATTTTAATGGTTCTCAAGTTATAGCAGCTTTGTTGAGCTATGTATGCTAGTAAATTTGATAAATACATCATAATGGTATAACTCGAGACTTTTGATAGCTATAAAAATCGTTCCACATTCGCTTGAGTGCTCGTCAAACATTTTCTTAATCTGTACCTTTATGCAGTTAATTTGATCTTGAAAAAAATTGACACCGATTAATTCAATTTTTGTTGATAAGTTTACCCTTGTGGTTACCAATATGTTGTTTGGTGTTAACGTACAAGAATGTTCGAGCTAGTTTCTCATACACAGTCTTCTTAAATCATAATTTAAACAAAGGAATACAATCGTTTGCGGCATTTTTCTATTACACTACTCAAAAAGCGTTTGATTGTCAATTCAATTCACTTTGGCTAGCATTGTATCTAATATTGTTTTTCGAAATCTTCTCAGCGTTAGCACAACTCGAAGTGAAGAGAAGCTTGGTGTAAGTATTGTTCGTGTAGCCGAAATATGTTGTTTTCGATGGTTGAAAGTTTAAAGGAAAATCGCACCGATAAAACACGGTTAGAGTTAATCGTCTCTTATTTATAACAGGAACTGCTTCAATTTTCTTGAATAAAATTCAATTTTATTTTATTCGACGATCGCTATATTATATGGCTGTATTAATTAGTTATAGCAGCCGTTATTGCCGCAAGTTCAATAATGATAATCAGAATTTTAAAATTAATTAATTAATCATAATTAATATATAATATAATAATATAATATATAATATATAATATCATCATATAATATATAATATCATCATAATTATAGCGGGATGATGTTGTATAAAATGCGCTAAAATTAATTATTGGTAACGTGTGCAAGCGGCCGTATTGAACAAGAACCCGCGGCATCCAGTCGCGTTGAACGGTGGAAGGTGGAGCGGCGGCCGAGGGCGAGGTGGTGCAGCGGCGGAGGCTGCGGCTGAGGCGGTGGCGGAGGAGGAGGGCAGCCATATTGCGATGTGTCCTCCCAAGTCCCAAGCCCGCCGAGCCTGAGGAGGCGAGCGACCCAACCGCGCGGCCCCGAGAGAAGTTTCTCGAGAGATCGAAACGACCGACCAACCGAGCGGTTGCCCTCCACGAAACACTGCGTTCCTACTGCACCCGCGCAAGGGATCCCATCGCGCAGCAGCCGCGCAACGTCCAGTCCGCAGGTCGGTGATAATCGCGCTTTGACCCGTAACGTCCGCTCCCGCTAAAGTCTAAATCGCCGCCCCCTCGAGTATCGAAAGCCTGGGGAATAATCGACCGCGCTAGTCCAATTTGCGCGTCTTGTGTCTGTGCGCGAATTCGTGCCGTCCCCGGGCCGCTGATCGTGCTCTCCGCTGCCGCCTCCGCACGACTGTCACCGTCAACATTCGACGACGTCGCGCGTCGCACCGGCCCGTCACAAGCGCAGCTGGGCCCAGTTCTCGCTAAACTCGTTTGCCCCCTTCCCGATGAAGGCAAACCGGAAACACTGGTACGTAACTGAGCGTTGAGGAGCGAGTGCAACTTCGACAACTAGTCTAATGCTTTCTTCTCTTTCTCGTCTCTTCTTTTCCCGTCTCTTAATTTCCTACGCTTTTCCTCCGCGCTACACTTGTCATATTCGATTGCGCCATTAGCGACCGCTAGTTTCTATTTTTTTTTTTTTTTTCAATCATTTCTATTGTCTTTCCCATTTTTTTGTTCGTTGTGAACAAATCGCTTTTTTTAAATCTAATTTGTTGTGCTTTTCCTTTTTGTTTATTAGGAAAAAAATAATTATCATAATTCCTCTGTCGATACAATAAAAAAATTCAACGCGAAATTTGAAGATCGGAAGAAATGTTAGCAAATTGAAATTCAAGCGACTCTCTGCAAGAAATTGCTTTCGATTGTCATCTGTGAATTCGCGTTTTCGAACTTATCCCTCTAATAACGAATTTCTCGGTTCTCTCTAACGCTTTTTTACTTACTGCGCCGAATTTCCAATTCGTGTTTAAGATAGATTTGGAAAAATGGACTCAATCGATTCAAACACCTTTAATCGTACCGAGCTCGAAAACGTAAAATGCCTCGAACGGCCTTGGAGGTAGAACATAATATTGGTTCGCCATTTTCCTCACAGTTTTATCAAAAGCTCTGCGCTGGCCAAAATCGTCGCTCAGTAATTTTGAAGATCGATCAACTACAGTTTCCAATGAGACGATTTCGAAGCTGCTCTGACAAAATGATATTTTTGAAGCTGCTCTTAGATATTTTTGAACGGAAAATAGGCCGAATTCAAAATAAAGCAAGAAGCTCATAGAGGATTAGCCTGAGTAGAGACTGACCTCTCTCTCAAATATTCTGCAATGAATTTCTGACCCAAAGTGTACAATAATTTCTTTTTCAATACAGAGTTACTATTAAAAAAAAAATTGTCACGTTTACCTTATTTCACTTAAACGGCCTTCACTCCCGTAATTTTCGTACAAATTCATCTCTCATCGCACCGTTCGGAAGAGCGTTAAATTTCCAGTCTTTCTCGGCCTAACTATTGAATTGAGACGTGAAAATGGAGCCTGAAACTTTTTTGTAGCCTTAAAACCGCATATTTTTTTCCCAAACGCTCTTCAATCCAATAAATTCTTGTAGCAGAAAGTGAAGTTAAAAGAAGCGTCCGCTTTCTAAAGCTCTCATCAATTTCACTCTTGAACTTCGGAGAGAAAACGAGGTTTGAATGCGAAAAAGTTTTACTTTCGGCAATATCACGTATTCGTTATAAAAGATGAAACGTTATAGTAAGTTTTGGCTCATCTTTCGCAAAATTTTCGCGCTGGATCGAATGGTGACTCGAAGCTCCGCAACTGCATAATTAGTTGTTAGGTTGACATTAAAAACAATCGAACTACGGAAGTTATATATACGTTGGAGAGTACGAGAAGGAAGAGGTGAAATGGAGCGATAGGGAAGAGCAGGTTCGGATAAGGGACCAAATTTAACTCAACAGGGCAGGTGAACTTATCCCAATCATAATCACGTGAATGTACCTAGTAATTAAACAATCGTCTCACGGCTCTCCGTTAACGTCACTACGAGCGTCGACGTTCAATTCGGCGCGAAAAACTGCGGATCTTATGAAAAGAACGGCGGAACTATTGAACTCTGTGAGAACAATAACCAAAATGATGAGTCAAAGTTCACTACGAGGGTACACTTTCCACTGAAAAAGAAAAAAGATTTAGCAACATTATTTCAACACTCGTTGTCTCGATGAAATTCAATGGCAAAAATAAGTTTGATAAGCGCTTCAGAAAACTGTCATTTTGCCGCATCGTTTAGCTTTTTACACATTGTTGCTACGAGAATTATTATGATTGGCGAGCGTTTGAAGAAAACAAAAATAAATAAATAAATAGTGGTGTGCATAGATCACTCAGTGCTTCCATATTTGAGTCGGTAGCAGGTATAAATAATTATAAAATCAGGAAACTTGTACAACTGTTATTGGTCACAAAAAAGCTCATATCATGGAACCACACAGTGTGCAAGCCAATGATAAAAATCAAATCATCTAACAATCTGCTTCCCATGATGAACACTTTGAACTATCGAAAATTTGACTTTTATGGCTGGTAAAAATCACAATTAAAAAAATTGAATAATGATTTAATTCTTCTACCTCTGAAGCAGTGTGTGTTAGGTATTGAAATTTTGATCACTTCGTCTTATTTGCAAACGGAGAACAGTTTCTGAAAATACTTCATCATATTTCTAGAACTTTTCCGGGGGATATGGCAATATTTGTCACTGTGACGATAGACAGATGGATGCGAGGTCAGAAGAATTTATTATGTTGGATCAGTTCAATTCTTGATGAACAGCCATCATAATCATGGTATATTATAATTTCTGTATATCATTTTAGTCATATGAAATCAAACGTGATTCTCCGCCGCCGCCGGTAACGAACATTCCTAGACCTTGAGCGTTCAAATAATATCATATCATCATATATAATATTATATGAATATTTCTGATACAAAAAATGACTGGACAGCGCAAATGTACGGTGTGTGACCATAGTGATGAAAACCAGGCGTCATTCACTCGCTATTACAAACATTAAACACCTCTATAATAGTCAAATATATATTGATTTTTGCAGCCAGTACAAATCGTCACAGCGAAAAAACGGCATAATCCGGAAGTACTGTTTATGATTACAAACTATACAGAACATGTTTTGTGAACATGGTCAAACTATGTCATATTTAAGGCAAAGAGACCCAAAAAATACAATAACGCTCGAATAAAATAACTGAAAATGCGTTTTACGAGGAAGTACTGCGTATGACCCCAATAATAAAAATCGAGCGATATTCAGCTGTCGTATAGAAAACTTTAAAGTCCCCCTGCGTTCAAATATATTCATTTTTGCGGCCTGTAAAAATCAAAATGCAAAATATGCACTAGTGAAATCGTGAAAAGTGCTCATAACGTGAAGGTACTGTGTGTGAACCAATATACAAAAAATCTAGTGTAATCTGCTTGCCATAGCAAACATCTTAAGACCTCAAACTTAGAGCCTTTTTTTCAAATTTCAATAAAAGCTAATTTTGCTCATTCACCAAGAAAATATTTTTTCTAAAAACGTCATTGAGTTTCATTCATTTTTCAGGGAGATATGGCGATGTACGTCATTTAGTGTCCACAGACACACAGAAACTTGTTCAGAAAGTGATTCTGAGTATAGTACTATGAAAAGTTCTTCCGATTTCACATCCTCGGTTCCAAATTCGACTTTCAGACGATCACAATACTTCCATTTACTGCGTAAACATGAAAGTAAAAAGAAACAAAAATCGGTTTCCAGTCGAGTACTTCATCCCTTCGGGCATCGTAAGAGAATCTTCTGAGCGATCACATTTAGAGATATTGTCCCCTGTAAAATAGGAGACCAAATAAAAAGCCAGGAATAGTTTTGGATAAAACGGCAGCAGTAACGCCGATTCGTTCGCGAAGTTAGAATCCAAGAGTATCCGCCGACCTCCGATTTCAAAAAGGTCTCAATTTTCAAAAATTCGGGATAAGTCCGCCGACCAGACAATTGATTTCGGCGTGGGCTTGTCCTTGTTAGAGCTCGGCGAGGAAAGTAAACTACTCCATTCGGTATGCGCTCGAGTCCAAGGGAGAGTCCGTAGACCTGCCCTGGATCTTGTTTTGTCACGGCGTTGTGATTGCCAATGGGAGTGGAAGGTGATTGCATTTGGTGAGGAATGAGGGGGAGGGGGTCGCTGTGCGTAACTTGTGTTTTGATTGACGCCTGGTGGCGCTACTCGAAGAGCCGTCTCACGTGATAGTCGCGATTATCTGGCGAGTGTCCATGTTCACCAGCTCCGTCCCACCCAAACCCGCCCTCCACGATACTCCCTAATCTACTACGCCCAGTTCATTCAGTGGCTGGTCCATAGAGCTGTTGCGAAGCATTGTCCTTTCAAAGACAACCTTAACTTGGAAGCTGTCCGAAAATTGATGGAAATCATTCATTATGATGTATTGTCAGGCAAATGAGCAGGATATCGACTCGAATGAGGTCCACAGTACATGAAAATCCCATCGATTCCTAAAACACTAGAAAGAAAAAATCTCGCACTATCCATCAACGGTGAACTATTGTTCGAAATGGGCCGGAAGATGACAATCGCTTGCAATGGAGCGTTGGTGCGGTTACCTCGCCTTTAGCAGATCTTGGAAATAACCTTGCAATTTTTCGACAATGCAGATTTTCAGTATTGAAACATAAACTTTTTAGTGGAAGGAAATTGTCCGTTCTAAACCGTGCTCACCATGCACGATTTGTCAAAACCACGCAGGCTCCTATAAATCGTAAAAAAACGTGGGGAAAACATGAAGAACTATGTATAAAAAGCAACAAGCGGGACCAAGTTTTCGCCGAAGCGGGAAATTCGCGGATAACAGAGTGGCATTCCCTTTTCTTTCTGATGTTGAATCCAATAGTGTTTTTTTGAAGATTTTACGATTTAATTTATAAAATTCAACCTATTCATTACATTTCTCTAATCTGTAAAGAAATAAAAGAACAAAATAATAAAATAAGAATAAAATAGAAGAACAAGAAAATCCGTACCAAAGTGAACCCAAGTACTCTTTTATATTCCGTTACGCTCGTGTAACATAGCTCAGCAATACTTTCTGAAAAAGTGATTGTGGTTTCAGTAGAGATGTCTGCGTGACTGCGGTCGAAAATTTACAAGAGTTTCATCCGCAGGATGTGCAAAATTAGCCGTTATAGGAATTCGGATAACATACAATGCATCCGCATGCAACGTTTTGCCATTTTAATTTCTACAAACCACGCGAATCAATATATTCCAAACGCCCAAGGTCTTAAAAAACTGCGCTCGATTTACATCGTTGGAATCTCACTCTTTGTATACGCGCTATTCGCACTTGTCTTAATTCTCTATTATTGGGTCTCCTGGCTAGAAAAATGTTCCAACTGCCACCATTTTTGTCTCGAATATTCGAGTAAAGAGGCCATTCTAATTATGATTTTGGTTGCATCAGTACTGAGCGATAAGAAGAGTCCTTCCAAATGGTTAGAAACGACAAGCTTTCGTGTTGTGTATTCTATGTTGAGCACTACGACTCGGATTGAGTTCATCAGTCGAGTCATCCTCATCCTTATTAATGATCATCAAACTTACGTCACGACTATGAACACAAGTATAAGAAGATTAGGTGGCATAAGGAACGTTCGTCTCAGTTCTTTGTAACTACATAACACACAAGGTGCTACGACAATTTTTTTCACGATTGATTTTTCAATGGGTAACTAGTCTATGCATTTTTCGATTTAATAATCTTAACCGAACCTGTTAACCGACCCTAAAATGAACATACACAGCAATAATTGGACAAGAATAGGAGACGAGGAGCTAATCGCGAATTCTACTGATTTAAATAAGTAATATTGTTAGATCGATTCTAAACTACCTCCTCGTCTCGTATTCTTGTGAATTGGGATTCCAAAACTTCAGCGCATTTGATTTAGTCAAATCCAATTATTGGAGTTGGGAAAAATGTTCGTATTAAGCGTAAAATTGGAATACACACAGCAGTAATATAGCCGAAAAAATAATTGCGCTGAATCCAGGAGCTTAACAGTTTTCCGGTAGAGAATACATGATAGACTTTTGCCATTGGTTATAGTTGCATTATTATTTTTTCTTTTGGCATGAATCTGAATTGAGTCAAGAATCAGTTATATTTATTTCATCGTTATTTTAAATATAACTAACTACAAGGCTTTGGGACCTTTTTGAAATCTGTACTCCATTTATTTCGAAGGTTTCCTCATTTTCACCAACAGTTTCGATGCTGAGGATGTGGAAAATACGACTTTTCTCATTCTAGGAGTATATATGAACTTCAAAATGTGGTTTGACCATTTTGATTTCTTGTATCGATCATACTATATTTCATGGTAAGAACTGTACCATAGCCCGTCCACAATCGGTTTGATATTATGCTTCGGCAGACCTGTTGTCAATAGGCTTATTCCACTATGGATTAGAGTTCGACCTCGATTGAAAATAACTCGGTTGACCTCACGTGTCGACGATATTCTACGTTCGATCCGGCAAAATCGATAAGACGTTCACGAAGTAAGACAAAGGGGAAGACTTAGGATCTTGTAGATAACCCGTAGAAGGATTAGTATTTTGGAACAGGAAAATAAACTTCGCGTATGGATATGTACAGCTCATGAGAGAAGATAACTCCTCCCGTAGCACGTGTTGAACACAAGTTGATTTACGGAGACGACGGCCACAACACTTTGATTGCGAATCTGATTGCGCTCCATGTCGTACAGCAGGCATAAAGGTACCGAGAGAACCGAGTCGTACCTTCGTTGGGATCCGAGTCCATTCCGATCAGTGATTCATAGTTGCCAGTTAGACCAAGTCGGAACGCACGCGCTTTCGAGGATCTTTGGCTCGCAAGTCCCCGACCTGACCTCAATTCGAGCTAGTGCACAACTGCACAGCACAAAAAATGCGAGGTGTTCGTTTACAAGGAGATGAAGAATTTTCTACGGACAAATCCGCGCATTAATCTCAATCAGAGGCGGATTCAGGACTTGTTTCTACGGAACAGGAGCTCCATAAATATTAAGAACGTTCTTCCATCGTCAGTTTAATTTTCGTGCTGCACTCCGGTTTAAAACGAAGAATTTTATAATCGTTTGACAAGCAATTTTTGATGCAGAGAATAAAATATTATATAGTATAAAGCATTGTAAGTAGTAATTATAAGAGTATCATTGGAGGCGATAGGGCAAGTCGAGGCGTCAGAATGTTCAATTATTGGAATTTTGAGTTTCACTGCTATCATCAAATGATTATTTTCATTTTCAACACTTTTTTTTAGGAATAGGAATAACTCTGCTTGTAGTATGGGATTTTTTCGTTGATGAATTTTAATAAATGTTTTTATTATTCGAGCGAGCGACTGGATGTTATTGGGCATATTTATTCCAACAACTTTCTACAGCCAATGGTTCAGATCCTATGCAGTAAAGCGACCAGGCTATTTGATTCTGATGGAGTATTATTTTTGAGACCGTCAGACTCGTTTAAGTTCACATAGTTCAGTTTTAGTATAGCATGTTGTGCCACTAGTACCGTTGGTTCGTGGCCACTATTGGTTCAACTATGTTGTTCATAAAGATAATAGCGTACCATAACGATTAGAAATCTTTCTCATTCAAAATTAATATACATTACGGCAAACGTATTGGACAATCGAAAAACACTCGTTCCTATGGTTCGATTGATCGGTTATACGTAAATAGCAGTCATTTATTTTTCGATATTAGTAAATTATTTTGAAAAATTTTGAGGATAAGTCAAAAATACTGAACGCAAAGAAATATAATGTGGCTTTTTTTACCGTGTAATAGTTTATTCATTAATGTTCGTCGAAAAATAATTTATCGTTGGACCATCATCCGCAATTCATCATGTACAAATCATTCAAAATTTCACGAGAAAAAAAAAATCTGGGGTTTTGTTTGCAAAAAACTCTCACTAACTCGTGAATCGATGCTTTCTGTTTTGATGGTAGTTCGATTTTGATTATAGTATAGAGCCGAAGGGACGCATTTGAATTGAACTTGGTTGGCATGCTTGCTCCCTGGTCGCCTTTGCCATCCTCCACCCACACCACTTACTCATCTATGCGTAGAGTTTCGTGAATCCTCAACTCCATTTTCGGCTGTACGAAAAGATTGTCTTTATATGGGGCGACTCGCTTGGACAAATGGCCTCGCCAGGCGAACGCTAGCTCGATGTTGCAAACCGTCGAATTTCGCGAAACTAGAGAAGACTCAGAGAGCAACAAGAACATTTTTTTTCACGGTCACTCCTTCTCATCACTTTACATGACGGTGAAAGATAGAGAGCAGCCTTTATCACGATATTTCTTCAAATCACGCTTCTATTGCTATTCATCTTCGGACCGTGTACTATTCCGCGGAAAAAAGATGATTCAGCGGCATCATTCAACCAGTTGGAAATTGAATCTAACTGATTGCAACACAACGCTAAGGAAATACGGACCTCTTTTTATATTAATTGTGTCAGAGCAAACAACGTGTCACAAAATTGTGCGCTATTCATTCAATGAGACAAATATTTTGGAAACTTCATAATATTCATAGCCAAAGAGGATCGCACGCAACAAAAAATAAATAAATAAATAAAATAAAATAGATAAATAAATAAAAAATAAACTCAGATTCCATTAAAAATGTACATGCGCACACGATAAATTCTTCGTAATTTCTTATTACTTAGTAGACTACCGTCGTATTTCTATGTATAGCCCCTGAAGTAAATTTTTAACCAACTTCATATAATGATACACGTACATAAATAATACATATATATTCATATAAATATATATAAATAATGTAAATATATCCATATATTCAGAATAATTCTATATCACCCAATACCCACGAAGTGAATCAATTGGAAATTTATTCGTTCCATTTTTTTATTACCAATGTGAGGATCAATAATTATTACACTGCCTTAGAACACCATTTCCAAATAAAATCGAAATCTTCAACAAAAAAAAATAATAATAAATAAATAAAAATAAATAAATAAATGAAAAAGACGTAAGAATTGTTGAAAGGAGTGGAGCTCAATTAAAAAGACGAAGACTGGTGACAAGCCCAGTGTCACCGCACAGAGCGTCTACCTTCCATGCCACCAACCGTCCAATAAACAGCATCGCTGCTCTATTTCCAGGGCTATAAAACAAACGTACAACTTTACTGGAAACCCTGATTTTTATGAATGTCAATCACATGACATCACACACACACACACACATGATGTGTGTGTGTGTTGTGTGTTCTCATGTTTTTCGAAATAAAAAGTCCGATGCAAATTCTTCAACCATCATATGAACCGACTCAAACAAATAAAATCGTCAAAAGCTTTTACCCAAAGAATGCTCAGAAATGGTTGTTGTCAAATTTTAGATCATATTTGGAGTTTCCGCGATATAAGCGTTCAAAATATTTCTTCTTGATATTCCAAAGTCAGCAAAAATGGCTCGACATGTGAGTAAAGACGGATTTTTCTAGTTGCGATCAAACACCGAGCTTCATCACGACATCGGATCAGGTTGGGATAGTATGAACACATATTTATTGTTGCAGAGATAGCTGATCACTCAGATTCTTGTTACTTACGTTCTATGATTCGTGGTAGCTGTTCTGAGTTAGTTGTAATTAGATTCTCCCTCTAATTATATCAAGGCTACTGCCAGTGCCTATTTACATTCACTCCATACGGTCCACCTTTACACAATAGGTTAGAGGAGGAAGGAATCTTCCAATCGTAGAGCGAAGCGTTGGCAGATCTTATCAGTTGATGCTTTCCGAATACTCTACCGTGCCTTCATCATTACCAAGGACGTTGAGAATGATAGTTGTTTTTGTTTCCATTTTTTTCTTTCGATGATTTTTCATGCTGTTTCTTATCACCATATGTTGTTCAATTTTAATGGGTACGAAATCAGCTGATGAAGAAGTGATGGAGCGTGTTCGGATATCTCAGGACCTCAGAGTCATTAGCTTAGAAGCCATTTTAGCTCCACAATTCACCACCTGAGCGGTAAATTTACCCAACCTAGCCCTTAATAGATAGTTTCTTCTCGCTATTAGTAAGTACCCTTAAGTTTTATCGTTTTATTTAGAATAAGGGGTGGTTGAAAATTAGCTTCTCGTCAATGTAAAGTTCCTCACCAACGGTGTCAAGCGAAAATTGATGATGCTTCTTATACAGATCACGATGTAACTGAGGTTTCATCTAGCCACTTTGAAACTCTGTTGTAATCTGCGATCCTACGAGACGCGATCTGCATATTGTTTCAAAAGTGCGTTCGACAGGCCAGCTGGCTGCGCAATCAACTGTCGAAGTTGTCAACTAAATAAATCACGTAGCTCTGAAATTCTGGCTTCCCCTTATTACCGCGCCTTTTACTCCGTCGGCTTCCTCGACGCTATAAAAAAGGTCGGAAAAAAAGAAAAAATTAAGGATTTCATCCGGTGATTTGGTTTCCATTAGGTGATAAACACGTTACGTAATGCGCACATATAACGCATGCGAGAGCGGCGGCAACGACTGTCAGGCCACGCCTCCTTCGATTTCCAACTCAAGCGAAGAGAGTGAGATAGAATGGGCTCAACGAACAGAGAAAGAAGTCCCTCAACCAAAAGAGAAGTTTCAAAGCCCGAGCTCAAGCACAAGACAACCTCAGGTTGGGGTCAAGCCGAGTTCCTCGGGCTGGCTAGGGAGACTCGAACGCTCTGCGCCCAAGTCGAGAGTGGGAGAACGACCAGTCAAGTGTAGAAAGTAAACTCCTGTAAAATGGGATCATTTGCGCTAGCGCTCAGCTCGGCCATGCAATTAAGCAGCCATGCAGCTTGTTGTTTGCTGAAGCAATTTCCCTCCCATATTTTCACATCCATCTTTACGTGGAGAGCGTTCGTCCTAAAAGTCGAATTCGGACAGGATGTGAAATCGGAAGGGATTTTCATAGTGCCATACTAAGAGACACTTCCTGAGCAAGTATCTGTGTGTCAGTCTGAAGTCAAATTATAACAATTATGACTAACTTCATATCTCTATGAAAGATCAAGTGTTACGAAAAACATTTACAGAAATTATTCACTCAGTATAGCTGTGCGAAATTAAACGTTATTGGGTTATGGATAGCACAGAGTACTTCCTAAACATTTGCGTTCAAAGTTTTTCTATCTCGATTTTTTCTAGGCCGAAAAAATCAATATATTTAGACGCTCAAGTTCTTCAAATAATCATCAAGATGTTCGTAAGGGCCGATTTTTATCGTTGGTTCAGACACCGCAATTCCTGGTTATATACCTTTTTCGTTGTTTTGTGGTGCATTTTTCTATTATTTGTGTGTGGTGTAAATAATAGTTCTCTCTTCACAAGCTTCGTCACGAAGAAATAAAAGAATTTAGCAAAATACTGTTGAAAATACTGTTGCAAAACTTCTGTTGAATTTGAAATAGGCTGGAACTTTAATCGTTCTATACGAATATAATCACGAAACTATCATAATAGATAGAAACAGTACTCACACTTCAACTGCTTCAATCTTAATCGATCAGTTCAGCCCATAATAATCGTTCGAATACCTAAAGGTTACAAGAATTTCAATTTTTATGCGTCTTTAAAATTTTTTATTTATTACCTACTGAATAATTTAGATTCAGGAATTTCATATCAATGCTTGCCTATGTCTTGAAACTTAAATCTAAAATGATTCGATTTCTTAAATCCTGACAGGAACGTTAGTCACTAAGATACCGCAAAAGGAACGCAACATTTTTTAAACAAGTGTGATACGAAAACAACACTACAAATTAATGTCATAGATGTTAATATAATTCAAAAACATCATCAGAACACTATCTATCAAAATTATATTTATCTGTTTTGAAACGAATGTAATGGAATTTGTTCTCCGAAACCTCAAAACCTACACAGTTGAATCCAACGACATCGGTCTTCACGATCGCTGTTGGACGGTCTACCCACGCTATCCATAGTTAAGTTATTCTCTGCAATGTGATCGTTAATTTTTTCTAGTCGTTAGTGCTCGGCATTCTGAGAAGAATGTGTAAAACCTCGTCGCTGTACGACTTTTATTTGCTTACTTTATTCGCAGATTTACATTATCTGTTGACGACGTTGCGTTGATTTCAAATTTAGTTACTGCTCTACCGTTCTTTCGTGAGTAGAAGCTCAAGGAATGTTGAGAGCGAGATGGCATCAAAACTTTGTAGAGAAACAAGAATATGAGTGGTGCATGCCTACCGTTTTTATCGGGTTAAAACTCGAGGGAAAATATATTTTATTCGATACGTCCCCAAAGGACGCGTTCAGGGACCGCATAAACGGGATTGGCTTAGTAAAATTATATGAGTTGAAACTGCCGTACAGAGGAACACCCCAGAACGACAGCCTGAGCTAACTTTGTGAAAAGTAGACCGGTAAAATGGGACTATTTGCGCCTACGCTCTGCATTCGACCGCACTAAGCAGTTGGATCCACAAGCTTTAGGAAAGTAAATTACAGCATGCTATACGGACCACCAAGTGGTTTTCTGTAACAACCGTATTCTGGGCGATAGCGAAAATATAGCAAAATTATTGTCATCGATGTCAGTTGACATTCAAAAACACAAAACTATGCTGACTTGCAACGCTAATGTAACTGAAAGAGTTAAAATATCGTGAACTACAGAATAGATGTCTACGAGTTCTTAGAATGGCCGATTTCCACGGGAACTACCGAACAAATCCTTTCCTCACTCCAGCTCATGCATTCGCACGTTCATTGAACGTGTTCAAACTCATACATTATAACGCCAAGCTTATTGGGTTACCCTTCTAACCATGTGGAATTCGTATACGTCCCTAACAAACAATCCCCATTTTATTGAATTCTAGTATGATATGTATACATAAGATAATCGAGGTTTATGACCTCGGAGTCTTTCAAAGAGGACAATTTTTTCAGTGAAATACTCTTGTGTTAATTATTCAATAATAAAACATCTTAATCGCCCTAGAAAAACTTTCTAACCCCCCTCCAAGTTTAATGTTATACGTTTCAAGACATCTGGAATCCGAATATCCTAAAAGAAAAAAAAAATTGTGTTTGTCTGCCGTCCGACATTAACGTTTTCTAAGAAAACAATAATAACTTGACTCTTAAAATTTTCACCAAAAATCATTCCTGGGCTAACAATGGCTCAATTCCTTAGCCGAATTGCTAACTCAATTATGAGGGTATTTTTGGGGGTTTTTAAAGGGGGGAGGGGGAATTGTATTTCCCTAACTTTCCCAAACATAGGCGTGTTTGATATCAATTTATTTAGATTTTTAGACGCTAAATCATTTGAGACTATAACTAATCGATAGCTTCGATGGTTCTCAATTTATCGTTGTTTTTGTGTGAAATTTTCGAGATTTCGTAAAACTTGCCACGATAGGAATGAAAAAGAAAAGTTTTAAAGGAAATTTTTCCTTTGGTTGCTCGAGAATTTATGGAGCTATAAAAATATTTCACATTTGATGGTATGGCCATATAACACTCCCTTTCAGCTGTATCGTTAAGCGAACAACTGAACTTTTAATTAGATAATTGAGAAAAATAAAAATAATAACGATAGCCGCCGAAGAGTTTTCTCTTCCGCTGTTGTTTGGTGAAAAATTTCACAAATTATCGGGACAGTTACTATCAAAATTCATCTTAAATCATAATGAAGCATAATTACGAATTACGACACAACAATGAAAATTTCTTAATTTCGTGCAATAGCTGCTCCAAAAATTTTTAATTTAGAAGTTTAGTTTAAAATTTATCATATCGCTTACAAACAATAAATGGACAATTTTACTAGTCGTAATACTCGTGCAGTCCTATAATAGTAATCAGAGGACCGCACTTGAAAGAGTGTCCTCTAATACAATGTTAAGGTGACCTTAGTTGACCTGTGACTACCTGAGTACCTACTCTTGCGAGTGTTTATTAGTCAGGTATATAATAAACTAATGCAAGGACTCCATCATTATCTCTGTGTCCAAACTCAACGAAATAAATTAGTTGGTTTATTTACATTAAAATATTTGGGGGCGCGACTGTTTTGACACCGAACTAGTGAACATTAATTTTTTTTTGCTAGTACAATACAAAAGTAGAAAAACGCCCGGGAAAATACGCAAAATGTAATATCACAAGTTTTGGGTGATATTATTATTATATTTTTTTTTTGTTAAATATTTTTTTACCATGAATGCTTTACTGATTGATGTAAATGAATGGTCAATTTCTACTTTTTGATGATTTATATGGACTTTTCTTGTACTCGAGTATCAATTTTGCCGTTAAGTTCGTCGATAATACTGCCTTCAAAACTTTTTCCTCTCCTTGACGCATGTTGTAGCCAGTGCTCAAATGGTTTTGTGCTGTCGTCAAACCTTGGTGCTGCGTGTGTTTTTCAACGAACAATAATTATGGTATATTCATTTAAAATAATTAACAAACGTAACTGGCCTCATGCTGTGACCCTATAAATAACTTAGTAATTCCAATATAATCAGTCTGTTCACCTTTTTCCGAAGTAAGGCACTTGAAAATCCTATTTCATGCCCGGCGGGCCATTTGACTTGCTAATAACAAAAGGCCCATACTTGAGCTTCTGAACTGATGGCATTGAATCGAAGAAGTTCTTTATTCATCCTCGATGAGTAATCTCAAATGAACCGTTGCGCTTGACTTGGAGTGTGGCGCCCGCTGACGTTTACCTGGCTTCGTCTGAGGGATCCTTTGTATTGTAGGACAGTCGAGCTCATCGACTCCGCCAGACACCTTTGAAACCACCTGAGAACTGACTTGCTGACCGAGTACAACGTTCCTATACGGAGCTAATGGTTCCTGTAGCCCACAAAAAGCCGTGGAAAGTGAAAACGTATTCCCGTCTGTTTTGACGGGCTCGTCACCTTCTTTTCCCCTGGTCATGAAACAATCCTCGAAAAAGTCAGAATGGCGCAATTAATTGGTTGTAAACGGTAGTAATTTAATGTTGCTGAACGCTTGTCAATAATTTTCTTGAAGATCTTCAACGGAATCGCGATAATTGCACACCAAACGCTTCGCCTTCGTCTACATCTTTTAGTCGTAAATTTGGCGCAGACATAAGAGTATAATTATACTTTTTACTTTCATGCTTACCTACTAAATGGAAGTAGGTATTAAAACCGTCCGAAAATTCGAATTCGGAAAAAATGTTGGGTTGAAAAATGTCTGTCACAACACTGCTCATCATACTCAGGAAAACACTTTCTGAACAACTGTCTGTATGTCCGTGGCCTAAAAATAACAAAAATCGTCATGCGTCCGTGAAAGATTAATTAATACGATTTTTTTTCAGAAAGTATTCACCCAGTGGATGAGCAAATTAACTGTTGTTTGGGTTTCGGGTAATATACAGTACTTCCGTCATATAAGCGTTCAGAGTTTTTCTATTTCGGATGTTTTTCAGTGTCCGAGAATCGGCTTCCGCGTTATTCCCATTATTCATTATTTTCTTCTTGAGCTTTTATATTTGCGTATTTCCTGAAAAGATAAATGGTTCAATTTTGACAGAGTTTGGCTTGAATAAATAAAATAAGGTGGGTAATTAGCCTACCGATTTTTATTTCACTTGTATTTGAACTGAGTTATAGTGTCCTGTAAGATTCGTATAATCAAGCAAACATATGAGTACATACTACAGACTCGAATTCAATCCAATTGAATAGGACACGTTTTGTATCATGGTTCATCATTGATATTTTACAACTTTATTAAAATTTGTCCCGTTTCTTAGTTTCTGGCCCGCGATCAAGTAGGGGGTGTATGATTGCTCGCAGAGTTAGAAACCATTGAAAAACCTGTAATGGGTTCGTGCTGAGTTCAACCGTTTAGGTTTCTCGACACCCTGGAAAAACACGGGTGATAGAAACTGTAAATTGAGAGTACAAAATCATCAATAAGCGACGAGTTTGTTCGGTTGTATGGTCAACCTAGATATTGCTCATATTGGTTCAATTGTAGTTATCGAGAGTACCAAAATATTAAAACCTTGATCATTCCCGTCGAAATCCACTTATAAGGATCAATAGGCCCTTATCGCGTACGAATCGATTTTTTTTTTCAATTTAGACATTTCTCCACCCTCGGCAACCGAAAGCCGTTTTAAAGACCGGCCGCCTGTTGCACGGTGGAACGACCCACCCCTGACCTACAATAGGTCACCAGACTTCAACCCTCACCTCCCACTGTCTGCGATAAGTTGTTGTGGTTCGACCGCCCTACCAACCTTTGTGCATGCACCTGGGCTTGAACAACCTAAGCCAGTCCTGAATCCTGTATACCTGTTGCCCTCATGCCGATGCCGCCCTGAAACTTGAACGCAGATATAGCCTAGCTAGGTACCTGCCTGTCTACCTGTCTCTGCCTTCCGCCAACCTAAAGATTCCCTTCGCTTCTCAGACACCTGTTATCAACCGAGCACCCCCATTCCCCCAATCTCAAATCCGTGCACTCCTTTCTTTTTGGTTTGAGTTCGCTTTAAAAAGGAGATATCGACAAATTTTAGTTGCGTAAAAAAAGGAAAAACGGATACGCGTACTATTTATACACCTCATGTATGAAACAATTATTCAGCATTTGCATTCTGCAAATACTACTGCTTTTATTTATTAAATCGATCATTTCTGTCTGTCTTCTTCCAAAATTAGTGATATCAGTGACCGGTGGAGTAAGTGTAAGCAAGATTCCAACGTTCATGATGAATGTTCATTTCTACGATGATCAAGGGACCAACTTGCATTTTCCTCTCAATTCGATACCAATAAAGAGTTGATTATGCAATTTTTCGCTCTGGTGGCTTTAGGTCAGAGCCTGTCTACAGCCATCCCGTAAACTAACCGGAGATTGAAAACTGGTATCTTCTCAATGGGATTGGGTTAGAGCAAAACGTTAGCAGTCACAGTTTGGTGCAACTTGTCTTAGACGTTTCTATAACCTCGACATCTTCAACTCAACCAAAAACTCTAAGAATGACAAAGCTCTTCTTTCTCTTTGAAATCTGACTCCTGATAGATTTTCTCTCGTTCCTTTGGCCTCATGGCTCGGAAAGCGGTTAAAAAATAGGCATGAGAAAAGTTCGTTCACAATCACCAAGTTACCAAAGTCAAGTTGACCTTAATAAAGTACTAAAATGATGGAACTTAGTTACTTCCCCGTCTACTTCAACAGAAATAGGGAAAAAGGCGTTTTCGAACCGAATTGATATCATCCGTTTAGCGTGATACTAACAATTGATGATAAAGCGTGGGAATGTCCTCAGCCATCTCAGAACGTTAAGTAAAGAAGGATTTACGTAGAGAAGGTATATCACTTCCTCAATCCACATTAATTGAAAGTAACGCCACTTGTTCACATTTACCATACCTGACCCTAATAAACCCTTGGAACGTAGCTTTAGAAAAAGTGGAAATGAAATGTCCGAAACTACGCAAGGGTGGAAGCAAAGACAGGCATTTTAGGCCAGATAATATACAACATGATCGCCGTTTGCATGATAAAAACCAGTTGGTGCGAAAATCATTCACAGTACTAACATAGTTTAATAGATGTTATTTCTATTTGGACGAACTAGGACGAACAACTTGTACACACCAACCACGTAGTTAAATTAAAGCTACCATCCAATTTTATGCCAGTAGTTTAAAATTTAACGATATTAAATACAGAAGGATATAATCTTTGAATATTTTTATTTGAAAAAAGTAACGAAGGTTTTGACATTCTAATTATGCTGGTAGAATCAATAAAAAACAATTCATATCTACGAAACAAATGATACCATTACGTTTCGTTAAGAATAATGTTCGTTCTGTATTAGCCGTCAACAAATTCATATTAAGTTAGTTATTCCTGCCTGTGAAAGAGACTGATGGATTTTGTTTGGTTAGATTATTATAGATCGCAGAAATAGCGATGGATTCTCATATCATGGAAGTGCTCTGTGGTCTAGAATACGAAAATGCTCACAGGGTAATGGTACATTCATGTTGAAGGTTTTAGATTTCAACGTGAAATGAATTTTTTCCTTATCCACATGAAAGCAATATGGAACTAATACTGGGATTATTTATTATGTAGTGTCTGGGCAATGGAGTTGAGAACAGAAACGGAGCTTCGGGGAGGTAAGTCAGTTTCTGACTCGCTGAGGCTATAATATCAGCAGCATCACGATGCACATTCACTGTTGTATATATAATGCACAAACCACCCTGCACTAGTCATGGTCGTAAAACCAAAGAAAAATTGTGTATTAGATTAATTTCTTATTTCTCATCACTCGTATTTTAAGATAATGCACCTAGATATGAAATATTTGCATTTTGTAACTCCAACAATGTCGCTCGGCAAAATTTAGGTAATTATTGATGCTTCCGAAAATCACAATTTAACTCCACATTATTTTCCACATAAAATTAATCGTTAAAATATAACCTGCCCAACCACAAACTTTGCCGAAGCGAATTCAAATCTTCAAATTCGTAATATTATGTAAGTATTTAGGCCAATATTTTTATCATTCGATCGTTGTTTTCAAATAATTTTTGAAAATCTTAGAACATGTTGTTGGTGAAAATGTTTGATAATGTAGAGAATAGTGGAAAGTGATAATTTATTTTCAAAACGAGAAAGCTAGTTTGGCGATGGGGATGGGAACAGAAACATTACTTGGGCATTACTTGGGCTCAATGAGGAGACCATTCAAACGGGAAACAGCAGTTCTTAGTGTGAAAGATTAATTTGATATAACTGGTTTGGGATATTGGATAAAACTCGTTTGAAGATTATTACGGTTTAAGAAAAGGTTCATTTCTTTTCTAATTCTCAGTGCTTTACATAATCTAACGTCATGCTGAAACCTTATCTTTTCATTGTGTGTGATAAAGCACCGAACTGAAAATGGTCGTCGATTTTTATCTTGTATTTTGGCAATTATACTAGCAACACAATTTTTTAATTATGTTTTACATTAAAGTATCGCGAAAATTCTCCATTTTCCGAGACGGGCAAGAGACATTTTTGGAGAAAAGAATCGAACTTGCTTGAAAATTTCTCCGTTTACATTTGGCGAGTGACTTTCATGAGTAAGCTGAGAAACTAGTTGATGATACAGTAGTGTCGATTCGTCGTATCAGATTGGTTTGTAAGTACAGGCTTAGAGGAGAGGGTACCTGTGTTGAAATCATCGTCGTTGGTGTTCTATGAGATCGTAAAAAACGCAGACTGCCGAGTTGGCCGATAGTTGAATCGGGATCCGGACACATTACAAAATTTTGTTTGCAGCTCAGAATTCATCGGAGGTTCAATGATCAATATTGATTGTTATGATCTGTTGGTCATTCACTGACTCCACAATATCGTGGCTTCAAAGTCATGATCTGTTGCAGATTCCGTTGGCATGTTTGCGTTTGTGATAAATAAATAACTAAAAACCAGCCATCCAGTTGAACAAAACATTCACCTTAAACGAAACGTTGCAAAATTTTTAGCATTGTAGAATTTTACAAAATATTGCCAATAGATGAACCGAAAGTGCGCAATTTCTATAGATTTTGAATTTTGAAAAAATTAACTCTTTCTAATTAATGTCAAATAAATCGCAGCTACTACGTATAGGTACCATTCAATCTTTACTTAGTTATCACGAAACACCCAACATTGGACCAATATTTTGAACGAATGCCACCATGATGAAAATGAAACCTCTCATTTCACCAATACTGATTTCTGTCTTGCCTCTTTGCAGGATGGAAAGAGACTTGTGAAATTCCGATTCGGAGCACGCAGAGGTAGCCGTAAGGATGAGCCGTCGCAGCAGCTCCCGTGATCGAGGAGGCATTGTCAAGGAGGAAGCGTCGTCACCGTCATCGCCGAGCGGCTCCGATCAGCACATGGTAGCTGTAGCACCCGCAGCGCACCCGCCATCACCTTCAGGTTCGCCGGTCATGCTTACCACGATGACTCCTGTTAGCGTCATCGAGTTTCAGAAAGAGTATGAGGAGCAGCAAGCCGCCGTAGCAGCACAACACCATACGCCTGCACCGGATTCCAAGATCATTTATGTACACGGTGGCGGAGATGCGGGATCCTCAGTGCTAATGCGCAGCGGCTGTGGAATCGTGGGCGACGGAGGAAATCACCACGATCAGCACAGTCACCCTTCGCACCATGATGATCAACAAGCTGAGATGCAGCTGTTGTCTGCTAGCGATGCCGCTTCATCTCATGGCGGTTATCACGTCAATGATGCCGAGCTGGAGGCTGCTGGAGTTGCTGTATCAACTGGAGGAGGGACTCACCACACGACGACGACCGCCTACCCAGGCCCACAAGGAACCACAATTCTTGTCTTATCGGAGCTCGTCGACGACATGTCACCACTCCTCGGCCTCAGGTAATCTTTTACAGTACCTTCCATTTTCCTGTATGTTCAATAGTTAGAGGTGTTTATTATTTTGAAGCCCCAATAATGATCAATATTATTATTACCATAATTATTTTTATTATTACGAGGTTAACTGATTAATGGGTCAACTGAAGTATACCTACAAAGCGTTCCTTAAGATCGATAACCCTTTATGTACATTAGGTGCTGGTAAACAGTCTCTAGACTTCATCTGCTAAGATTTTTACAAGAAACTTCGACCGTCACATTTCGTGAAACTTGCATTCAAATGGGAGCCCGAATTTTAGAAAGTATAGTCTAATTTCGCTTCTCGAAAAAATCACCACCCGATCAATTACACGAAACGTGTCTACAGTATTCATGTATCCGTTTTTAATTATCAAGTACATTGAATTGACAATGACACACAGTCATTCTTAAAACGACATAATAACAATGATAATGTATCACTTGAATGTGTCTTGGTACTTGAATGTTGAACACTAGGTACACTAAAATCCTGCTCGACGTTTTCAATCTTGTAAACTGAAACGTTAAAACAAAGATTGATTTCAAAGAACAAATAATTATTTTCTCGTGATCCTGATTCACGCCACTCATTCATGCTATTCATTTTCGAATGATGTGTCTGACGATAATTGCTTTTTGACGTTGCGACACTCATTTAATAATCTACGAACGCTAGCGTAGCTATCGTTTTTCTAACCACCCGTTCAAGTCTCCGAACTGTGTCCCGACCGCTCGTATCCACCGCTCATATCACTGAACGTTTTGTTGGCCTTCCACGCGACTCGCATGAGTTCTTCCCACCTCCTCGTTTCATTCAAACTATGACTTGTTTCAGATTCCTTATCGGTAGTCGTTAGCGTTTAACGACAAACACGCTGAATAGGCGTATAAATATTTTTCGGTTTTTAATATTTTTCCAAAACCACGAAACTGCCTAAACGCAACATCGATTAGCAGTTAAGATTGCAGTTTCACTTGGACTAATGAAGTGCTGCCATCCGACAGATGTGCAGGTAGAAAACGAGTTGCCGACATTGCGATCCTAGGGTTTAATGGGCGTGAAATTCTGCAACGATCGAACTGTCAAACCTTGCTGTTGCATCATGATTAATCGACGAAGAAATGAAGGAAATGTGTTTTGCAAAAGTTTATAGATTCATTTTGCAATTTTTAATACAGAAAAGAGGAAAAAAATTAAATAGAACGGCAATCGCCGACTTGGCGTTTTTATTCTCTTGGATTGTCCAATAACAATCTTGTTCCTCGTCAGGTTGGTATGTAGGATAAGACCGCGTAACTTGAGCCATTTTCATAAAAATTAAAAATGCGATGCACTAAAGACCGAGACCCTACAGTAATTTCTTCAAGCAGTTTCATACAAATTTATGTCAAGCATATTGCCGCACAGAGGTTTTAGTGACCATATTAGTGGTTTGATCGACCCTAAATTAATTTAAGAGCATTCTGTATGCGAACAGCAACTTAGTAAGGTTTCTATTTTAAGAAAAGCCCACCTTTAGATTACCCAGCCGTTTTATCGTTATTTAATAAATTAGCTAGATGAATTAAAATGACAGTTATCCATTTGGATCCCTGTAAATAATTTTTATATTTTTAAAAAATTTTTTTTAAATATATATTTTTTTAAATGAGTGAAGTTGAAGGGCTGGCTATGCATTTTTGGGTTCCTTGCCATAAAATGATACAATTTTACAGAACTTGATAGGCCGAGATACTGCACTTCCACGTTATTAACCTTGTTCGTGTGTTTTACTATATTTTTTAATAATAGTTATCGTTGCTGCCTTTGTATGACTCGATTTTATAATTGGTTATACCTGTTACCGAATCAAACATGGCAGTACTATGTGATCTATGCACACCACTGGTTTGATGAGTAGCGAATAATTGTCTTAGTATTTTGACACAGTCGATTGTACAAAATTTGACACGAAATTCGACTGCGATCGTCCAAATTTTTTCGCTTTACCGTTGTTTCGGAGTTGTGGTTGAAAATGATGTCTTCCTAAATCGTGATATGTGCGAAGGCATCATTTTGAGTTATCAAAAGCGGTACGACTACTTGCAGGGATTTTGCAGCCGCGGGGTCCTAAGCACCGTTTGTTTACAACTCAGTATAATAGGTGAACAACGGTATAGGTCGATATTTTGTGCCTCTGGTACCAGCATTCCGATATAATTAGATCCGTCGACTTAAGCGTCATTGTTTAGCCGTGATTTGATTAATTGCATAGCAGCGCGAGGCGGACGATAACATTAGCTCCCGTTTTGATCTCATTAGGGTCAGTTTAGTGGTCAGTCGGAACTACTTGCGGTGAGTATAGCCGGCTGGCGCCTCGGCAGCACAATGGGAAGTAACTCTCATTCACCGCGTGCCCAAGCAGTAATGAAGGATGAAATAAAGAAGGAATAGAAGAAAAGAGCATCGAAGATGAGCCTCACTATACCTAGGAAGGTACTTTGCGGTCGGTCAAGCGTAGCAGTGATGCACGCACGCGGCACGTTTGTGTGTGAATGCGGCGAAGGTTAGTTACGCTCTGGCGCCGACGTAATTGAAGTCATAAAAAACTGGGCCATGCGACGACCTTGTGCCTCTGTGAACTTTCAGCAAATAGTTAGTACTAGTTTCCTTTTTCCTTCTCAATTCCGATGAACGGAAAGATAAAATAGATACTAAAAGGGTTCTATAAAGACATATTTTTAATAATCTTTGGTGAGTTTACTTATCTGCGGTTGAGTGCGTTTTGCATGAATTGATTTTTGTTTTGAAAGCGCCTAGTAGGTAACGTAATTCGTTTTGTTCCATAAACAGAACTATTTTTATATCTTTGAAGCGTTCTTCGACTTCAAGTTATTCTATTTTGATTTCACCTTTGATTTCACAGGTGGCGAGAATCAACATTAATTTCATTAGATGTAGTGTCCCACAACCATTATATATTGGGTAAAAGACCATTAATTTTGTTTTTGGTTTAATCTAAACTGAGCGAAAAATAGATTCTCTCAGTCAAATTTCAATCAACCCCTCATGTACTATGAGGAAAATGAGAGGGTTAGTAACGTTTATTTCTACTTTTCGCTAAACATATATTGCTATTTAACCTGCGCCCCTGGAAACTCTTCTGCGAAATGATTTCTCAGGAGCGTCCTAACATTGGTTGATTAACAATGATGAGTTTAGTAGGTACTATGAGTCAATTTTATCTTAGTAGCCATTAAAGTATGGTAATTACTGTTATTATAACTGAGGGTTCAGGGAAGGGGTTTAGGGAGACGGGTGTCTCCCTACTCTAATATAGAAGTGTGTGATCCATTCATATCAATATTATTCTCCAGTTTTAAACCAGTGGTGTGCATAGATCACATAGTACTTCCATGTTTGAGTCCGTAACAGCCATAACCATTTATAAAAGCAAGAAACTCATACAAAAGCCGCAACACGTTACTGCTATACAATTGTTATTGAAAAAAAGAAAATACAATTTAGAAAAAAAGGACGATGATTAGATTAATAATGCGGAAGTGGAGTATTTGAGCCTTGCAATACAACCCAAGTTTTGTAAAATGGAATCATTTGTATGGTAAGGACACCCAAAAATGTAAAACCAGAAGAGGAAAAACGGCGTCATTCACTCGTCGTTACAAACATTTAAAAACCTCAAGCATTCAAATATAATAATTTATAATAAATCATATTGATTTATTGAGCCAGTAGAAGATACCTAGTTTTAAAGTAAGTTTCCCCATCCTCTGTTTCAAACCATCGTTAGACAAAACATAGATACATATAAATTGTTTAGGTTATGACTGAATACAAACCTGCATCAGTAGCATGGTACGAAATATTGTCATATCACTTCGCCATTTCGAGCGGCTTTGATTTTTTCAATCGCTGCTGATCTTCCACTTCGAGCTAATGGAGTTCGAACTGTTCATGAACGTGGAAGCTCCATGGAGTAAGTAGATGTGCTACGGCAATTATGATGATCTGTAGTTGATCAGATGATCGATAATTAATATTTTTGTATGCTGTACTAGAAAAAGAGTTTCTATCGTTATCTTCCACAAGTGGACGATTCTAGACAAGTCTTCGGCTGATAGAATCATTTTGAATATGGCGTTTTCTTGGGCACTCATGAGCAACAGTGAGACCTAGTCAACGCATCGATTTCGAGTCTCAACATTGCGTTGGGTACTCATGATGAAAAAAAAACCACCAGCGCAATTACAACAAATAGCCATTAGTGCCAGATGCAAAAATTACCCTTGTATTTTACCAAGACAAAGCCGTTTCTGACTCAACGTTCGTTCTAAGCGGCAGTATAAGTCTGAAGGTTTGCTGAGTATACGAACTCCTGAGACCCAAGGTCAACGTCCTGAGTGGGCACTCACCCGCATACGCACATTCGAGATGATCTGTCTCACAGCCGTTTGAATGACTTAGCTTGATTGTGTGCTTGAAGCTCCTTATACCGCAGGATGCTTCAAGATTGGTTAGATGGATCCATTTTGAAGTCACTTCAAATTGATCTGGCCTTTTATCTTAAGCCTTCGATAACTACAATTTACGAAATCGTATTCAAATTACAACACTGGCGAAAGAATTCCCTGCAATTAGCTTATAGCAGCACGATTTGACTGCTTTTCAACATATTTTGATGTCTTCATGCACTAAAGGATTGATAATGTGCGGGAGCTAGTTAGGGATAGTTTCCTGTGAAAAATTGTTAGGCGGACTATGTTTATTCGAGAGGGTTGAACATTTTCTTCTTAGGCATCACTTTCTATACCATATTTGAACTGGAAAAGTTTACAAATCTTCGGGGTATTTTCAATCACTAGTGAAAGATCTTCTTAAATGATAATTGAAGTACAATTTTACACAGAAAATTGAGAAAAGCCACTGCCTCCATGTCTGGGTTCGTTTGACGTCAAAATTACTCATCTTGAATAATTAAAAATAATCGAAATGAAAATATTTGATCTTGAGTTTGCTCATGGATATACCGATGTGTTGATGCCGAGTGGAAATCAAAGCAACGTCAATGGAGAGTGATGAACTACTGTAGTATAATTTGCTGTGATATTCTAAATTTATAATAAAGAACTGCAATTGAGCATCATCACTAAATGATCATTCATTAGACATTCACTTTTACCTGAACGCTGGAAAATTAAAAAAGGAGATGTTCTCTGAGACATAGCTATCAGTCCGATCGGAACTACCAAGCAGTTCCACTGAAGCATTTCATGAATTAGATTATATTGCCTTTTTCCACAGGGTGCGATTTTATGGAATTCAAAGCATTTGTTCTATCTCCTTTATTTATGAGAGATGATTTTGAACAAGAAGTATAACATCCAAATAGAAGGATTTAAACGGATTGGATTTTAACACCTGTTCCATAATATTGTACCTACGGACACTCGTTGGTGGTTTACATTCGTGAGACACAGTGTGTTTGAGCCTTCGATGAGTTATAGATAATCTTGTAGCAAGCAATTCAATTCTACATTTACATCAACATTTATAATAATAATTTTGCATAACAAGTTACCATCACATCTCGGATGTTAACTAAACACCAAAATTTTATCCCGGGAATTAAATTAATAATTTTGTAGTTCATTCAAATATTCAAAACCCAAAATGTAACTCAATATTCAATGCATAAACTTCAATATGCGTATGAAATAGAATCCGTTTTGATTTGAGAGCGCTTGAATCGTGATTTCATCTTGGAAAAAGTTCAACGCGGAAAATTTCTTCTCAGCAGAACTCAAGATAGAAGTATCCCGTAGCTGCTGTGAAATAGCGTGGAATGATATAAAGTCGCTGCAGGACATATATAGTAAGACGTTCGCGAACATTGATACGATTCTGATTGTGATTCGAACTGTATGGAAGACGTCGTCGCGATGGTATGGCCTTTGTAACGCTGGCGTGGCGGCTTTCTCCTTTCATTACGCGAGATTGATTGGCACTGCACGCACACGCTGTCGCTGACTTCGGTCTGATTCGAATGGGCGCTTAATGAGCTTTCGATAAATCTCAGGGCACAGATTTGTCGATTTCCCAACCGGTTTCCACGTGTTTGCTGTGTTAAGTGAAAACATCCGGTGTGCGAGACGTAGCTCAACTTTCTTCAAGTTTTTTCCTCGCTCCATATTCGTCTGAAAAAGTCCCTTGAGATGTTTATGCGCTGAAAGGTGCACCGGTGGTCATAATAATTTGTCCGTCACCAAGTCATAATGGAAGACACACTTGCCGATTTGTAATCATTCGGTTTTCTAACTTTCACGAACGTAGACAGTCGTTAGACGCATTTTCAACTATTTTTTCAACCGCAATTTAATAGATGGTTGATGAACTGATCGAGAAGAATAATCCCGAAGGATGGTTCCTGAGAAGTTATCGACTTTCTTTTTCTAGTTTGTCTTTCGGTACCTTGTTCTACTAGAATGGTTTATAAAAATATCAATCCGAAACCGTATGACGAACCCCCTCCTCATTGCTCCGGCTCAGTTGCAATACGGCTTGCTCTCCGCCGATGAAAATCGATCCGTCTTCGCCTACGAAACCGTACGAAGAACCTCTATCTGCAAAAGTAACATTGCCCGTTTAAAATAAATACTGCTGGTTTTCGTCTTGATAATATTTCTGCGGAAAAATATCTCTCTGCCAACATTTTAATAGAGAAGCATTTTATACACCGACAGGTCATTTAGCTCATTTAACCGATGCCGACCGTCGGTGAACTTAAATCTATGCATGCTCAAATGAAAGAATTTCGCTGGCGATAATGATTTGCAAATTGTCTATGTTGGCTCCGAATGAATCGTTGTCGGTAATATTCGAGTAGGCGAAGTGTTAGATATATTCCGTTATTCGCTATTTGATGGGAAATCGTGACGGCAAAGCCAATCAGCAGGTAAGCATTCGACCGAAGAGAGAAATTGTTGGTGTCAATGGATTGATGGATCGATTTTTAGAAAACCGCAAATAGTGAATTCGTTTAGCCGATGTTGAATCGCGTTTAGTTGTAGATGGAGTTAGCGACGGATTGAGGTAAAAAATATAGTAAACAGCGCTTGCGCTGGCGCATACGAAAGAGAACGCACCTCAGGCGTACTCAATCCCGCCAGATGTTGGCCAATGGCCACACCGATGCTGCATTAATTCAACGTTTATCGAATGTTTTTGCGAGAAGATTTAATGTTGAAGAGGAAACTATTTAAGTTTCCGAGTGTAGCTCAAGAAAGCTGGAGACCATTAGACACCAGCTACGAGCGGATTACTAATAAGCTGCCTTTTTACAATCAATCTCTCTCTCTTTCTCTCTCGCTCTCTATTTATGCAATTGCAGTGTTTTTTCAAGCCTTTAGTTGAGCTCTTCTGCAGGCGAACGGACACGCGCTTCGGAACCGCTAAAGTTGAGCTGAGACGAAGAAAAACAGATACCATGCGAGTGTGCATGAGCGAAATGTAACGACATGCGATCCGGTCGGTAGTGGGGATGATGGAACTGGGTAGAGATCAGACGGCGATGTCGGTCGGTCAGAGGCTGGCAGCGCAGGGGGAATTATAAGCGATCCCATCGTTGTGGAGGGGATGAAAGATGTGGGGAATCACCGTATTTAAAATTCATTTTATTGGCAACACTGCCGAGTCGGTCGTGGTCGAGAGTGCGGGGACTGGTCGACAAGGAATCTAATGGTTTTGGTGCGGGAGGACGGGAAGTGGAGAAGGAGCGATGGCCGGGAGGTGGAGAGATTTGAAGCTCCAAGAGTCTGAGGCTGCTGCTCGCTCGTTTTGTTCGTTATTTACAACAAAATTCCATTTTCCTATTGCAGTCACATTCCAGATCACCACCAGATAAAACCACACTTCTAGATGAAATTAATCGATTTCTTTCTTCCCGAAGATTGTAATTTGGTACTTACCGAACTCGAAGTTACCAACTCTTGCGCTATTTGTTTATAACATACATAAAACTGCAAAGCGAGAAGTGATATCGGAAGGGAATTTCCAATTTCGTGAATGAGTTGGAAAGTTGTTGGCGGAAGAATTCCGAAGATATTAGTACATAATATGGATTGGTAGCTGGGATCACTATTGTCCTAGCGAGCTATACCATCCTCCAGGAAACTCTAAAAATGAACTTGAAAAATCGCTTTTGACAAGCAATTGTGAAACTAAAAGTAATTAAATTTTACTCATTAAATAAATAGGTTGAAAATGATTAGGCGGAAAACGAACGAAACTGTTTCAGACCTTTTATTTATTTTTTAGGCAAATCCTATCTTCAAAAAATGTATAAATATCACTGCAAAACAAAACAAGAACCTACCAGAAACCAAAACAATTATTGAAGCATTGGTGAGTTGAAACTCCGCTGTATTTAGTTGGTTGAGACACGAGATGAATTGAAAAGTAATTCTCCTACTTCAATTTACTATCCTAAACGTAGAAGTAATGGTTTCGACACAGTAATGATATTATTAAAATAGAGTCTAACTCGCCGTCTGGAGACCCGAACGGTTGGTATTTTTAGGCCATCGAATGTGATACATTTAAGTGTCCTGATCTTTAATGCGCGTTTTCGCATGTTTTAGCCTGTTTTCGCCTTATAGTTTTTTAACCGAGAAGATTTACTCAGGTATAACACTCAGTCGTGAAAAAATCATTAGAGACCCACATTTTCCACATGTTCCATATATTTTGAAAAATGAACCGAGTAAATTGGTTGAACAAATCTCATTGGTCAACAGCCTCTTTGTCTTGGCCCTCTCCACGAGAAATACAGATTCGAAAAGCGACCTGAAACGGGCTTACTCAATAATTGCATTTGCAATTCAACAGCTGTTTTCAGCTACTGAAGGTTACCAAATGTATATCATAATTATTTAATCTGGGCTGCATCACTGCGCAATTTCGTCTTGTGAAAATGTGAATTTTTCCTTGATTCCTGATTGCATTTTCAATACAGTCATTATTTTATTACCTGATATCTGTCAGATAATAATTGAAAGTCTTCCGTCTCTTTTCATTCGACAACAATGACGCTCTATCGAAAGGTAGTCATTTTGAACCCGCTATTATTTCTCACAAACTCAGCTCTCAAGTCTGTGTAAGATCAGCTACTCATATCGAGGCGTATGGGCTTGGCAATCGACCTTAGTATAGTCACGATTATCATTATCGAGTTCCTACAGCAGAGGCCTTTGTCGATCGCACAGCTATCGACTCTGTATCATTTATTTATTGTTTATTCCGAACAAAATCCGCGAAATCTAATTCTCTCGCATGGAGTAAAGCTGCGTGGCGTCGTCCTATACTTGTGTTCTTTTCATCCTTCTCACAGCCTCCTACCATTTGTATCTCCATCTCTGTTGCTCACTCATACACATGCTAATACATGCTCACGATACTCACAAACACTGATGCTTCTTATCTCCGAGCGAAGTACGGTCAGCATCACTCCCACCACGAGCGGTGTCCCCACTGCTGGTAATTGAAAACCGTTTCGCCCACTCTGACCAGATTTCGTCTCTTTCCTTTGCCCCTCCAAGATGAAACTCCCCTCCCTATTTTCTTTGAAGCGTTCCCACCTCTCTTTCAACAAAAATATTCTCCCCACTAATGATGTCCTTCTCGTGTGACCTTGCGACATCGAACAGCCGAACACATTCGCGTCGAGCGTGATCGTCGACGGACGCTCACAAGGATATCTGAGATCAACCAATTCGCTGTAAACGAAGAATTTATTGAAAATCCAATGAGTTTGAAATATAATTTCAACGCACTGCGTATACCTGAGCTGCTTGTATATTGAAATGTAATATCAACAACGCACGCACATCGATCTCTCTTTCTTTGTTGTAGTTGTAGATTTGCTTCCTAATAACTATTCAAATGGCCGAAGTAGTTTTATAGTATTCGGATTTTTCTTCGACGCCTTTGTGCTGAAAATATGTGATACGGAAATAAAACTTTCTTGTCGGCGTTTCGTGCACCCGGCTACTTACTTTTTGCTCATCCTGGGCCTTTGCGAATTATTCTCGCCATTACTCAAAATTGGCTTAACTAGTCGGACATCGCTGATACTGTGTCATGTCCAATATTTGAATAGTCCTTATAACAATTGTTTATGATTTTCTCTTCCAAATTTTCTCGATTCCATCATTAGAAAAATTGTCTTCTTGGTGAATTTCGGTTGGCCTAATAACTCGAATTCAGGAGGAAAAGTAATCGGAGTTCTCCTAAGCCCGACTTCAGTATAAGTGTATATGATTATCCGTGTCTCACACAATATTTCTTATCCATAGGAATTGCTCGCGATTTTTCAAGCACATTTTTTTTCTTTATTTTTTCGTTTCCATTCAATATAACAAGAAATACAGTCGGTGACAAAATAATATATAGTTTTCAAAAGCTACATAACGATACTAGTACATACCTAGATGAAAAATGTTTTTTTTTTTTTTTGGAAATTAATTTTCCGTTTCGCATCAGCCCGTGGCGGGAAATGGGTGCATAGTGAATTGTTTTTGTGTTATTGTTACCTACACGATTGCAACAGCCTCATAAAGTACACCGTTATTTGACATTTAATAATTCGTGTAAAGTATTTACAAAAATATTTTTGCCGATGTCGCAGAGTTGAAGGTTACCCTTACAATTCGAGCGTCGCTTAGATTATCACCCAATGCTCCTAGGTTTCGCCAGTTGTGCATGTTGATACGCACCCATTTTCAAAAGGCAGGCGAAGTCTAGGTTACCTATGCCTATATTACTTGTATTGCGTTACTAGTAAAAACCATCGCAATAAAGAACCTCGTAAAAAATGTTAACAAAGGCACTTTATTTGAAGGGAATTATCGTCTTGCATTTGAAGATGGACGCTGAAGGATGCTAATGCAATTTATTTAAAAAAAAGTGATTACGTTGATTTTTGTTTAACTTTAACGGGAAAAACTACCTAGTTTTATCAATTATTTACACCAACCCACAGAACCTGTCATTAAAGATCACGAATGCAAATAATTGCTCAGTTTTGACATCGATTTCCATCTATGTTCGATTTTCCGATGTTTTTAATGCGCTGTTATTTTAGCTCAAGGCATTATGGTGATCATTTTGATATTTAGTTTGAGCTGTTCAATGTTGGTTTTATTATACGTATTCGCTAACGACTTAATGATTTTTTACAGGTATGTTGCAGTTCTTACTGACCTCAGGAACAAAGTCTGGAAGGTAACCAACGCCATAATGTACAACTGATTAATGAACATGATTGATTTCGTAATTAGTTTTCCATCGATAAATTCACTCCCCATCATCATTATTATACTGTACCTATATAAATTAAAGGCACATTTTCATTAATCAACTATCCGTGTGAAGAAAGGAAAATGAATTTACTATTTAACGAAATTCGCTTTCAAGGTATTAGAAATGTTGATAACATCTCAATCCATTCAGATTCAATTAACGCGAACCCGACTCTGACATGGAATGAAGGAAAATTAAATTAAACAATTTATCCATAAACAGCTCAATTCGTACTTCAGTGTTAAAAAAAGTAATGACTCTTATATCTGAAAAAATCTATTTAGAAAAAACTTTGAATGGTTACCTCGGCACTGTGTGTTATCCTAAAACCAATAAAAGCTTATTTTGCACAGTCACTGGGAGTTTTCTTGAAAATGTCATCGAGTTTCATTCGTTTTCCAGGGAGATAATATGGCGATTTATGTCGCTTTTTGACAACTGGCAGACGGATAGATATACACTTGTTCAAGCAATTTTTTCCAACAGGATCTCCGTTCTAAATTCGACTCTTCAGACGATCGCAATACATGAGGAGGAATCAGATTATTGTCCCCCTACTAATCCATATAAATATTCATTATTTTAATATATCTATCTCTCTATAGGTATATTGAATTTTCAAATTTACGAATTATTTATTACAAATGAGGAGGAATTAGATTATTGTCCCCACCACGTACACATGGAAATAAAAATAAGCGTTTGAAAACCCGTTTTTTTGTTGTTGAAAATGTTTCACTGATTGAACATGCTGGATTTACAAAACGTCTCGAAGTCCGGTTGTATAGATTGAGTTGAAGTTTAATCCAAAAAAGAAATTTTTGAATCTGCCCTCTCATTCTTATTTTTTTGGCAATTCATTTATCGAGAACCTTAAGGGAATAGCATTACGAGGAATCATTCAACGTTTGGTTTGAAAAAAATAATAATAACCGTAGGCAACATATTGAAGTGCCAATAGGTCTTAGAATGCAGGTTCGTCGTCTCAATATCAAGAGGAAATGTCGTGGCTTCTCACGACAACTTAGAGCTCGTTCTGGTGATCCACTTTGAAAAAAACTGGAGTATTTCAGTAACGGGCCGGATTTTGATTTTTCATCGAACGTACAAGTCAAATTAGGTAGGATAGGAAACAAAGGCATAAATTAACGTTAAGTCGATTAATTGATTTTTTTTTTAAAGATATCGATCGAACTGATTGACAGTTTGACATTGACTGCACTCTTTGTAGATGGGTTGGGGTTTTGCCGTGTGTCCTATAGGTCTGGTTTATAGAAAGTGATAAATGAACTGACATGATTCGCTCCTCTTGCAGCTGCTAAGCTAGGATTAAGCACTAAAAGCTTATAAGGACCAGTTAACAGTCTCCGTCGATGATAACGTCACTCATCATGACATGACGTGTTTTTTTCGCGTTACCAGCAGTGTCATTCACCTAAAAGCGACTCACGGAACTCATCGTATACTACCATTTTACTTCTCTCATGCCAAGCGTTTCACCACTTTGAACCTTCGAGTTTCTCACTGTGGGAAAATGAGGGCTCGCTCGAAATGACAACTCCATCAGATTTCCTAGTGGAATGTTTATGTTGCTTCGCTACTCGTAAAAACGCGAATGTTACGCTGATCTCCGTCCGTTCTAGATAGGGAACTCAACTTGATCCCACTCTCATATTATTTTGGAATGCTGCCAAATGCATTCGATATCGCATAATATTATCTGAGAGAACTGAACATTCTCGCAGGGTTTCTTATGTGAATCGTGAACCGCATGAATAATCGTCGCTTTTGGAAATAGGTGCAGTTCAGCCGTATTATTTATCTGCGCATCTCAACCTCTACGTCTGTGTTAGCTACGAGGCGATGGCTCCGGACGAATTTTTACTTCAACTTTATTTTTTCAGTGATGGCTCCTTTTACGGTTTGATGGATAGAAATCATTACTACCATAACGTTTCACATTAATTCTTTCCACGTGTTCCAGAGGGAAATAGTAATTACTGTCGCTAAGAAAGGACTATTACTTAATATAATAGTGCATTGGAATCATCATCATTGATAACCATTTTTCGACCGCACGTTTGCCGAAAATATATATAGAAAGAGTAAACGTGCTCATCAAACATCATTCAAAAATAGGCATTCAACTCCACTTTCTATTCTATGAGGCGATCGCTATAATGATTACTATAGTCCATTCAAATGATTTGGTTGTAAATCGACAAAGCGAAGCTGTACCTATTGACCATGGCAGCTAAAATTGCAACTAAAATTTTCATAGTTGGATGTTTTTTCAAAGGGAGAAAAATTTGAAACCCTTGTCAGCTGTTACGCATTCAATAGAGTTCGAGTTTGAACAATCATCGATAAGTGCTCTCTTCTCTAGCCGCGAGTCACCTCTATTAATATTCTACATATTTCCGAACCTGAAACTCAAGTAATTTGAAAAGTCATGTATACAAAAATAAAATAAAATAAATTGCTTCCTGAAATTGCAACTGATTTCATTCAAGTTCAACTTTTCGCCCGATGAACGTTTGTTAATGCAAGCTTTCAAGCGACCTGGAATAGATTGAAGATCCATTATGCGCGTATGCTGATTCTATTATCCGTGTTTTGAATATCCCTCCGCGTAGATATATCTCGAAAATGAAGATGCCGGAAAATGGGCGTCCGTCTTGATCTGGTGGCCGTTGAATTATTCAGCGTTCTGGTTGTTGTGTGTAACAAGTTCATAAGACGAACTTGCGCGGCGAGCGGCTAACCAGCTTCATTTCGCCTGGCCGTTAGAATTGTCAAAATGACAATCATCTCGTCAATCTTCGTCTGTCTCTATTGAAATAAAGAGAATGTATCAAGATAATGATTGCAGCTATTTCTGAGGAAGGATTGTTTTAAAAAAGCTGAAGCTGCTCCACCGTAACGAAGTATAACAGTATACCCCCGGAATTCAGTTTGGAACTGGAAAGTTTTAAATTTAAAAATGTTTCAGTCAATTGTTTTTTTAAATAATTCAGTTAGTTATTTTTTAAAATTATATAATGGCAATTTTTGAGAGGAATAGTTGAGATTTTTCTACGGTATTGACTAAAGCAAAATATCACAATGAATACATTGGTTTTAATACTTCCCATGAATCAGTACGCTATTTGAGTGAAAATATAATTTTCGGTTTTATAAAATGGCGCATTTAGTCTTTTTGATTAGTAGGGACAGATATTAACTACTGCTCCATCTTCTGCTTACGAAACATAGTAGTATAACGGGCTAAATCTATTTTGAACATACGTTTCGTATAACGATATAGTTTTCAAACAGCGTTTATTTATTTATATGAAGCTCACGTACATCGAGAGATCGAAATGCATTCCGTGGTTATCAAATAATTCAGTTTAGTGTAAAATCGATTCTTCGAAACATGAAGTGCAGGCTCATTTATATTCTCGTTTTACGTTTTATACGATTATTACAAAATGAATACGAATACTCCATATCTCCCATTTTCTCTGCAAGCAACTGTTTTCAGGTTCAACTCAGAGTACGGTTTGACGGAGATTCATTTTCTTCTTCGAACAACATTTTGATACAATCTCTTGGGCGAATTTTATCGAAAGCTATTTACGTGTCGGTTGAAGAATAAACCTACGTTTACTCAAGGAATCTCTCAAACTGTATTCCTATGATGCGTGAGAAGCTGTACTCTAATCGATCATCACTGAAGATGGTCAGTACTTACATTTCTGAGGGCACGTGGTTAAGTACCTCGGACTGTTCAAGCGATGCGGTATGCAGTTCCCGAGAATCGACGGGGTTCTTTGCGTATTTACGCTTATAGCGATCGTGCTTGGCCGCAGGTACTTGGAGAGTTAAGTGATCTTGCCGAGAGTGACGTATACCTTGGTACGAGGTCGGTCGTATCGTTGGCCAGCGAAGAGAGAGCATCTGGATGAGAATGAGGTGCGCATGCGTGCCTCTATTCGAATAGACTACCAAGCTCGAGTATTCGAGGGGGACCGATTCCGAGGCGAAGGAAGGCAGCGATTTTCTAAAGGTAGTTTCTAAGCCGACAAGGGGATTCCGATCATGAATGAAATTTCAAAATGGAAGCTGCTCTACAATCATGGGCACAAACAATTACGACTGTCTACAGGCGTAGGTTCGTCGTGAGCAATGTTTCTGTCAGAGATCTCGTTGCCATTCCTTTTTGTCCAACGTTGAACTAAGCTGGTATTTAATGAATCGTAAATAATTAGAGAGGAAAAAGTTTAATAATTATTATGGCTGGCTGGTGCCGTTTTCTGCCTATCGAGAAATCATTTTGCGATGCTCGCGGCCCTCTCGCGCTAAACCGGGTCCGCTGCTTTCTTCCCATCAACTCGTAGAATCCGGCCTTTCCGGTTTTCCGTTTCTGAGCCGCTCGTTCGCTCGGCCGATGCCTAGGACTGGTTCTTTTTTAAGCGTGACATCCCTCGTTCTGGATATCGACACAACATCCGTGTAGCTAGTGGAAAAGAGGCCCGTTCATCCCGGTCGGACGGTACCCCCGCGGGGCCTGTTAAAGAAAGCGCAAATCGGTCAGGTGCGTGCCGCCGCCGGCCCTTCCACAGCTGCAACCTCTGCTCCTTCGGCTACCGCTGAATCGTCGTCGTTGCCGCTGCTCAGCCTTATGCGATGCGTTCATCGATCTCTGCTCGGACCGAGAGGACAGCCGATGCTGGCCACTAGCTAATAACACGCCCCTTTAGCTCGTCTAACCACTCATACCCTATCGAGCGAGGCTGAAAACTAAGAGAAAACGCTACTGGACTTATCTATCGCGGCCATGTTCAACCGAAGCCCTTTCCAATCCAATTATCAAGTTCCTTTAAAGTTGACTATCGCGCGTATTAATCCGTTGAAATAGCGCGTACGCTCTTCGACTCTGTAGCACTGAATCCGTCGGTTGGAAGAATAACGTCGACTCGCTAACTAACCGGATTGTCGAGCAGCGGTTCGAACGCTGATAATGATAGCAAAGAAAATCCACACGCCGAGAGTTCGGAAAAGGGGACCAAAAATCAAGGAAGGGTAAACAAACTTCTTGATGCTAACGATATTGGAGTATATTATTCTGGAGGCAAGGATGGCTGATAAAATCTCGAAAAAACATGATTGTGCCATTGAACTCTTGGCAATGTATTTAAATTATATCGTAGTAAACAATGATTGGAACGATAGGAACGATTGGATTCCTTGGGCGATCTTAATGGTTCGTTGATGAATAATAAACCAAAATTAGAGAAAGGGATATTAATCCCATAATCGAAAATTTTTTGCATTCTTGTAAAGGTGTCGATTGAATTCATGGTATGTAACTAAAATCGATACTTCAATTCGTAACACATTATTGTTATTAGTAGTCATTTATCGGGATGAAGGTCATACAGAGCCAGATAACTTCTTCGCCGAGCTTTCGGAAAAATTTATTTCCTTCCACAAGGCCTACAAACAATTTTCCGAAAGCTCGGCAAAGGAGATATCTGGCTTTGTGTGTCCTCCATCCTGATGAATGACTACTATTAATGCTGAGGGTCGATCTTCTTTTTTTTCAATTATTGTTATTCGTGTTGTTTCGGAAATCATGTGAACGGCTGGGGTTCTTCTTGGATTATTTAGCGTATCCAGTAAAATTTGAGCAAGCCTGAATCCTTGATCAGATGCCAGAAGAGAAAAACATCTGTACTCGTTTCAAAGCTTGCAAGATACTATACGAAGGCACATGTCGGCCAACGTGAGAGAGGGATATCGAAGAGAAGGCCTTGGCATTTAGATAATGAACATCAATACCCGACCGAGTTCGGTCAGCTGGGTTTTCAAATTCGAACGCCGCCTATACTTTTTCTAAATTTCGCGGCTCTGAGCTGGTCCCCTATAGACGGTGAACGAGGACAAATGCCAACCGGTTGGTCAAAACAACATTATCATGTCGGTGGACATATCTTTTCAGAAGAATTGCTTTTAAAAGGCTAAAAACTATTACCTTCCCAGCCTCGAGCATTGGCATTATAAAATTGGCCTAGAGGTGGTTTTGCAAATTTTCGTAGTCCGCCGTTAAATGGCAAGTTGAAAGAATCTATCGTTTCCGAATGTCAGGTTCGTTGTTTGCATCGTCTATTTGGTAGGTAATTAAAATTAAAGGACCCTGTGGTTTCGATGTTTGTTCCGCTCGACGACTTCGACATCTGGTTACAATCCTAAAAATAATGAACGCATAAAATGGAAAATTTAATTTTGTTTTTACTTAAAACTCTTTCTAATTGTAGTTTTAATTCGGTGGAGGCTACACGGCTTAAGAGTGGACCAAACTTGGACAAAAATGATTTTCTTATCGGAATCTTAGGATAGTTTTCGCAGTCAACTGCGGATAGCGATATTGCCGCTTGAGGTGTTAAGTAGATCTTGGAGTATTACTTTAATCGAGCCATTTTCATCATCAAAACGAATACTTTGACAGTCTATTCGCCAAATTTCAACCACCCCCAGGATTGAATGTTATACGTTATTTTAAATGTATTCTATTTGGACTATAGAGCTTAAGCTTAAAATAATGTTGAACTGATGCTTGCTGGCGGTTCAGGTTTCATTTAAGCTTTTCTGTTATTTCTGATGACTTTAAGAGCATCTTAATCTCATATTTCACGACCAAATTCATCGAATGACATCGAAGTGCATATAATACAACCGTACGTTATAGATCGCATTGAACGTTAAATATCTATCAGTTGACGAGTAATATTTTTTGGAGCACCCAACTGTTGATATTCGGATGAATGACCAAAGGAAGAGACCGTCAGCAAAGAGGGTTGTTGCGTAGATCCGTACGTTGGTTGGAGATAAGCGCATACGGAGGCCAAGTGAGGCCTCTACCGTGGGAAGGTTAGTTGTACCACCTTTAGGTCGCACTTTGTTATTCGAACCCTCAGCCGTAAGGTGGTTCGCAACCCTTCGCCAGCCTTAATTATCCTTGGACACTGGTCATTCAACAAAAAAGCAACCCCTTATTGACATGTAAATTTTATCCTATCTTTTCTACTGGACGTCTCCAACAGCCCTTCAGAATCCTCCCTTATGACCATCAACGAGAAGACCCTCGATACTTCTTTCCTCAAGTCCTCCTTTTACTTTTTTCTCCGGTCCGTTTTTTGAATAGATCGATCGGGCAAAGAGAGGAGGGAAGATTGAGTATAGGGCGACGGGCAAAGGGAAAAGGGTTGCCACTGCACATGTGGACACGGCGATTCTTTTTCAGTTTTGAAAAGGAGCGACGGACATCTACAATAGGATTCCGTGAAAAAGTACACTTTTCAAAAGGGTCTGTCCAAGCGATGTGTGGTGTAAGGTTTTGAAAAACGGCTAGCGCTCGCATTTTAACGATCATGGGAACGGAGAGGGAGGCCGAAGAGCCCATCTATTTAACTATTTATCAATGCTCAGATAGTTCAACAATACTAACGCGTTTTGCATAAATTGATCTTTTCTTCATCGTACACCTTCGCCGGTTGTTCAAGACGACGGCTAAGTTATAACGCCATTTTTTTCACAATCTGATGCCGGCAAACTTTAAAACAATCGTTACGAAGTAGAGAATATAATCTTTTTATATAATATAAAAATTTTGGCACGGCATTGTTTACAAAAAAAAACTCTGTGTGCAGCGTGAATCATTCATCAACTATGGCACACAGAGCAGATAAATGTACGCCCGTTTTATAGCTGAGCTAGTGGAGTGGGGAGTTAGGGTCCTCCGAGAGGTGCGCCGGGGGCTTAGCCCCCCTGTTGTTCTTTGTGTACGGCACTCGACTTGTTTCACCATAGGGATAGTTTGCCGTTACGTCGAATAATTTCTTCACATCCCTCCATTCTGTCGAACCGAACAACTTACCATTTTAGTTCGACAGGAAATGATTTAAAATAAATAGAATAATAAAATAGTTTAAAATTTCCAGGGAAGTATAATATCTTAACTAGGTCAAGATGCAAAAGAAAGAGCGCTTATTTCTTTTGAAAGTTCTTGGTTCTTGAAATCAGTTTTCAATCAAGTAAAACTCGACTTGACCGAGCACTTCAAGGTATATCGAAAATTTATGGGTTTAATTATTGGGAGGCTTCGGGTAGAGACGCCATAAGCCCTAAATTTGCACTCTTCCAGGAAAATTATTTTCTGAATAACGAGTGCTGAGCTGATCAAGATTTCTAGTTCTTTAGTCCTCGAAGAGATAGAAAAATTAATAAATGATTGCTTTCAACCGTATTCAAATGGTATGCCTCATCCAATATCGTTTATTTTCTGGTTTCATTTTTTGCGTGTGCCAATGCGCACGTTCAATAGGTGTATGATTCGAATCCACCCGAGTTTGTACTTCAGAGTACCCGTGGACACTTTGAAGCGCAGATATTCAATGTTATGAATATTCGTTGCCATTTTCGGAAGAGCGGCATATCATGTTAATACGAAAACCGTCAATTAGTCCACCCGGCGGTGTTCAAACGAAAAAGAAAGAAGATGATAAACTATGGAAGAAGTAAAGCCGAGTTACTATTTGAGCGGTTAATGACACGCCGAACATTCAGAATAAAAATACGATAAGGCTAAACTGCGCGGAATAGTTAAAACCTCGTCATAACTCAACTTCAGTCAAGTTCCAGCGGATAACGGAAGACTGAAATGGTCATAATTACCTCGGGCTTCTGACTTCAAGTCTTGGCCGCAGGAATTCTCGTAGACGAGATTTATTAAGCGCTCGCCCGTGAGCTCGTACCTCGCGAACTCAGTTTCACATGGAAAGATTAGTGTTTGTAACTGGTAAACAAATACGCAAGTTGTTTTTAAATTGAGATCCCCCAGGTAATGGCAGACCTAACGTATCGCTAAATATAAGCAAGAAGATTTCGAACACTCATCATGGCGAGCTCCGCTTCGAGTTTCTAAACGCCTTCGAATCGTTCTTATTTTTCATTCCATTGCGAAATTTGTACGTGAAGCTCAATGGCAGCCGCGAATGAATCGATTTAAGATATATTCTATATTACGACTAACGCATTATATTTTTACAAAAGTAGTCTTCAATGGAGTCAAACTATTTTCAGTATATTCACATTTTATGTATTTTGCATAAATAAATGTTTTTACAAAAGTTAGAATTCAAATTAACTAATTTGAACACTTGAGGTCATGCAATATTGGTTACGGTGTAAATGACGAATGATTATTATCTTCAGGATCAAATGTTGTCAGCCCGTGTAGTTTGCATTTTTCATAATTCAATTTTTCATTCAATTTTTTTCATTTTATTTTTCATTCAATTTCTTCTTTTAATTTTTTATTTAATTTTAGTTTATTATTCATAATAAACTATTGTAATCGCCCAAGAAAAACTTCTTTCCAAACTTCGCTCAAAATTTTATATTTTACGTTTCAAGGCAAATAAAATCCGAATATCCAATTTAAAAAAAAATAGCTTAAAAATCTGACAGCACACTGTCAACACATTACTAACGTAACTATATAGCTGAATTCTTGGCTGGACAATATGGCTCAATTCTTTAACCAAATTGCTATCACAATTTTGAGGGTTCTGAGGGATGTAAAAATTCGTATTTTCCAACAATGTTCGGTGAAGGTATACCTCGTATCAAATCAATGTCTATGGATTTTTGGACGTTGAACCGTATGAGACCGTCGTAGGGTCGATAGCTTTAATAGTTCTCCAGTTATCACAACTTTCGTGCAGAATTTCTAAGAATTTCAGGAGCTATAAAAATCGTTCTCTACTCGTCAAACACCCTCTTCAGCTGCACAGCTAGGCGATTTCTAACTTTTAACCTGATAATTAAGAAGAAGAATGAATATTACCGTAGTTGCAAAGGAGTTTTCTCTGATAGGAGTGTTCTCTGATTTGTTGTTGATGGAAACTTTCACCTATGTTCGAAATAGTTGCTATCACAAATGATCGTCTTCCTAAATCATGATCGAATCAATGGAATAATAAACCACTGTTCAGTCATTTTCAACGTTTATCATTCAAATTTTTGTTCATTTTTTCAAGTCAGATTTGAATTTAATTTTTCATTCATTTATAAATTTATTCAATTATTCATTTTTCTCGCGCGTTTATCTACTTGTAGGTCCGCTGGCTTGAAAAATGTTCAATTTTCACAGCTCTTGTCTCAAAACCAAAAGGTACTTGAGTTGAACGACCGGCCGATTTTACTGTCATCCAATGTTGAAGTGAGCAAATAGTAATTGACTCCTAGAAGATTGCTATAGACAAATGCTCTTGTATACTCGGTAAGTTGAGCATAACTACTTTGACTGAGGTCATCGTTGGAGTGGTCTCCTCCCTGAGTTAGCATATTCTATCTCGTACTATGATTATTAAGTTTAATAAGGAGTTAAAAAGTTCCTAACTACTGTGCGAGACAAATACACATCAGTTTCTCTCGCCAACCACACTTTTGCGATATGTGATGATGATTAGAAAATGCTGCCGATAACGAGGCGTCAAAACATTGCCCTCTCGGAAAAATATTCCCGTTCGTTCGCTGAAGTGGCCGTGCCCCAATCGAATTCTCCTGCCCTAATAAACCTATTTCTAGTATTTTTTTCGTGATCCAGGGAAATTTCAACGGGCGTCATCGCGAAAAGCCTATCACACTGTCGCAGCCTACGTCGCGTGACACTGGCAAGTTCAAACCCGGTAAACTGTACGAAGACTACGCGTATGTTTACGACTCGTGTGACATCACGAAGGAGAACCAGTCGCGGTCTCTCCGTGCGAGGTATTTAAACGTCAACCGAGCGGGTTCTGTCGCCGTCTGTGCGCGATATTCCGGTTACGGTCGCTAGCTCGGACGTCCTAGCTCCGCAACTTTGCGGGTTGTTGTCATTGTTGTCGATCGAGATTCAGAAACGGGATCCAAGCCAGCAGCAACCTGTTGCTACAACATTCGAGTTGTGAATGGAAAGAAAGAGACGATCATCCGTTGAGTCGAGAGTGGTAAGACCCTGAGAGGTCGAGGGGCAACAGGTTTTTAATGCCAGATGAGGTGAGGCAAGGCGAAATGCCGGACTTGGACGTGGAATCTGGTTATCCTGCTGGTGGTTTCTATAGGTGCATCTCCAGGTGAGACGGTATCTTCGTCACTTTACCCGTTGCTACTACACCTTGAGCGCCCGATCCGTAACCATGCCACACCCCCGTACCGCCGAGTCACGTGTATCCTTGCAACCGAACAGACAGACACGACCCGTAAGACTTTTCTAATGACCGGATTCCTCATAATCGAAATGGAAATGCTCCGAAGTAATTGGTCGAATCTGACTAGAAAGAGCGCCGGGCAAATGCCTCGGCGTGAAAATTCCATCCAAATTCTGTCCGTCCGCCGTACGCCGTCCGCCGTACGCCGTTAGCAGTTTTCCGGCCAAACTAAGAGCTAAAAATCTGAAATTTTCACCAAAAATCAATCTCGGTCCAACTTGCTAGCTCAATTTTAGGGGTATTTTTGGGGGGTTTTGAGGGGGAGAAAATTCATAGTTTCCAAGGTTTTTCAGAAAAATTTGTACGTTCAAATTGTATAGATTTTTGGACGCTGAATCGAATGAGACCATCGCTGGGTCGATAGCTTTATTGGTTCTCGAGTTATCGCAGCTTTTGTGCCGAATTTGGGAGATTTTCAGAAATTTGACATGAGGGTATAACTCGTGAGTTCTTGGAGCTATAAAAATCGTTCTATACTCATTGGAATGGTCGTCAAACACTCTCTTCAGCTGTATCGTTCGGCAATAAGTTTAGCTTTTAATTAGGAAATTAAGAAAAATAAAAATGATTAAAATTACAATAGTTGCTACGGAGTTTCCCCCCTGTTTTTCGGTGGGAACGTTCACAAATGTTCGGAATATTTTAAAATGACAAATGGATAGTCTTCTTAAATCAATATTGAAGCGAAATAATAATAAACCACTGTACAATCATTTGCAGCGTTTTTGGTCTCACAACGGCCGGGTAGACCGGAGTTTGTCTAGAGACATGTCTAGCGAGACATCCTGAGACAACCTCAGGCATGTCTCTGAGACCAAAATCGCGCAACATGTGTACTGGTGTGGACTAGGCTTACTTGTCTAACCTACCAGTACTAAAGATGGGAATGAAGTGAAGAAACTTCGGTTGAACAAGTATAGGAAATTAGTTGAATAAATAATGATAAATTATAGTGAACAGTCAAAAATCATTATTCGGCGTTTATGGCCCAACGAGAACTTGAAGATCCGTTTCAACGCATTGACATAGAAAAGGCCGACCGCTGGCAACCATTAAACATCAACCGGTTGAATTCACTGTAGTTTGAGTGAGGAATAGCATAGTTTTTCAGTTTTAACGATAAAATCGTCATCGTTATTCTCGCATCGATGCAATCAGAGGGAGAAGATTCAGGCTACTTTTCTCAGAGCTTTTATTGGCTGATAACGGGCACTTTCGCACGTTCGGGCCTCCTCAGGGCGATACACAACCATCAGGTACCGACAACCCCAACTCTAGAAACCTTGAGATCCTACAACTCTCCGGAGAAAACCGAAAAGCCAAAACTGTTCGGCCAGCAAAAAGTTAAGTCTGAAGAATACGCTTTATCCTCGACAACACGGCGATACAAGAATGAGGGCGACATCCAGAAGGAAAAGGTTACTCTAGCTGTTTTCGTTTGTTGTCGATACTTATATAGCCAAGCGTAGCTGTTTCGTATAATAAGTAGTAGATTAAAACTGTTTTTTTTTTAGCTCATCTCACTAATCGCCCCTTTCGGCCAAAAGCTTCGGCCCCCTTTCGTAAAAGCGATCGAAAATAATCGAACTCGGTTCGAAAATTTGCATCGCATAAATATGCGCGTTAAATATATGAAATGGAATTATAATCAAGAGGAGAGGAGTGGCCTGAAGACCGTCGCCGTATGTAAAAGTGTCGGTCCATCACAGCAGCCAACACCCACATTGCTAAAGGGGTTAATTACCTGGCGCAGCTAGCTGCAGTCTCTACGGCCAGACTTTTCTCGTGTACCTGCCACACAGCCTCTGCTTACCTTGCATAACAACACGCACTCAAATCGTCTTGGTCACGGTTGTGCTCATTATTGTAAACGATATCTCTCTTAGGTACGTCGGTATGACCGTAGAAGGCTTGAAGAGATGGTCTCGAGATAGGCCGAATGTGGCTGTGTAGCCATGAGCCCGCTGTTCGCTCGAAGGAAAGGTGAAATATTTACAGGCGAAAGTTATGCGCCGCAAAGGCAGCATCAGGTGAAAGAACCGAACGGCTACTGCTGTAGCTGCTACTGCTCCTGCTGGTTAGTCGTCGAGCTGCGAGAGATCACCGACAAAACTGGTCGTCGCTCTAGCGATCCTTAAACGGACCAAGCCTCGAACAGGGAGTTGTCTCGTCAACGTGTAACACATAAGACCAGCGCAAAGCTAACTAATATACCGGAGGTTTTTTCAGCATGCTCTAAACGCAGTTACACTGCAACTGGTGGTCGTACTTCATATCAAAGATAAATCCCTTCAAAGGAGCAACGAGGATAAACCGGTTTAGATTTTTCTTTTCATTTGTCGACGGTTATGTTGAGCTGCTGATATGGTGCATTTATATGCAACTAATAGGCGAAACTAACGATGAACAATAAGAAGAAAAGAAAACACTGTCCAAGAAAAAAGTCTAACTCCATCCCTCAAAATTTGATGTTTTACGTTTCAAGGCACGTAGAATCCGAATATCCAATTTGAAAAAATTTCTGTCCGTCCGCTATGCGCCGTCAACACTTTTCTGAGGAAACTACAACAGCTAAATTCTTGAATCATTGAAACTCGATCTTTAAGCTTTTAAAAATGGAGCTATAAAAATCGTTCTACAGTAGTTGGAATGGCCGTCAAACACACTCTTTGATTTCAAATTTTGATTTTGAAGAGCAATAATTAAGGAAAATTTTTTCTTGTGTTGCCAGTTACCAACAGTTTCCTTGTTTTAATTAGTGCCAGTGGAACGTTCCTACGTATCAATTCCATGTTTCCCATAGAATCGAAGCAATGGGGCGCAAGTTACCGAATGATGGCTCAAAGGCCTGAAATTGGATCTGACTTGAATTGGATCTGAGGTTTTCTAGTTTGAAAAATTGTTCGAACCGAATGGGGGCTCTGTCTATTTCAGCAGTTTCCTAGCCCTAGCAATAGGGCAGCCTAGTAGTTTTTTAGGTGGTTGGAAGGATGGATGTGTGGTGAGACGCGCTGCTTTTTAAATTAGCTCCTCTTCTTTCGATTATTCCTTCTTCAAAGATTTTTTTTAGGATTTATATTTCATTCAGAAAAAGTTTTTACGGATGTATAATAATTATAGATGATCAAAATATAAAAATCGATGCAGATTGCATATCATTGATGAGGAAAACAATTTTCTGCGACTAACTTTGAGTGAAACCTGTTCGAAGGTTCAGCGTCATTATCGTTTCCGTCAAAAATGGAGACGAAAACTTATATGACAGATAGAAAATACGAGCTTTCAAATCAATTGAAATGACAAGTGGATAATGGCGCCAAAGGAACAGGTCGCCCCCAGCGACGGGCCAAGTGCTAGTTGAGCAGGTTTGGGGGCCACTGTGAGCTCATCCCATGAATCGTCGAGTCGAGTTCGGTACGAGCCGGGTGCACCTTCACCGACCGACCGACCTACCGACAGACAGACCGGCCGGGCAATGTCAGCGACCTTGAGACAAGGTGCTTCAGGTTGAGTTTTGAAGTAGCCGCCCAGCAACTGTGAGAGGGCTTGCGAGCGTGTTGTGTGCCTTGTTGGTCTGGTTGCTAGGTCAGTGAGTGACCGACCGGCTGAACAACAGGCTCACCCGGAGGGCGAACTCAGCACAACTGACCCCCAAGTTCGAACGAGATGTCGGTGACTTTGTTTTGGAGATGCACCGTCGGAATCGGTAGGGAATGAAGCTTATAGTAAAGTCGGCTAAAGAATATTTACGTTAAGGAATAGACAACAGCGATAAAATGGAATTGCTCTTTCATCCTATCATTATGGACACGGTCATGCATGGCTATATCGCAGGAGATTTCGCTAAGCTTCTGCAGAGCAAGAGCCATGGTTTTGCCCCCACGCTTCAAAAAATTTGTGCTCACGCAGTTCAAATATTCAACTTGCGTTTCAGAAGTTTTTTTTTCCAGAAGTTTCTGATCATTTTTTTTTTGTATCATCTCCGTCGGTTTGTCGACACCGTGTTTGTAAATGCTCAGTAAAAGTTCGGCGGCTTACGTTAAATTCTATCCATTTGATTATCTCGCGATCTAATGGTCCTATTCGGTTCAAATTTGAAGCATAGTTGAAACGCAATATTTAACGTTACAAGAACATTTTAGTCGATATCGAATTTTCGAACCACAGCATTCACGGCGAATTCGCAAATGTGAAGTTCTCTACGGTTCCTAATGACATGCTTAACTCTATAAATTTCGATCCGATTTTTTTTTAATTGTCAGGGAGTTGGGGTTGTGCCCATATGGAGAATTAATTTCCGATATTCTTTTGTTTATGCATTTTGTAATCTGGTGTACAGTCTGTATGATAGCTTGGATATTTATTTTACTTGTTAAATTAATGGAAATAAAAAAAATTAAAAAAAAAAAAATTTCTCCGATTGTATCCTAGATGGTCCCTCAGTCACTTAGTTATTATCAAGTGCCTTCTGAACGATGGCGTGGAAGCATGGGCGTATTCGCGTGTGAATGTGTGAGATCGACACATTCTTTCTAAACGTCCGCTATTACTACGGAACTGATAGAGCACCCAGTTCAAATTATAGCATAAAACTGATGACATTCATTACCTGAGACAAAGCTATAATCGCATCGATTGGAATTCCGCCGATGTAATGGCAAGACAGAATGTGGAAAGTCTGGAATCTACTGACGATCCGAGCTTATTCGGTGTGCAAAATGGATGAAATGGCACTTCTAAATCACCGTCATCTGCAGACATCTGAGCGATCGTATTTTACATCGGTCAGTTTTAAAAACGGATGAGAAAAAAAATCATTTCATGTGAAGGTGCTAGACGCCGAGATAATAACTTGCGAATACTTACATATAGCTTTCGTATTCGTTAGGGACACGAATCGATTTTGAATTCATAATTAGGGGAACTCCAGTTTTATAAAGCACACACACAAAAGAATGGGGTTTTTTAAAAGGTATCTTCACTTTAATTTCAAATACATTGAAAAGAATACGACTACTTTTCTAATAGTACTAGTTCATTTTTATTCTGAAAACAGAAATTATTAAATAGTAAAATAACATATTACGCGGGTATTTAGTTTTAATCCCCATCAAATATTTTTATGACATGTAGAAACTGTTGAAAGAAGTTCCAATTCTCTAAACGGATCGATGAACGGCAATTCCGTTTTTATAACAAACGATGGTTCCGAACTAACACTGTTAAACTGCAATTTTACTTACTTTATTTTAATACGATGTTATTGGATTTCGATCTAGCGCGCGTTGTTTATCACAACAGGTATTGAAGCTAGTTAATATTAAATCTCTGTTCCATAGTTTGCTTCTCCTTTTAAATTCCCAGCTATTCCATCGTGTTCGGTTTCACCTGCTGTTGTAAATATGGAACGTCTATCTGTTATTTACGCAGTTGATGGTGATTGCTAGCGATTATAATCAATTCGAGCCTACTGAATACAGTGAATGGCGGATTTCGGCAACGGATCGTCCCGTTTGATCAAAATCTGAATCCAATTAGTGACGAAAATTGGGTCGGAAGTGAGACCGAAACTAAGATAATTATCGATAAAAAAAAAACGTTGCCTACAGGATCTTTCAGCCGGGAGCCAGCGACGCTTTCCACTTAAATCCCAACGCAAAGTTGAAACACTTCAGGGGGAGAAAACATCTGCCGTTTTGTGATTGATGAAAAGACAAGGAGGAGAAAGTCGGTGAAGTTCCCATTTGAGATCTACATAAAATTAACGTTTTCTAGCTAGAAAATTGGTAGTTTGGAAAATGAACTTATAAGAGCTATCAATTTTATTTCCATGTTTACAACGTGGCGATCGTCCAGAAAGACTGATTCGGAACGGCCGGTGGATAATATTAAGGACTGAATTTCTCAGTGCTCAGGAACAGTCTCTGAAAAGAAAAAAAGTCAAAAAGGCATTATCTAGGTAACCGATCGAATTCGACGAAACGTTCAGAAAATATTCTCCCAGTGAGTGTGAAAAAATTAGACGTTATCGGAATTTCGGATAACACGCAATACTTCCTTGATATTTGCATTCAATTTTACTTTCATATTGATCTCTAAAGAATGCAAATACGGTTGTATGTGAACGCTCAAGATCATGAAACGTTCGTTGGGAGTGCAATAAAAAAGTCGAGAAGCCGGGGCCAAAAAGTTGTACTGATTCCACGATATAAATTACGGGAAAACTGCCATAAATTAAAGAAATTTATACATTTTTAGAAAGCAATGTTTGCCAATCCAACGTCGTGTGTTTGAGAAATGATGGCTATTTGAAAGCTATCGAAATTTCTGTTCTCTTTCCAGAAAAGCTAGCATTATTCCACATGCCGAAATAAGTAATCAGTTGTTTGTTCCACTTCAGTGTTTGTCGATTGCGAACTCAATTTCGAATACGCTGCAAGTGATTGTACACTGGTTTATTATTGCTTGCTTCAGTAATGATTTCAAAAGACCATCCACGATCCCGAGCGTTTATATATGACAACAGATTGGTAGCTATAACGCAAAACACTTGAAAATGGCCCTGGAAATTATTATCGTGGTAATAATTATTTTCATTTTTCTTCATTATCAAATTAAATGTTGAATTATTCGCCTTATGATGCAGCTTAAGAGAGCGTTTGACGAGCATTCCAGCGAGTATTTTTTATTGCTGTAGAAAGTCTCGAGTTATACGATCTTGCCAAATTTCTCAAACGGATGGCACCACGAATAACTCGATAACCATTAAAGCTATTGACGTTATGGTATCATTCGATTACCCTCTCAAAAATTCCCATTAAAATTGAGGTAGCGATATGGCTGAAGAATTGAGCCATTTTCAGGACATCATTAATTTTTTTATTGAAAATTTCATAGATTTAACTATTATTGTTATTAGCGCTCTCTATTCAATAGTAAATGAACTATTCCCTCACATATTAAGCGACAAGAGCACCAAATGCCTGATTAGATTCCGCAGTTGCTTATCAAGCGTCATGAAGAGAGACGTGATATATTAATACCGATTATTATTTACCTAGTACCGCTGGTTCGAGTCAATAATCAATGTAATAATAATCAGGATCAATTAATAATAAATTTAGTAAAAATGTTGAAATCGGTTGACATCGCTGATTGCGATACAGTGGAAAACTTTAAACCAGCCATTTGACGGAGATGCGAAGAAAAATATTCTCCGCGTTGGAGACTATATTTTACAGCCGTTTCGGCAATGAGGCTTTTTCAAAAAAATCCTATCTCGTTCCTATCTTCCTGCAAAACGGAGAAAAGCTAACAAATTAAACACACTAATGAATAAAATGGTTCAAACACCATGGCAGTCACAAAAACTGCAATAACTCGAGAACCAATAAATCTATCGACCCCGCGATGGTCTCATTCGATTCAGGGTCCAAAAATCTATGTGTACCAAAAAAAAACTTTTTTTAAAAAGTTGGAAAAAAGAGGGAGGCATTTGGTTAAAGAATGGAGCGATGACTGTCCGATCAAGATTGATTTTTGGTTAAAATTTCAAAAATTTAGCTTTTGTGATTTTGCCTGAGAAGTGTTGAAAGCCTACGGATCATTGAAAAAAAAAAATAATAAAAACAAAAATTTTTAAAAATGCTGCAAATGATTGTACAGTGGTTTATTATTTCTGAAAACCTCAAAAATTCGACAATAAAGCCACGATAACTTGACAACAATTAAAGCAATCGACCCCACGATGGTCTCATTCGATTCAGCTTTCAAAAATCTACAGAAATTGATACAAATACACCGTTGTCAGAAACCATCCCCTCCTCAAAACTCCCCAAAAATACCCTTACAATTGAGCTAGCAATGTGCTTCAAGAATCGGCCCGTTGTGAGACCGAGATTGATTTTTGGCGAAAATGTCAAGAATGTAGCTATTAAGTATGTTTTTTTTCTTTTTTTTAAGGATATTTGGATTCTACATGCCTTGAAACGTAAAACATCAAATTTCCCCTATAGTTACCATCAATCTGTTTTTCGGTGGGAACGTTCACAAATTTTCGGTACAATTACTATCACAAATGGATAGTCTTCTTAGATCATTATTGAAGCGAAGGAATAATAAACCACTGTACAGTAATTTGCAGCGTTCTTTTATAAAGCTTTTCGAGTTAGTGTGCCATAGCAAAGACATGAAAATGTCGAAATTGCCAATAGAAAATTTTTGTAATTTCTTCCGTACACTGAAAAATTCATATTTGGAAGTCTCTCTTCTTTCATACTTCATCGTCATGGCAGTGGTCAGTGAGACGTATCGGTGTAGTGTAGCGTAGGTGCAAGTTACCATTTTCATGAATGAAACCTTTCGCTGCGAACACGAACGCCGCCGTTTCTGTGTGAGTTGAACGCGTGTGCAAGTAGTAGTGTTTCAACTACGAAAGGGGGGGAGGGGGTTAGGAACGTGAACGAAGGTTGAAGTGAAGTGTGCGAGGGAGGATTCCAGTTTAGACGATTCGCTGCTGCTGCTCCTTCTTTTCTTCTGCCTCTCGAACCCAACGCAAGTCCGCGACTCGCATATCTTCTTCTCCTGCTCTTTCTACTCTTCGTCCCTCTTCCTTCGCCGTCTTCTCCTTCATACCAATACAGTATGTTCACCGCTGCAGCTTCGGAGGTGCCCTCTTTATCGGAACGAGCGGGCGCGGAGCGGAGGGGTATCCGGGAGCTGATCTGGTTGGCTCTCATTCAACGGTGAATAGGGAAATGGAAGTGGAGAGGGGGGCGCAGGCAGCTTCTCCCGGCCAAGATGCCGAGAAGGGTTGAGATGATCAGGTTGATGATGCTGCTGCGAAGGTGATGACGAGGAGAAGCGGAGGGGGATCGAATCTGTGCTCTGACACATTAGATGAATGTGGACTACGAAGAGGAGGACGGGGGGTTCCGCGGTTAGCCGGCGATCCTAGCCGACGGTAATGGTAGCGGCGGTTGGTAGTGCTGGTGGGGGTCCTCGCGTCGAATATTTCGTCCCCCACTCGCATCGGATCAACCCCTTCGGACTCTCGGCGACCGTACCAGCGGAGCGAAGGGTTGAGGGGGTATCGCTGGCAAGTAGGGGTAGAGAAGCGGGTTGGTTGGAGGAGAACAGTAACACCTCCCTTGGAAGTCCGATCTCTCGACCGCTCGCTCAGTCCACTCCGGTCAGGTGCAAAAAGAAGTCTCTTCCGATCAACGTCCCCCCGTACGTCGCCGGCTACGTGACACTCGTACGATCGGTCAGCGTTCAAGTCACCGGCGGACACCCTCCGACGGCCGTAACGCAGTCGCCATCCACCGTAGACAAATCGTCGGCGCCGGGCCGCCTCCGCAGGCCAATACCGCCTCCAGGCGTCACGTGACCGGCACCTTCAGACACCGCAACAACGGACGAAGGGACTGAAAAACGCCACAGAAACTTCGTGTGCAGTTGATAATAAATTTTGTGATTGTGAGTTGAAACATCCCCCTACAACGAAAACCAAGTTCTGGCTGAGACAGGACCGCCCTGTCGCCTCCCCTCTCGACAGTCACAGGTAAAAAAAAAAATGTTTTTGTAAAATTTTTAAATAGACGTAAATTGTAGCTTACATTTCTTCGCACATCGATACCGCCAAATTAAAGGTTTTTCTTCTACGCAAAATATAAGAATACTGCTTACGCACCGGTGGCGGTGGTGAAAATGCTGTGGAATTCATTTATGCAAGATTTATTTATTAGGTATAATTTATTTCAAATGAACAGCTCGCGGAAACGGGGATATCCATGTCAGTCGACCCCTGAACCGCGAAGCTGTATAAAGTAACGATGCCAATTATAATTTCATCAGGCGTTATCGTTGGAATTTAAGTATTGTTTACAATTCGCTCTGCGTGGATTTCCTCTGGTGACCACCGATATCGTAAGCGAGCGCTGAGCTCGAATTAATGTCAATATCCGTGATGCCCATTTTCACTCGGTTCATATAAAAGCTGGTTTTCTTCTTACGGTTGTATTCGACTGCATCGTTAGCATTTAATAGGTAAAATCGATTTCATGATGCTGTGGCGAATAAGAAGCGAGATTTAGAGTATCGTAAATTCACGAGCACGGACGAAGCGATTTTATTTCAATAGATAGTATCACTATTGTGGGAGATAATTTCCTTCCTACATTATAGAATTGCACGGTATGAGCATGAGCACAATGCATTGATAGGAAAATTTTTTTTTTCTTCTCGTTTCTATTCAACTCTTTATCTATAGGTAGAATTGTCGTGGGAAAATGCTATGTTACAACTGGTATGAAACGAAACGAAGAAAAGAAATTCTAAATCGTGCGTTGCAAGCGAATAAATTGCGATTCCGTTTGTGTGAAACTGGAGCGAAAATTGAGAAATCGTCATTTTTGCATGACCTACAAGAATTTTTCCAAATAATGCACAACGCTTAGAAATACCCGAGAAGAGCGAAAACGGTTGAAAAAATATCGAAACAATGACCATATCGTCGGAAAGTCATTTAATTTCAACTAAAAGCAAGAAATAGCGCGTTTGTTCATAATTGAGGTACTTCATTTCCACTTGCGCGTGGATTATTATCGCATTTCATCCCCAATATTAAATTAGGGCTACATTTAGCCAATAAATGCTCAAAGAACCTCTCTCCACTTCTACGTTTTGGTGTAACAATTTATCAATGCGCTAGTTTGGCTTATTCTTCATTAGTAATAGAATTTTTGAAGGAATCTCATAGAGTCTCCTCCAATTGTTCAAAATATAGGACAGTCAATTGAAGAAAAAAATCGTATAGCCGTTTTTCTTCACCGAATCGACAGTTTCTGTTAAAATTGGGGAGTTTCGATCCATTTGGTAGTTATTTGTTCCAGAACTTAACAGTTATTGAACGTCAACTGCGAGCAAACTACTATGCAATCATCCCACTTAGTAATTATTTCCAATTTTACAAAATAATTCCAATTTTACCCTAAATATTAAAAAGTAAGAAAAAAATTAATCCGTTGGAACGTATCGGTAGTTTGGTAAATGTTCATAACTCCATGCATAAATAAGCAGTTTACAAATAAATACGAAGAAATAGATGGAGAAATTCTGATATAATACTAAAACATACTCCAATGACTATAGATCCATTTGCTATCATTATATAATATTACTCGTATGTTATTATGCTATCACGTAATAATCGAAAATCGGTTAAAATTGATAACAAACGGGCATGTATTGCCAATCAATTGGGAAAATAAAGCCCCTTAGCTTTTAAACGACGAAAAATATTTTATTAATCGAGGAGGCGATTTGGCGATAGAATTAAGCCATCCAAGCAGTCCAAAAATATCCTTTTTTTACCATTTTTTTCCTTTTATATTGCTTTCATAGTTCTCTCAGAAAATTTTCTCGGATTTCGAATTTTATTTATATTTGAAACTTTGAATTTTGTGACGTGTTGGAAATTTTTTCGAGCGATGACAACGTCTTTCTGAATATTGATAACGCCAAACGAGCTAACGATTTTGCGGCTCGAATAATGAGATTCCGAAGATGATATTACAGACAGACAATAAAAACTTACTTAAGCCGATTGGTTTGGATATTATTGCTGCCAACGATTATTAGATACTGAGCGGAATTTTAGACAGTAGTCGTTCTCAGTAGTGCGATACGTGAGCATGCGAGCCGACACGAAATAATGCTTTTTGCTGCATCGCCACACTTAGTCTTGGTCTAGCTCTGGTATTACCGAGGTTGACTCGACCAGATTCGCAATCTCATTCGTTATTTGTCCTGCAAGCTTGTAACGTCGCAATTTTTAATAGCCGCCTCATTTCTCGTCCGCTACTGTAGGCGTAGTTACTACATAAAATCGTATACTTACTAGTTGTGCACCGCGGAAAATCATAGGGCAATAATTAGGAGAAACTGAATTTCTTATCGATCCTGTGCGGTTTCAATTATCGAGTAGATTTTCTGACCGAAAATTCGGTTCGATGGTGTGAACCACTGAATTAACACATTATTACCGTTAAGTGGATTATTTCTACGTTGAATTAATATTTAGTGAATTATTGAAACTGTACTAACTAAACGGAAATATTAATAAAGGATAACCATGGATAACTACTCGCCCACTACTCAGATACGGAAAATTTCGTCCCTTTCGATATTTTGATAATTTCTGTTTGAAGGGTGTTGGCCATCAATTGATTTCGATGTGCTGAACGAAGAAAATAATACAAAATATTTTATTTTGGGGCTTCATATTTGGATTCAGCGAGAAATGAAAAGAAGAATATCGCGTTTGCAGGGAATGGGAAAGTTCACATTATCTCATAATTACTTCGAATTCCAAACACGAAGTCAAATTAGTTTTCTCTCGCCCTACCGCGCATCTGAATGTACGAGAAATTGAAGTAACTTTTTATTTTTCCTCGGTAGAATTCCTTTAACAGTACGCAATCATTGTGAATATGTTATCGAATTCAGTAATTCTCTTTTTTGATTTATTATGCTGAATCGAATGAGACCATTGCGGGGTCGATAGCTTTATTTGTTTTCGAGTTATCGCAGCTTTTGTGTCGAATTTGGGAGATTTTCAGAAATTTGGCATGAGGGTATAACTCAAGAGTTCTTGGAGCTATAAAAATCTTTCTAAAAAGCTAAAATGGTCGTCTCACACTCTCTTCAACTGCACCGTTATACTAAAAATTTAGCTTTTAATTTAGAAATTAAGAATAATAAAAATGATTAAAATGACAACGATTGCTGCATTTCCCCTATAGTGATCAATCCCTTTCAGTACTGTTTTTTCTCAACATGAGAATGGTCCACCGTTGGACAATCGAAAAAGAGACTAAAACACCTTGCGATCATTAATTAACTGTGGACTAAACTGTCACCAAGGTTAATAATATCTTCCGGAGAAATTCAGCGTGGCTGAATTACCTGAACGTTCTTCCTTAAATCCACGAATTCGTGAAAATCTCAAATTCCAACTGGATTAATTTATCGTCCCATTGAAAAGATCGTTTCTCCAGTCTTGTCACTCATTGAGACCTTACTCCGTGACGGCGTCGCTTATCACGCTCGTGTTTATTGTGTCCCTCGCGTAGCGGCCGTTTGTAAATAACGAGCGTGGAAATTCTCATCAAGATCCTCCTCGGGCGTGAAATCGCTTTCTTTCGCCGGCAGGAGCTTCTCCATTGAAAAACCGTTTACGTCGTCCGCTCTCTGTCAGCACGGACTAACCGGTGTGTGTACTGGTTGAAGGTACCTGTCGGCGCGTCGTGACGTGGCAACACCCCCGCGATTGTAGGAGGGTTCAGAGCGGGCTGGTTCTAGTCGGTAGGTACTTACTGACTCTGGGGCTCCTTCCTTGGTCATCAGCTGAGCGTGAGGTCGCCGGGAAGGCCAGCGGCTGCTACTTGACCCGGCACAAAGGGCCCTCACTTACATTCTACCAATGACCCGCAATTTCATCCGACTGGCCATCAACTTGCCGACTCTCGTCCGCGTTTTAATTCCGTTTGTTTAATCGCGCCAGCGTTTCTAACCCTCATTAGCTCAAGCATAAAAATTTTTCAACGAAACAATTTTTACTTTAATTTTTACGCAGTAAATGGAAGTACCTATTGCGATCGTCTGAAAAGTCGAATTCGGAACGGCGGTGAATTTTGAAGAAATTTTCACTGTACTATACTCAGAAACGCATTCTGAACAAGTGTCCGTGTTTCGAAGGTAAAAAATGAAACTCAATGAAATTTTCAGATAATGTTTCCCTAGTAAATCTGTAAAATTAGCCATTTCCGTTTCCTGGATAACTTACGATGCTTCCGAGATATGACCATTAAGAGTTTTTCTGTTTTTATTTTTACAGGCTATGAGAGTCCTAACTTCTAAACGTTTGTGGTCTTTAAATGTACATTACAGCAAGCAGATGATGCTTGATTTTTGTATATTGAGTCACATGCTGTTCATGGATTTTTACACGCCTCAAGAATCGATATATTTGAACGGTCAAGGTGTTGAATTGTTTGGGACTGCGATTGAATGAAGTCTGATTATTATCATGGGGGTCACATGCAGTACTTCCGCGTTATACGCATATTTTGATTTTTTCAGACTGCAAAAATGATTGTATGTTTAAACTGATGATGATTTAATAAATAAATAAATAAATAAATTTGATTTCGAACGATTTATTCATCCTATCTCTTACGGGTGTACCCGTACGATGACAAAACAAGGTAATAATGATTCAAATATACGAATCTAGAATGGGAACTCGTTGGATTGATTATTTTGTCTTGGGTGACAATAAAGTCAAGGTCGAATAATGGATTGAATTCGATAGATCTGTTGGCAATTTTTTATTTCAAACTTCGATATTTTAATTCGTCATAGCAGTCTATCGACGCATTATTTCATGAATTCGTTCGATCGTATTTATATCCAAAGCAGGAACTGGCTAGCGTTAACCTAAAATTTTGTCGAAAACGCGACGGCGGAGCTATTTCAATACCGTGTCACGAAACGTTTAATTAATAACTGATAAGAATTTTGTGAGTAAACGGTTTTTTTCATGAAGTGTTTAAGCCGCCGGCCATCGCACCCCTGGCAATCTTATGGAAATCTGGATTCCTCGCGTAGTGATTATAATTGGACCCGAGAAGGAGGAAAAAACTCTCTCTGCGTTTCTCCAGCGGTCATCTGATCTGTCCTGAAAAAGCCCAACTTCGAAAAATTTCTTCGAGCAATTATTAAATCACTCCATCGAAGAGGTTCGGCGGGTGAAACTTCCCATCACGAATATGTATTTCTCAGCGGACTCGAGCGTTCGAGTGTAGGGAGAAGCTGTTCGTTCATCCGCTAGCCAAATGGAGATTTTCCCTTGGGTGGAAGACGAGGAGACGATGAGATGTGTGCGGCCAGCCTCCTTCCATAGGTCGGATCGTAGATGGGTTGGGAGGAGGCTCTATCATTATAATTACCTACTAAAGAGCAGCGAGCCCAGCGGCGGCCTGGACTTCGGCTCGGACTCTGAGATGGAGTAGCTCAGACTCTCGAACTGCGCCTGTTCATCTGGGAGAGCAGGCGAGAGAGAGAGTCTGCGTGTGTGTGCCTGTGTTCGTGCGTGTGAATGTGTAATGGCGAAGGGGGGAGGCGTTTACTTCAGCCCCATGTGTGCAAGAGAGACGGCCATGCGAGAGTTTCAAGAATAAGAAAGATAGTGACCAAGCTGGCGTAAACTGTGAGGCTTTCAGGAGGGCGTGGCTTTTTAATACTCCGCGTCTTCTCCGCTCGATCTTCTCGTCTATTTTTTATCCCCCATTAATTTTTTCATTATAGTTTTTTTTTTCATCGTTTTTCAACCTTCTTCGAGAGAATAGCGATTTGGTCGACGACTTTTTTTTTCTTTCCACCAGCTATCTTTAGATTTAAAGTTTTTCATCTGCTGATTGTGAGGATGTCTTGAAATCCGATCCAAATTGCTCGGAATATTCTTCAGTTGGAACGAAATTGAACTTGAGAATAAGAGACGGGGAAGATGGTCGAATTAATTCAATTATTCGTTCTTCAGTACCAAATAATAAGTGACACTGCTACCGTTCAAGCTATTAGCTCTCATTACTAGTAACAGCTGTTTTTATTTCCGCAGACTACAAACCTTGACAAGTCCTAAGGAAAACACGCGCAGAGATACGATTTGCTCTACGTTTATCGCAAAATGCGGAGCTCTGAGAAATAATTGACAAATTGAGATATTAATGTCGCCGGTTTCTAGATCTTTTGAACCAAAAATATTAACTTCCCCTGTTCTTCGATTCAGAGTAAAAACACCGATTTTTCAGTACACCACAATAAATTGGATCAATCGACTGACAAGAAGATGTTCGATAGGTTTTGAAACGCATAATAGCAGTAGCGATGTTGATTAAGTAGACAAGATGGGTAGATGATTTGGCAAGGAACACAAAATGTTGTCTGTAAATTAGGTGTCTGTAGAATCCTCAGATACATACATTACATACAGCTACATTCAGCCTTTTCAATGAGACTCACAATGTTTTATCTTCGAATAATGAGCTAGAACAACCTCACGTTAAATTACTATTGCCACAAAGTCAACCTTCGATCGTTTGATGAAGTAGCATTGAAGTCTAATAGGAAATATGGTCAGTATCGTCAGTTATGTCGATTCCATAGTCAGGTTAATTATTATATACTCCTTTCGTGTATCCTGAGCTCCCTGATCATTATCAGAGGGTATCGAGGATTTTTACTCCGGTCGTGATTTATATGTTGTCTGCTCGCAATCAGTGCCAACGAGAGGAGTCACAATTAGGATTGGGAATCCAAGCATTTTAAGAGAATAGATAGATCATTTCGTTGACTTAAATCTTCAGCTCAATGCTGCTGGTAGATTCTTCAAAATCAGAATTTATGTCCGCCGACAATGACATCTATCAAGACTCACTTACGAAAATCGCAGATGTCTTCTTCCACCAAGCGTAGAGATTGTAGTGAATGATAAAGCAGAAAATACTCTCGCAGCATCAAAGAGAACCGTAGATCTTCATCTGTCTTTAATTCGCAGCTCTTAACATTCAGAAATTTCCGATCCATCTCATCGAAATTGATCTGGAAAACGAGTAGGCTGGAGTCATCTTCCAAATAGGAGTTATCGCTTTGATGGTTTAAATTTGGGAATTCGAGTATCCAACATTATTTCCGACCGATGCCTGATTTATAAAAGTGTCCAGTTTCAAAAGTTCTTCATCGTAGGGCCTCGAACTGGCTACTATTTTTTTCCGACCAGATGCCTACTATTGATACGGGCAAGTTCTCGAGCGTGGGTTTCAAAGGAGGCTCACCTTGGGCCAGCGCGACACAGCAAACTTTGTCGGATCTTTTTCCAATTTAAAACCAGATTAGTAACTTTCTCTGTTGCCCTTTGCAACCTGTTTCTGCGCTCTAGCTTGCAAGATATATTGTTAGGTAAAAACTCGCGAACAACAGAGAATGTGGTCGTGAGAAAAGATGAAAAAACCTCAGCTTCTCCAAGTTGCCGTTGAAAAAGTCGTTTGTTATTCTTTTTGTTCTTGAAATATCTAATTAGGTCATGGTGAGGGTATTTTTTTCGCAGCTCCTTCTAAAAAAAGTACGCTTTAATGAAATACGGATCGAATCATGGCCTGATATGGTAGAACATTGAACAAAACTTGATAGTTTCTGCTTGAAATTCAATAATTAATACTGTAGGCACGATCATGAAGAATTTTTATTGTATTCTTTAATCGAAAACATGGAGACTTGTCTCGATATGAGAAAACATTCAGGTTAATTTAGAAACACAATCCAGTGTAATTAAAGAGGAAACGATTCCCATGGGCTCGAGTGTCGCTGAGGTTTTCATTGTTTGCAAATGAGCATTTGAGCGCATTATGGTAGTACTCTCTTCGTTTCGTAAGAGGATCAGCTCTGTAATTTTATAAATAGCACTCATCATTCTCGAATACGAATGAAAAGTGATAACCAGTGGTGAGCATTGGCCACACTGTACTTCCATGTTTGAGTCGGCGGGCTGGTATGAGCAATTATAAAAACGAGAATCTCATTCGAAAGCCGCAAAGTTAGTTCAATACAATAATGTTGCTGGAAAACTAGCCAGGGGACCCGAAAACCGAAAAATGTTCGAAATAGGTTGATAACGCGGAGTTACGATGAGTGACTTAGGCGATAAAAATCAGACGTCATTCACTCGCCGCAAAAAAAAAACAAAAAAAAAAAAAAAAATCAAGAGCCTTAGCTTTAGAGTATATTGCTTTTTTCCGGCCTGTAAAAATCAAAATAGAAAATACGAACAAGAGAATAGCGGAAAAAGCTCATGCAGGAGTACGGAGCGTTAGCGAAGCGATAAAAATCCAGCAGCATCTGCTTGCCATAACAAACATTTTAACAACTTAACCGATCAAAAATATTGAATCGTATGGCCTGTGGAAATCAAAATAGAAATTCAAACGCGCATATCTCGGAAGTACTGTGTGTGTGTGAGGAGAACATTTTCTGAAAATTGCATTGCTTTTCATTCATTTTTCACAGAAGTATCTTTTGTCACTTTTTGACACACGGACCCACAAACACTGTTTCGGAGTGTAGTAAGTACTATGACAATTTCTTCCAAGTTCACTTCCGTTCCGAATTCGACTTTTCGGACGATCACAATACTTCCGTTTACTACGCAAACACGGAAGGAAAATAAAATAGCGATAAATGGATTTTGATTTGGCCCAGGCCTAGCATTTTCCCCCCTTTAGGCATACTGAGGGAAATCTGAACGCCAGATTGAAAAAAAATGGTGTCATCCCAACCTTCCCCTGGTTCTTTCCCCTTTCTTATCCCCTCTACCTTTCTTTTATCTTTTTTTTATTATTTATTTTTTATCTTTTTTTACTCTCGTGTTTTTCAATCTTCATGGCCCAAAATTTCATAACTAAGTATTCTGAGTCGAAAAAGCGGGAGGGGGGTCTCTCCCCATTCCCACATGGTTCCCATGGTTCCGTATCGGTAGCCATTAATGAAATAAGTTGTTCGCGTCATTAAAAATAGTTAATTCCTCTACGTCTGAATGGGATTGAACGTCTTGGCAGAAATGGGTCCGAGATTCTTGGTCGGTTGAACTTTGAATGGAAAACCTTGTTATACTCTCTTCTGTTCCTCGTCCACTTATGCCCGTGAGGCGAATAAATGCTCGCCGGGTGAATAGCGATTTTTCAGTTGAGACCGTGAACTGACGACGCCTGAGGCCGTACGGTCGGAACAAGGTAGACACCGTTTAAGGGTTTTTTGCTAAAAACACTTCTTGTAAAGTGCGCGCGCGTGAGGGAGAACCACCGATGAATAGCTCTCGAACTCGAACGGTTTATGCCCCCGCGGCTATCGCATCTAATGAATCCCATTAATCTGCTCTGTTCTGCCTTCCATTCGACGCAGTCTTCGCATTGTATGACGGTGTACGCCGTGAGCGCATCTTCATGCCAACCCTCTCCGGCTCCTTCGTCTTTCCCCACCGGTTGCACAACGGACAAAAAAATCTGTTGTTGATCCTTCATCAATCAAACGCCACCCCGTACGTCGTATTCGCACTGGGAGAGTGAAAGAAAGCAAACACTGCAGTTGCTCGGACGAGCGACGTACGGTGATCATCGAGCGCCCCTTCCCGTCTTGTACTTACCCTCTGCACCTTCCGTTAGAGCGTGCTCTAATGAAAAGTAAACAATGATAGATGATTTGTCATTCATGCCAGTACCGACGAGCTTGGCTCAGTTGCCTACAACAATGGACGAAAATCTTCCCGCGTTCGCCTATCTTCATTCGTCTCACCGTCTCAAAGGTAATGTTTGCTATTCGCCCTGTTCGCGACAAAAGAGACCGATGGGAAATAGAACGTCTTCTCATTTTTTTCAGTCGGGGGATGTTTCATTACCGCAACTATCTCTATTTGCGTTGTTCAGCAGAAAACGTGCTAATTTGTTAAGCCCGAATTCTCAATCTCAAGTAGTTTCAATTAGGACCACGATCACCAAATTTTTTAAACGAGATTTACTTCAATCTAAGTTAATTTTATGTCTTTATAACAAAGATTAATTATATTCAAGCTGTCGATTTGCCCGAACTTCCGTGTTAATGGCTGGAGAAATTAGCCCTGAATCGATTCTTTGCCGGTTTATTCAAAATGATTTGAATAAATAGAAATTCAGGTTAGTTCAATTTAACCAGGTTGAATTTCGAAACGGTAAAAAAAGTATCAAAGTTTCAGACTTAAAAGTATCAGACTAAAGTATCAGAACGAAGTCGAAGTATCAGACTTTCCGTCGAAACTTTTTCCGCTTCTGTTTCAAATGGTGTCTTTCAGCCTAACAATTATCATCTAAAAGCCTATGAATCCTAAAAATCTAATAGCCAAGTTGAATAATTGCATAATTTTCACTCTAAATTGGACTTGTAGTTTTCCAAAATTGCTTACTTTAAAGTCTAATCTTCTATCTTTTGATAGCTTCAGTAATGTACAAGATGTTTTCTTATAATTAATTAATGTCTAAAACCGCTCTCGGCATTTGCTTGAGTCGAAAGAGTAAAAACGTAAAACAACAAATTCAGTGGATGTTAAGACATTCCTGGGCAGATTGCGATATTATTTAAAGGTGGTTACCTGCACCTCAGTAGCCGTTGTTCATCGTAAACCGAACACTGATCGAGTCAGGCTCCTCTTCAATAAAACGTCAAATGAAATTTGAATTATGTGACGTGTGATTGCCTGAAGTACCGCGCCTCCGTTAGGGATACTTTTTTGGCTTTAGAAACCGTTGTAATCGCTTAAGGAAACATTCAAAGTACCATCGAACTTTGAGTTTTGATGTTTCGAGGCTGGCCGAGCACTTTCGCCCATTCGGGCAACTTTAGGGTGACGTGGAACCATGAGGTCCACAGCCATTAAAGATCTGGAGAATAAGTCGCCTGGTTTTTCTCCCCCTCACAACCACTCTACAACAACAAATGCGACGACAACCAAACGAAGAATAAAATTAAGGGTAAGAAGTAAGCCTAGATAGATACCAATATATTGTTAGATAGTAACGTTTTCATCTCAAGTAGATCACGCTTGGTTTTTATCATTTGGCTCACACGCTCGTACTTCCAAGTTATTCCCATATTTCATGCGTTTTATATGTTTGTATCTCCTAGTTGGAAAAATGGCTCAATTTTCACAAGTTTAGTAGTACTTAAACAATCAAATATTTGATAATTGAGCCCACCAATTTTTATTTTGGTTAAATCTAAACTTGGCTAGAAATAGAGACCGTTTATGAAACAATAATCAACGATCTCACAAATCACGGCTTAAATTGAGTTTATCGTGGGAATGAGTAATGCGGCTGTTATATAAATTTCTTGATGTTATACTTGGCTATACCTGCTTGCCAACACAAACATACAAGTAAATGCTTTTAGTTCGATTCGCCAAAGTGTCTTGTCGTCTTTCGATAGTTCTTCAGATGGAGAAACGCCCATCGCTGTCTGGAGCAACTTAATCCACCTAATTAGCTGCTGTACGGCAGTGTTTACTGTTGTAACAATGAGCTATTCCATTACCGCGAGGAAACGTGTAATCGCCTTCGGTTGGCGAAGCATTTTTCGGATAAGTGACCGGCGCTGAGTGCTGGAAGGCGGAATCAGCCTTTATACGCAGCTCTCGAAAAGATTCCTTGAAGGATGAGGCTGCGAGGGGAGATTCTTCACTTTTCTTCCAAGCTTTGCCACCGTCGGTTCGGCTCGGATAGGCTGGCATTATAATCATTAGGTTTAGCTGTTAGGTTGGGAAGTTGGTATTATAAGGAGGATGCGATGGCCGTGCAGTGCGGGAGATCGGATGTAGGGTAGGTATAGATTGGTGGTGCTTGGCTAGCTGCAGCTTCAGGCACAGCAACGAAGAGCCGAGCGTGGAGCGAGAGGGACTCAAGACGGGAGCAGTGTAAGATGCGTGCTGTGGGTAGGAAGATTGGACAGAGTCTCCTCTTGGACTTGGACCTGTTGGACGGAGCAGTTTGTGGAGAGAGAAATAAATAGCCGTTATATACTAGCCTCGTAGTGACCACACCCAGCTTCGGACCCGGCCGGCCTGTGCTCCCCTAACGGTTCGATCCTCTGCTGACCAGCATCCCACCACACTGCCACCACATGTTAATTCAATTCAATATTGGACGCGAATCTAAACATAGAATGAATGTATTTTTTCTCGTCGGTAAATTTAATGGCTTCCCACGAATTCTTGATGCCGCTTGATGAGACCTTCCGTTCATCAACGTGAGAATGCCGTCGGCTGTCACCAGTTCGATCTTGTGACGGTTTTAAGCAGTCGATCATGAACTACAATAATGAAGAAGTAATCTAATCAGGCATTTGAGGGTTTTTTTTACCATGGAGAACAATTTTTAATCCCATGTTCACTGAGTTATTCATTGCGTAGCCGATCTATTTTCAAAGTTGAATCGAATTTGACCAATTGATCAATCATAGATCTCAACTTAGTGTAAATTATAGCTACATGATGCTTTCCTCGATGCAATACTTATCAACACAGCATCAATCTTTTATAGAATGAAACAACGGAAATTTGTATATTTGGCTAGATGTTTGCTAACAGTTAGGCTTGGAGGTTCGGGGATTCGCTCTCAACTGACCGACTTAGCAACTAACAACTATTCGATGGATTGAAGATCCACTTCACGAAGTGAAATCGAATCAAAAGTTATTGCCACTGTGACTGAATTTGATGACCGCGGAGAGTCAAAATTCAACGAACTCCCACCGACGAAGTTCTCAAGATAAAGTATTGATAAGTCGTTAAAATATTTCGAGTCATTTTTCATTGGTGCGGTTACATTCAAAATTCCTGCAAATAAGACCCACAATTTAAGAAGGAGCAGTTGATTGAATGGATTCAAAAACACGTATTGAAACTGATGTTGTTTTTATCATTTAGATTTTGTTTAAATTTCGATGGTAGGCAAATTAATTTAGTTCACTATCGTTAATGTTATTATTGGAACATGGTCAATCACTTTAAAACTGTCCATGAGACACTGTCACTTACATTTCAGGGTATAAACGAAGTGGTATTCGCTTCAAAAAAGATATAATCCTCGCCCAGAAAATCATCTAAGTTTATACAGAAAAGTTATGAAAAACGATAGACTATATTAGAATGATGCGGGATAGAATGAAAAGTAATCGCCTACCATTTTATATGTTGAGTCGTCAAAGTTATTACTTTTCACGAATAGTATCAAGGGTAAAGGTAAATTTGACGACAACAGGTTTTCCTGGTGCCTTTTAAAAAACTCGTAAACTTTGAATCAATAGAAATAATGAGGAAAATTGTTGAAAATGTATGGTCTTGTTTGAAAAAAAAATCCGAAGTTACAGGTTTTGAGAAAAATTTCAGATTTCATTTGCGCAGTTTCTGCATTTTAATTTAAAAACAGCATTACATACCTTATACGTCTATAACATACCTAACTTAAACTACTCCAGCAATTTCACACGAAACCCAACTTAAATTCAAGGTGTTCGATAATCAAATAATTATCATCATCTATGGGTTGGAAATTATGAAAATGCGCTAGAATCGTGATGAACGCATTCTGCCGTCGGGGCCGGGGAAAAAATTCGAAGGGCATTCGGTAAAGGTCGAAATTTAAATTTTTATTCAATTTTTTTTTACGAAAAACAAAATAAAAAAAAAAACTTTTTAAAAAAAAATAAAACCGACTTCAAAAACGTTGTCTATAAAATACACTCTGAAAAGGAAAAAATAACAAAAATGTCCCAACTTCGCAGCAACTCATTCGCCAACTACACATTTTAAGGATTACTTTACTACTCGTATTGACCTGACCACTTCCTGATTGATTGGATCACCTTCCCTAATAATATAAAAATTACTATTTTTCATTTCCCTAATGAATAAAACATTTTCCTTTCACCCTGAATTGCCTCCAGATTGATCAACTTTTGGAGTCGGCGCCTCTCTTATATTGTATTGGAGAAGCCTATAGATTCCGAATAGGTAAGAATATAAATATCATGAGTTTTCACGATTCTTAAACAGAGCAAATCAGCATTTTTTTATGACAACTGATTATTAACAATATCGATTTGAAGGTGACTATTCACGCCTTTTCCTAAAAACCATTTCAGATTTCTCTAAGAATTACGACTGATTACCTGGCACCTACTAATTTATCTTCGTTTTTGGTACTAATTTGGTACTAATTGATCGTAAATTCATATTTATTTGTAACCATCGAGTAGTCATTTTGCCAGAGAGGCGCCGACTCCAAAAGTTGATCAATCTGGAGGCAATTCAGGGTGAAAGGAAAATGTTTTATTCATTAGGGAAATGAAAAATAGTAATTTTTATATTATTAGGGAGGGTGATCCAATCAATCAGGAAGTGGTCAGGTCAATACGAGTAGTAAAGTAATCCTTAAAATGTGTAGTTGGCGAATGAGTTGCTGCGAAGTTGGGACATTTTTGTTATTTTTTCCTTTTCAGAGTGTATTTTATAGACAACGTTTTTGAAGTCGGTTTTATTTTTTTTTAAAAAGTTTTTTTTTATTTTTCTCTTTTTAGTGACTTACAATTATGGACAGCTCTCTTCACAGAATTTTCCCAAGCTTTCATTATTGTGTTCTTGTCACTTACTACTAACCGTCCAAACTCAATTCATAAGTCCATTGAACGTTGAAGTTCTAAAGTATAATGATTGCCTAACTATTTTCAATGTTATTATGTTGATTGAGAGAGAGTTTGAACCTTTGGAATAATCCATCCACTGATTTGGGTCTCTTGGTCAACATACCGGATACTTTGATCCCATTGATCTACCTTACAAAACTCAAATAATGACCTACACCGTTGTTGGTTACTGAATTGCACCAATTCACTCGTTCTTTATTTCTCTAACGATAATAGAGTGATGATTTCCTGGAGCGTATCCGCATTCACACTGAATGAGAGAATCCGAACCAAATTTCAGAAATTCGCCAAACGTTTGTGTGTGCATTAAAATGGAGTTATTTGGCCTTACAAACCATGTTATTTATTGAAAATTTAACGCTGAATTCAAATCTTCTAACGAGAATGCTATGACTAACGTAGTTTTTTTTCTACAAGCATAAATAGTCCAAAAAACGTGATTTTGAAACAAATTTTTTAGAAATACGGCCTAAAAAGTATCTAATTTCAGTCCAATCAATACCAAATTTAAATCACGTAAACTAGACTCAAATTCAAACAATTTAAGTTTAAAAACGACGGAAAAACAATTTTGGATTGGAAGTTGTGAGGTCTCAAACACAGGTTCATTAAAACATCGATTGCTCCCTTATTATGCCCCTTAAACTTGATTTTTTACCATCGTTAGAAAGGTCTAGCTAAGTGCTTTCATGTGCAATAGTGTTCATATTTTTTTTCTCGACGTGGTTGGGAACGGTGCTCGAAAAACCTCAAAAAAGTGAAAATCGGCATCACGTTTTTTGTTACACTTTCTTCTCTACACGCTATATTAGAATGCCGAACGAAAAATTGAAGCTAGGCCCTTGTAGACAGATAAATTATGAACAAAATGACACCAGAAACGAAACAATCGAGCAAGTATTCTAGAAGTTATAAGCTTGCAAAGTCAAAACTTCCTTTTTTCGCGAAAATCACGTTTTCCGGCGTTTCTCCGCGTCTGGAGACGTAACTACTGGATGGACTCAATTGAAAAAATTATGGGACCTACCTGGATAGTAACCCTTTCAAACAAAAAAAAAAGTAACCCGATCGGACGTACAGGAGCTGAACGCCGGTGGACAACACATACCGAAAAAAAAAAAAAAAAAAAACCCGCATGACGACCATAGTAACCTCCTCCTTTTTTGAAGTCGGTTAAAAATGAAGAGGGTTGACGATATTTTGTAACGGTCGCGTCGACCGTAAACGGAAACTGCTTGTCGGTCGCGCCTTAAAATGATCTCTCTTGTTTTGAAAGTAAGGGAACGGGACGAATTTTATTCGCCGTCGCAGCGTCCTATAAAAAATTCGTAAATGTCGAGGAGGTGAGAAAAATATCAAACGCGAGGTGAAACTTGGTTTTTACCAGTGAAACGTGGATATCAAAAATCCGTCAACTCTTCAGATCAGGCCGTCGCCATCTTGCGTTGGGCGATCATCTGGAAATCGGCGATTTAAGTCTCTGCCCACTCTTCCAGAAAAGAAGAAAAAATTAAGAAAAAAACACGAGCGTGTTTGTAAAAGCGTCTTTGTCGTTGCGCGGTTTTTTGCCTGCCCTCGGTGTTTCGATCGAACCTCTTGTCCGGACGGGGGAAGGACGGAGGATCGGGTGCCCCAGATGCCGGAGGCGAATCTCTAATTGGACTGGCGGTCACTTGTGCCCCATAAACCCGATTTCGAATACATTAGGCCTCCACCCCGAATAGAACAGTAGAGGGACGCCAAGAGAGAGCCACCCGAAGGCCTTTCCAACAGAGAACAGACAAAAAATTGTTTAAATCTTCTGAAAGACGAGTTATCTGCTGTTTGAGATCCGTCCTGCCTTGCCTGACCGGGGAAAGCAACGGTACTCGCTTCTCAGACCGTAAATCAGTGGTGGTCTTTTCGTCTCAATCAGTATAAATATCCTATTAAAAGTGCCGTTCTTCCTCTTTTTTGCTCCCTCCTCTCGTTCCCAACCGAGCGGCGATGCGGTCCGGTTTAATTCAGTCCCCCTTATTATCGGCATAAAGTCTCGTTTTGGTCTCGTCCGCGCCAACATCGACCTGATGCCTTAACATATCTCTCTTTCGCTGTTAACCTAAATACTTCAAGCTGAAGTTCCGTGATAGAGGCACTTGATGTCCGGCCGCATCATTATTCAAGCTTGCCCATCTATAAGAACCCTGATCCCGAATAAAACATGTGGACGTTTCTATTTGAAACTTGTTCACACGCGATACAGTGGAAATTTCTTTAAGTGGCGGGGCATTTTGAAAAATATGGAAATCAGGTACGATGATCCGATAAACGCGTGAATCGGATTGCGTGCTCCTGCATACATTATAAATGAGCCGGAGAAGAATTCTGTACGTACCAAGTGCGTGGTATTCAGCGAGTCTGATAGGAACGTTTTGTAACGGGTTCTATTTCAGCCGTCAACACGGAAAACCATTCCACAAAAGCATAGAAGTGTCGACATGTTTTGTCATTGTCCACCTTCGCAGTTATTGTGCATTGGCCACAAATGTACAGTTATTGAGCGTGTACACAATAAGCAAACCGACCATTTTTCCTTTTAACGGAAAATGGCTCGAATGGTTTTTTTTTTTTGGCATTCTCCAGAGAAAATTAAACGTGTTATCATCGTCAAGTGGCAAGTAGGTAAACTGACCAATTTTAAACCTAATAATGAAAAGATATTTGATGAAAGAAGTGATGGAGGAGAGTTGCCTCCATCTTAGAATATTTTAGATTAAAGAATAGAATTTAGCTACCCGATTGGAACTGCTATTTCCAACATTGAAGTATTCATGTACCGAGATATTCTCTCTGTCGAATAAAATCAATTGGGGGTGAAAAAACACAGCGTGAACAGTGTGGAAATTATTAGAGCTCGTAATACCTGTGTTAACCGGGCTGCTAAATAGCACCGGTATGTTCGTTTCGCAATTTTCTTCAATAGAAAATAGATAGAAACGGAAGAATATAATAGATCTATATTTTCCTTAGTTTTATTTTATTTTTTATAGAAAGTATTTAAATAAAAATTTCGATTTTAATGTGGAAAACGGTTGTAATCTCAATTGACACATAGTCATGGATTATTTCTCAGTTCCTGCGGTTATTTCGGTCGTTCAGTAAAATTTAGGCGAATCCTATCGTACCTATATTTTGTTATCATTTGACCATTGAGTACTTCGTACTTCTTGGTTCAGTTATCACAACGCAATTACAAACTGAAAACAGTTCACTCTGAGAATAATAGGCATAATTTGGCGGTATTGTTTGTGCTTTGTATTATTTATACTCGCTATTACTTATAATTGTTGTAGTTGATTTATATTATATGTATTTATGCAATTGTGTTTGTTGACTTTCTTTGTTATTGTTTTATGATCTTTCAACACTTCGCCATCTATTTTGGTTTGGATATCTCTCTTTATTACCAACCAGTTCTTTAGAAAATGAATCTCGTATAATATATCATGAAACTGAATTGAACTGATATTTACGCAAGAATGTTGTAGAAATAGTTTGTATCAGCTTTAGATATTTACCTACCATCATTATAAGCAACCTTTTCTAAAAACACTTGGATGTCACTAATAAACACCGTCGGACTGGAAATTGTAAAATTCGATAAAAACTCAGCTAGTCCTAATTCCTCATGAATGTCATTAATACTTTTGAATTATAACTTATGGCATATTTTACCGAAGCTAAACAATGAAAAAAATATCAAAAACGTCTACAAGATAACATGCAAAAAAATTTCATTACATAAAACTTATCAAACTTGCGGCGATTAGTAATCAGTATGAATTTATAAGCTTGATCGGTGATGTTTTCGTGAAACGGATTTATGCTGCCGCACTGCAACATTGTGGTTTTAACTTATCTCTCGTTTCCATTAATAATCAATTTTCGCTATTGGCCCTCCCATTTGATTAAAATCTACTGAATTGCGTCCAGAACTGAATTTTCAGTATCAATTCAACTTGAGGTATTGTTATATTAAGAGCCAATGAATTATTTTCATTTTTTTATCTCCCTTAATTGATATTGTCAAAATCGTGGATGGCTTTCAGAATTTTCCTCTGGATTTCTTTTTTGCTAAAATGTTCATATTTTCTTGGCGGTAAAGTTCGTTCGAACTGCGGAACGCATTCGTGGACGTTGAAAACCAGTATGTTTGCACATTTTTGTTCGTCTGTTGATGCGACTTTAGGACAGAAGAACCGGAGCAGGAAGAGGCGGAAGAAGAGGAGGAGGAGGAAAACAACAAGAGGAAGAGGTGGAGGAGGAGGAGGAGGGTGAGCGGGGAGGGGGCCCACTCCATGGCAGAAGATCACCAGCAGCAGCAGCAGCACCAGCAATCTCAGCAGCAGCATCAACAGCAGCAGCACCACCTTCAGCAGCAGCAGCAGGACTCACCGTCGGGTGGAGCCGCCTCGTCATGGCGTTCATATTATGAGCATCCGCTGACGGCTGCTACATCTGCTATGCTCAACATCGGCGCTGCACCCGATGACCCGACCGCACCCGGATCCGCTTCTGCGTCTTCACCATTCGTCTATGAATATTACAAACTTCCACCGTCAGACAAGGAGAAAATTTCCGACATTTGGCAGTAAGTTGAAATTTTTTTGGTTCACAAAACGTCGGCTCCAAAATTTGCCGGTGGCCCAAAGTGTAAGAAACAACCGCAGGGATTCGAGGGAAATAAAATGTTTAATTCTACTTTCTAGGTAGTTTTTGGTACGTTTGTAATTTTACTGGGGCACTATCGGGTCCTTTTGGTTACTGTATACATCATTATGGTTGCCACAACAGCGGTCATACAGAACAGAACCATCAGTAACCATTAGACTCTCATATCATCAACGAACCTGAAATTTCTCAGTTCACATGGAACATAACTTGGAAAGGGAGTAGCTCTAGTGACGAGCATGAAAACTAACGCGAGTATATTCCAACTAAGTACATACGGAAGTACATACGGGCATCACGTGCATCCACTTGAAGTGCCATGAGCTAGGAGTCTTTATATATTCAGATATCTATATTTTGATCATAATCCGTGCAGGAAGCGTGAACCGTAATTCCAATTTTCGTTCTCCAATGGATTTCGGCAGTCGGTAAATTTCGCTGTGAAATGATTACCGATCGACGTGATTTTCTATTTATTTATTTTCTCTTTGTGAAAATTTACTTTTGTCATTCAAAATTAACATGAATCAATAATTTGGATCAATTGACGAACTGCATTGAAATAAATTAATCAAAAATACTACCTACCTACCAAAACGTTGGAAGCAATAAATTTAGCGTCTACATTCGTCGTCTGAAATTTGACCGCGGTATCAATCCTCGATCAAAGTTTGATCGGGATTCCGAATTCGCATCACTCGCATTTATAAGTACCAGCATTAATTTTGCTTGGGCAAAGTGGCGTTCAGTTAGAATAACGAATGGAGCACATCTTTCGAAACCCTCCGAATTTGAAACGAGCATCCGTGGGACGAGATACATCGAGAAAAGAGAGCTTAATATTCGAACGAGGAGGAGAGAGAGCCGAGGCGACAATAACCTGATCGCAATCCTACGGCACCTGATTCGACAGAAGGAGAGTTGGAAGAAGGGGAATGAATCCGAAGGAGGACGATAAAAAAGAATTAAATAAAAAAACATTACATAGAAAACGGTTCGAAGGGGCCGCGTGGATGTGTTCCCAGGGTATCGTTGCGCAGGTATCACAATAGGAGAGTGTAAATGTGTGCGAGAGAGATGAAGAAGTGAGACGAGATTCATTTAAGGGATATGCGCGACTGAGATGGACAACAGTGCGACGAAGGGGAAGGAAATTCTCGTTCCCTTGGTGACATGTAATTTATAGCTGTTGGTATTAAGCACCCTCCGTCACCTCTGCTTTACCTTGCCATACCCTTTCTTCATCATCACCTCCCAGTCATCATTCTGCTTTCATTATTGAACGTCTCTTCCTCCTTATCCACTCCCATCTTTTCTATGCTAATTGTGGTGCTAACCAAAACACGGCCGCAACACGTCCCGACCTCACCTGACGGGTAAACGTTTCGGGATCAAAAATTGTTGTAACTCGAGTCGCGACTGAGGAACGCTCACCTTTTTGTAACCCGACCTTCTGTTCAAATGTTGCAAATCGACGAGGCGATCGGTGTTGAAACGTTGTAACCGTTGCTGTCGAATCGGTTCCACCGAATTTCCGAAATTGATAATGAAATACACAGATTGTGAACGAAATACGATCCGAATTTTTAGCCGTAAATTTCGCAATTTCAGTAGGAGTCTTCAGTGATGTGCGCGACTTTAGCACTCTTGGATAGAATATATCGTCTAAAAGCGTCCACAGTTTATTTTGTTTGGTATAGTTTTTACTGGCCGAAAGAATCAGAATTTTAATGCAAACATTCTCGAATGGCTGGTTAGGGCTGGTTATTCGGATTTTCAGTAAATTTTCAGTGTACCCTTCTGCATATATATACTGGGAAGGAATTTGGTCCATTTTTCGTTCGAAATTGATCAGCCATTTGTGCGAAATGATCTACATTATGCGGTTGTCATTGAATTTATATTGAGATGAAAAAGGAATCCTTCTATTAAGGGCTTACAAACTCTCATTAAAGTACTCTCTGGGTTCAAAACGATGCGTGGAAATTATCATCATACTCGTTGAAGATATGTTATTCGAATATAGTGGTTGCAAAAATTATTAATTAGGAGTACCTATTTGCATTTAAATGACTAGCGGAGCGCCAGGTACTATAGTTCCGCGATTAATTTCTCCGCACCTTGCTCGCAGTAGAGAACTAAGAATATTTGTCTTTTTCCCGTCCCCCAACCCGGATGCCTTTTGCGAAATACTACCATGCGTGTACTCTGGGCTGCATCATGAGCAGCCATCATAAGCAATCAGAAGTTCCGATAAATGCGTTTTAGAGAGTATTTTCTACTTCCTAACGCATTACACAAGTATTATTAAGAACCTAACAAGGACATGATTGCAATAAGCATTTGATTTTCCGTACTTCCCGAACCTTGTAATACGCACGCAATAATCTATCGACTTACTCATTAACACTTCTGCCGACCATTAGCAGTGTTTGTTCTTGGCGATCTAATCTTTCTATTTCAGTTGAGATTGCTACGAAGTTCAACACTTGTTACAGCAAAGATGGCAAAGATTTTTTTTTTTTTTTTTTTTTGAGGTGTTTGTGTAGCATTAGCGTCGTTAGCAATTGCGTTAGGGTATACCTATTTAGTGTAATCTATTTGCCAATCTAATTTCTCTCTCAACAGTTAGTATCTGCAATTTATTTTCATTAGATAGAACGTTTACGTTTCAGATTACTTTTGCGTTTACGGTCAAGAAGTCTCTATTCTATTAAAGCTTTCCCGGTTTCTCGCTCGCAGCTGACGTTTTATATATATGAACCGTCGATCTCGCGCGTCCGTCTAAATTAGCCGCACCATTTGGCAAATTGAATCCAGGAGCTCGTCAAAACAATTTAACAGTCGAGGGGCCGTGTAAAAGTCAAGAGCGTCTTCGCCGTCGCAGGTGCTTAGCAGAAACGGAGCAGTTCGTCGTCAACCACCAATAAACGTAAGAGTTCTTGGAAATTTTCTTTTTCTGCCGGAGGAACTTCAGATCTCGGCCTCTCATTCGAGCGCAAGGACTTGAGTATTTATTCTGTCCGCGTCATCTCATCTCCGCACTCGGTATCTCGGCACTTTTTTTCCCTTCTTCATACCGAAGTTTTTTCTTCTCTCTCTCGTTTTCGTCCTCAACCGAGTTACAAACCTCTTGGTTCTTTTTTAATTGCTTTGTCGCTTTTGATCGGCGAAGCTTGTCGTGTCGGTCTTCTTGCAGCAGTTTCGTGCCCACATAACTTTCTTAATTGGAGAGAAATAAAATTTTATTCGCTCCGTTTGTGTTGAAAGTGAAGTAGGGTTGGTGGCTGGTGGTGATAATGCAGCTACTTTTCCAATGAACTCAGCTTCTGCCTGCTTCTTCTCGCGAAACCGGAAGGTCCGTATAAAGACACAGTCACCTATACACTCCGTAAACTCGCACACACGAGTCGAAGAACACTTGACACACCGCTATCCAACTGCCAACTACTTTTACCTACATCTCATCCTCCGGAGACCACTAAAAACACAATGCTCACCTAGCCATGCGCCGGGTGACTTGGCTGAAGACGAAATTTTCGAAAGTTTTCACCGTCAAGCTGATGTCTCTCAGTTTGACCGTCATTCAGACTCATCAGGTTCCTAGGTTCGAAAAGCATCCGCTTAAAAGCGATTCACATTTGGCGGAAAGCTCTCGCAATAACTATCGAAATTTAAATTCCGATCATGGACTTTTGTTATACTTTTATATTGATGTATTATAGGTATATTAATACTAAGCGAGAAACTAACGCTCATAATTATGGAAATTTCGCGGAAATTTTACCATGACTGTGGAATGATACGTCATAATAACACGCAGTGAATACCTATAATTCTAGAACATGTTGCAAATAACCAGTTTTGAATACATCGCATTTTTTAATACTTTTTTCTTTTTCTTAATTTTGGGCATTATGAGGTTTCTAACTTTTTTTTTCCATAAATTAGTGAGGCAGTACATTCTTCTTCTTTTTCGATTGGGCTAATTAAATTGGTTGAATTCCTACGATAGATCACGCTTTTCTCGAGAAAATAAAGTTATTTTAGAGTGGCCCTGTTCGGGGAAAAAGCTCATCAAAAAGTTCATGAGTTTGGAAAAAATAGTAAAATATCTACAACACTGTAGACACTCGTAACAAAAATCGCAAGATGCCAGTCTCTGAACTCAAAGGCGAATTAAATAAGAAAGAAGGACCGAAAGAATTTGCCTATGATATAATTCGCTTTTTTTCTTCTTAAAAAATATATTAAATAAATAGCATAATTGATCTCTCGGATTTATTCATTTTATATCTAATATTATTAAAAAATCTTTAATTTATGTATATTTTGGAGAGGAACTCTCGAACGAAAAAACAGCAAGGTATTTATGCCTTTGGTTAAAAATCCGTTTGTGGACAAACCTTTAGATAAAAAGTTACATTAAAAGAACGTGGAAAATGGAATCTTACAGTTTTAACGGGTATCAAGTGACTTCAACTGACTTTATTAGTGCAAATCAACTATTTTAGTTGCTAGAAATTTACAGTCTCAGTTAAATCCCATACGCTCGTTTGGAGCATACCTGGTGATGTACCAGTATAACATTCAATTCAGGTCATTTATTAATTCTATTTGTAAAATTTAATTTTACAGATAAGCCTCTCAACCAGCTATATGATAGTAAAAAATAACGATTATAATTTATAACTTTGAAAGGGTTTCAATTCGGTTGAAAACGTTAGGATTAACCCGTTCGTATTCGCGCATATAGATTTTCTTTCCCGAACGATTACTTTTGGAAAAATCTGCTACTCATATTCCAACGTTATTCACATTACTGAAGTTATTATCTTGTCGTGAAAACTTGAAACATCTTTATATGCGGGGAGTGAATGCACGTTGGTTGTCATTGTGCATAACAGCTTCTAGCGTCGTGATAGCGTTTCGGGTTCTATTCTTCTGCCCGCCGCATGTGAATCCCGTTTAAACTTAAAACTGTCCGTCGAAAATTTACGCTTCATCGCAAGCGAGGCCTACTTTCATCCAGGCATCTTCTCCACTACGTCCTATTCCTCTGCCATTACCTTTGCGTTGGTCGTCTTCGAGTTTCCCTGTTTAACTACTCAACTAAAGAACGTAAATAACGGCTAATTGTTATCTAAGAAACGTACGGTGGCTCAACATTTTACGGCATGGAACTCCTGCTGATTTATGGGAGACGTACGTGTTCTATCAACTCATCACTTGACACACGATAATTATCCGTACATGCAGAAAAGAGTAGAAAGCAGGTTCTCTTGGCTTCGACATTTTTCAGAAGATAAACGCAATTTTCACTACCCCGCCTTTACTTTCTACTTAAGCAAGGACGAAAGTGAATACCAAGAAAGTGGCGTCCAGTTGAGAGTTGGAGCGATCTGCTCAACGCGAGGAATACAAAATGGTGGGAGAAATTTTTTTCGTCGGACAGGTACTTCAATTATACCAAAAGTCCTGTTTTTCTTCAGTTTTACCAAAAGTTCCATGGAATGATCACGACGAATAAACAATGTTAGAATTTCAATCTAAAATTACCTTCAGAGAACCTAAAATTACCTTGATTGACGATCGATTGGTCAAGTTAGTAGAAAAGGCAGCGAGTCATTCGAGTATTCAATGCGAATGGTTGAAACGGAAACAACATTGACACTATATATTTATACATTTTTTTTTTTAATATTTATTTGAAAACGCCCTTTTGATATTATTTGACATCGATCCGTTTTGGATTTATTCTTCTGCCGAAGATTAAGAGATTTTAAATTTGAAATTGTATCTTACCAAAGTTTAGCTGGATTCTCTTACTTTCAAGTACCAAATAGGTAAATTCGAGTTTGTTCAATAAATGGTTTACGAAATGATATGAATGTATCTGTGAGTGACAAAAAATTAATGTCGTTGTCTATCGATCATGAAACCCGTCTACTGAAATTTTGACAAAGAATTCGGATTTCGAATCGGAATGAAGATATTTCAGTTTCACCCTTACTTGGGGATTTTTTTGTACTTCCTCTTTCAAGTTTGATGATAAAATATGAAAGCGCAATTTATTAAAGCTATTTTGAACCGAGAGTAAAACACGAGTACTCCAAATTTCTCGAATCGCAAATACCTCAATTAGGAATGATCCATCATGATCATTCTTTCGGCTATACCAATAAGGTATTTGTATTGTTCTTGCTCATTGATGAAAATCCGTTCGCAAGACAGTTATCATAGTGCTAAATCACTCCTTAAGTCCTCGACGAGGAAGTCGATTTTTTTTTACCGTTCTTCTAAAATATTCATCGCGCAGAAACCAATCCGGTAGTGCGACTTCTTAACGTTTCTACGGTTTCCAGATCAACGGTTTTGGCTCTGATCACGCACAGACAGACCGACGTTTTTATATCGGCAGATGATGGGAATATTATAGAGACGGTTTACATTTTGGCCACGATCCTTACCTTTGAATGAGAATGGTTGAATTCTACCAGCGAAAGTCATTCTCGTATTGTTTCTAATACGCTTTAACTTCGTATTGTCGCTTCGTCAGTCGGTCGATCGTCGGTCTATTCCTTTCGTACACCAAGGTTGGTACACCAACCTACGGCCGGGCGTTGGTACACGCAGTCTCTTGCGCCTTGCACTGCACCTCCCAATGCGACGTTGGATGTGCAGCAATGTGCAGCGCGAGGTTAAACTTCTATACGCTCACCTCTTGAGACAACCGCTTGCATCTCAGCTAACATTACTAGTCTCAGCATGGTCTGCTCTAGCCCGGCCTTACCTTTCCTATCCATCTCTTCAATTAATCAACGACGTTGCGCAAGTGAAAGAAAGTTGTGCGCTTCGATCGTTCCTTATATAGATAGAGGAATAGAGTGGAAGAGTAGTGGTACTCTTCGATGCCTGGCTTGCAGTGATACGTGAGGAATTACAAAGAGGAGGAGTCTCGTATTAACTGGAAGGCACTTGTACGTACCCGTACAGATAAGTACTCTCCCGTTGTACGACCGCCCATTCGTTGATGTACGATACGCAGGCCATCTGCGTCGTATGGGAACGATCGCTATTCAAGAATTCACGCTCTTGAAGGAAACACTTGATGTTGCTTATCGGACAAATACGTGCGTATCAACTGCCTCGCTGTTTCACGTTCACCGTCTTTATTTGATTCCGTCATGCTCCGCTCTAAATACGTTTTTACGTATTGGAAATGTATCGATATCTATTTTCTTCCTTCGTAGAAGTATTAGAATCGAATTGGATGAAAATTTGGAAAACACGTTCATAGTAACCAACACATTTGAAATGTTGAATTAGATGACGCCTGGTTTTTATTGTTAATATCAAACGAGTAAAATTTAGATTCGTTTTATGTTAAATTACAATAAAAAAATTCTACTAAATCGCCTCTTATCGTTCATCGATTGAGTCGCTTTTCCCTCGTCCCCGCTAATATTCGTTATCGATCTTAGTTTTTTTTTTCATTGAACTTGAGCATGAATTATTGGATTTTATAAGGGTTCGGGACGTTCCCATCAATTTTTTGGTGACTATAATTATATTTACAATTATATCCTTTCGCTTCTCTCTCCTGATGTGATTTTTCTTGAACGTTCCTCCATCCGGGCGATCTATGAGTTCTGCTCGATGAATTAAAGTCATCTTAGGATTTTTTAAATTTACTTGAAATCTATGGCTATTAATGTTCAATACGAGGTCGCCTGTCTCACACCCAAAGATGGTCTGTTACGTCAAAACGCTAAATAGGCACTGTAAGAAGAACAGCCGCCGTTGCAAGTTTTTCGCATCATTTGGCTTGCACAGTATCTTTATGCTGACAAGAATAGGAGAAAAAGAGATAGTAGCGAATTCCACTAATTTCAAACGAGTTACATTGCTGTATCGAGTTCGGAGTTTAGCCCGTCATCAGTAACAATATTACAACTCTATGCTACTTCACTCTAGCGACGTTGTGCTGTCAGTCGAGTTGAGTTTGTTTGATTCGTCCTAGTTAGAAGTCGGTGTCGAAGTGTCCGGGCGCACGGTCTGTTATCTATCCACCGGTGCTACCCCAAATCGGCTCTCAACAGCCGCGAGTTGATGAGCCAGTTGGTGCGCTACTGTACTCGAGTAGGATATTATGCGAAGAAATTATGGGGCAGGTGGATCAACCGTTGCTGTCCTCTCTTCTTCCCATTGAATGCATCACAATGTCAACGTAAGATGTGTGTGCTTTAGTGCCGGCACTGAACTGATTTGAAAGCTGGGAACGGCGAACAGCCACTTTGCTACTGTCTTCCATTCTCTCGCACTCAACAGCCGGCCTTCGCAGAGATGCCGCACCCTTGTATTTTTTAATCCCTTCGACGACCCCACGTTCTCGTTTTCGTCTTTTTTAATCATGAAATGAGATTATATCAATGATGCTGAAAATTCGGTTAGAGAGCCCCTCGGATCTTGCGAAGGTCTCTCGAAGACTGGTCGTATCACGCCCGAAAAACTAGATGAAAGGGTGGCGAAAAGGACCCTCAGCGAAGTTCGATGAGGGACCTGAGAAATGGAGCGGAAACTCAGTTAACCCTATTTTCTGACTCTACGACAACCTTTGTGTATGCAAACATCTTTTACCCTTGATTAGAATTTATATCTGTTCTCAAGGGTGGCCCGCGAAAGCTAAATAGCCGAGGAAAGACTCGACTCGGTAACTGCGACCCCAGATTCATCCGTTATCACGAAATGCTATCAATAATTTTTGACCTCCCGAGTTTTGTCCACTATGCTTTACACTCCACCTTCAAAGAAATTTTTTCCCTATCTAGAGAGTGGTCCAGAATCAATAAATCGCCCTTTCTTTAGCTTAATTTTCAGCGTTTTTTACAAATAATATTTTTCCTTTCTATTTTTTGACTCTCTATTCATCATTGTGTTTGACGAATATGCGACACGTTCTCAATTATTATTTCTTTACTCCGATATCGCTGCTCAGGCCATCGAGATTTTGGTATACGTCTGTTTTGTATCTATGCCGACGATGCCCGATGCGGCGAAAGTCTAGAAGTATATAAGAAACAGCGGCTCATCATAGTTTTCCAAGTTCATTCAAGATGGTGCTATCTGTTTCGTGGTTTGACAGATGATTTCGCCAAATTAAGGTCGGGAGGTTAAAAAAATCATGGTAGGTATATAGTTTTTTCTAAGGGAAGATGAGCATTCCGACCCTAATTTCCAATATATGATGTAGCGAAAGGGCGAGGGATAATACTATTTCAAAATCTAACAGCCAAAGAATTGGAGAATACGATTAAAATAATGAACTTCCATAATCCACGCTGATCAGCATAGTATCCATTCATTCTGAGCAGAGGAAGTCATCCCAATTTAAGTAATTTTCTTTCATAGCGGAACGCCATTAAACTGTTATAGAGAACACTATTAGTAGATTGAAGAGGATGCATGAAATATTTATAAAAATCGTTGAAACAACATTGATTCGCGATTCTTTTTCTGATATATTTATTAATGATTCAGCTCACCTGAGCTTTTGAAACATTGAATTTCGACTATGTTTTTTCTTCGACTGCTTGTTCCCTCCAAAAGTTCGTGCAAACTTTTATATCTTGTGTATATCTTATTCCATTTTTCTTCGTCTCTCATAATTCTCCTTTCATAGGATAACTGAGTGTGGAACTATCCCGCTTAATAAATTACAAAAAAAAAAAAAAATAATAATAAAAATAATAAATATAGTGATTTAAACGTACTATTTCTTTGATAAATTCGGTTTTCAAATCTCTGAATCGGCCAAGTAATTAAACTACACTTAGAGCAACAACGATACGATTGGACGCATTTCGCCGTTTCGGAGCGACTTTCATCATTGGGTGAAACTAACCATCTCCGCGTTGTCGAATACGAGACGGAGGGGGAAACACGTTTCTGAAAGGGTTTAGACTGTTAGAGGAGAGAGCAGGGACTATAGAACTTTGCGTCGATGTTGAGGAATAATTTGGGAAATTGACCAATTTCAGTTATTAATTGACCCTACCGTAAAGCTGGCGGCCGCTGCTTCTCGACTCGGTCCAAAAAAGAATCCCCCCTCTCGTATTATCCTATAGGATCATGCGAAGATGTCTGACAAGCTCGAAGCCTCGAGCGCACCATAACGTGGAAGATTAAACTTAATGTGTGTAATCTATCTTTACTTAACACTACTCGTAATCTTACCGCTGTTGTGTAGTTTTCTTCCTTAAGAACAAAAAAAGAAAAAAGAAAGATAGGGAACCATTTTTCGTTGTTGAATTCATCAGTGACGCGAGACGAGGTCGAGTCACCGTTTAAAACCGTCGTTCAACGGCCGGCTGAGCAGACGGTCAACTTCGGGAAAGATTCAAAAAAATTATTGTAGCGATTCGGATTTCACTCCACGGATGACTCGGCCATCGACCTCCACTCATTAGTAGTGAATCATCTGCTCGAAGGAGACGTGTCAAGTTGGAATATCGCGTCATCAAATAAGCGGCATGTGAATTAAAAAAAAAAAAAAAGCAGAAACTAATTTCGATCCCCTAAGTAGATTATCAACGTTTCCCGAAGAATTTCGACTATATTTTTTTTTTTTTTTTTTTTTTTTTTTAATGTACATCTCGCACAGTTTACTGTAATGAGTGTCGTATATTGAAGCCAAAGTCTTTCTTGATGGCTAACGAGATACATCGTTAAAGACTCCGCTATCCAAAAACGAAGACCGTGACAGAAATTAGGAAAAGCTCAGGTTATCAGAGTTGAATTACTTTACTCACGATAGAAAAGCCTTGAGACGTAAATTAGAGAAACAATCGCTTGAAAAATAGAATATACTATTTTCACACTCAGCGTCACCTTTGAAACTCGACTTTCGAAAAATAATTTGGCAAATGAAGCTTTCCGAGAAGTAATTTTTTCTTTTGAAAGTCTTAAACGTATGAAAATTCCATCGCACAAAAATTATGTAGGTATACATCTTTTTTTTGTTGTAAATATATTTGTTCATTTGAATTGATGAGATTTATATAAGGATAGTTTTTCAAACAGCACAGTTGAATTGTACTTACGTGTGTCTTGATTTTATAATTACCGACTCAAACATGGAAGTGCTGTTGATCTATGCACGCCGCTGGTTTATTATATTGGCTCATTTTAGAAGCTTATTTGGGAAGATATCCGTTTTCATCATTCCTTGGTTTCAAGGTAGCAAATTTAGGCGAGTGATCGATGAGAATAAGAACATACATCGAGAACTGGCCGCTCAATTTTAGAAATCTATATATTTATGTATAGAAATATAATATACATTTTTGGTATGTGAGAGGATATTATGTCAACCCCCTCGCTCATACCTTCGCTACAGTTACTTCCGTATAAGCGGCACTTGAACGCTTATATCGGCGCTGAACGTACTATATTACGAGAGGATACCGTCTTTATAAATCGCATCCGTTTCTTACCGGCAAATAAAACAATCGCGTTTCAGTTTTTTTCCCTCTGTTTTTTCAGCTCTTTCTTCTTTGAATCTCAGTCGCAGTTCACGGTTGGTCCAGAGGAGAGTAAAGACAACGATTTAGGGGAGAGTTCTGACATGTTAACTACCAATGTGATGATAATATGTTGGTAGGTCGGTAGGCGCATTGTTAATGCAGATATGCACTCAACGTGGGAGATCTAGGCATGACTGTCTGAAGTAATAACTTCTATCCTAAGAGGGACCAACGTCTGCTCGACCCCCCATCGCATTCACCCTAAAAGATTCGAGAAAAGCAACTGAATTATTTATTGCCAACAGAAATAATATAAGACAAGATGGAAGCGATGTTCGTAGGCCTTTGATGTATTTTGCATTTCAACGCGAACATGATCCCCGGAGATGCGACGATGTCGTCGTTTGTCCTGTCCTTTCAACGCTGTCAAAATCGTCCGATTATGAATCTGCAACGCCTTCAGCGCTCGTAACTGGGGCAGAAGCCGTCACCAGAGCCCCTCTTTAGTTACATTTCCCAGCAGTTGTAACAATTCATAGCTGTCTGCAGTTCGAATTGTTCACCGGGAAACGAGAGCTTATTATGACTTCAGATCAGATACGAAACTTCAACGGAGTAACATTTGCGTCATTCGAGTATCAATCAGTGTTGTTGATTTTCTTTTTCATCTTCTACGCTCTAGACGGGAAGCGCGTTGGTAAACAAATTTACAGCAGTAAGAGTTTATTTCTTGTTGACAAGAGTGAAGAGAATATTTTCGATCGATCATATAGCGAAATTCGTGCTTTTCCTTTGGGCACCCGAGAATTTTTGGAGCTATTAAAATCTATATATCGCTCTATATTCGTTGGAATGGTTGTCAAACACTCTCTTGCTGTACCGATAGGCGAATATTTTAGCTATCAATTTGAAAATAAAGAATAATTAGGATAATTAAAACTATCATAGTTCCTAAGGAGTTTTCCCTTATACTACCAATCTGCTGTTAGGTGGAAAGGGTTCACAAATGTTCGGGATAATTACTATCATAAATGGATGGTCTTCTTACATCAATATTGCAGCAAAAGAATAATAAACCACAGCAGAATCATTTGGCGCGTTTTTCTATAATTTTCTTCAGTGGAAATCCAAGTGAAAAATAATCTCTTGTTAGAGATTATAGCCTAACAAATGGGTTTATGAATCAAGTTCGGCGCAACGATGCGAATTTAGTTGATCAATGAAGTCCAGCCTTCGATCGCTCGTAATCGATCTTTTACGACAATTTTTGAACTTCGGTATTTATAATCAGTATTTATAATTTGACTGTATAATGACTAGAAACAAATATTTTCACAACCCCTGGTCATGACTAAAAACGTTTCCCTCTCTTTTTTGGTGATTATTTTCCTAATTTAAAACGACAATCTCTTACAAACCACAATTAACTCTTTGACGCGGCGAGTGATGAAAATTGTATTTTCCTTTAAATTTACTTACGTATTTAATGAACGTAGCCCCCACGTAATTATCTTGATTTTACGAACGGTTACCTGTCTTCAAACCTCGAAAATCACTGCGTAATCTGTACACAACAATTTTTCCTACTGTTACAGGGCTGGAGGAGGAGGAGGAGGAGGGACGATTCTGACGTCGACGTTGAAAGGCGTCGCTGGCGGTGGTCTCGAAATCGGCGGCCAACAGTTGGCTGATATCCCCGGCCTGTTCCTTCACCATCCGGGTAGCGGAGGCGGCGGCGGCGGCCTGATCAGTACGCACCCGTCGGCCGTCAAACGAGAGCCGGAAGATCTGAGTCATCACCGCAAGTCATCATCAGGTGACAAGGGCCGCCATAAGGTCGTCCTCGTGACTTCCGGCGGCCCAGGCCATCCGGATCACCTGGTCGTCGATGTCGTCAATAATAACAACAATCCGCCGTCTATTAAGGATGAATTCATACAGTCTCCTCAGCAAGCCAACCGATCGATGAACGGAACGCCAAGCTCAACTTCGTCGTTGATGACGGCCGATCCGAACGGACCGATCGAAATCATCCCCGGCGAAGGACTAAAAACGTCGAGCGCTCTCAGCTACGGCAGCCACATCTTCACGACGATGACGTCGAGTGGAGGTGCAGGCGGACATGGTAGCAGCGGCTCGCCGTCACCAATCCCGTATTCGGACCATGCGACCGTATACGGAAGTCAAGCCACCTCGAGCTACATTACAACCTCAGCGGCGAACCGTGCGACGCCCGTCACCGCGTTCACCGACCCGTACTACCGAGAGTACTTCACAACGGCAGCGGCCGAACAATCACCCTACGTCACCGCCGGCCTCCGACAAGTCTCTTCGTTCGGCAGTGGCGCCGGTGACGGCTCTGCCGGAGATGCCGCCTCCAATCAGGCCTCGTTCGTCGAACGCTACGTCCGCCAGAGTTCGGCCTATCATAACAAAGGCGTCATCGCGGCCGCCGGACTCACCGTTGACCTTCCTTCGCCCGATAGCGGAATCGGCGCCGACGCCATTACGCCGCGCGACCAAACTGCCATTCAACAGGTAAGCATACTAACCGTCAATAATATGATTATTTTTGGTTTATTGCCAGCAATAAACCACTTTGATCGGCGAAGAAAAAATCCAACTCCCTCAAAATTTTGCTCAACGTTTCGAGGCATGAAAAATCCGAATATTCAATTTTTAAAAAATAATTATTATAACGGACTGCAGAAGAGAGTGTTTGACGACCATTCCAACGAGTATAGAACGATTTTTATAGCTCCAAGAACTCTCGAGTTAGACCCTCATGTTAAATTTCTGGAAATCTCACAAATTCGACGCACAAGCTGCGATGACTCGAAAACCAATATAGCTATCGACCCCACGATGATCTCATTCGATTCAGCGTCCATAAATCTATAGACACTGGTACCAAATACACCTTTTTCTGGGAAACGTCGGAAAATACGAATTTTCTCCCCCTCAAAACCCCTTGAAAATACCCTTAGAATTTAGATAGCGATTTGACTAAAGAATTGAGCCATTGTCTGGCCAAGATTGATTTTTGATGAAAATTTCCCGAATTTAGCTCTCATAGTTTTGTCAGAAAAGTGTTGACGGCGTAGGGCGTACAATCATTCATTACACCCAATAGCCTTTGCTTCAAGTATGATACTTATTCTACTTCGTATAAGATGATCGACAACTTTTAATAGCACCAAAGCCGAACAGTTGAGATAATTTCCACTCGACGATATATCGCGAAATACGAGGGGTAGCAAATATCAACAGCAAATATAGCAAATATCAACATTTGTTGCTATCCCCATTTTTTTTCTAAACGATTGAAATTAAAATCACACCAGTCTCTCGTCAATACGGTCGAGAAGAACGTTGACGATCATTATTTCAACGAAAAGTAGACAGATTTTTATAGATTCATTAATCCTCGAGCTTCAGCCTCGAGGTTAAGTTATTAAAATTACACAAAAGCTGCGATAGCTCAAGAATATTGTTGTTATCGAAACCGCTATGGTCGCATTGAAAAATCTATTGAAATCTATACCATTTGGCTATGATGTGTGGTGCTAATTAAAAACTTTGAATGAAATTGGTTATATTTACAATTGACTCCATTAGATTTAAAAAATTGAAAAGTTATAGTCAAAGCTGTGAACAACTCGAAATGAATCGGCGGCCTAGAGAAGAAAGTTCTAGAACAAAAGATCCGGATTTATCCGCTTGAACATATGAGCCGTTGCTATGGCGCGCGTAGTTGCCGGTGATCTTTTTAATAATGCAGTGGAGGGACAGCCACATCACTCCCCCTCCAGTGCTAACGTAGGAGTTCTGCGACGTATCTGTCCGGGAATCTAACACGACGTCCAGAACGAGTAGTCGAAGACGAAGGTGAATCTTGACGTAATTTGGGCAAGTCCGTGGTGGTGTCTTGAAGGTCTGCGCAGGGTTCCGATTTTCGAGAAGTCTCGTGGAGATCGCTGGTTAGCAGGAAAGCTGGTTTCAGCCGATCAATTGAAACAGAATTTTCGCCTCTTGGAGTCGCGATGGAGAAAAATTTCTCTGATCGGGAGATAACGCGAAACGGACCGTCATACACAGGCTGTAGTGGTTTCCTAACCGCATCGTGTCGCACGAAAACATGCGAACAAGACGACAAATCCGGATGAACGTAGGGTGATCGCGACGAATGATGCTTGAATTCGACTGGTCGAAGTTTGGAAATATGAGTATGGAGTGTGTAGAGCAGATCAGGAACGCTGGAATCCAAGGGAACATCAATGAAGAAATCGGCTGGAAGCCGAAGAGGTTCTCCATAGACAAGTTCTGCGGGTGATACGCCGTAGTCCGGAATTAAGTACGAACGAAGTCCAAGCATGACTAAAGGCAATTTGGCTACCCAATCGTCTGAAAGCTGAGCCTTGAGGGCTGACTTGAGGCAACGATGCCAACGCTCTATTGCTCCGTTCGAGGCTGGATGATACGCAGTGGTCTTTACGTGATCGACACCTAATAATTTCGTCAAGGTCGAAAACAATTCACAGTCGAACTGCTTGCCTCTGTCAGTGGTGATAAGCTGGGGAATGCCAAAACGAGCTATCCAGGAATGGAGAAAAGAATTCGCGACCGTTTCTGCAGAAATATCAGCGATAGGGATGGCTTCAGGCCAGCGGGTATATCTGTCGATGATAGTCAAAAGGTATTTGAAACCTTGCGACGAAGGAAGTGGACCGACGATGTCTACATTCAAGTGAGAAAATCGCCGATTACCAGGAGAATACGTCTGCACAGGGCTTGAAGTGTGACGCCAAACCTTCGATCGCTGACATTCAACGCATGTTTTAGACCACAAAGCGACATCGCGTTTTAATGATGGCCAACAAAACCGAGAATTGACTAGGTCTACTGAAGCCTTAACGCCAGGATGAGCTAGCGAGTGAAGCGCGTCAAATATAGGTCGCCGAAAATGATCGGGTACGAAAGGTCGTAATTTCCCCTTTGAGTCATCGCAAGTTAGTTCAAGATCATTCTCGAGATGAATGGTTTTGAAATTTGACGAATCTGACGAACGTAAATGCTCAAGTTCTTTGCAGGTGGTTTGCGCAACTGCAAGGTCATGAAGTGGAATCGAGGACGGAACAGAAATACTTGCAATACGAGAGAGCATATCAGCAGGAATATTCTGGTACCCGGGCACGTATCGAATGTCAGTCGTGAATTGACCTATAAAATCGAGATGCCTGAGCTGACGAGGTGAAGCTTTCTCTGGTTTCTGTTCGAAAGCGTAAGTCAACGGCTTATGGTCGGTATGGATTGAAAATTGTCGACCCTCGAGAAAATATTTGAAATATTTGACACCTTTATACATGGCCAAAAGTTCACGGTCGTACGTAGAATAGGAACGTTCAGCACCCGAAAGTTTTTTAGAGAAGAAGCCTAGAGGTTCCAGGACGTCTTCGCGAAGTTGCTGAAGTGCTGCACCAACGCCGAAATCTGACGCATCTACCGAAAGTATGATAGGAAGGTCAAGAGAAGGATGAGCGAGAAGGGTAGCATTTGCGACGTCGTTTTTGACAGTTTCGAAAATTCGTGACGTTTCAATGGACCACTCTACTTTACGTTTGTCCTTGCGTTTAGGTTCACCACACATGTCATAAAGAGGTTGCTGTTTCAACGCAGCGTTCGGAAGAGAGCGACGATAAAAATTAATCAAGCCCAAAAATTTTCGAAGTCCTTCGATGGTCTCTGGCTGCGGAAAGTCTAATATTGCTTTGACTCGGTCCGGAAGTGGAACGATACCTGCTGCTGAAATTTTGAATCCAAGAAATGCTACTTCAGGAACGTTGAATTCGCATTTTTGAAGGTTGACACAAATTCCATGGCGATTGAGACATTCAAAAAGCTGATTGAGGTGGACACTATGTTCTTCCTCGTTTGACGATGCGACCAAGATGTCATCAATATAGGAATAAACGAACGGTAAGTGTCGAAGTACGGAATGTAGGTATCTCTGGAAGGATTGAGCAGCGTTTTTTAAACCAAACGGAAGTCGAAGGAACTCAAACAAACCAAAGGGTGTGGTTACAGCGGTTTTTTGGATGTCGTCTGGGTGAACTGGAATGTGATGAAATGCTTTCACAAGGTCAATTTTGGAGAAAATAGTTTTTCCGAAAAGCTGGCTATTGAAATCTTGGACATGAGGGATGGGATACTTGTCTGGAACAGTCCTGGAATTTAGAGTGCGGTAGTCACCGCACGGCCTCCAAGTACCATCTTTTTTTGGTACAAGATGCAGAGGGCTTGCCCACGAACTTTTCGACGGTCTACAAATACCCAAATCAATCATTTGTTGAAACTCGAGTTGAGCCTGCGCTAATTTTTCAGGTGGCAACCTGCGAGGTTTGGCAGTTACTGGTGGACCGGTAGTAGTAATGGTGTGGAAAAAAACAGGATCAGGATCTTGAAAGGCCGGATTATCCTTCAAAACGTTCGGATATTTCTTTAGAAGATCGGCGTACCTGTGTGTAGGATCAATTAAGAGAACTGATGAAACAAAGTTCGAAGGAAGTACAGAACCAGTTTGCGAAATATTTGTACGAGAATCGATCAACTTTTTGTTCCTTAAATCAACCAGCAGTCCAAAATGTTCAAGAAAATCAGCGCCAAGGATAGGTGACGAAACATCGGCAATGACGAAAGGCCAACGAAAACTGCGACGGAGACCTAGGTCAAGATTAACGAGTTTTTCGCCATAGGTGTTGATGATAGTATGATTCGCAGCGAAAAGAGTGCGATCAGTTTTTTTTGGCTTGTCAAGTTTTGACGGAGGAAGGGCGGAAATGTCAGATCCACAGTCAACTAGATATTTAGTGTTGGTCAGGCGATCGAAAACGAAAAGGCGACGACTTTGACCCGCCACTTCGGAACTCGTCGCGTCAACGAAGTGGGGTTCTAGTTTTCCGACTTGGTTGCAAAATCACACGGAGGAATGCATTTTTTAGCCCTATCCGAAAAATTGGAATGATACCAGCACAATTTACTTGATGCGGAGCCACGCGAATTACAACGCTTGCCTGAACGTGATCGCGATCGAAATGGAAAATTCAATCGGGAATTTGATCGAGATCGAGACTTGAGTTCGTTGATCGACATGGTAAGTTCGGCTAATTGCGCCTCGAGACGACCCATGCGATCCGGAGACGAAACTCTAGCATTCGGTTGACAACTAACTGCATGAACGGAATGCTGCGGCGAATATTCTAGAATCTTATCTGCCATCTCAGCTTGTTTATCTAGCGAATCAGAACTCGGAGCTAAAATTGATCGAATGTTCACAGGTAGGTGTTGAAGAAACATCGTTTTCAAAAATTCGTCAGTAACCTGGGATTTAGCTAACGATCTCATTTCCCGTAAGAGCTGGGAAGGTTTTTTGTCACCTAGTTCGAGCTCGGTCAATAATTTTTTGATTCTTGATCCATCTGATTCGGAAAATTCTGCAACGAGACGGGTTCGGAGTTCGCTATACGGAAGTGATTGCGATGGCTTGGTCAGATAGTCGGATATCATGTCCGCGATATCTGAGTCCAAAGCTGCGACTACATGATCGTATTTGGTAGATTCGGAGGTGATACCAGATTTTCGAAAAATCGCGTCAATTTGAATGAACCAAGTATTGATATTTTTCCGCCAGACGGGAGGAAGTTTTACGGAAACTCTCGCGACCTGGGCATCTGCTCCCGAATTATTCGAATCACTTGGATCAGGATCCATCGTACGAATTACGTTCTAGCTTAAGTTAGGGAACGATCTCACCAAAGCTGTAGAACTACGATGTGAAGTCGCGAATCGAAAATTCGAAGTTCATTTTGAAGTCGGGTTCACCAATTTGGCTATGATGTGTGGTGCTAATTAAAAACTTTGAATGAAATTGGTTATATTTACAATTGACTCCATTAGATTTAAAAAATTGAAAAGTTATAGTCAAAGCTGTGAACAACTCGAAATGAATCGGCGGCCTAGAGAAGAAAGTTCTAGAACAAAAGATCCGGATTTATCCGCTTGAACATATGAGCCGTTGCTATGGCGCGCGTAGTTGCCGGTGATCTTTTTAATAATGCAGTGGAGGGACAGCCACAACCAAAACCGCCTCCGAAAATTTAAAAATTTCGCCCTCATAAAAACCTTTAATAATACCCTTACAATTGAGATAGCGATCTGGATAAAAAAAAATTAGGGAATTATAAATAGGGAACATAAAGAGAATTTAGTAAGGTTAGACACCTAGGTACCTACATTTTCATCAACACAAATTTCACAAAAATGTCAGTCTCAAAAAAAAAATCATTTCACCACAAAAAATTCTCAATTATCTGTATTGTTTTTCTTTCCTGTAGCTCTTTGAACAAAGCTGTGTCAAACTCTACTTACGTAGACCTTTTCACTTTCTCATGTGCGAGATTGTCCATTTTTTCCATTTTTATGATTAATTAGCGCTTCAAGCTACTTGTTATTCCAAACAGCGCTTCAAGTTTCCACCTTACGAATTCACTATCTCTCACGTGTCATTGTTGGCTCGTGGACGATTACGTAACAACTTTATTCTATTTAATACGTTGCCTTAGTTTGTTTAATTCGTCCATAATTTTTTTTTTTTTTTTTTTTTTTTTGTCACAGTCGTTCGACTACTCGGAAATGTGCGGTGGGCCGTTGTTGGGTGAGGCGAGTCGCGGCAGCACGGGGTCCCAAGGCAGCGGTGGACCGCGCACACGTCCTTGGCACGACTTCGGAAGGCAAAACGACGCTGACAAAATACAAATTCCCAAAATGTGAGTCCTTCCGCACTCCTTGTCTTAGATATTTCACGCTTGACATTTGTATCGATTTTCCATCGGCGTACCATTAATTTCTGTGCACTAATTTATACTGTCGGTTGAACGAGTTCTGTCAAACTAATCCTCTTAAGGTTCGGCGCATTAAAGATATTTCTGAGCCGAAAGAAAAAATATAAATAAAAATTTCCATCGAGCGAAATAAATGTCGAGATGAGATCGGCAGCGAGCATTGAGTTGACGCTTCCGTATCATATCGATTGTGGACGATAGTTGTATAAAAGTAATTTCACAACTGTAACTTGAATTCTGATGAGACGCCTCAATACATTTTGTTTATATAGAAAACCATGTGGACCCCAGAATTGTCTTAGAGTGTAAGTGTGGCCATTTTTGTTTTCGTCCCTTTGCAGTTATTCTCAGTACGGTTTCAAGTACCACCTAGAGACGCCGATTTCCACCAACCAACGGCGGGAAGATGACCGAGTCACTTACATCAACAAAGGACAGTTTTATGGTATTACCATGGAGTACATACCAGACCCGGATCGGCCTCTCAAAGCACAAACAGTCAAGGTACGTCTTTCGACGGTTACTCAAACACAGATTTGATTTTTTACCGAGCTGTATTCTCGTATTTTCGGATTTGTACCATCTAGCAGAAGGGAATTTGAGAAGTTTTTTTTTTTTTCTTTCATGAAAAATTTTTTTGAATAGTTATCTCTGAAAAGAACAGCCTCTTGTATGCTATCATTGTACACTCTACGCCGTCAGCCCTCCAGCCTCCAGCTCTCTAGCTATTAAATCCTTGTATATAGTATTTAAGGTCCGCAATTTTTCATGCGACCATCTTAAATTGGAATTTAAAAGTAGAAACAAAGGGATTACTAGCTGTTGGTTCTGCTCAAACCATTGATGTAAAATAAATAAATGTTTGAAGAGCACACCGTATATGAAAATCGCGTGGATTCAAAACGCCGAAGACGAGAGCGGAAATTGCATAACTGATTCGGCGATGAATGAAATTAAAGGGCGACACATTTTTTATTCAACGACTTATACAATCTTAATTCGGGAAATGGTGGCTGGTAGATAATAAACGGTATTCGACAATAGTTTATGATTATTAACTTGTTGATAATTATCACTATAAATAGTAGATTTGTTCTGCAAAATCTAGGTAATGGTTACCTACTGCAAACCTTAATCTTTAGACGAGAGATAGAACTCAAGACACCGAGTCAACATTTTTCAAATCAAACAGTTTTTAGAACTCGTTCATTTACTGGTGGATGAAAAAATTGAAAATCTATGAAATCAGGTGTGTTTATCTGAAGCCATAGAGTTTGAATTCGACTAAACTATCAATTTGTCCCCCTTGTTTTTTTTTTTTTTTTTTTTTTTTTCTGGATTTTGAGCTCATGAACCTTAGTTAGATCGAAAAACCTAATGACAGAATAAGATGAAAGTTTGAGTGTCGAGAGCAGTTGACTGTTCGATTGAATCGATATGTGAGGTTAATCTCTATCATGCCAAGTAGCATATACTTATGGCATACGAATTTGAGACAGATGCGCGCTGCATGCTCACAATTTCCAAATTATCCAAAATGGACTTCAGAAACGAAACAGAAAAATCTCTCAAAATGTTTGTTAGTGCACACACAACTCAAATCTGAATTCATTCAGCTCCGCTTTGTAGCAACGCTCGGGATTGTGATGTCTCAATAAGTTTGTTCACTACTTCAAAATTACTTGGTAAATATTATTTCAAAAGTGAACGAAGAAAAATCAACATCGACCGACGTTCAGTTTGTTTATTATTGTTTTTTTAATTTAATTTTTTTTTTTCAAGCTAGGATAGTAATAATATTGTGAAAGAGTTAATTGTTTCTGAACTGAAGAAGAAGCCGCGAGAGGTGCAGTTGAAAAGATTGGAAGGAGGTTCCGATCTTCAGGGCCGGACCGAAAGAGCTGTTGAGGATAAAAACGTATAAGAACAACGACGAGAATAAGGTTGGACATACGAGAAGGCCCAGCTCTGAGATAGGAATAAGTAATGTGAGCGAGAGAGACCGAATTGTACGGTGTGAGTCTGCCGGCAACGTGGAAGGAGGGAGGCTAGGCTCAGCTCAGTCGAGGCTATTATCCAACATACGTGAGGCAGCTACAAATGATTTTAATCAACTCCACGGCGCGCTAAGGGAAACTTTTTATCATCTCTCAAGTCAGGGAAAATAACTGGATGATTGAACTGAGCGAAGTTGAGTTGATCTTCAAGCGGAATTGAGCTGATAGGCTGGCGAGGCTGGGTGGTACGGCTGCGAAGCCGAGGAAAACGATCGGACGGGGTCAAAGAATCACACGTCCGAGGATGCGACGTGTGAAACTGACGGGACGACCATAGCGAATCCTTAAAGGGTTTGCATATTTTCGATACAACAGCTCGATGAATGAAGAATATCCAACAACTTAATGTTCTTTTCCCAGACGACTTGCATATCGATAATCTTAATCTCAGAGAAGCGTCTGGATTATAATTTTTCTATGGTCTGTAGCCTGATCTTTCGGCTGCATGATTATGCTTCTTCCAGTGGTAAGAGAAAACAGACTGTCAAAAATCGACCTCATAGTCGTATTACATTCAATAAAATAAGTTCATATTCTAAACATCTTATGGTTAACATGCCATCTTATGGTTGTAAACATTCCAATGGTTTTTACAAGGGACACTTCCACTTTTCGTTTTTTGTCATTTTTATTATGCTGTTGTCTCGAGAGGGAGAAGAACCAGGTGACTCATATAATAGTAAACCATTGTAATCGCCCAAGGAAAAAAAATTATAACCCCCTCAAAATTTGATGTTTAACGTGTCAAGGCATGTACGAGAAAAACTCGTAGAAAAAGAGTATTCAAGTAAAGAAAAAATGCTGTCCGTTCGCCAAACGCAATTAACACTTTTCTGACAAAACGATTAAAGCTAAATGCTTGGAATTTTCACTGAAAATCAATGCTGGACTTGCTACACTGTCTGGAATCCTGGTGATTCTGGATTGATCCAATTACCCTGATTCTCCTAGCCTAGGCAACCTGTTGTGCTGTTAGGCGACGACGGTCGACAAAAATTAGAGTGATGTCTAACTAAAGAGAGAAATTTGCCAGAAGTTGATACATATCGTTGAAGACATTCAAACGTACTAAGTATATTGGTCTGGAGGGGGAGAATGCTGTGGGGATTTCTTGCCTATCTGAATTTAAATTTGAATCAATTTGGCTAAACTTCATTTCATGAACGTCGAAGTCAACTATTTTTTCCTATTGCGTCTGCCTTATGATCGCCGTTTTTTGTCGCAACAAGAGGCTCGTCAAACGCGTCAAAAATAAAATGATTCCTCCCGTCTTTCAATTGAAATTTTTTGAGAATTTTAACTCGGACAAACGGAAACGAATTTCATGCGAGCGCGTGCTTTTTCATCGTTACCGATATTTCATTGAAATATGTTTTATCCGTGGCAAAATCATTCGATTTATCAGGGATCCCAATTGATCGAGAGCAGCTCTTAGCATTCAAATGCCATCAAACGAGTTTCGAATAACGCGCAGTATAATTGAAAAATATTGCGCAACTTGCTTTTTTATGACACGCGCTCCTGTTTTCAATTCGTAATCGACTCTCCGCTCTATCAAGAAACGGTAGATTCTATCCAAGTAGTAACTGTGATCAGAAAATAATAACAATTCTACCATTGGCTGAAAATTCAGCTGATCCTCGATGATAGTTTAGAAAGGACTTAGATTCGTTTTTATCTCCTTTGGTTTGCTCCGTCTAACGTTTTATTTCATCTTATTGCAGAGCGTGGTGATGCTGATGTTTCGCGAAGAGAAAAGCCCCGAAGATGAAATCAAAGCTTGGCAATTTTGGCATGGGAGGCAGCATTCTGTCAAACAGAGAATACTTGACGCAGGTTTGTCAATTCTTTTGCTCTTCGGAGGTATTTGAAATTGATTATGTGCCGATTTTAATGCTAACTTATCCGAAAGTAATTTAAAGAACGTTCTATCGCTCAATTTTTTTTTTCATTTTTAAGCGTCATACTAATGCCACCATACAAAAAGCATCCCTTTACATTCGACTGTTTTATTGTAGATACAAAGAACAGCGTTGGATTCGTTGGTTGCATTGAGGAAGTAGCTCACAACGCTATAGCAGTATATTGGAACCCGCTGGAAAGTTCAGCCAAGGTAAAACTACTGATGTGTTCATAAATTAGTAATTTTTTATCATTATGCGTAAGCATTATAATTATTCATTAAGTAGAATAATTCATGATAGTTTTTTCGATATGGTTTTATGCTGTAAAAACAATAACGTTTATTAATTCATGTTATATTTATCATATATGTTGTAAAATTTTGGTTTTCGTGTATTCCAGCTGAACATCGCAGTGCAATGTCTCAGTACTGATTTCAGCAGTCAAAAGGGCGTGAAGGTAACTTCTATTCATTTTATCAATCACTCTTAGCTTCACGTTGTTGAGCATGGATTGACTTATCATCTTGTGTTTTAGTAATGTCCATTATAAAAACTTCGTATCTGTTCATTAATGAGCATTTATATCACTCAATTCCAATATCTAAATTTTCCAGGGGCTCCCACTTCATGTGCAAATCGATACCTACGAAGATCCGAGGGACGGGCCAGTCATTCACAGAGGCTACTGTCAAATCAAAGTTTTCTGTGACAAGGTAAATGTTTTGGTGCCGCCAGTTAGTAGTTTATGACTATCGCATGCTTCAATGTGACTTGACTAAAGGTCAATGAAAATATCTACAGAATTTTTGTTTTTATATTCAAATTCCATTCCAATAGTGTGCGCGAAAGAACATGACGAAAGTCAATTTTAGAGAACGAGAGCATGAAATAGCCAACTGAACAGAGAACCAACCATATATTTGATCACCCCAAAATTCCAAGAATTTTATATTGTTCTGTAAAGTAACCTCTCACCGTTGTTCCTTGTGCTTGTAAATTAGTTCCAAAGTGTGTCGACTGGTATGTTAGCAAATCTAGATCGGCACAACCCTCATGTTATTGTAATGTATTTTGGAATGGTATAGATACACGATAATACAAACAAGTAGCTAAAAGTTGGAAAACGATGTTTATTTTAGTAGTCGAATCAGCGATATTCCCACGTTTATAGTTTTCTTCGACGTTTCCTTGTATGTACCTGACTGAGATTTTATGTGACCACCAATGTGCCACCTAATAAGTAAAACTTTGCAGTTGTAAGTTAACATGGTAATTTGTGGGATACAAACAAATCAGAATATTCAATTTCAATATGCAAATTTGTACTGAAAAACCTCTTTCCGTCCAGGGCGCTGAGAGGAAAACTCGAGATGAAGAACGGAGAGCAGCTAAGAGAAAGATGGCCGCCACTGGAAGAAAGAAGATTGAAGAATTGTATCATCCAGCCTGTGAACGATCTGAGTTCTACAGTATGACTGATCTCACAAAACCACCCGTACTGTTCACACCAGCTGAAGATATTGACAAGGTACGTTCCAAAATTGTCCAATTGGACGTTTTTATATGAGCCTTGTCGAACGATTCATCTGGGGCTTAAGACACCAAAGAACGCGTAGAAGATAATTTTTGTGCTATGCTTTCCTCGAATATTTGACCAACTTGGAATTTCGTGTTTTATCTGGAGAAAAACATTTGTCCACGCTCAGCGGTCAGCCATAATGGCCTCCTAAGCTTCAGCCATCATGATGGCTTTTTGCATAGTAAAATCAAGGTTCTCAGAGTCCTTCTCTATAATGTTTTTTTTCTGTTCGTTTGGAAGTCCTGTCACAAAAATATCCCAACGTACTATATCCAATTCTCTTCTAAACACACATTCGGGATTTTAACTGCCGAACTTGAGCTAGAAACTCTGCTACAGACTCGCCCTTAGCCTGTTGAATAATATTCCACATGGGAATATCCAGATAAGAGAAAATAAACTTAGCTTTCATTTGAACAGATAATCGCTCAAGATAAAAGAGAACAGCATAAATAATTGTCTCTTTCCAAGTCCTTGGAGAACTTAATTTGCAATACCTTGAATCCTAATAGCTTTGATTCGAAGTACAAGATACGTTTGCCTGGAAAATACCTTCGGACGAGATGTTTTAGGTTACTAAAAATAATTGCCTACATATTAGAAGCGCTATGAAAATTTGTACATCTGTCCATTGTATTCATTTCAACAAATAAATGTATGTCTTATTGTGTTACAGTTGACCTCAATGGAGCTCCAAGGATTCTATGGACATGAAACAGACACGTCAAGGTATTGTTTTTTGCTATATAAATGAATTTCACAATTTATTACCAAATATAATATACTCGTTGCACAGATAGCTCAGATCCTCTCTGGCAAACCCTTCTTGTAAGCGCGCTGGAAACAATAATTCTTTACCATTTCCACTATGGACATGAACAATGCCAAATTTGGATTGATTTATTTTGCAGTTTGTCCAACGGCGAGGCTGGACCATTAAAGCACAGCTCCCCTTTTTTACTACATTCGGCCAAATCTGGAACAGTGCAGACACAAACTCTCAAGTTCCACAACCATTTCCCCCCTGATGCTCTTAAGTAAGTCAATTTCCCATCGTCTTCAAAATTTTCACAAGGCATTCTGCTTTTTGACGTGAAAAATTGCTCAACGTGTTTTCATTCTGTTCATTCTTACTGTATTATACTGCTGTAAAATTTGAGACTCTTGGAAAACATGGAAAAAGAGCAGGAAAATCATATCCCCTGCTTCGTGTTTCTCAATTCTATCTAATTCATTTTCTCTAATATTTTTGAGTAATTCAAGATTCATAGCAGTCGTATCAAATTTCATTTGAAACCGATTTTTTCCTCCCAGTGAAAAGAAAGAAGAAGCTCTAACAACTGATGGGTCGGTATTTTCAACACCACCGATCAAGAGGCCTAAAATGATTCCACCATTGAACGAGAGGGTGATGCTGTATGTGAGGCAAGATTCTGAAGAAGTGTACACACCGCTTCATGTGGTCCCGCCCACCACATCTGGGCTACTCAACGCTGTAAGTCAAATTTCTTCCTGCTGTCAGTTGATGCGTCAACAACGCTGACGTTGGCTGCATTTCTTGAATATGTAAACAAGCTTGAAGCGAGGTGAAGTTGATTGATGCTCACACGTGGCTACCACAATAAAAACGATACGTAGTTACTTTATGTTGGTACCTACTTTATTTTTCAAGTTGGAACTCATTCATTACAGGTTGTACTATTCGTTTCAATTCATAAACAAAATTCATTAAGGCACTACGACAGTCCACCTTCACATGTGATTTGTTATTTGGGAGAATTTAAGAATAACAGTTCCGTTCAAATTCATGATACCAAGTTCTAGGCCTGAAAATTCAGCTGCTTGTGACAAGTGAAAAAGGGATTCTAGTTGTTAGAACGGAGTAGTAATGGCCGATGTTGCTTTTTATATCTGAGCATAAAAATAGTCCAATCCCTGAAAACAGCCCCATGGTGAGAATCTACATTTAGAGCACGCCCTAACGCCCTTATGTTTTCTCGGTTCTTGAAAAAAACCAGTTACTAAAAATCAAACACCATCTACATAGTTGAATTTTATCGTAGAAATATGTTATATAGGCAGCACTGCTGTTTTTCCCTGGACGATGCGAGGGCAAAACTCAGTATCTGTCTGATGCAGGCTAATAGAATAGAAAGCGGAAAATGTCGATAAGATCAAATCGTTTACTAAACTTTGAACTAATAGTGACTATTTCATGAAAAAAATGACCATTTTATAATGCTGTGAGTGCAACAAAGATTATTAAATGGAATTATCATCACCGCTGAGAATTTTTTCTTCAATTCAACTCATAGTACTGCGAACATGGTTGTGTGAAGAGAGAGATTATTGTAGAAATGTCCCCAGTGAGAGAAATAGCCTCGCAGCAAGAAATGATCACAACGCAAAGAAGAAGGAGAAACTTCAAAATGAAATCTATTTCAATTTATATAACTTCAGAACTGTTCATTTTATAGAATATTTCCCTAAGTTCAAATAAAATTTTTTTAAAAAAATTAGATTTCGGTTCAAAAAAGTTCAACTTACAACAAATCTTTTACAATACGACATGGTGTTACGTTAGGAAAGAAAATATGAATTTTTCCCAAATCATTGAAAAGTAAATGTTGTCAAGTTTGTCTGCTGCAACGTCCAAACGGATACAAGTGAAGGAAATTGTTCTGTCCGCTTCCATATTTGGGTCGGCAAACAGTTAACTTCATAATTATAACAGACTATCGCGTAATGCTTAAAATTGCTGCTTAGATAACATCTACTCATCCTGCTGAGTCATAGCGTTCCTATCAAATAAGATTCGATTTTGGTTGATTTTAATGTAATAGAAGGACTCAATTTTTCGCTCAGCTAAAATTCAACTAAACCTTTTTACTCACGCGGTATCCGATGGAGTTGAAGCAGAACCTGTAATAAATAGTTTGTTTTCCGGCCAATTGACTGAAATGTTGAAAATCGCGCAAGAAAAATTGTGACCAAAAATTTAGAAAGGCAGAAGCACAATTTATTGTTGATCATAACGATGAAAATTGGGCAACATTGACAAGCCCTAATAAACTATTCAAGATATTGAACAACAAATAATTTAATTTTTGAAACTTGTATTCATCAAAGTAGCATAACATTGGGACGCTTGTATCGAGAAATAACTGATTTTTCTAAAAGTTTGTGTAATCCAAGATCGAATCACGTTTGATTTTATGGATACTTTGGTAACTAAAATTTTTATTAACTTTAAATTAAAGTGATTAATTGTTCATGGAGATACGAGTTTTATCATTTTTTGACCTAACACAAACTAACAGATGAGAATGGGACTGTAATTCTATTTCTTCAAAATTTACCTGTTCCTAATTTAACTTTTAGATCGATCTGGAGGATCCGTAAAAATTTCGGACTTTATGGTTGATTGTGTACCTGTGGAAGTCTGCATTTTCCACAAAATCTTCATTTCAGTTGATTTATTTCATTTTTAATTATTTATTTATTTTTATTTTTTGAATTTTAGTTGATGTGGTGTATTTTCAATGGAATCAATCGTTTAGACGTTGCAGACGATGAATCTAATTTTTTTTACACATAAGAATTTTTCAAACGTTTGAGCAAATATTATACAATAGAAACTTTGTGTAGAAATCGTTACGTTTCAAAAGCAATACTCCTCCCATCAAAAACTTGCTACGTTTGGTACTGTCTTGAGCCTAGGTAAATAATGCAGTTTACGGGCATAGGAATAGAGTTTATTTCCCTAGCGTGCATGCGACACTTAGATATGGCAGTTGACATTTGGAGGGAACAACTGGACAACGATGCTGATACGTGAGTGAATCCACTTATTAGAAAGAAATCTTACCTAGCAAATTGGCTTAGATAACTCGTTGTATCAATTTTGTTGCCAAATTTACCGAATAGATTCATAGTACAAGAGCAATGAACGGATAGTGTATTGGAACGAATTTAAACAAATTAGACTGAAATATTTATGTGAAAAGAATCACTAGGCCGACAACCAATTGTACATTCCGACAAACCAAATGCTGTATTGCAGAGTGCCGATCTGTCATTGTTAAATTCTGTTTAGCACTTCTTTTTTTTTTTTTTTTTTTCTTTTTTTTTGTACAAAAGTTGACGTCATTGACGAAAGCGGAACAAGTGCTAATACTTTCTAACTCCGTATACAGATGTAACTAGTTTAGGTTTGATTTGGGATTGTCCTACGGGTATAGATTAGTGTATGATAGCGGTGGTCGTCGCACAACAATAAACTAAACTGATCTGATGATGGTGGTGAAATTGACTAATTCTGTAGTGTGTCAACCTCTGCTCCTAGTTGGTATGTCACGGGTGGCTTATTGCTTATTGTGTTGCATGCCCTCCCCATCCGTTATATTTACAAATATTTTTTTGTTATTCTACTAACATCCATAATAGCAAAATCGAATGAAATCCTACGATTTTTCATCGAGGGTATTTTCTCACTCAAACCGATCTGAAGCAAATAGAAATAGTATTAGAAAAGATAGGGCTATTTGTGAGCATATAATTAAAATGATTTTAGAAGAGCGCGGCAAGGGAATTGCACAATATTGTTAGGTGTCAAATCACTCAAAAATTCAAACGAACCGTTAGGTACCGAATCAAAATCAGCCTCCACCCTCTACCCTTTTGGCTTAGATAAAACGCAAACCTTCACGTTCAATATTAATTTTTGTTTTTTCTTACTCTTTTTGCAGATTGAGAATAAGTACAAAATATCTGCTTCAAGCATTAGTAACTTATATAGGAAAAACCGCAAAGGGTAAGTTCTACATCATTACCTATTTTTTTTTCTCTCTCTCTCTCTCACTCTCTCCTTCTATCAATATCTTTTCCCGTTTCTGCTTCTTTTCCTTTCTTTAAAATTCTCCAAGTCTACGCAAATTTTCCTTTTACATTGTGGGCTGCACGAGGCAAAACTAAATTGAAAGTTCTTCCAAAAGAGCGAACTGCTGTAAATTTGTAATATAGCAGGAGCATTTTTCGATACCTACTAACGAATCTCAATACTGTCCTGCTACTGTCTCTCACGCAACCTACTTGTAATCCATTTGTCATTTAACAAGTAATGTGCTAACCCGATTAATCATTTATTGTGGATCGTCATAATGAGGCACTGCCTTCGAATTTAAACATTGGAATAATTGAACAGTTAGGTACCTACTGAATGCATTAACTCAGTTATTAATTAATTATAATTAATAACCTAGTCATTTGGTTGAGCTATTTCGAATTAGTGATTATTCAAACAACGATTTGATAAAGAGTCCATGATCGGTAGGTAATTCGTGTCGATATTGCTTCACTATGTATTGAACGAGTCATGTACTCTTATAGGTAAAAAAAAAAAAAATGAATAAAACGGAAAGAAAGGAAAGCTAACGTTTTCAACACAACGATACTACTTCGTTTTATGATAAGACTGAGAAATGATTTTCCCCCTTTTGGACAGTTGACATTAACATTGAATGTGGAAATGATCTAATTAAATCTATTTTCAGAAAATTGCCGCCAATTTACATTTATACGATTTGAGTAATCTCTTCTTTTATGAACGGTTCACACACAAACAAAGCATTATTAATTAATGATTCCTTGTACAATGAACCAATAATTTTGTCTACGAGTATGTTGGTGACTAAATGAAGTTTTTGCTGCTCTCGTGCTGTGAGCATTAATATTTCCTCCCATCTTTAAGTGGTATACCCCATTGACGGACTATTGTGTTAGCCCTTATTATAGTCGGATTCGGAGCGGAGGTGCTTTTAGGAACAAATCGCTCATAACCATACGTGGAAATATTTTACGAACTGGCGTGAGTCTGTTCTGCGTTGAAAAGTGACCTCATTCGTCATCTATCTCTAATAAAAACCAATCAAATTTGAGGAAAGGATTTCGGATAATACGCTGTTGTTCTGTGATGATAGCAAAGTATGGTCCAACTATTACCTTTTCGGGTAGCATTATCTTTTTATCAACCTTCCTGGCTCCAACTTTTTTACTATAGTCTTTTGGCCGCTTTTATCTTAACCAATGGAATCATGGTCTTCACTAAATCAATTCATAAAATCCTTGATGAAATGATCAGTCCACTTGAGCTATTCGCCTGCCTTATTTCCATGCTTCGCCTTGATTTTTCCAAAAATATTTTTCTCCTTTTTTCCCAGGATATTGGCCAAGATTGACGAAGAAATGCTCACGTACTATTGCAACGAAGATTTATTTCTGCTCGAGGTACGGCATTCGGAAGAAAGCGAAGACTTGCTGGATATAATTCTCGTCGAACTTCCTGAATTGTAGGGCGCTGTTTACTGTCCACAATTGTAAAATTACTTCGGCTTTTCCCGTCAACAGAAAACGTACCAACTCGAAGATGGAGCTTTCGTGCAAATTGTAGTAGCTGTTTATCAGCCTTGCTAAGGTGATCTACCTTGTAAAACTGAAAAGAGTTGTGCCACTGTCACCAATCGAGACAGCCGTTGTCTTCTATTTGCATTGTTAACTGAGAATCGACTTGTTAGCGTAACATTCAGCGTACTAAGCAATTTAGGCTAGTTCCCATTTAGTCTTCGATGGTAACTAAAAACAAATATAAAATTTGTTCAAATCTGTTTCCAGTTGAACGAGCGTTAAGTAAATATAATTGCATGTAAATTTATTATGTTATGGTGTGGGAGCTTGTTGATTGATTTTATTTTTGATTTATACTAGCCGCACAAAGTGCGGAAAGTGCTCAATGGTTTGATCGAAATTAATGACTCGCCGTCATTGGTGAATAAAATTACGTCGGGTAAATTCTTAGACGAGTTTCCCGAAACAGCTGATTTGTACTTGTCTTCTTCGATCTATTATTAATTATTATTATCGGATATTCGCTCCGAAAATGCTCATGTCTTAATTTTGTAGTGAAAAAATACACCGTTCAAAGAGTCAAAACAAGATGTTGGTGCAGTTTATCTGACGAAAATAATATTATCTAGTAACAGCGATGGATTTCATTTTACCAACAGTCATTCGTGTATATTAGCTCTGATGTATATTTACTGAAACGCTTCGATATGACGTTTAGTGAAATCTAAGTCATACCCGAGTAAATGAACTTTGCTCAGAACTTAAGGAGGAAAGCAGCGAGCCTGCATCCAATTTCGATTATCACCCATAGACAACGGGAATTTCTGAAAATGCCTAAAAGATAGTTGTAGATAGCATCAATCGTTCGCTTAGCAATGTGTGCCTTCAAATCATGGGCCTGCTACATCAGAATAGAGCATTCGCAATCTTACTACTTTGCTTTTTTTTTTAGTTTTTATTTTTAACTCGTTAGTGCCAATTATTTTTGTTATATAATATTCGTAGTTAAAATTTTTGTACTGTCAGTACACTTTGAGTGCCTCCGTCGTAATGTTGTGCCCATATTGAATTGTCAGTGCCTATTTTATAAATGAGGGAACTAGTCTAAAAACGGAAGAATAAAAATAAATATTGAGCTCTAAGAACATAATATTGAATCGGGTTATCGTCGACCTGCATCATTCAAATGGAATAAAAATGTAAAGTAAAAGAACGTCTCTCTCTCTTTCTCTCGCTCTCTTTCTCTCTATTTCTCTTTGTTCAAGACTAAGCAAAAACACATCCATGTCTTATTGCCGGCTCCTAATCTTTAGGTTAATGAGTGATCTCAAATTGGTGATTTATATAGTACATCTTGCCATAAATAAACGTTGCATCCATTTGCAAATGGTACTGTTACTTAATCAAAATGAATTAGTTTATTATAGATCATATTTGTGATAGTAAATATGATGTACGCTCAAAAGTAAAACGTAGAGAGAAAAATGGAGATATTACTAATGTTCTTGCCATATATTATATTATATTATATATATTTATATTATATTGAAGTTAGCTCATTGGGCATACTCACTAATAGAGTACCTGATATCGTGTTGAATCCACTTGTTATTTTATTACTTTTTTTTCTCATTTTGAAAGGCACTTGTTAAAATTCGGGTTGAAAACGAATTACAGTAATTGTTGTCTTTGTTGTAGAATGTTTTCAATAAAATTAAAAAGAAAATTGGACAAGTTATTTTTTATAAGTAACTGAGAGATTATATCTTTTAGTGACATTAACCCGGACTCGCCTTCATTCGTCGAAACCCTTTCAAACAGTCTGATACGATAAGGATTTTACTTTATGAAAGCTGTAAATTATAAAAACCAAGTCGTGCGTAATTTATTTATAGATATAGCATATATATTTTGTGACGAAAAAGCAATAACTTTCCGATTATAATACAGCTTTAGGCGTAAATTTCTTTGTAGAAATAATCAATGGAATTGTTAGATCTTGCTATATTGAATGATTGTGTTGTGTCTGTCATATCACCGTGATTCACTAGTAGCAATTAACAATTTCGTCCGGTCCAATTGTTTGTTTGTAGTGACCTTCATTTGAATTCTTTATTAGTAAGTCAAATAATTGTATTAGTACTCACTATATCTGACAATATTCAAGCTTTTTGGGTATTCGAACGATCTTAGTGTAAATAGAAAGGATTGTTAATTATTACAGAAATAGACTATATTCTTCCACGATTAGAAAAAATTCAGAATGCTACAACATTGTCATATTTTCTGAACATTTTTGTTTTAGTCACCTACCTTTTTCAAATGTTCACTCAAACTGCCCACCGTTTTCTCTCGGCCATACCAGAGTTGAATTCAATTATACTCATTAACGATCTCGCCGCTGAGCTGCTACGAGATTTACTGTTCAGTTCGTTCACGTAAGTTCTCGTGCGGGTGGCCATAAATAATTGATCCCACCAAAAGTTCTGTAAGCCAGAAGATGATATTTTTACTCTATGGTTGTAAAAGTTCAATTATCTCAATATTTTTAAATCGCTAGTATCCCTGCTACTACCTTGTCAGAGCTTATTTAAATCTATCACTCGAACTTCTGACATTTGATTTGAAAATTCTTCCTGAGGCGGTCACATAACTCCTTGTGATGGCAAACTATAAGATACCAAACGACTTCTCTCCATTTTATACATCAACGCCCAAGTACTTTTGCCCTTTAAACTCGTCAGGGCATCGTCCGTTTGGTAGGTACCCATGAATGGAATAACCATAGGATCATAAGTTCCGTACAGATTTGTATACCTAGCCCCGAAGATGCCCATGCCCGATCGGGCAGAAGTATGTACTTGGACATGAATTATAAAACTATCGAACCTGATTCATCTCCCTCTCAACTTCTAATTACAATGGCCGACAAATATGTCAATGAGTGTGAGCTCATTTCTTCGCGGTTCGTAAATAATCAGTGTACAGGTTCAGTTCATATTTAAAGTAACAAGTCAGTCGTTCAGTTTTTCCTAGAGGTGATATTGAAAATAACACTCTGTTGTCACTGCAACCTCCTATTAGATCCAATCCCTTTATGAAAATCTTTACATCGAGACCTCAAAGTAAAATCAAATATATCAAGTCTTCCTAACGAATAGACCATGTTTTCAAGAGAACGAAATTCGGCCAGTCATTCGCTCTTTTCAACTGCTCTCTATAGATCCCTCTACAACCCTCCCTTCAGATTGCACAATATGGAATGCATTTCATTGGCTTCGACACTATTCTACTGATCTTGAAATATCAAGCACCGCGGCTTCATTTTCTCACGACTAACCCGCCCGCTATGCACTGACATGCAACTTTTGTATGTGCGAACAGAAAGTACGTTGGAAACTAGTTTGTGAATATCTTATGTGCCATTTTTGCAGAAGAATGCCTTTTTTTTGTTAATTCTCTATTTCTTCTTTTCTAAAGGAATTCATCGACTTATTCTATGTTTATAGTACACGTAATACTCCATATGTTTGAAGCAAAACAAAAAAATGCCTGTATTTATTTTTAGTTAGGTAAATTCAACTGCCAAGCAGTGAATAAGGATGTCATAGATACGTGTTTCGGTTATGTTTTCATCTCTGATGATTTTGATCCCCAATCCCTATTTCAAATGAGACAATATGACAATATCTCAAAGTAATGATAAGTGGTCGAGTTATGTTGTATTACCTGTATTCATTCTTTTTCTTTGTTTCTTCTTTTTTTTTTTTTTTTGTTGTGCTGCTTTCATAAAAAATCTTCATTAATGTGGGGTGTTTTGTTCCGGTGTAATTATAAAAATTTGTTATTGTAAAAAAAGATTAGAAATACAAATTATATTTCGTAAATGTTTTTGTGCCATGTTTACCAACTCCCACATGCTAAAAGTATAATGCTATCAAGAAACACCAAGTATCTGTCTCACTGGTGAGAGCAAAGAATTTGTGTGGTTCTATGGCCCCTGAAAACACTGTTTTCAACATTTTCGATTCGTAAGGCAGTAGATGTTCTAAAACGGTCTCCCCGAAAACTTGGTTTTCCAGTTTTGAATTGCGGTGGAATACATCTCAACCTCTTGTTCCATGTAATACATCTGAATGATGAATTTCGTCTAATCACGAAAATGATAAACGAAGTTAAGCCTATTTAGTTAAATACGTGGAAAAAAACGAAATTTCATGATTGGATGTTTCATATTGGATTTCATGATAATTTGGTAAATATTGGTAACCAATATTGGTAAATATTGGAAGTTGAGACTCGCATAGTCATTACGAGAGGTCTTGGACTAATGCTCCACATCGAAATCGGCGAAATTACTGTGCAGAAACCCTCAAGTCAACCATAGTAACCTCCTCCATTTGAAGTCGGTTAAAAATTTCCACTTTCTCCTCCCTTTTATTTTTCCTGAGTGTATCGCTGCTCTGGGAAATTTTTAAATGAAAAAACATATTCTCAGGACACAATTTTATTAATGACGATTTCTCACATCAGAATCCAATACGAAAAAAAAAACAAAGCTATTGGTAACCTTTTTAAGGCAAGTAATGAAGACGAATTTAATGTATTCGGTGCTAACTAATTGGCTCCCGAAATATCATTGAAGAGAAGTGGGCTTAAATTAAAATAACGGGAGCAAGGAAACAAACGGAAGACTTTCTGATATCATGAGAGCGTACAAAAATCTAATCAATCGCCGCAATTCATTCATTATTCTTAATTTTAAACAAAATTTTCGATTGTACGACGAGTTAAATGGATAATTCCCCACTCAACAGGTTAAAATACGCCCCGTGGCCGTTTTATAGTTTCATAACTGGTTTGAAAAAAGGAGAAATGTCTCGCAAATTTTATTAGAAAAACTAAACAACTTATGATGTACCTGATTGGTGTCTTTCGAGGAAGGCGATAAATAAATATTGAGAAGTATAGGACGGAAGTTTTAAAAAGTACATTTACGAAAAAAAACATTTGTGCGCGATAAAGACGTTAAAATATGCTATAAACTATTTAAGTGTAGGAATCATTGTACATTTCGTTCAGTATGGAGAGCTGAGTAACAAGCAATTGAAAAAACGGGGGTATAAATAGTTTGGTAAAAACTCTCGTTCTCATCGAAGCAGAAATCTCATGTGCTCTATTCGTAGTTAAATATTCTGTCAGAAAACTAATAAACGATTACAAAGAGAGTACAGATTAAAGATATGCTCTAACGTTTTTTAAATTTAATCACTTTTCTACTTCGAGCGCTCTCGACGGCTTTTGAATCTTGGATCACTCATAATGGAGGTAATATAGTTAACAGTCCGGAGTCCTCCTAACACGCTCAGCCGAGAGTGCGGCTCAAGGTGAGCAAAAAGTGCCGTGGAGAGTTGGATCACTTTATATTAGAATCATCCTGTTGACTGGAGATGATCAGTACTCGTACTCCTCACTGCTGGCTTGCTGGGATGGATGGAACGGCCTGTGCGGCGGCAAAGCGACCGGGCGTCTATGCTGAAGAGGAATATTAACTTCTTCGGGGGAGTGGAAAACTTGGTTCGGCTGTCTCAAACCTGATTGCGCCTGGATAGGAATTGGACGTGGCGACTGGAAAGCCTGCTGAGGTTGAGGCCGTGGTCGCGGAGTTGCTTGTGGCACGATTTGCTGGATCTACAACAATTTCGTACAGTCAGGTTCAAGTAACTTGGAAACCAGTTGCTTTTGCTTCCGAGTATGCAAAACCGGTTGATTCATTTGTCGTCCTGAATGGAAAGAGTTAGATGATTAAAAAATATTACCGAGTTGTAATTTTTTGGAAATTGGACGACTAGTAGTCAGAAATAGGTTACTTTGGCCCATTAGGTTGGAAAAATGGATTTTTTTCGTGAAATATGAGTAAATAACTGAAAAATCGCGATTTGTGGATAGCTCCAGATACGTATTCAGCACCCAAAAACAATTTATGAAGAAAAACGTCTCCGTTTCTGTTTTGGGAACGATCTTTTCGAAACTTCGACTACAGTAATAATACGAGGAAAAGAAAAATGTTACTCTAAGGAATTAATCTTTTCCTTGCAATTGACATTTCAGAACCTTGGGACTGAAAGAGGCATCCGATAAAATACGGATAACTAGATGCAAGTTGAAAGTTTTGGTGAAAACAAAATTTGAAAAATCATTAATCATGAATTGCATTCCTCTCCGCGTCTGACGAATGCCATTCCTTGTCAGGGCAATAGTTGAATGGAATTATGAGTGCATCAAAATAAGTAATCTTGTTCTACATAAGTGTTGCCTATTATAGGTGGCCATAGAATTCGCACGCGTGTGCTACAACACTGATGGTATAGGGCTTGAATTATCCAGAAAATTTGTTGGTACCTGTTCTTCCTCGTAGAAATTTTCAGGGTAGTAGCGGTCAGAGTATCTCAGAGTCACATTGGGTTTGTTCTGAGCTTCCTCGGCGTTGATTGGCTTGTAGAGGAAGTCGTTAACAAAGTGGAACTGGGAAGACTGCGTGCATCCAATGTTATCGTGACTTGGTGGCATGCAGATCAAATGGACCTGAAAATGGAACCGAGGAAAAATCCTGTATTTACATACAGCATGTCTACGAAACGATCGGAAATTGGAAATTCAGCTCTATGTCTTCTACTTATCCAGGTATTCTGGGATCGTTTTCATAGCGGAGAATCATTACGCCATATGAAATTTGATAAACTTATCACTTTCTTCCTAGCAAACAGGCACATTTAAGATAACGCCGATACCGATCGATAACTCGGCATACCATAATTTGGCCATATTCGCGCTCCCGACTCAAGTCGTATCCCTCAAGTGCTCGATTTCCGATCCCCCTATTTTCGAAACGTCCACGTAGTTTGAAACTCAGTGCCGATATTTTATTAACTATAACTTTTTTTTAATCCACGAATGGATTATGATGATTTATTATTATGATTTATTTTTATTTTTCCACGAGTGTCGCCCATTCCCCAGCGAATTTTGATTTTACCTGAAGGATTTTTCCGGCTTCGTCTCGGTCAGCCCGTTTCAAACATTTTCCGTAAATAATTTAATCTTCCTGCCAGGGAACTGAGTGGCATTCTTTTTCTCTTATTAACGTGCGAATCAGGGATATTTTCTTCAGTCGCTAGGGGTTCACCATATAATATTTTTCCGCACTTCTCGTTAGGCCCATGTCGAAGAATAAATTTTTCTTTTGTCTTAAACTATAAAATTTATTTTTGTCGTCCATCCCCTCTCTTGCTGCAAGGGGAAAACGACAAACTTAACGTTTCATGATTGAAACAAAGGTGACCGATTATTTTGGAGAATCGCAATGCTTTGTAGTTAGTTTGCATCAAAAACGTTTCCTGTGACCTTATTTTACACCTTGACCAACCTAGGAATAGAGACAATTACTCTAAAAATGCATTTTCGCGTTATTGCTTTTTCAACACGTTACTACCTATTTTCTATTAGCTGATTGTAGCAATGTCCAATAGAGAGAAGTGAACAAATCCAACTTTGTTGTACTTTCTTACTTGATGGAACAAGAATCCTTCCGGGCAAATCCACGAATGCCTAGCGTTGTCTTGGCAGTAGTGAAACACTTCGCAGTTCAAACCTTCGTCGGCGTAATACCCGGTGTTTTTCCCTTGGCAACTGAATTTTGACTGTGGTAGAAGCATTGTGAGGCGGTCAGGCTCTTCCTTTTCCTCCTCCTCCTCTTCTTCCTACAAACGAAATCCAAAATCATCAACGATCAAAATTAACACTACCGTTGCAATAATTGATGGATTTCTCGTCAGCCAACTTACCTTGAGAGGGTTTTTGCCTGGAGGTCGCTTCCCTTGAATGGCATACTCTTGCGGCCGTCCTCGTTGCTCCTGTGGTGGACGGTACTGGACCTGACAAAAGACCATGAGAGTTCGTCTGTTTGATTTTCACTGATAAATCGCTGCCAGAAATAAAATTGCCACGAAAATGTTTGGAGCTTCAGATATTCTATTCGGCTATGAAATCGTTTCGTCAATATTGATCTACCTATTTACATAACTCTTGAGTTAGAGGAGATTCTTTGGATAGCTTGAAAATTCTCCAAAATAGAGACATTCATTTTTTTGTACATAGAATTTGAATCTTATGAATTATCAAACGTATCAAGCTGACCGAGGGCATTGTTTATTTGTGAACTTTTTAATACCTGAGGTCTGTAGGTTTGCGGTGTGGGCTGAACAGTGTTGCGATCAATTTCTTCCTCGCTATCCTCATCTATAGGTTGAGAAGCTCTGAAAGCTTGAGGAGGTCCTCCGCCTCCACCTTGGTACCTGGCCACAGGTCGCCCCTGTAGCCCGATTCCTCCGCCTCCATAAGAAATTTGCCTCTTCACCGGCTGCTGGTCGGCCCGGCTTACACCGATAGCCACAGCCAACACCAGGAGCTGAGCCCCTGCTATCAGCCTCATCCTGGAATCAATTTATGAATGTACTAGTTGGAATTTATTGGTTACGAGGACTAAGGTTTGGACAAAAGGACCTAAGCTTGTATTAGAAAATGATCTTCAAAGTGTGGGAGCACCATGAAGTTTCCGATACCGTTTAAAAACGCTGCGAATAAAAAGTAAGTTACCGTTTGGAAATTTTCACCGATCGTATTCAAATTAGTTTGAATATAGTTGGAAATTAGTTGACGGTAATTTCTGTCATTTAGGAAAAATAAAAATCATTTAAAAAATTAGGGCATTTGCTGGGATGTTAGCGACTATTTACCAAAAAATAGTAAAGTTTAAACTCTCGGCTCAGTTCCATTTGAACTTCTTCGTGATCAATGCGAACTAAGGCTATGGGGGAGAATGAATCCATGGGCAATAATTTGCAGCTTTAATTTTTTCTCTAATTATATTATACTGCCTTTCAGTCTTCGTTTTCCGGAAAAATGTTATGCAGCAATGTGATATGTGCATGCGGTGCATTTAAGGAAGCTATAGTCGCACTCATTATCAATTGTAAGGTACTAGATTAGGCTTTCTATAACTCGCGTTATGTTCGGATATTGGTTAACGAACCGTTGATATCAATCGTGGTAAGTTAATAAGCCGTAAAATGGAGGCAGCAAGGCCCGCAGCTCCGACTGTTGCGCAATAGCGATAATTTTCATGTTAGGCAGCTCCCGTCGGCCAAGAAAGGATCCCAGCCACTCTACGGAGTTCCTCAGCTAAAGGACTTTCACTTCCCGCGGACTACCTATAAAACGAGTCGCTAAATCTCATAATTACGCCCGCGTTCGCGGGTCGGCAGCGTCGGCTCTCGTTTCCTACTTTTCCACAACCTAGCGGTTCTCTGTCTCCTGCGTTAAAAACAACATTAGATCACAATAACACTGTTAATTTTTGTACGCTATTTTATTATTCCTCATGAACTTTGCTTTAATTGCGATTTAAGAAGAATATCTCCAACTTATTAATTTTGACTGAGCTGAATAGTTGGTTCGTTTCTACCTAATGGTTGATATGGGACCTAATGGAAGCCGTTGACGGAGTCTTCAGCAAATAATCTCATTTTAATTGTTTTTATTTGGTCCAAATTAAGTTATTCTTAGTCAAATTATTTTCACATCGTTAAAGCGTCTGCCGTCCATTCCAGCAAGTACACACAAGTAGAACGATTTTGACGATTACAGAAAATCATAAATTACGTATATTATTACGACGATTTTTTTCAAATTACTCACAAAAGCTAGGATAATTTGAGTATTATTGGAGCAACCAACTCCGTTTTCGATCCCATTCGATTCAGCGCCCTAAAAATCTATTGAAAAGTACAAATCTGACCTACGTTACAAAAAACATTGGAAAATATCAATTTTCCCCATTAAATTAAAAGAAGAACAAAAATTAAGGTACCGATCCGGCCAAATAAATAGGTATGGCATAGTTATTTCAAAAATTATTTTTGGTAGATATTTTATGTACGTGGCTTGAATATCTTTCTTCAAATTTTCTCTCTAACCCCCCTTTCTGAAAAATTAGTTTATCGCTGAGGAGGGGTGTTGTTCAATGTAAATAAATATGAGGTTACCGAAGAGTAGAGGAAATTGCTAGGGATTTCTCAGTTTGGTTTGGAATTCCGATGTGATACCTTCACAATACGTTTCTAATCCTTGTACTACCCATGATAAATTCATACTTTAATTAAAATATCGTAATAAGTTATCTACTGCGATCATATCGTGGGGAGAAGGTCTGGTCACTCCGACAATGAACTCAATCACATTGTATGTAGTTGTGCTTACGAAAAGTAAGAAGAACAAAGAAGAGCTCTCTGTCACCCAAGAGACAGAAAAACAGGAGTTGTCTATCTACTGGCAATAACAAACATTGAAAAACATCTAACGATCAACTATACAGTCAATCTCAATAGTAAAATCAATTTTGACGTCCCATTAAAATCAAAACGGAAAAAACGTTGATCGCTTTAATCAAGAAATTGCACCGTTCAAATCATATTAATCTCCCATCGATATGGAAAAAGGCACTTTCTGACGACCATTCCAACGGATGATAATTCTCATAAATGTATAAATTTTCATAATAAACCGAAAATCGCTCTCACCGAATTTCTCAAATTCTCGAAATTTTAGCTCAATAATGTTGCGATAATTCATTAGAGCTATTGACTCCATTAGGGTTTCATTCGATTCAGCGTTCAGAAACTTATTGAATTATTAAAATTATTATTATCACTCGTAGAACGTATGCTCATATTCTGAAAATGTTGTAGAAAAATAGATAGTTTCACTCTTAAAATTCCCAGAAAATAAATTTAAGCTGTGAACTGGGTTGGAAATTATATTTTGTTGGCGTGGAAATTATATTTGGGGGTCCTCGCGATAGTTTCCACAACGATGATTTCTATGACGACCGAAAACAGGTTTGTATAAACTGTTCAACATACAAAAAGACAGTGGAATAATGGTACATTGGTACAACCAGGCGTAGGTCTAAATATTTCTTACAATACTTTAACTGATTATAAGCCTACTGCTCCCTTTAATCCTCCATATTTACTCCATATTTCCTTGGGTCGAAATATTGGTACCTACCGATAACTAACGAGCGACTCGCCAAGCGTGTTTACCCAGGTCAACGTTTTGTAACCTTTCCGCATAAAAAAAAAATCTGGTAAATAAATAAGCACATTGTGTTGGCTTCTTCCATCATAAATTCACATAAACCCGGATTCCACTGAGTAATTGGGATTCCTATGTAAATATACCTAACTATTAAACACATTCAATAATACTCCCACACTTTAAACAGGACGATATTGCCTGTTGAAATCGCCCAAGTGATAACGCGATAAAAATTAATTAACGCAGAGAGTATAAAAATGAAGCTTGCAAAAAGCTCTCGTCCTGACTTGTTGCATTTAATCGCGTCGAACATTTTAAGAACGCCGTCCAGTCTGGCTTTCTCTGGGCGAGGCAGCGTTTTGCAACGAAGATCGAAAAAACTCAGCCTACATGGAAGATGTAGGTAGATGCCGGCTCCAGTACAAAAACACACCTTCGCTCTTTCACAACTGACGTTTCCTAATTGACCCGTTCATGGTACTTCTTTTATCGTGCGATAACCACGATGTCACAGCTATTCGCAATAGCTTTTATAATGTCAAAAGTTGTAGCATAAAAGTCGCGGAGGCGATGATGTTTAAACTTTGTAAAAGGCATGAAGACGAAAATGCCTTAGCGTTTGAAAAAAAAAACTGCGGATGCTCGGAAAAGGATAGCTGACAAATTGAGCAAACCAAAAGGTTAATACGTACTTACTACATTGACCAACACTGTCCTGAAATGCCCGTAAAGGCATAAGTACTCAAAGAAATTAAAGGAAATTAATGGAGAATCACTTATACTTGGAATAACTAATCTGTCACTAATGTTTCTTCCCCTTAACACATGAAACCAACTGAAGTCACCTCAAGTTCTCTAATACTCCGAAAAGATAAAATGTTGACGCACAACATTGGCTGTGACAAGTGTGAGTTAACATTTTTGTCATTGAATGCGTGCTACAACTACAAATAATAATTATGCTACTAGCGTTTTACCTGAAAATTATTGGGTAGGTATTAAAATTATTCAGTTGTAGTACTCGTCATTAAATTTTGGAAGAGAATAAAATCGATCGAAATAGAGAAGATGTCATTTCTCATCGTCCGTAACGTCAAAATGGTTACCATGGTTTTGGGAGTGAACACTGATATTAATATAAGACTAGCTTTGCTAGTTAACGCTGACCCTCACATTTGCAACTTCAGGCCATTTTAATGCTGGTTTCCGATGGCTTTTTCGGGGACAAAAATATCAATTGGATAGTAAAAAAAAAATGCAATTAATTCTCGAATGATCAAAATGTTGTAAACCCGATTCTAATCAATTCACTAAGTAAAATCGATTTAATAGTAAATAGTGGCCAACATGAAAAACCTCCAACTAGGTATGATTAGATGAGCATTTCTTTAATGGTGCTGGAATATTTAATCTTTAAGGGACGTCAGGGCGTTAGGTAAGTTTAATTACCTAATTGAAAAAAAAATATAGTTTTTAAAAAAATTTTAAAAGTAACCGGTTTCACAAAACATTTTCTTATGAATTAAATAAGGCACCTACGTTTGTCAGCCTGCAATTGTTAGTCTTTCGTAGTAATGGATGCACCTTTGTTGAAGCAGATTTTATGTGGTAAATTAATTAAAAGATCGATGCGAATTCTTATATTAATATAATATTTTCCCAACTGGTCACATTTTAAACGAATTGGTATTGTCATTTTATTTAATGAAAACGGCCGTTTATTATGTTATCGTTTTCCTTGGTTCTTGTTACAAGTGGTTACTGGAGAATCAGTAGTTCTGCGCACTTCTGAATCCCATCAACTTCCCAAATCCCAACAATTTACTAAATCTTGTAAGCGCGATGAACATGATATGAATTATTCATCGCCGATATAAGGGATTTTTTTAACCGACTTCATTTGTATTTCTAAGGGGATAAGTGGCCTCAAATTTCCCGAGGTATAGTTAACAAAAATATTTTAATGAGCTGTACGTATAAGTTCGTATTGTAGTGGATTTTGCGTCCAATTAATGTTTTATGTCCTGACCGATCATGGCAGTGTTTCGAGAAAAAAATATACGTACGACCTGTAGTAAATAAATAAAATTGACTCACTTTGAGGGTAAAAAGTGTTCCTTAAAATCAATTTGCAGTAGATAGATGAATTGGTGTCGGTTGGTGCCGTTCCTGGGAACTCGATTAGATTGCACTCAAATAGTTTATGGTCACCAAAACAGAAGTCACAAGAGATAGCCTTTACTCACATAGACGAACCGGTGAGTCTTGTTCGGCGCCTTTATACGGCCGTTTCCCTTCCAAAGCCTCTTGTCTTGGAAAGCTGAGCCCCTTCCTAACCTGGTCGAAGATACAGATCCCGACTGATCGTATGAAGCCGAACAACTAGGTATTATAGTTTCAACCGTTTAGCTTAGCTATCGCGTACATTTTTTGATATTAGATTCAATTTTACCTTGTATTTAACGATACTTGGTTCCGAAAGATTCATCCAAAACTGAGATGTTATGATCAGGAAAAATATTTCGTTGCAAGCACAGTTAAAAAATAAATATCCGTAGTTTACCAGATTCATTATTTGGATATCGCTTGAAAATGAAATAGAACCTTTCCATAAAAGCCTAATCTTTGTCATATTAGATGAAAGAAATCTTGCTGCGTATAGTGCCTCCTAGGGCTGTGTATAGCTCACATCGCAGCGGTTTATCGTCAAACAAGCGTAAACAATAAAAAATATAATAATGAAAATCAAAAACAATAAACTTCTTGCCTTAATAATTGGGATGTTTGTATTAGTGACAGTAATGGTAAATTAGCATGATTTTTCATTTCAAGTGTAATCATCAATGATAATTATACATTCAAAAACACCATTTCCAAGAGAAGTCAAAATTCTAAAAAGATTTAAAAAAAAGGTTGAAGGAGAAATTGTCAAGAGAACATTATGGAAAAGCAGCGGTAAACAGATGATAGTTGCAATCGGCACAAGCCCAGCAGTCTCATCTCTCAGAGCGTCTACATTCCATTCCACCCCCCAAACCACATCACTGCCTTATCTCCAGCATTAGAAAACAAGTGACGTCGACAACGTAGTAGCTTCCTTCGTTCGAGCCATTTTGCAAACTCGAAAACTTCACTAGAAACCCTCATTTTTTCAATTTCAGGCCTTTGAGCCATGTTACTACATTCACGTTTCGTTTCGTTACTACTATACTACATTAGTAGCATGTTACTACATTCAACGGCTGCTAGTACAACTTCTCATCGTGCTTAACTCAAGATTACGTGAAAGCTCGTTGATTCAATTTTAGCAGAATGGCCCCATTTATCGCTCTGGTTGAAATTAACGATATTAAAGTTGGTGAGCTCTCCATTCAAAAAATTGATGGAAATATGAGAATAACGCGGAAGTTGGGTGTGTGGCCCCAACGATAGGAATCTACTGTAATCAAGTTGCCGTAAAAAGAACATTTCATCACCTACAGCGTTCGAACTTATATTTATTTTTATGCGTGTAGAATCACAATATAAAAAAAACTTGGAACGTTTATATTTCAGAAGTACTGACGGGTGATTTCCGAAATTTGAAGAAGGCTCATTTTTCAAATTTGCTTAGAGGAAATTTTTTGTAAATGTCATTGAATTTGATTTGTTGAAGACTTTTGGGACATCTAGACAAGCAAACTCTAAGAGGTTCATAAAATAATCCGTAGTTTGAACAACGGAAACAGTATGGCCCTTTCGAGTGAACCAAAAGTGAGTTTGTCCCTTCATGACAATGAATACCTTCGGTCAACGATGATTCGCGAGTTTGTTGGATTCAATGATCGCGTTTAAACTTGTTCCTTAAACGTATCCAATAAGTTCTATTCGTAATTATCGTTACTTTTGCGCTACCTCCAACTTCTTTTCGTTTTGCTATCATTTTTCCTTTTTTCTGCACCGTCACCATTTCTCTTCCGATCGTTAATTATTGAGTTTTGACCATTTATGAGATCATTGCGGCAATAGAGTGTGGGGTGATTCCATATCGCGATTTATTGATTTTTTTTTTTGCTGGAGTCGCAGTTGTTCAACTACGTTTGATTTGCATTTACCATGTGTGAAACTCTATTCTGTAATATACCAAACTGCGGTGTTCCTTTGACTGAAAACGCCTGGGTTACAATTTGCAGGCACGTATTTTGCCCGCTGCACGGTTCAGAGTATTTCTACAACAATCGGCCTCAAGTTACCTGCCCAGTGTGCGATGAGATTATCATTATCGAATCCGAAGTCAAAATGTGTTCAACAACGGAAAATCCGGTAAGTACACCAATTAACACTTACATTTCATAAGGGTGTACGGAATCGATTTATGAAATCAACCTCACTCACTTTAGCTATTGGTATTGTACTTATTGTTACAGTTGATTTCTGAATACATGGATAGAATATAAATGGATGCACCGAAACATATTGAAATAATTTCATTTTTCATCAGTTTATCTGAATGTAATAGATTGAATGCTTAAACTTTATCTATTTTGAATTAGAGAAAAATTTGACGTTCTTCCATTGCGCTGATTCTATACCATGCAATTCCATTAAAGCGAGATACTTTTTTCATCAGCTAATACTAGCAGGAATGAGGCCGGAAACAATTTTGAAAATGCTTCAAGAATCAATGAAATTATGGAAACAGCAACTGGACTCTCAGAAAATACTTGAAAAAAAGAAGTTCGAAGAATTTGCTAAAAATATTGAAGAGAGCAAACTGCGATGTAAGGAAGCTATGCTTGCAAGGGAAGCCCAACTTGATATCCAAATCGAAAGTATGTGCAACAAGGTTCCTGTTCATTTTTAATGAGATGAATGTGCATGTCATGTCGTCGATTAGAATCCCTATACATATAACTGCACATTGAGGAGAAGGAGAGGGCACACTTCGATTGAGTTGATTGAGTAGCGAGTGAGAGGGAACAATTTTCGATCGCACCAATCAGTTCGAAAAAATGCCTTAATTTTCGTTTTGGAAATTGAATGTTATGAAAAAATTACATGTTATAAAAAATCCGAGTATACGTGCCTAGTGAAATAAATCTTATCCGAAATTTCAGTTATAGGATTTTAGGTGTATGCCGCTGTGACTATTAAAACTGTGTTATAGTACATGATTTGAAATTTCGTTGAGGATATATTTCGAAGATATTTGTTATTTTTATCTGTAAGGTTTTCTTCACTTTTCTCCACTCTACGACCCTCCTAACAGAACGAGGATAAATAATGTATCACGCTCGAAGCTTCCATACTGAAATTAACTGGTGAAAAATTAAACGTTTGTTTATAAGCGATTTTTAAAGCCATTCTTACAGAAAATCTAACGCTGAATCCGAACTTGACGTCAAAACAATGGACATTTGACAACAACAAATTTTTCCCATTTCTAGTATCACACCGCTTTTAGGTTTTTAATTTTGAAAATTCCTTGCAAATATTTTCAGGACTTTTCAATAATATTTTATTCCTCATTCTTACAGGAAATTAGACTTAGAATTTGATTTCATAGTAGAAAATAGCTGATTGCGAAGATTTCAAGTCATTTACTAGTTTTTTTTTTCAATTGTTATACTTTTGAAGTTTCAACTTGAGAATTTTTCTCGCCACGTTCACTAATTTTCGCAAAATAGTTCACGTGGAAGCTATTTGAGGAAATTCAATTTAGAATCAATTAAAAATGGAAAACAACATGGATTTTTTCGAGATTTGAGTAAACGGTAAAACTTGTAACTGCGTTTTCCGAACTAAAACCTAAAAAAATTATTTCTTTTTCAGCCCTACAAGCTAAGTATCGCAAGACTGTAAAACTACTGGAGAGGAAAGTACGTGAACTTGAACTTGCACGAAGGTCTTCGAAGGTGAGTCAGCGATGAGCGTTGTCAACTGATTTCAAGTTGAGAGTAGTTGTAAAGATGTCGCATTTCCATTAATAAAGTGTAAATATTTATTTAATGGAGAGTCGTGAAAACGCGATGAGAAATACGAGAAAATAATTTCTACGTAAACACACCAATTGCAGGAGCAGTTCTATAATTTTTCATCCCTCTTCGGTTTTTCATATTGTAAAAAGGAGTATACTTTATTATTCTTCGTTGTTGGGGTTGAGGGGGAGAAAACCAAGGCGACTGTTGCTCTCCTGTTTTTTATTATCAGCCTGCCAAGCACTTTCGCCCCTTCGGGCATGATCAGGGCTTTGTAGCACCATTACAAGGTATCCACGGCTCCACTTTATTATTGCTACAAATATTTAATATTGATTTTCTATTCCTAGGTTCGCTGTGATTCTGAGCAACCTACATCTAGGGGCCATCGCACTGCTCGTACTTCATTTCGGCGGAGCGCCGATTTCATGAGTGAAGATATTGACCTCGAAAACCATCCTCCCAGCTTTGATTTTCTCTGAGTGTCACTAATACCGTTTTATTGAATTTAGAGTGTTTATTCAATCGATGTTTAGAAAAGAAAAACAGCTTTGCCTTCATTATAGTTTCTATTAGTTAGAATTCATTGAAAATGAAACTATTCAGAAAAACTAGAAAAAAATATCAATATTTTGTAGTTATTCGTGTACAATATCAAGAAGTGCCAAATAAATAAAAAAAGTGTGTGGCAATTCTGATAGGAATAAGCGCTGTATAGTTGAATCCTACTTAGCTGAGAGCGAGTATATTCGCAAGGTGATGCCCATTTTCTTGTCGTTCGGTGGGTTCCTCAAAGATATGGAAGATATATTCTCTCACGCAGCTGCCTGGTTGCTACTTGCAATCGAAACCAATTAGTACTTCGTTACCAACAAACTATGAATGAAAATCGTTTCGTTTTATGTTAAAACGTTACTTTCTCCATTTAATTTCAAAATTACAATTGATACTGCTATATTGTCCTAATTTGTCATCATCCGATTCTAATGCAGGAAACCTCATAAATCAATGCAACTCGTGCATTACCATGAAGGGTGCGAAATGGTAAAAGCTAGCTCGGTATTTGATTCGCGTTTCCTCATTATATTTAGATTACATTTAAATTACTTCGTTCTAGACAAAAAAATTTTTTTTTAACATTCCGTTGTTGCGTAAGCTTTAATTTGTAGCTCCGGAAACAGTGTAAACCTGTTATTTTCATACACCAAAATGGAAGCTGTTCTTGCTAATTGCCTTTCATCGACAAGGGTCCGCATGATACAACCGAGAACATTATTTGATGAATGCCTCCTCGATTGAATACGCTCGATAGCTAATTAGAGCCAGTGGGCTTAGATTCAAAGTTTTCCTGTGTGAGGGCACTACGGGGGAAGTATTTGACGACTTTTATCGAGGTGATCAACGTCTTTTGATACATATTATCGCTAAGCTCATACTTAGGGGAAATTACAAATACCTGGTTTTTCAAAACGTGTAAAATAATCCGCGATGTCTAGTGGGCGGCCAAATTTTTGGATCATCCGGATTATTCATGATAATCCTCTACATAATGTTCCTCTGCACATGTCATTATTATCATTTCACAACTGTTGCCTCTCTGCCCTCGGTGAAATATGTAGGTATTAGTTTATGGTATTTTCAATTTGAATTGGAAATTCGCAACGATGTTTTATTCCATCATAAATATTCATTAATCAATGACCGACTTAATTCAATATCAATAACCAATCATTATTGTACATCCTAAAAGATAATGTCAATAGGGTGTGAGAGGGAGAAAAACCAGGCGACTTGTTCTCGGATTATTTATTCGCTGGCCGAGCACTTTCGCACGTTCGGGCATCTTCAGAGCGATGTGGAGCCATCGGGTTGAGATAGGGTCCACAGCCTGTGGCCCCTATGCCCAAATAGGCGAACACGACAAAAGAACATTCAAAAGTATGTATAGAATATTTTGTAGACTACATTCGTCGCTTTATTCGAACTTTTGAGGAGAATGTTGTGGGAACACCTACCCTATCTCCTGGAGAAATGACAAAGGATTGAGTCAAATTCGCTATCGCTACCTTCTCGACAGGCTCGGTTGTTACGCACAGCGCCACGTCCCTGCCAAGTCGCCACACGGCCTTGTACTTGTCCGCTATACTAAAGTCTACAATTTTATCTGCATGAGAGATGACTCGAGGGGGTTGTTCATTCCTCTTAAATATTCGTGTTGTACCTACATGTACTGTTGACTGTAGCCTGTAGCTGAGTTTTGTTCACAGTTCACACACTGAACTGACACACGAGATTTCTGATCACTATATTATTGAATTATTTTGTTAGTCCCGAATGAAGCTCGATTCCCACTTCAGGTTACATATTATGTGGTGCCCTTGCTACGTAAATTATCTCATTTGTCATTTTACAAAAATATAAACACAGCTTGTACGTTGTACCGCTAGGGCTAGGTACTCCTGGCTAGTTTTACAATAATACCTAGTTGTAGGTTACCAAGTTGCGGGCTTGGTATGGAATGAGTTTCTTGAATTATCAGTTATGCCTGCTCTGCTACGACGCAAACATGGAAGTAGTACTGTGTGATCTATGCACACCATTGGTTTCATTTCACTTACACACGTTCCTTCTAATTTTATAGCCAATATTTCATACGGTATTATAAATAGCAACTATGTCTGTTGCGACCGAGCTGAGTGAGAAAATAGTTTTGAGACGTGTCGAAATTATTCCACCTCTTTTTTAGAACCAGGAGTTGGGTCATTTTAATGGAACGGTACCCGCCCGAGAAGTTGGTCTCGTCTGGTGACTGGCCCGGCGTTCCCTGTTTTCGTCTGCATCATTCCCGACTCTGTTAGTCTGTTCTGCGGGTATCAAGATTGAAATAAATACGTTTCTGCTAAGCCATCGAAAACCAGGCGAAGATGAATTGACCGTTCAGAAACGCCGACAAGGTAGAAGTGGGCGCAATCGGAGTATCAGTGGCCAAGTGCCGCACGAGGAACTCGACCAGGCTCCATCGATGTAGGCACTAATCGAATCACTGTTACGTGAACACTTTTAACCCCTAATAACCCAATGTTGCTCCCGAGCAACATCAACTTTGGGCATTTTTTAAAAAAAGGCGGAGGGTTATTTCTGACTAAAAGTGATTCCCCTCACTTCAGTAAACCCTATTAATATTGAAACAGTAGTGGTCATTCCGTTGGTAACGATATTGTAAGTCATGAGACGATTTTTATCTCGGATTCTGTGTTCGCGCTAAAGACATGACGATTGGGCGGGTGAAGGTAACTTCGAAATGGTGTTTCATGTATATTATCGCATATTTTCGATTCCAATTCCATTGTACATGATCAGCTAGGTTCTGCTGGTGATGTAGAAACAATTTTTAGTGAGGTTTTCCCGCGATTTGCATTTATAATCGAGATTATAGGTTTGTTGCTCGGGAGCAACAATGGGCTGCCGGTGCAAGGTTATTGTCGCTGGTGACAATCGAGGGTTGGCATTTAGGACTCGTATTTTTTATATAAATATTGCGATTGCCTTTATTTTGTATAAATTTTTGTTTGTATATCTTTTTGGTTGAATATAAATACTTGTAATAGTTCATTATTATTTGTTCAAATTTTTGTTTGTTTCGTTTTTCGCAATTCAGTTTTTTTCCATGCTAAATTTACAGAAACCCAACTAACTTCTCCGACCAACTCTATGCCGTGCTGAGCGATTTGACATTGCTCATGTACCGATCATATACCTACCAGATTCTTTACTGAAGGGACGCTGTAGGTTTTTTTCCGAACGATTTTCGTGAGCTTCACTAGGTGCAACATTCTGTTGCGCTTTGTGCCAAAGGAGAAAAACTGTTTTAAAACTTTTCATGTGGTTCGAACCTGTTGGGTATCAATTTTCGTTACCATACCAGAGGAGGCCCATTCAGTTAGTGAATTTTCTTTCGCTCTTCGCTTTTTTCCCGTACTTCAATTATACATCTTCAATGTAATGGCTTTCTTTCATTTCTCGTTTTCAATTTCAATATTTTACCAATGGAGGGTTTCCGTTTATTTGGATTTTGGGTTATTATTCAATAATTGCCCAAGATTGCCCACCATTGTAATTGCCCAAGATTTTATTTACCTATAACTTATTATTTATTTTACGTATAAGTTTCTCCAAAATTCGATTTCAATAGAGCCAAATGAATGAAGAAGAGATTGGCATACGTTTCTATTATGATTGCGATAGTTACGTTGGAAATGTCTAATAGATGTTTCAAATATACTTTTGCTGTGATTTACACGAGCTCATCTATATTATTTTTGAGTAGATCGCTATTTGAACTTGAATGTAAAAAGATAATCCGACAAAACCGTGCAATTTTTTTTCAAATTTGACGACCAGAAAATAATATTGTTACAATATAGCAATATTAGGTTCTTTTAAGTTGTTTTGACAAACTAAAATTAGTTCAATAATATTCATTGAATAGATCAACCGTTCTAAATAAGCAATATGATCAGGGCGTACCGAGCCCAGCGTTGCTGTCGAGCAACATGAGCGATTGAATTTCGTACCCCATCAGCCCAACGTTGCTCAGGAGCAACAAAATTTTAAAATTGATTTAAAGAGCGAAAAAATTTATTTTTCTTCATTTCTATTTTATTTGACCTGTTTTAAAGGATAAATCAAGAAAAAATTGTTAAATTTTGAAGAATGTAACGTCTTGGGTTATTAGGGGTTAAGCCCCTCTTATGAACCAACGTACAAATAGGTGACTATTAATTATTTGTGACATGTACAAGAAACATCACAAGTATACCGATCAAGAAATCACGTCGGGTTTAATCTAATAATAATCTTAAGGGCTAACTCCTTAGCAAATATCCTATGTTATAATTATTTTCATTTTTTCCCTAAATGGCTCAATTTAAAGTCAAATCGTGCTACCTCCGACGTATTAGAGTCTAGAAAGTATCTGACAAGCATTCAAACGAGTCTAGCTCCCTTATCATCCCGCATTTCTCAATTCTTGGAAAGCGCTCATAGGAGGTGGGATGAAGAAGACGTTTCTACGATTCTTTGTGACCAACATAGTCAATAATTGTGGTCCTATTTGAAAACATTTTTGCGTGGTTTCAGCTTTTGTTGGTCCATTATATAAATTCCATGTCCTAACATCCGGTTGCCTCGGTGCATGATACACATATCGTTTGTTCTCCTTCAAAACTCAAGAATGTCAGAAAAAGACGAAAATATTTATTCCAAATAAAAAACTGAATATTGTGCAGAAGTTATACCAAAATTTGTAATAAAATTACTAATCTTATTTAAGGAAAAAATTAATGAAAAAACACAACTAGCAACTTGTGGGGAAGAACCCAAGGGGATGGGTAGGAGAAATGAGACTCCAATAGAAATAAACGTTACTTTTATTAAGAGAAAAAAAATTGATATTTAAAGAAAGAAAATTTAAATTTACTCAGAGTTTTACCCTCCTGCGCAGGCACAATATGGGTTCACGGTTAATGTGGTAGATTGTGTTAATGTGAATGGTGTACACCGATAGCATGACTAATCCCAAGGGTTGATACCTTATAGGCGTACCTACATCCTGTAGATTCAGAAATTTCATGCAACGCTCTCCGGTAAACTACGTAATACCGCTTGTATTTGCCCAATTACAAGCTTGCAGCTTTTAATTAGCAATGCGCCAATTAAACTGCCATTTCGTTCGCAAATACTTGTCTCTAGGTGAGTGCGTCGCATTATTTAACATTGCCTCGCTCTTCGAACATGACTTTCACTGGCTGAACTGGAAATGAAATAAGAGTATCCTCCCAGATTTGCTCGCAAAAGAAGCAACGTCTTCATCGAGTCAATCATGCCTCATTGAGGCATGGAAGATGGAAATTATACACCGTTTCATCTCCGTCGTAGCGAGTCGTATCGTGGAGGTTACTCATCGTTACAGGGTCTTCTGTAATCGGTCTCCTTCCTGGTGAAATTTTGTGAAATCTTATACCAGCGACGGATGATCTTGTGAGATGGAGCCTGTTCTTCGCGTCTTTTGCGGCTTACTGCTCCAACGGTCTAGATCCGCTAGTAACAGCATTCTCATTCTATCTGATTCCACTTACTGATACAAACGAAAATTACATTAGCTTAAACTTGAGCGATATCCTCAGTTACTCAACAAGGGCCGGTGAAATCAATACCAAAAAAAAAAAGAAAGATCGAATCAATATGGGAACATTTTTTGTAAAATTATTCGCAGCTGAGAAGCGAGATAACCATCAAAGGTTGGTTGACATTACAATTGTTTCCAATAATGCCTGTAAGGCTTTGAAATCAAGGATGTCTCTGTAATTTAATTCTTCAACATGAAAGTACGGTGGCTTTTCCTTGCTGGATCTAATCAACTGAACGCACTGGGCTGGAACAAAAAAGGGACCACTTCTGCGAGCTCTCTTAATTTCCTTCTCGTTGAATGAGTGCATGATATCCCCTCGTTCTGAGTATGGCTGGTCACAAGAAATTTTTGGGTAATACTTGATACTTGAGGAAATTTCAATATGGCGAAACCTTGTCTTGGTTTTAGCACAAAAATTGTGAAATTGTAGGTGGCCAGTTTCGATTTTTATCATAAAACTGTGAAACTTCTCCATTTGAGCAAATGAGACTCTTCTGTGGCGCACACTACGACGTTTGGCCTTGTTTCTGTCTCTTGCGATCGTCTTATTAGAGAGATGCAGCTCATGCTTTTGTTTCTGTAACTCTTTCTCATCCGATGACAGTTTTCATTTCCAACGAAAAAATCGCATTGGTCTTAATAAATTAGAGAATAAGCGATTGTGGGATCCCATTCGCAGCGTTTTGAAAAAAGAGGTTATAGGTAATCCACTAAAAATTTAAAAAATACCGCTCATTGGACTTGAAGCGCAGGTCTCTTAATTTCACTCCTTCATCTAGGTATAAGATATAAAAAAGGTGGAGCTGTAGGAGCAACTGCGGTACAACTCGAAATGTAGGTACCAATTTCGCTTAGAAAGAAATGACAGTTGTAGGAGCAACAGTGGTATAACCCAATATATGAACCAGTATTGCACCGACCTTGATTGCAGTCCTCGATGACGGCTAGAATAAGACTGCCAATGAACCACCGTTCTTCTAAACCGAACAGGTCAAACCAAGCAGACCCACAGCGGTTTATCTGACCTCCACTGTTTGAGCTATCATAATATTCCTCTGTTACCCCCGTATAGCGCTCGTCAAGCTGATTCGGATGTGGTATAAAAAACTCAGACGTGCATTTTTGGAGAAGTGCCAGTGTTTTTCCCAGCGTGCGATGTATTCGAACGTTCAAGGTCGTGAAATATTTTTTTTGGCGGGTGAATGACGATAGATTTTATTGTTAAAGTCACATAACGTATTTCCACGTTATCGGAATATTGTTTGTACCTAGAATGTTTTTCGGCCGCAAAAACTTGAACGCTCAAGGTATAGGAATGTATGTCAATGATGGGAATCACGTTTGATTTTGTGTAACTAAATTGATATACAGATATGATAATTTACTATGATTATGATGGGTTCTCATGTCGGATTGAACTGATCCCCGTGTAATGAACGATAACCACATGCCAAAAACGTTTTGCCGTGAAAGAAGGCGGATCATTCAAACGTCCACAGAAAATAGGAAATTATTTCGTGAAATAAATTTATGAATACATTTATGAGAAAAAAAATTGATGTAAGAATAAAGCATGCTGAAGTTATGTCACTTAGCTCTGTCTGACAACACTATTATGAAACAGAAATTCGAATTGATTTCTTTGACGGAGGCGATGTGTGAAATTGTCCGAGGTTACGTACGTATAAGCTTGGGGCACGTGGGTGTAGCCACAGTGTTCTCAAGCCGCTTTTACATTCATTGACAAGGCCGTAGTATTTTCGAACAATGACGATTCGCATTGTTTTTAATCGCACACTGACTTAGTCCGAGCTGGTTCACGGCTATGACCTGCCAATGCTGCACTGTTGAGAAAACAAAACCTGTTAGCTAACTATACCCTAAGGCAAATAATTTGGATTATGCAGTATCGACCGCATTGTGCATTATCTTGTTTCATAACGGTATAATTATTATTGGTGCAGTGCCTGAACAACTTATGAAGATTTTTTCCTCAATTCGATTTAGATGAGCATGATGAACGGCGGAAAAATGTTAACTGTCGAGATCATCTGGAGTAGGTATATAAGAAGACGGTTGGTCATGTTGGGCTTAGCGAGAACGCGATCCGTCACCATCTCAACATTCTTGAGCTTGTGTATACCTACACTTGCGAGCCAAGCGAGAGCGGAGCGGCTCCGCTTGCAATTTGGGACGTGTTTCAATTATGACGAGCGCGTTACGAGCTGTCGGTGTTTTAGTGAGATCGAAGGGTTTTGCTCGTCAACTTGGGACGTGCTCTTTGGCTCCTATCACCCTAGCGAGCATGACCTGGCCTTTTTACTTCCATGTTTACGTAGTAAATGGAAGTATTGAGATCGTCTGAAAAGTCGAATTCGGAACCGAGGTCCTGATGGAAGAAATTTTCATAGTAGTATACTCAGAAACACTTTCTGAACAAGTGTCTGTGTGTCTGTGTGTCTGTGTGTCTGTGTGTCTGTGTGTCTGTGTGTCTGTGTGTCTGTGTGTCTGTGTGTCTGTGTGTCCGTCTGTCTGTGGTCACAAACTGACATAAATCGCCATATCTCCCTGAAAAATGGATGAAACCTTATGAAATTTTGAGGGAATGTTCTCCCAGTGATTCTGCAAAATTAGAGTTTTCCGAATTTTGGATTACACACAGTACTTCCAAGATATAAGCGTTCAAAGTTTTTTCTGTTTCGATTTTTACAGGCTACGAGAGTCAATATTTTTCTACGTTTGAGGGCTTGAAATGTCGGTTATGGCAAGCAGAAAACACGAGATTTTTTGTATAGTGGGTCACATACAATGCCTCCACGTTATGAGCGTTTTTCACGATTTCACTAGTGCATGTTTTGTATTTTGATTTTTACTGGCCGCAAAACTCAATGTATTTGAATGTTTGAGGTCTTAAAATGTTGGGGTTGGCGATTGAATGATGCCTGATTTTTATCAAATGGGTCACATGCAGTACATCCGCGTTATTTGCACATTTGCTACATTTTGATTTTTATAGACCACAAAAATGAATATATTTGAACGCTGGAGGACTTAAAATTTTTCGATATGACAGTTGAATATCCCTTGATTTTTATTATTGGGGTCACATGCAGTACCTCCTCGTAAAACGCATTTTCAGTTATTATGATTGTATTTTTTGGGTTTCTTTGCTTTAAATATGACCAGCTTTGACCTCGTTCACAAAACTTGTTTTGCATAGTTTGTATAACACACAGTACTTCCGTATTATGCCTTTTTTTAACTTTTGAGATTTAATAGACCGCAAGAGTGAATATACAGTAGACTTTGAATTTTCTATATGACAGCTGAATATTGCTTGATTTTACTTCCATGTTTACGTAGTAAATGGAAGTATTGAGATCGTCTGAAAAGTCGAATTCGGAACCGAGGTCCTGATGGAAGAAATTTTCATAGTAGTATACTCAGAAACACTTTCTGAACAAGTGTCTGTGTGTCTGTGTGTCTGTGTGTCTGTGTGTCTGTGTGTCTGTGTGTCTGTGTGTCTGTGTGTCTGTGTGTCTGTGTGTCCGTCTGTCTGTGGTCACAAACTGACATAAATCGCCATATCTCCCTGAAAAATGGATGAAACCTTATGAAATTTTGAGGGAATGTTCTCCCAGTGATTCTGCAAAATTAGAGTTTTCCGAATTTTGGATTACACACAGTACTTCCAAGATATAAGCGTTCAAAGTTTTTTCTGTTTCGATTTTTACAGGCTACGAGAGTCAATATTTTTCTACGTTTGAGGGCTTGAAATGTCGGTTATGGCAAGCAGAAAACACGAGATTTTTTGTATAGTGGGTCACATACAATGCCTCCACGTTATGAGCGTTTTTCACGATTTCACTAGTGCATGTTTTGTATTTTGATTTTTACTGGCCGCAAAACTCAATGTATTTGAATGTTTGAGGTCTTAAAATGTTGGGGTTGGCGATTGAATGATGCCTGATTTTTATCAAATGGGTCACATGCAGTACATCCGCGTTATTTGCACATTTGCTACATTTTGATTTTTATAGACCACAAAAATGAATATATTTGAACGCTGGAGGACTTAAAATTTTTCGATATGACAGTTGAATATCCCTTGATTTTTATTATTGGGGTCACATGCAGTACCTCCTCGTAAAACGCATTTTCAGTTATTATGATTGTATTTTTTGGGTTTCTTTGCTTTAAATATGACCAGCTTTGACCTCGTTCACAAAACTTGTTTTGCATAGTTTGTATAACACACAGTACTTCCGTATTATGCCTTTTTTTAACTTTTGAGATTTAATAGACCGCAAGAGTGAATATACAGTAGACTTTGAATTTTCTATATGACAGCTGAATATTGCTTGATTTTTATTATTGGGGTCACCTGCAGTACTTCCTCGTAAAACCATTTTCAGTTATTTTATTAAGCGTTATTGTACTTTTAGGGTCTCTTTGCTATAAATATGACCAACTTTGAACTCGTTCACAAAACTTGTTTTGTATAGTTTGGGTAACACACAGTACTTCCTCTTAATGACATTTTTTGGCTTTTGATACTAATTATAAACCGAAAGAGTGAATACTTTAGACCTCAAATTTTTTATATGATAGCTGAATATAGCTTGATTTTTATTATCAGGGTCACATGCAGTATTTCCTCGTAAAACGATTTTCAGTTATTTTATGAAGCGTTATTGTACTTTTTGGGTCTCTTTGCTTTAAATATGACCAACTTTGACCTCGTTCATAAAACTTGTTTTGCATGGTTTGGGTAACACACAGTACTTCCGCTTCATGCCGTTTATTGACTTTTGAGAGTAATTATAAACCGCAAGAGTGAATGTACTTTAGACTTTAAATTTTTCTACATGACAGCTGAATAATTATATTGCTCGATTTTTATTATCAGCGTCACATGCAGTACTTCCTAGGTAAAACGCATTTTCTGTTATTGGACTTTTCGGGGCTGTTTGCTGTATATTTGACCAGCTCTGACCACGTTCACAGAACTTGTTTTATATAGTTTGGATAACACACAGTAATTCCGCCGCATGCCGTTCTTTTGCTTAAGAGATTTTTATAGACCGGAAGAGTGAATATATATGAAGGCTGGGAGACTTTACATTTTTGTATATGAAAGCTCCATATTGCGTGAGTTTTAATTTCCGGGTCACATGCAGTACTTCCTCGTAAAACGTATTTTCAGTTATTTTATTCAAGCCTTATAGTACTTTTGGGTCTATTTGCTCTATATACGACCAACTTTGACCAAGTTCACAAAACTTGTTTTGTATAGTTGGGATAACACACAGTACTTCCGCCTTATGCCGTTTTTTTTTTGCTTTAGAGATTTTTATATGCTGCAAGAGTGAATATACTTTAGACTTTGAATTTTTCATTATGACAGTTGAATATTGCTTGATTTTTATTATCGGGGTCACATGCACTCTGCATTACTTCCTCGTAAAACGCATTTTCAGTTATTTTATTCTAGCGCTTTTGTAACTTTCGCGTCTCTTTGCTTTAAATATGACCAACTTTGACAATGTTCAAAATCCTTGTTTTGATCACACACCGTACTTCCGCCTTACGCAGTTTATCGCTGTTGAGCTTTTTACAGGCTGCAAAAATCAATATATTTGACGCTGGAGGTATTTAACATTGTAATGGCGAGTGAAAGACGCATACCATACTATACTATGGTTATAACTGTTACCGACTCAAACATGGAAGTACTGTGTGATCTATGCACACCACTGGTTTTCTTTCTGCTAGGTATATTTTGGTATATTATTTTCTTTCAGTTATGCTTTGAGCTCTCGAAACGGAGTGGACTCATGAGCTTCAAATATCGTTAATTGAACATCTAGAAACAACTCTTCTCCGCACCGTGTTTTGTTATGATCGGTTTGCCACCACCGACTTTGCTTTTTTTCTGATATTGTATGTGGCATTAGAAAAGCCGTTCAAGAATTGAGCCGTTGTGAGACCGAGATTGATTTTTAGTGAAAATTTCAAGAATGTACCTATTACAGTTTGGCCGGAAAAGTGTTGACGGCGGACAGACAAAATTGTTTTATTGGATATTCGGATTCTAAGTACGTGCCTTGAAACGTGAAACATCAAATTTTGAGCGGGGTTAGAAAAAAAATTTTCTTAGGCGATTACAATGGTTTATTATTGAATAATAAACCAAAATCGAAGGCTCCATTATGAACAGCACGTCGATACTTTCAAATATATTGATTATTAAGTGTTGAAGAAACTTGGAGGAAAAAACATTGAACGTATCATGGAAGCCACATTTTTCCACTATGTAAATAAAGTTCGATTCTGCACATAAATGGTACGAACATAAATTCCCGAAATTTTTTTTTATTCTACTGAAGATATAGGTATCCCTTGACTGCTATTGATCGTGAAGACTTCCCTAAATTTTTTAGCAATGAAACGAAATACCTTGTGTGAATTTTCTCCCGATTTCACCTCCGTTCCGAATTCGACTTCAAGGAAATTCAGAGTACTCTCAATTTACTACGTTACATTGAAATGAAATTACATTACATTGTCTGCAATCCGAGAGATTTCGGAAGAGACCTCGTTCCGCATAGAATGTGTTTCTGCCCTTCGGATAAGTACAAAATTGTACTACGAAGTGCGATTTAGGAAATAATTCGACGTTCTGTTTGGATAGCTGAAACGACTCGTAAGCGTCAATAGTGATCGTTTCGATTATGGAAACGCTTTCTTCATGGCGTATTGAGCAGAATCAACCATTCGTTACACGGTCGACTGGTTAAGAGAATAACCTGAGGCGAAATGCCGAGTAATTCAGCCGCACCGGAAGAAAATACCGGTTCAATTGTCGTTCAGAGGGGAAAAAACAACACAACTGCTACAAACTTATATATATGTCGTTGACAGCGACCAGAAACGACAAGAGGTGAAAGCCGAATAGTAAGCAGGTATTACCACAAAAATATTTTTTAACGAATGTTATCCGATCTCGGTGAAAGCGACTGACCACGGCCGAGTGGCAACTGCAGTTGAATATTATACACAATCTTCTGCTTCCTTTTTTTTTTTGACGTTTAGTTGCCAAAATCTGAGCCTTGTGACTTTTGTCGGGTACATAATATAGAAATTCACCGACAACTAATAGGTTAAAGAGTCGAAGAAGTTCTTAGAAATCAATTACATTATTAAATCATCCACTTCTTACATTTTCTCATCATTGAAGTAAAAAAAAGTGAGAATGCAGTGCTAAGAAATTATCATTATGAGTGGACGAACCGTACCGTAATCTACTGATCAACATAAGATATATTTTATTCGCTCATCGGCGAGAGCAGTCCCAGACGTTTGAACTTTTCAATTTCCAGTTCAACCGGTCGGTTGCCCTTTTGGGAATTCCAGTCCTTGTGAGTTTGTCATTCGATTCCCTGGAACATCTCGTCCTTGAACGATACCGTAAATGTCGATCACTTTTTTGAACGACGATTTGCAAAAGGTTAACCATACAAAGAAGACAGGCTGCATTCGGTTAAGTGCTTGATGTAAACGATGAGAGTTCTTTTAATATCAAGGATCTTCTATTGAGCGCTGAATAGTAATTCTGAGCTGAATTTACTTTATTTTTGGTGTTGCTGATCAAAACTTATTTAGTTTATTCCCAACGTCTTCTTTGGCCATGACGATTTTGACGATTCCTTCGGCCGACTTCGACTCAGCAAGGTACACATAGGGGCATCGCATATAATACTAAAGTGTCTAATGTGGTTACCTACTAATGGATGATGGATTGTGGTGATCATTGGAGACATTTGATTTCAAACAGAAACCAAAACTACGACGAAACATTTATTTAACTGGAGAATTGGGCCATCATGAGTCCAAGAATGATTTTTGATCAACATTTCTGGAACTTATGTATCTTAAAGTTTCTTCAGAAAAGTATTGACGGAGGACGTGTAGAAATTTTCTTATTTGATATTCGCTTTGAAACGTAAAACATGAAATTTTGTGGAGGGTTAACTTCGTTTTACCTTGGAAGATTACCATGGTTTATCAAATAGCTCTCAAACTTCTCAAAAATACATTTTTCAATTGCTAGTGTCGCTCTAGTCGTGCGATTTGGCTGAAAAACACCGATGGTCCGTATTTGAGCGAACGCGTACGAAACGATCGTCGCGACGCTCGCAATGAGGAAGTAAACAGAGGAAACGACGCTTGGCTGCCGCCCAACATCTAGTTAAGTAGGAGAAGTTGAAAAAGAAGCAGTGGCGTCACGGAAAGATGATTCTTTGCTATGGCCCTCTCACTTGGTTCAAGGATCTCTCTAGTGAAAACGACACATGGTCCACGACGAAAGTGGACGGACGGTCGCGAACACACGCTGACGCCGATGCCAGGGGCAGGTAGAAAGTCAACACTTGCCTCGAATTTATTACGCGAGCTGACTGACCGGAGCTAGAGGAGGACGGAAACTGGTATAGCAGTTCTTCGCCGTACTACTATTCTCCCATCCTCACGGCTATCTATTTTAAAATTTTGACTCGAGTTTGTCGAAATGTTCTGACATCTTGGAATCGAGAAACCTCAACTGAGACAGCGTTGCCTTAAGAAAAGAAAAATTCAAAGAAACTTATTAGCCACAGACCAACATCTCATTACCAGTTCTTGTTCAAGAGTACATTTATTTTTTGAAAAAGAGTACAGAACCCTTTGGAAGTGTTTGTTGATCACAAGTTGTACATTTCAGTTTATACGGTTCGTCCACTCTTTTATAATTTCATTTTCAATTATTGAAGCGTAGAGTAAGTTGGTATACTGGATACCTAATTTATAACTGGATGATTTATAACTTATTTTGAAAATGGAGTCCTCCTACACCTATTTGCCGAATGTCAACTTAATCTAGGGAGTCTCCTTTCAAATAAAAAAGTGGCGAACCGTTGGCGTACGAATACCTGTTCAGATGCATTGCAGGTTCAAAATCCAGTACTTGCTTAATTTAGAAAAATATATTCTTTCAATATGTTATATCGAGTACTGTAAGTTTTTGGTATGCGATCGCTGAAAATTATCTAATCCCGAGGCAGTTAGATAGGTATTTTGATTGTACCGCTGGATTTCTCTGCTCAGTCTAAATCAGACACGGTAGAAGATGATCATGATCAAGCAACCCTGAACTTGTCTTATACAGCCAGCAAGTGAAAGGTGCAGAGCCTTCATAATCTTCTTTAGGCATCAGACTGGTCTGAACTGGGAACTCATCTTGTTACGTTCTTGTACAGTTTTACCGACCTCAATTTTCCTCATCTTACCACTCATTTCACCGTTCTGAGCAAAAAGTTGGTGCAATGATCAGATGCCAAGAGACACGGACACCAACTGAAAAACTGCTATGCAATAAATTGAACGGTTTATAATTAATTACTCATTACTCAAAGAAACGGTCCCCCAAAAATGATGATGTTACGCTACGATGATGAAGGGAAAAGAAACGCAAGCTACGCAAATGAAATTATTGCCTGGACAGCGAGAGTAGAGCGCTCACTAGGATTACGTGTTATCTGGGGAAAGGTAGAATGAGTATTAAATGTCTCCAATGTTGATGAAACAACTGGAGTTTCTTCGTCAAGATAGCCAAAGAAAGTTACAGTGGTTCGTTTAATAATAGCTGTTTCAGTTTCGAACTAACCGACTTCAAAAGGAGGAGGTTGGTATTATTTAATAGGCAAATAAATTTGAAGTCGGTTTTATTTTATTCATTTTATTTTATTTTTATATTGATGGCACTTGGAGCTAGGAAGTTAACGCTGCTTTAGCTGGATTGGGGATTTAAACAGTTATCTCTTCACCGCAAAAGCCAAAATGAGTCCTTCAAATGGTTATACTTGGTACATTGGATATTGTCACTATGATCGGATAGAACAATACAATTTCTATGGATACCTCATTTAAATGACACGATACTTAACGAATCCAGCGATACTTCACAACGTTTTTTTTTCATACACCCATTCCACTTTACATTTTTGACCGTTGACTACGATAAGTATAATTCCAGCGATAATCGTAATCTATGGTTCCGTCTAGTTTGGAGTAAGTACCTACTTAATTTGCTCCGAGTTCGAAATTCTCAAACCATCAGGAACGTGGAGTTATTTTCTCGATTGTTTCCTTAATGCGGAAATGGTTTTTGCCGACGACGTCACTCGACACAGCCGTGAGAGAACTTTCATCCGCCAGGAACAACGTAACATGATCACTTAATCTGCCCCGGATAACATGAGAAGTAAACGAACGAGGGACTCAAAGTGCTTTTTTTGGGCTTTGGGCCACACTCATTATGGGAATTCACTCCTGGCGTACAATTTTGAGAGTCGGTGAGGATTGTTGAATTGCGTATTGCTACGTGCATTTATCTACTCTTTTTGTACTCGATTGGACAAAAGAAGGTGCAGTCTTAAATGTAAATTAGTCGGCATTTCTGAGCTGGCCGAGTAAATTTCGAGGAGAAGTGCCCGGCTAGCAAATAAAAACCTGGAAAATGAGTCGCCCAGTTGTCCACTTCGACCCTGTAACCATGTTGTTACTGTAACCAATAAAGCTATGGTCTCATTCGATTCAGCGTCCAAAAATCTATAGAAATTGATAGCAAATACACATTTTTCTGGAGAACACTGTAAAATATGAAATTTCTCCCCCTCAAAACCCCAAAAATACCCTTAAAATTGGTTTTGGTTTGGTTTGCTTGGTAACCACTGTTTTACCTCAGACTCTCACAGTCACGCGGAACAAGGTCGGTATGAACGTTTTTCCTCATGAGCTTTTCTTTTCAGCTCCCGATTCAATTTAACGAATTCGTTACTTCGATTAATTGCGTAAGCATTGTAATTAATAATAAAAAAAATACAAAACCTGTCATACGTAGGAACGTATCAAACCATCTATCGGAACAACAGCGATTGTTATAGCCATCAACGTATTTTGATTATCCTATGAAAAATGGAAGTGTATTTGACGAAATGAAGAAACTGATGGACGGGGAGACGGTGAATCTCGATTTCAGGTCGGGCGAGACAGAGTTGGCGGTTTCACTGTTCAGACTGAAGATTATCAGACCGATATTTTTGTACTCGCTACAGGTTCCCGGTTCGGCTTCATCTCCGATTCGTCACACCATGCGCTGCATCCAAAAATGAAAGTTATCCGATTGTTAGATGGCAGCTATGAAAGTTAATTGTAGCTAACCGGCGTTGTTTTGAAGAGTGAGAACATTTCCGGATAAAATTATTCCTCATGTTGGCCTATACGGTGAAACCCGATCGGATTAGATTGTTGAGGACAAGCTCGTATCCCAAGCTATTGAGTTGATAGAATTGGAACAACGTGGTCATTCGAAATAGGCGGGAGAAACCTGAAAAGTATCACCATACACACCTTCTTATACTGCAATATCCCGACCTGATCCCGTCCATAACTGGAAGCAACTGCCCCACTAACCAATTTCATTATGCAACATAGACCTTTATTGATTTAGGGCAACTGCCCGTGAAAGGCCGTTTAAAATCTCACCGCCCGCGCTGTTAGAAAATGGTGCAATGTCCTCATCGCTAGGATCGGCAGTTCCAGTTCAGTCAGTCAGTTCACGTCAACACAAACGTAAAGCGCTCGACAACACGGTAAGAATTAACTGAAATGCGTCCTCTACCCTCATGATGCGGGAGTTGGACAAACCGGAGCTAAAGCGATTTCATCATGCGCCGAAGGAGACTATAATAGACTTTTTGAACTGTCGCTGTACAAAAGAGACATTAATGCATAACGCCCGAAGAATCATTTTTCGAACATTCCTAATTGCAATGGAACATGACGGTCCACTTTTGAAGGAAAAAGTTTCTATTACCAATATTTTGAATTGAATGGTTGAAGAGAAGAAAAATCGCGGCGGTTTTATATATTTCCCTTCTAACATTTTGCATCGAAGGCATGCTGGGTAATAATTTTACAATGAATCAAATGACACCAATACAATATTAAGTCGTTTCGGAAAAATTAAACAGTCAAAAATCGAATAATTTGCATGTTTGTTTTTTATTTATTTAATTATTTTTCTAGCACAACCATTTGGCTATGAAACCAAAGCATTGACGGATTCCTGTGAACTCTGCCTCACAGGAGAACTTAAATTACCATTCATTGTAAGATCAATATTTGGTGCAAAAAAAAAAAAAAAAAAAAAAAAAAAAAAAAAAAAAAAAAAAAAAAAAAAAAAAAAAAAAAATGGAAACATTTCAACTAGAATATTTGCCAGATATTTTGCCCTCAGTTGTCATTGCATACTTAGGCATTGACGTTCAATTATGTAGCGTAACAAATAATGTTACTGCCTACTCTACTGTATTTCGGTTGTCATTCCAAATTATTGCTATTTTACCAAATTCTAAATTAGAACGTTACTCGTGTGTTAGCTATTGCTGTGAACCATTTAATAACACCTTACATTATGAATAGACGTATTATTCAAGAGTTAATTTTCGATTCATAGGCATTTTTTCCTCTTCCAAGTTACATAGGTACTTCATACACACAAGCCAAACCCACAACAAACCCTAACCCCAATATATCGCGTTTTCTATCAAACTGTATACACTCAAAAACGATAAAATTAGCCCAATGGCCTCACAGCAACTGGTAGACTGCTCAGTTATCTAACAGTACATCACGTCACTTGGTCATGTGCTTATGGAGTCGAGGATCGTATCTCACAACGAACTGTTCCCAGAATATAGAGAACGACCTTACCCACGACGGGACATCGTCTGGAGATCGGTATACATCTTTTTCAGCGTGAAAGACCCTCGCACGGCTGCATTATTGCTTCACCCTCCGTCGTCTTCTTCTCTCAATTTTCGGAGACAAACGTCCAACGTGATTGTGGTGGTAGATTTGCGCG